>CM073587.1:18227070-18877070 GCA_037074715.1 Magnolia kwangsiensis | reverse complement strand
GTATAGAAATGCCCAGCGCTGGAACCTCCTCGTGGCATACTTTGCTTAGAGTCTCGGTGGCTACTGCCACAAAGCCTGTGGATGGCCCACGGGCAATCCCGCGTAGCATGTTTAAAAGTTGCTTCATTGAATGCATGCTCTACCAATTTATCTTGAACAGTGGCATGTGGTCCATTAAATTCTACTATCCGGCCCTACAGAGGTCCGGACGCTTATTGCAACCTACCCACTCTCCAGCTGAGAATGGGGGGAGCTTTGATTGGCCACTATGATGTATGAGTCTTATCCACACCGTTCATCCATTTTTCTATCATCCCAGGATACAAATTTAAAACTAAGGTAGATCCAAGACTCAAGTGGACCAAACCATAAGAAGTAGCTGTGATAATAATTTTCACCCTAGAATTTTTTTCTAGGGCCCACCGTAAGGTTGATTTGTCATCCAACTAATTTATAAAGTTACGTGGACCTGGATGAAGAAAAAGCAAATATCAGCTCAGTCCTAAACTTATGTGACCCTAATGAGGTTTTCAACGGTAAAAATTTAATTCCCATGGTGTAGTCCACATATGTCTTCCATCTCTCTCATTTTTTTTTTACCTTATATCCTAAAATGATAACGAAAAAATGAATGGACAATGAAGAAAAGACCCACACAACACGGTGGCCACTCAAAGCTCCTGCCCGTTCCCAGCTGCAGACGGGTGGGGTAGGACGCAATCCGCGCGACCCAACGTCAACGGTGGCAGCTTCATCACTTCGTACGTGATGGACGGAGTGGATTTGAAATCGACATCACGGTGGCCCGACAGGGCTCTGTGCCGGAGGTACTCACTGTGACAAGTGGTGCTGTAAATCTGATTTATTAACCGTGAACGAGCCTGGTTTTCATTATTTGGTTCGGGTGACTCGAGTTAATGAATGCAACGCGCACCTTTTCTAATTGCCTGCGTATGAAGCGTCATACGCTGCCTGTGTATCATATAAACTACTCATCCCTTGTTTAAACTTTAAACATCTCCATCAGCACAGCAAGAGCCTGCCCGAGCCTAAAGCCTGCATAAATCTGCTACCTCGTTATAAAATCCTCCCACAGAAGGGCTCAATAGCCCTGGATCGAGTTCAGATCAGAGAAAGGACAGCCGTCTGATGCGATGCTGGCTACACCGAGCTTCACACAGTGAGTTTCCTCACCGAATTTCGACCTTCGTTTCTCTTCTTCGATTCCTTGTAATTTTAGGGTTTTCTTGTAAAGGGGGCTGGATTTCACAATTCTCGTTTGAGGAATCCCACTGTGCACACGTGGCACTTGTGTACAGCGTTAAGCATCGTTGATTTTTATGGGACACGTCCGGATGGGCCATATCCCAACAATCTAGTTGATTGGGATGTGGTAGCTGTCTGATCAGTGGCCTGAAAGTGTTTCGGGTTTTCTTGGAACGGAGCAACCGTCAACACTCAACGGGCAAAACGGACGAAAAGTGGATGGTCATGGTTGTCCAATCATGATGATTTCTTGCCCTTGGCGTGTCCATTCAATGGCTTACCAGATAAACAATCTGTGGTGAATGGTGAGGAAGGAACGGAGTTTGAGTTTTGTGGGCTGTCACAGAATTTCTGTTTGGATAGAGAGAGACTGTAAAAAAATTCAAGTTCTTAGATGAAAGAGGAATGCGCTCCGTTTCAAGGAGTTCCACCATATCGATGGTACATGGGCACATTTGAATGGTACAGCGATTAAGACCGTTGATTTCGTGGGTGGCTATCAGGTCGGTGGGACATGCCCCGATATCAACACAAGTGTTAGCCATCTGATCAGACCTGCAAAATTGACAATTACCAAAAGGTTAATGTCCCCTTGTCAAGTGGTGGGGTAGATTGGATTAATTAGCAAAAATTTGGATAGAGCTGGAATCGAGACAAGATATTGAGGGGGTGCTTGGTCTTTGTCCCTTTATATATCTAATAAGTCGTAGAGCGGGGCTGATAATCTTTCTAATTTTAGACCTATCAGTTTGCTTGGTGGCCTGTATAAAATTATTTCTAAGGTTTCGAGTTAGAGACTTAGGATAGTTCTGTCTATGCTGATTTCCTCTTTTCAAAGTGCTTTTATTTCCGGGAGGCAGATCCTGTATAGTGCACTTATAGCACATGAATGTGTGGACTCTCGTCCTAAATTGAAAGTCAAAGGTGTGGGTTTGTAAGTTGGATTTAGAAAAGGCTGATGATTGTGTGGATTGATCTTTTTTAGACTATTTGCTGGGAGAATGGGTTTTGGTATTGGATGGAGAAGGTGGATTCAAGGTTACATTTTCTCAACTTATTTTCTTCATTCTCATTAATGGCTCCCTGTTTGGAGTCTTTAAATCCTGCCGAGGCCTTCAGCAGGGGGGCCCTTTATCCCCTTTCCTATTTGTGATCGTTTCTAAGGCCCTTAGTAGGTTGCTTTCCAAAGCACACAGATGGTTGGGCTGTTCAGTGGTTTCTCTATGGCTAATTTCCTGTAGCTGATCAATCGTCTACAATGTGTGGACGATACTATTCTATTTTGCGAAGCTGAGGAGTCTAAGGTTGCTAATCTTAGGATTGCTATTCTCTGGTTTGAGATTGTTTTAGGGCTTAAAATCAACCTATCGAAGTATGAAATTCTTGGTATCTAGTTATCTCAAGAGGAGGTTTTCAATTTTGCTGAGATTTTTGAATGAGGGGGTGGGTTCTTTCCCTTCTTCCTATCTTGGCCCGCCTTTATGCTTAGGGAAGCTATCATATATCTTCTCTATCCAAGGTGTCCCGTATCGGTATCGGTTGGCGTAATGGTGCCATCTGAAACCGATACGGATACGGGAGCATAACGGCGATACGGGCGCGTAACGGCCCGTAACGGCGCAAATTTTTTTTTTTTTTTTGCCAAAAAAAAGAGAAAAAATATGGATTAAATCCGGAATATTCTAAGCATTCCAAATATGCATTCATTTATAAATTGAAACATGTTTATGGTGGTGTAATGGTCTATTCTTTGGTGAGAAGTTGTATCGGACTGTCTGATTAATTTTTCAACCAGGTAACCTGAATTTGATTACAAAATTCATATATTTAAATTTCTAAATATAATTTATATATTTAACAACTTGATATCATTTCTCCCAATAGCTCTTTAAAAAAATGAAATTAAATTCAGGTAGATGGCGTTGCCAATTTGGGGCTGACTTGAAGGACCAAGCTATGCTCCAAATCAGCCTCAAATTCATGCAATTTATTGCCATTATCCTACTTATGAATTGGTGGACATTTATTGGATAGTGAATCATGAAAAATTTCAAAAGGCCCTATTTTAAAAAATATAAGTCCACAAATTAACAATTAAAACTATTTAAACAATTTGATTTTGGCATTGTGAGTTAGCAATTACAGTCCATAATTTAATTGCTAAATTTTAAGTTAATATGTCTCGTGTACAAATTTTCAAGGCCCGAATTAGGCGGGACTCGGATTGTGAAGTGTAGCACACGTGTCAAAATTTTTTGGGCCCCACCCGTGATGTGTTATATCCACACCGTCCATCTATTTTGCCAAATAATTTTAGGGCATGAGCCCAAAAATGAGGCACATCCAAAGCTCAGGTGGACTGCACCATAAGAAACAATAATAATTAAACGTTCACCATTAAAAATTTATTGAGGGCTACAAAAGTTTTAGATCAAACTGACATGTGTGTTTTCCCTTCATTCACGTCAGTGTGACCCTATTAATAGGTTAGATTGAAAATAAACATTACAGTGGACTTTATAATTTTTTTAATGGTGAGTATGGTGGACTTTAAAATTTTTTTAATGGTGAGTATGGTGTGGTCCACCTGAGATTTGGATATTACTAATGTTTTGGATCTTGACATAAAATGACGTGGCAAAATGGATGGACGGCATGGATAAAATATATACATCATGGTGGGGCCCACTCGGGTCTGATCAGATTGAATGGAAAATAAACGTTACAGTGGGCCCTACGAATTGTTTAACAATGAAAATCATTATCTCCGCTGCTATTTTTGGTGTGGTCCAGATTATCTTTGGATATAATTCAATTTTTTGGTAGTGCTCTAAAATGATATCTGAAAATAGATGAACGGTGTAGATATAATAAATACATCACCGTGGAGCCCACGTAACTTTGATCTCCTTTGAACCGTTCGTACAACTCGAAGCTCGAGGAGTGTCAGAGCTCGTCTTAGCGTGACACGTACCTACAATAGCTAGCTGCTGCATGGTACACCTGCAAAAAAAAAAAAAAAGGGAGCGCGAGGGAAACCGGAAAGAAAAAAGAAAAAGAAAAAAGAGGGAAAAAAGAGAAAAGAAAAAAGAGGGAGAGAGAGAGAGAGAGAGAGAGAGAGAGAGAGAGAGAGGAGGAGGAGGAGGAGGATGCCGCAGCTGCAGCCGCAGCCGCAGCTGCCGGAGAAGAAGAAGAAGAAGAAGAAAAGGAAACAGGTAAGTTTTTTTTATTTTTTATTTTTAAAGGGCCGTAACAGCCATTACGGGTCCGTAACGGCCGTTATGCCTCGTAACGGCCGTTACGGTCACATAATTTCGTAACGGCTGTTTCGACCCCGTATCGCGTAACGGTGTCAACCGTTATCGTTACGTATTGGCCGATACGGCCGTATCGTAACGGATACGGGACACCCTGTCTCTATCTAATATGCTCTTTATTATTTGTCCATTTTCAATGTCCTGAGGTTGTGCTTGAGCATACGAACAAGCTATGAAGGAATTTCTTTTGGCAAGGAGGTGCTCCTAATGGCAAATTTCACCTCTTGAGTTGGAAAGAGGTGTGTCGGCCTTTGGAGGAAGGGGCTGTTGGAATCTAAAGGTTGGATATTGTCAATTCTTCCTTATTTTGGGTAAATGGGTTTTGGTAGTTTAGAGTTGAAGAATGAGTATGTGGAGGAAAATTATCCCCACTAAATACGGGTCTTCCCCTTTCAGTTGGCGGATTAAAGATTATTCTATCCATCATGCCTTGTTTATTTGGAAAGCGATTACTTGCTTGGCTCTAAGGTGAAGGATGTGTTTAGTTTCGCTATGAGAGAGGGCTTCAGAGTTTCTGGGAGGATATATGGTGTGATGATGCCCCGCTCATCAATCCTTTCTGGATTTGCTAACCTTTAATGCGAATATTTTTGTGGCTGATTGTTTTTCCCCCTATAATGGTAGGGATTGTTTCGATCCCCCCATGTCATAGGGATTTGCTAGACTTTGAACTAGGTAACTTTCTCTGCCTCCTGTCTCGTTTATAGGATTTGTCAATTTTGTAGGGAGTTCAAGATTCTCTTATGTGGCGTTTCCATAAGTTTGGCAAGTCATTATACTCAAGATTATCTCTGGTTGAGAGGGGTGATGAGCGTTAGCATACATTGGAGGTCTGGTTCTGGTGCCCCTCCTGAAGTTGTTGCTTTTGCTTGGCTTGTT
The DNA here is from genome assembly GCA_037074715.1 of Magnolia kwangsiensis. Taxonomy (NCBI): domain Eukaryota; kingdom Viridiplantae; phylum Streptophyta; class Magnoliopsida; order Magnoliales; family Magnoliaceae; genus Magnolia; species Magnolia kwangsiensis. The sequence continues at coordinate 18,871,608 of CM073587.1, read as the reverse complement.
GGGAGGAATAGGATATTGACAATAGGAAATCTTTAGAAAAGATCTATGGTACTCCTTGATGCTTGCTTGTTGTGTTTGGAAGTTGAGGAGTCCATGGACCATCTCTTCACTCATTGTTTTTTCTCTCGGGTGTAATTAGGCATCTTACGATGACGCAGGACAACCCTAATTATGATGCATGCTCATGAACATAATTAAACAGCGGAAATAAAAGGAATAAATGATCTAAAATTCTAGCAGTAATCATCATAACTGAGAAAATCATAAAGGAAACATGCAATGGAGCGGGCCATCATCACAATCGTGGAGTATGAGATTCAATTAATACTTAGGTTGGATCCGGCGAGGGATGAGACCTCCCGATCTTGCATGGTCACACCCAATCGATCAATGAAGATCACTAGTCCGAAGAACCAAGAAGTTTCTCGGATTAGGGATTTGAGAATTTGGGGGTTTAGGGTTTAGATCGGTTTTCAAGATTTTGATCGAAAAAGGATTAGCCAAAACTGAAAAATAGAATGAAGAAAATAATTACCTTGAAGAAGTTGGAGGGGCATAAGAAGAAATTAGAAGAAGAAGATCAAGGGAAGAGAAGAAGCACCGTTAGAGAGAAGAGAGGAAGGAGGCAACCAAAGGGCTTGTTTTTCATTAATCAATAGTTAAAATTCGTGTTTAGGGCTTCAGCCCACTTAAATAAGCAAATAAAGACATAAAATTATTAAAATATCCCTAAAATAAGCAAATAAAGACATATAATTACTAAAATACTCTAAACTAAGCAAAAACACACAAATAATATAAGTACGGGAAAGTTTGGGCGCCCGGTCTTCTTTCTCCAATCTTCCTTCATATGTGTCTTCCCTAAGTGGGGTCTTCTAATTGTCCAATCACATGTGAAAGGTCTTCAGCTCCTTAATAGTCGCCTATCCACAAGGACGACACTTGTGGTTGACGCTTTCTTCGTTGGTACACCTTGAATGCGCTTGTGTCCGCATCAATTCCCCTCGGGTGAGAAAAACTCGACTCCGACGAGTTGAAACTTTTGTAGTGCTCTAGTAGATCTGGATCAATACCCTGCAATGCGTCGCTCGACAGCCACGTAGATTCAGACGACGATTTGTTCTTCCACTTGACAAGATACCTTTGGAAACCTCCATCTCTCGTGGATACTATCTCATCATCCAAGATTTCCTCAATTTATTCTGTATGGGTAATGGGTGGAGGAGGGGGTGGAAGGGGTTGGGTAGCAAACTCAGAAAAAGGCCATGAAAGGGACGATGTATCAACAATGGGAGTATGGGCACGGACTAGATCTTCCACATTAAAAGTTGGATTAATGCTCATTGCAGGTGGAAGGTCAATCCGATATGCGTTGGACCCAACCTTTTGTAATATCTTAAATGGTCCAGCATTACGCGCTTGTAATTTTTTAGCAGATCCTTGAGAGAATCGCTCTGGCCTTATTCGCACCATTACAGTCTCCTTCTTGAAATTCTTGCACTCTACAATGAGAATCAGCTGAAACTTTATAATCATCATTGCTCTTATTTAACCGCTGTCTAATATGTTTATGCAAATCATGAATATGGCGTGCAAATGCATCGGCCGACTCAGAAGACCTTTGGGTAACAGCCATAGGTAAGAGATCTATGGGCATTCTAGGCTTTTAACCACTTACAATTTCAAAAGGACTCAACCCTGTAGATCTATTAACTGACCCATTATAAGCAAGTTCAGCAGTTGGTAAAATTAGGTCCCAAGTCTTAACATGTTCACCCACTAGACAACGTAGAAGATTTCCAAGGCTATGGTTTACCACTTCAGTTTGACCATCTGTTTGTGGGTGGTAAGCAGTAGAAAATTGCAAACGAGTTCCCATAATGTGCCACAATGTCTTCTAAAAATAGCTAGTAAATCGAGCATTACGATCAGACACTATGGTTTTAGGTAACCCATGGAGACGTACCACACCATCAAAAAAGAGACGAGCAACATGAGACGCATCCGACGTCTTCGAACATGGGAGAAAATGTGCCATTTTAGAAAAACGGTCCACAACGACAAAAATGGAATCGTGCTTTTTTATAGTCTTGGGAAGCCCAAGCACGAAATCCATACTAATGTCCTGCCACGGAGCATGTGGCACTGGTAATGGCATGTATAGCCCGGTATTTTGCTTTCTTTGCTTTGCCAACTGACATGTTCGACACTGTCCTAAAACTTTAGCTACGTCTTGCTTGAGACTTGGCCAATAGAAACGATCTTCCACGAGGGCAATGGTCTTATCACGACCAAACTGGCCAGCTATCCCTCCTGAATGAAGCTCCCAGATGAGGAATTCACGAAGGGACATACGAGGAATACAAAGTCTGTCTACCTTGAAAAGGAAGCCGTCTTTAAGAACATATTCATCCATAATATGCTGGTCACTAGAGAGTGACGCGTAAGTACCCCCAAAATCAGGACATATGGGGTATTCATCTTTCAGTTGCTTAAATCCGACTACCTCTACACTCAAGGAGTTGAGCAACGCCACTTTCCTACTAAGGGCATTCGCTGGTTTGTTTTCAACCCCGGCCTTGTGTTTCAAAACAAACGAATATTCCTGAAGAAACGCTACCCACTTGGCATGCCTTGGGTTGAGTTTCTTTTGAGAATGCAAATATCTCAAAGCCTCATGGTCAGAAAACAAAACGAATTCTTGCGGTAGGAGATAATGTCGCCAATGTCTTAGGGATTGCACTACTGCATAAAATTCTTTGTCGTAAGTGGAGTATTTTTGTTTTGCCTCATTCAGTTTCTCACCGAAATAGGCCACTGGGTGTCCTTCTTGACTCAACACTCCACCTATCCCGACACCAGACGCATCACACGCTACTTCAAAGACTTTAGAAAAGTCAGGTAGATGCATGACAGGAGCTTCCACCATCTTGCCCTTAATTTCTTTAAAAGCCTTGACTGCGGCTTTAGACCACACGAACTCTCCCTTTTTCATGCACTTGGTAATGAGAGCCATGATAGTGGTAAAACCCCTAATGAACCGACGATAAAAAGTAGCTAGGCCGTGAAAGCTTCGCACCTCATGAATGTTCCTTGGTTCTGGCCACTCAACTATGGCCCTGATTTTTTCAGGGTCTGCACGCATCCCGTCAGATGACACTATAAATCCTAAGAACACAACTTGGCTAGACATGAATGCACATTTCTTAAGATTAGTGTACAACTTTTCTTCCCTAAGGACACTACAGACCTTCTTTAAATGTTCAAGGTATGATTCCTTAGTGGGTACTATAAATAAGAATATCGTCAAAGTACACCACTAGGAATTTTTTCATGAACGGCCTCAAAGCTTGTGTCATCACCCGCATGAAAGTACTGGGTGCGTTAGTCAAGCCGAAGGGCATGACGAACCATTCATAGAACCCATTTTTTGTCTTAAACGCCGTCTTCCACTCATCTCCTGGGCGTATACGGATTTGGTGATATCCACTCTTGAGGTCTATCTTAGAGAATATAGTAGACCTGGCCATCATGTCAAGCATATCATCAAGTCTAGGTCTAGGGAACCTATACTTGACAGTAATTTTGTTTATGGTACGACTATCCACACACATGCGCCACGTGTCGTCTTTCTTTGGCGTTAACAATGCAGGCACGGCACATGGGCTCATACTCTCTTGAATGAAACCCTTTTGCAGAAGCTCATCAACTTGCTTCTTCAACTCTGCATGCTCTGCAGGGTTCATCCTGTAGCGAGGAAGGTTCGGTAGAGTAGACCCTGGGACAAGATCAATGGCATGCTGTATGTCCCTCATAGGTGGCAACTCATTCGGTAAGTCTTCAGGAAATACATCACTGTATTCCTTCAGGACCAAAGTCACCTCACCGGGCAACTCTGATTGAACCTCAGGTGTAATCTTTCTAGCCACAAGGGCATACACCATAGAATCCTCCTTAGCCTCTTTTTCAAACTCTCTTGCGCTGATTATATGTAGAGACTTAGGTTTGGATTTTCCCATTTCTCTAGGCTCACTTGCCTTCTCATCCTTCTTCTTCCCTAGTGTATTCTCAGGTGGCATGGGATTAAGTTTGATCTTTTTACCGTTATACATAAAAGTACACGCATTTGAACGGCCAAAGATCGTGACATCATTATCGAATAGCCACGGTCTACCTAGGATAACATGTCCCACATCCATAGGTAAAACATCACACCACAGGGACTCTTTGTATGACCCAAACTCGATGGGGACTAGACATTGCTGGGTGACAGGTAGGGATGTCTTGTCAACCCAAGAAACTTTATACGGGTCTGGATGAGGTGTGGATTTCAGTTTTAAGCGATCTAAGGTGCTAGCGGAAATCACATTCTGACAACTTCCACTGTCCACTATCACCTTACAATTCTTTTCACCACACTTGGCAATAGTGTAGAAGATAGTGCTTCGACGCCAGTCAACACTACTTCTAGACTGAGCTAGCACACGTCTGACTACTGCAAGCGTTGCTTCTCCATCCACTTTTTCTTCATCAGTAAGTCCTCCTTTAGGATGATACTCTTCAACTTCATAATCACCCTGGTCATCTCCACCCTCGTGGGACTCGTCTATAACTAAGGCTCTCCTACGGCTCTTCGCAGGACACTGATTAGACATGTGGCCAAGATTGCCACACTCATAGCACCTCACTTGGCTCATGTTACTAGGACCGGCACCAAGAACCCCTTTGCCCTTGTCTTCCCTAGGCTTAGGCGGGATGGTCGCCTGTGCCCTAGGTTGACTACCGATATTAGGTCTAGTTCCCTGGAAACTAGATCTAGCACTGGAGTCTCGGGACTCAAAACGATAAACGACAGGAGCCTTCAGATATTGCTCTAACTCCTACACGACTTAATATGCTTCATCCAATTCCGTTAAGGGACGAGTCATAAGCTTGCGCTGAAGATCTGCACGAAGGCCCGTCTTAAAACGCGAGAGCGTTACTAGAGGGTCTTCTCGGATATCACATCGCATCACATATTCTTCAAATTTAGCGATGTAGTCAGTGATAGACATGGACCCTTGGCGTAAGGATTGTCATTGGTTAAGGAGCTTCTGACAGTATGAGAGAGGAAGGTACTTCTCCTTCAACTTCTCTTTCATCTCATACCAACGTGTGATAGGGGCCCTACCAACTCTCTCTATCATACGCTCGGTATTGGTCCAGAAGAGCTTGGCTTGACCCACAAGCTTCATCTTAGCAAACCGCATTTGACAGTTTTTCGACATGCCATACCACTCAAAGTAGTGGTCCATGTCAACAACCCAGTCAAGGAATGCCTTGAGATCCAAGCGCCCATCAAAACTCGGGGTCTCAACTCTCACACTCTTCATCGCACACTCATCTGGATCATAGCGGTCTTGATGATCACATGTGGCTCGTGCCTCTCGCACCACACCACGACCGTTACCACGATCTCTATTCTCATGACCACCACGTGTGGCAACGCGTTCTTCAATGATTCCTCCCACTTGGGAGTACGCATCATCCCCTACAGCGAGGGTTTCTTTTTGGGACGCCTCTAGTTGCTCGACCTTAGTCATGGTAGTGGTAATTTGGTTCTCAAGGCGGGCAAATTCAAGCTTTTGACCCGCTTTTAGGGCGGTTATCTTTTGTATCAATTGAGCAAGTTGCTCAGATAATTGCTCGTTATTCATGGTAGGTTGAAGTCCGAAACCTCTACCACTTCTTGTGGGCATACTATGAAGACTTGAACCAAACTCTACCCAACTAGACTACTAGGTGTTATGACTTTCAAGATGAATGCGATGAATGCAAAACTACTATGAACTGTCACAATTAAGTTGAAACAGGAAACAACTCAAATTTGGAAATTTTCCAGATTAGGAACTTTCTAAAATTGGAAAGTTTCTAAAATTGAAAACTTTCTAAATCTGGAACTTTCCTAAATTAAACCTAAAAATTAAAACCCTAATTTGATAACTCGATCTAGACAAAAACCATGCAAGCCTAGTCTTTGATACCAAATTTGACGCAGGACAACCCTAATTATGATGCATGCTCATGAACATAATTAAACAGCGGAAATAAAAGGAATAAATGATCTAAAATTCTAGCAGTAATCATCATAACTGAGAAAATCATAAAGGAAACATGCAATGGAGCGGGCCATCATCACAATCGTGGAGTATGAGATTCAATTAATACTTAGGTTGGATCTGGCGAGGGATGAGACCTCCCGATCTTGCATGGTCACACCCAATCGATCAATGAAGATCACTAGTCCGAAGAACCAAGAAGTTTCTCGGATTAGGGATTTGAGAATTTAGGAGTTTAGGGTTTAGATCGGTTTTCAAGATTTTGATCGAAAAAGGATTAGCCAAAATTGAAAAATAGAAAGAAGAAAATAATTATCTTGAAGAAGTTGGAGGGGCATAAGAAGAAATTAGAAGAAGAAGATCAAGGGAAGAGAAGAAGCACCGTTAGAGAGAAGAGAGAAAAGAGGCAACCAAAGGGCCTGCTTTTCATTAATCAATAGTTAAAATTCGTGTTTAGGGCTTCAGCCCACTTAAATAAGCAAATAAAGACATAAAATTATTAAAATACCCCTAAAATAAGCAAATAAAGACATAATTACTAAAATACCCTAAACTAAGCAAAAACACGCAAATAACATAATTACGGAAAAGTTCGGGCGCCCGGTCTTCTTTCTCCAATCTTCCTTCATATGTGTCTTCCCTAAGTGGGGTCTTCTATATGTCCAATCACATGTGAAAGGTCTTCAGCTCCTCAATAGTTGCCTATCCACAAGGACGGCACTTGTGGTTGGTGCTTTCTTCGTTGGTACACCTTGAATGCACTTGTGTCTGCATCATACGATCTTCAAACATTCTTTGGTTGATGCCAACCTTGATTGTTGTGTTGTTCTAGGCTTGGCATGGTGATCTAGGGGGAATCTTTTGCCTCAGAAGATAAAGGCTTGCCCTGTTAGTCATGCTTTGGCCATTGTGGATAGAAAGCAATAGTTGTGTTTGTTTGTAATCAATGTAGTCCCGTGGATAGAATGTATTGTTAGGTGCTTTCAATCTTGTATGAGCGGGCTTCATGAGGGTTTGCTATGCTGGGCCAGCTGCTATTGTTGTTTTCTCATTTTCTTTCAACCTTTGGCCTTAATAAAATTGCATTGTTAAAAAAAGAAGATTAGATCCTCTGGTTCTTGAGAACTTGAAATTTGAAAGTGATCATTGATTGGTAGTTTTGTGTTTCATGTATCTAGTACCTTGATGTTTCATGATCGGCACAAATGTTGAGGACAAATGGAAATTGATGTTTGGGATGTACGGTCATCTCGTTTAAGGAGATTGACTTGAGTTAGGATGGAAGGTATTCACCATTGGGAGCCGATGCCTGACAAAGTGTCGATTTTGCCTTTGCCTTTACTGCACATAGGAGTGTGAGTGTATCTTGGATACATCTTGGTGTGGACCTTTGGACACTTATTGGAAGGATCATGGTTCAAGTCAACAGCTAGGGGCCATTAGCCTGGACTACGACCATTGCGATTGTGGACTTGATGATGCATGATATTGATTGAGTAGCTTTGGCTCATTTTATGAGGTCATTGCACGACCACCAATGTTGTCAAATCGCGCATGTGATTATGTGCAATTGCATGTGTATGCGCATATTTTTATTTTTTATTTTTGAAAAATAAAAAATGGAAAAATTCAAAAAAATTGTAAAAAAATATAAGAAAATATGGGTAACTTTTCTAAATTAATAGATAACTATATTTGAGAGAAATAAAATCAATTAAACATCTAGTGCTTGAATCTCAATCTTCCAACTTCCGAGAGAGAGAGAGAGAGAGAGAGAGAGAGAGAGAGAGAGAGAGAGAGAGAGAGAGAGAGAGACCACCTGGAATTAAGAAATGTAAGAGAAGAAGAGAGTCAGGGAGTTTTGGAGTGAGAATATTGCAAATGGGGGAGGTTTGAAAGTCTTTTTATAGACAAAAAGTTGGCCGATTGTTGGCCAATATGCGATCGCAAATTTTCACATGTGTCGCATACGCGATCACATATGCCACATATGCAATTGCATATGTGCCATATCGCACATGCGATCTGCATATGTGATGTAAAATGATGGAAACTATCCTAAGATGCAAGACGAGAGATCAATTACTCGTCAATTTCAACAATCAACATGTTAAGTCAAACATATCCACATCATAGATTCGAAAATTCAGATTTATAAAATGAAAGTCCTAGGTTATCACATACGCGATGCACGAAAATATAAAATAAGTCAAGAGTAGCCCACTTGAAAGTAAGGACTTCCAATCTAGCATGGGTAGTGCAACAACCACGTGGATAAACAATGATGCAATCAAAATTCTGATTTGGGGAAAGTTTCACAAAAAAATTTCAGATTTTCATTAGGGTTTTGGATTCTTGGATGGAGATTTGGGAATTGGGTTTCTAGGGATTCAAAGGATCTAGGGATTAGGTATGTTTGGAGGGAAATCAAAGAGGGAAAACACCAAACGGGGGCCCACACATGGCTGCCTCTACGTATGCACGTGCGTACGTGTGTGCGTCTGGGTCCACGCGTGGATAGGTAAAGGGAAAGAGAGGGTGGACTAGGTTGGGTTTTGATGTATTGAGAAGGTTGTAAGGGAAGGGAAATGAGGAAGAAAAGAGAAGAAGAATATCTAATTAGATAAGCGAAAGAAGAAGAATGCACGTAGTCACCCACCTGCAATTGTTCGCATGGTTCTCTATGGCAATTGTTCTCATGGTTCTCTATGGGAACTGCTGACATGCAATTTCCTCATGGTTCTCTATGGGAATTGTTCGGGCCTAATGCGGATCATGATGTAGTCACCCACCTGAAGCTTCTTAAACCTATGATATGAATCTACATAGATTTTATAATGTCGATTACTAGCATTAATGTGCCTCTTGATCTTACTATTCATGTCATGAATATGTCGTGCAAATGCTTCTACGGACTCAAACAACCTATGTGAAATGGACATGGGTATGAGATCTATGGGCGTTCTAGGCTTGTACCCAAATACTATCTCAAATGAACTCATTCCTGAGGACCTATTAATGGAATTGTTGTATCCAAACTTGGCTACAGCCTACAGGCAAAACTGCATCCTAGGTCCTAATATGGTCTCCCATTAGACATCGTAGTAGATTCCCCGAACTTCAATTGACAACCTCCATCTGACCATTAGTTTGAGGAGGGTATGCCAAAGAGAATTGCAACTTAGTTCCCATCATGTGCCATAAATTTTTCCAAAAATAACTCATAAACCACACATCTCTATCTGACACAATGGTCTTTGGCAAACCATGCGGACGAACTACCTCCCCAAAGAATATCTTAGCCACGTTAGTAGCATCAGACGTTTTAGAACACGGGAGAAAGTGAGCCATTTTCGAAAAAATGGTCCATAACCACGAAAATGGAATCATGCTTTTTAATTGTCTTGGGAAGTTGAAGTATGAAATCCATGCTAATGTCAACCCATGGGGTGTGGGAGACTGGCAAAGATGCATATAAACCGATGTCATGCTTCTTCTACTTTGCCAGCTGACAAGTCTTATATTGCCATATAATGTTAGTCACGTCTCACTTGGGACTTGGCCAATAAAAGCACTCCTCTAGAAGGGTAATAGTCTTGTCACACCCAAAATGACCAGCTATCCTTCCAACATAAAGCTCCCAGATAAGAAAGTCACATAGGGACGTATAGGGTATACACAATTTATCACCTTTAAACAAAAACTCATTGACCATGACAAACTCACTATTACCCCTAGACTAACCATCAAACAATGCTACGTGCACCTCTCCAAAATCTGGGCAACTAGGATAATCTTCCTTTAAACGTTCAAACCCAGTGACTTTGACGCTCATGGAGGAGTGATGAAACCCTACGACTCAATGCATTGGCATGTTTATTCTCAACCTTGGCCTTGTGCTTCAACACAAAAGTGTGCTCTTAGATAAATTGGACCCACTTGGCTTGCCTAGGGTTTAACTTCTTTTGCGAGTTGATATATAGTGCAAAGCCTCATGGTCAGAGTATAAGACCTCCTGCGGTAATAGATAATGTCGCCAATGGCGCAAGGACTGCACTACCGCATAGAATTCCTTGTTATAGGTAGAATACTTTTGTTTATCTTCATTTAGTTTTTCGCTAAAGAAAGCGACATGGTACCCTTTTTGACTAAGCACTCTACCTATACCTACACGAAATGTATCACAAGCAACCTTAAAAGTCTTAACCTTAATCTCCTTGAACACCCTAGAGGCTTTAGTCCATTGGAACTCCCATTTTTTATTTTTATTTTATGCAATCGGTAATGGGAGCCATAATGGAACTAAACCTTCTAATGAACCGTCTATAAAAGGTTACACACCTCATGAAAATTACGCGGCTCAAGCCATCTGACTATGGCCTTGACTATCTCGGGATTCACAAATATGCCCTTAGATGACACGATAAAACCTAAGAAGATGATGCTATTAGACATAAACGAACACTTCTTGAGGTTGGCATACAACTTTTCTGCCCTAAGGATCCCACACACTTGTCTCAAATGGTGGAGGTGTTGTTCCTTAGGTATGCAATCAATAAGGATGTCGTCGAAGTATACCGAAGGGTCTCAACACCTGGGTCATCACCCACATAAATGTACTTAGGGCATTGGTCTACCCAAAAGGCATGACTAGCTAGTTATACAACCCATCCTTCGTCTTGAAGGCCGTCTTCCACTCATTACCTGGGCGAATACGAATCTGGTGATATCCACTCTTGAGGTCTATTTTGGAGAAATTGTGGCATTGGGCATTATGTCTAACATAACGTCAAGACGCGGTATAGGAGACCAGTGCTTAACGGTAATCTTGTTGATGGCTTTGCTATCCACACACATACGCTACGTACCATCTTTCTTGGGCATCAGAAGGGTGGGCATGACACATGGACTAATAATGCTCTCTTAAATGAACCCTTTCCTAAGAAGCTCATCAACTTGCTTCTTGAGTTCCACATGCTCCATGGGGTTCATTTTGTAACGAGAAAGGTTTTAGAGAGTCAATTCGGGGACAAGATTAATAGCATACTGGATGTCCCTCATAGGTGGAAGCTCTTCCTGGAGCTTGTCAGGAAAGACATCATTGAACTCATCCATCATCGAAATCACCTCACTAGGGAACTCTACACCAACCTGGGGGGTAGCCTCTCTAGTCACGAGGGCATACACCTCCAAATCCTCCTTAGTCTCTCTTTCAAATTCTTTTACATTAATGATGTGAAGAGATATGTTTGGACTTCCTTGAAGTTCTAGGATCACCCTTGTTGGTGTCACCTTTTTTCTTGGTATGCTCTTGGGTAGAAGAGGACTCAAATCTATTTTTCTTGCCCTCAAACATGAATGTACAAATATTCGAGTGATTGAATATTATAACATCCAAGTCACCTAACTAGGGCCTACTCAAGATGATGTGGCCGACATCCATGGGATCCACATCGCACCACAATGAATCCTCATACAACCAAAACTGGATGGGGATACAACATCACTGTGAGACCGGAATAGAGGACTCATCAACCCACGTCACTCTGTAGGGCTAAGGGTGAGACTCGACTTTACTGCCCAATTGACTCACGGTGCTGGTAGAGACCATGTTCGCACAACTGCCACTTTCCATAATCACTTTCTAATTCTTTTCTCCATACTTGGTATAAGTGTAAAAGATCGTGTTCCTACGCCAATCATCATTTTCTTTAGCTTGGGCAAAGGCGCATCTGATTATTGCGAGAGCGTGGGTCTTGTGATCATTAAACTCTTCATCGTTAGCACCAATATTAGGCTCATGTTCCTCTATGTTGCAACTATTCTCGTCATCCTCATCTCTACCTCATCTATCATAAGAGCTTTACCTCTTTCTTTGTTTGGGCATTCCTTTGTGAGGTGACAATAACCATTGCAATGAAAACACTGCATGTGCTCACTTCCCTTCGAAATAGTGCTGACTAGGTGGGGCTTTGGTCTGGCTCCTAGGGTTAGGTTTGACTCCTTGAGGAGCAACCCTACCATAGGAATCACAAGACCCAAATCGCTTCATGGTCCGTTGCAGCAGGTATCATTCAAGCTCCTCTACCCTAAGGTTGGCCTCCTCTAGTGTACCAACATTATGAGGGATGAGCTCATGCCTAATCTCAGGGCGCAAGCCTGTCTTAAAACGAGACAGGGTCACAATAGGGGACTCATCGACATGACATCACATCGCATCATGTACTCAAATCTCTCGATGTAATCTAATACAGGCATTGACCATTGCCTCAAGGATTGCCACTAATCCAAAAGGCGATCTCGGTAAGAGAGCGAGACAATTTTTCTTTAAGAAGTTCTTTTATCTCAACCCATATGATGCAATGAGTTCATCTCCACGTCGCTCTGCCTTCCGCTTTGCATTGGTCTATAACAACTTGGCTTGACCCATCAACTTCATCTTAGCAAACCTCTCTTTACGGTGATCTGACATGTCATGCCACTTGAAGAAGTGGTCCATGTTAGTTAGCCAGTCAAGGAAATTTTTCGGGTTCAAGCGAAGTGATTATTAAAATTGGGAGCATTGACTTTGACCCTCTTCGTAACCCGTTCCTCAGGGTCATAATGATCCCGCGACTCTCTACGGGGCGCGTGGGCGCGCAGTCATATATGACCTACACCCTGACTAAAGTTCCTATGACGACCCTTAGTGGGTTCTACTGGGACTGGACCCTGCTCAACTGGGTCCTCATCCGCATGCTCTCTTGCTTGAGACTGGTGGTCTTCCCCGGTGACAGGGGTACTGTGAGAGATAGCCTCTAGCTGCATGATATGTTGGTTACTAGTAGTCAATTGCGTGACAATGGTCTTATTGTGCGTCTCAATGACTGTCAAACGACGGTTAATCTTTTCGAGAGCCTCGACAATTTGATCCAGGTTCATGTTGGGCAATAGACCAAAATCATGACCTGTTTGCGCTTGCAGACACTAAACGACCTTAATGAGAGACAAACTAGCTAAATGTATACTATATGATGAATGTGGTGCAAAAATTAAATTTGATGACTGTGATGCTATATGAATATGATGGACATGTATTTTATGTATGATGACCCTTAGTACCTTAAACCCTATGGACAACCCTAGAATGATTTTAATTAGGCTAAAACTGAAAATTCAGCAACTAGGTGTCTTAAAGTCACTAAATCTGAAAATTCTAGCAATACAGGACTTTGAAAATACCCAAGCAGAAAATTTAGCAAGCCAAATCAGAAAATTCAACAAGCTATATGCAACCTATTTGCTCTACTATGGGTATAAGAATTTTGTCAAACACGTACCCTACGTTAGACCTAGGCTCTGATACCAAATTTGATGTAGAATGATGAAAATTATCCTAGGATGCAAGATGAGAGATCAATTACATATTAATTTCTGCAATCAACATGTAAAATCAAACATATCCACATAATAGATTCGAAATTCAGATTTATAAGACAAATCTTAGGTTATCACATATACGGTGCACGAAAATATAAAATAATTCAAGAGTGACCCACTTGGAAGTAGGGACTTCCAATATAGCGTGGGTAGTGCAACAACCACGTGTATTGATAATGATGCAATCAAAATTCTGATTTGGGGAAAGTTTCACAAAAAAATTTTAGATTTTCATTAGGGTTTTGGATTCATGGATGGAGATTTGGGAATTGGGTTTCTAGTTTGGAGGGAAATTAAAGAGGGAAAACACCAAATGGGGGCCCACTCGTGGTTACCCGTATGGACGCACGTGTGTGCGTGTGCGCATGTGGGTCCACGCGTGGATAGGTAAGGGGAGAGAGAGAGAGAGAGAGAGAGAGAGAGAGAGAGAGAGAGAGAGAGAGAGAGAGAGAGAGAGAGAGAGAGAGGGTGGATTGGGTTGGGTTTTGATGTGTTGAGAAGGTTGTAAGGGAATGAAAAGGAGGAAGAAAAGAGAAAAAGAATAATACCTTGTTGGAGAAGAGAAAGAAGAAGAATGCACCAATGTTGTCAAATAGCATATGCGATCGTGTTGCATATGCGGTCGCGTATTTTTTTTCGCATTTTTTCAAAAAAATAAAAATAAATCAGAAAAATCAAAATAAATTATTATATGTTATTGAGACAGGAAATACATTTAATTTAAGTAAAAATAAGATAAAACCAATTACATACATATGATAATGATACATTTACAAATTACAATATAGTTAACAATTAACATTTTACATTTAACAAATATGAAATATCCATATTCGACATTCAACATTCAACACTGCATGATATATAATATATCAAGTTATCAACAATCGACAGCATCAACATCAACACACTTAGACTCAGTAAATATTAAACAAAATTAAGAAGTTATGTATTTATTATTTATCTAATTAATAATCATTAATCATATACATTGATCTTATAGCCATTGTGGCATATCACCACCAGGTCCACCACCACCACCACCACCACCACCACCATCATCATCATCATCATCATCATTCGAGTCATCTCCTTCTTCCGCATACACTTCTTCTTCTTCCGTTTCTTCATTATTTGTATGTATTAATACTTCATCAACATCCAATGGTGGATGATCTTCGGCTTGATTATCATTATCTTCTCCTCCTTATTCAATCTCCTCAATCTCATCAACGGGTTGATGGCTACTACTCGCCCCTTGGCTCCCCTCCGTCCTTCGCCTTCAAGTGTTGCTACCTTCACCAGGTGTCGATCCGTATGAGGCATTTTCAACTTGTGCCCATGTCAGCTCTTTTCCAACAAATATCGGGTCCTCCGTCTCAATGAGCCACTTGTTATCTGCATCCAATTCATCTAAGTAGATAGGGTCAAAGAAACTGGGCTTTTCTTTCCTACTTTGGAATCGTTCTCACAATTTTTTATTGTATTGAACGAAAACTAAGTCGTTGAGCTTTTTTTGCTCAAGGCGATTCCTTTTCTTGGTATGAATCTACAAGAAAAAAGCATATTTGGCATTAGCTATTTAGGTAATTAATTTAGCTTAGGCCACTAAAAAATTAAAGTTTACAAAAAAACAATTACTAAACAGTCTAAACTTACCGCCTCGAACGTGCTCCAATTGCACTCGCAACCACTGGCAGAACACGTGAGTCCAAGAATCTTCATAGCCAGCTTCTTTAGAGCTGAATACTTTCTGTTCGGGTCCACTCCATAGGCAGCCCACTAGTCAGCTGAGAAAAACAATTTAAGTATAGGTGAGTCTGTCTCTTAGAGACACTTTATAGAAAAACTTTTATACGAGTTTAGTACACAGTTGACAGTACACTAACATTCATTCATAGAAGTACTTACTGGGTAATTTCATTGTCCGATGTCTTATTACGATATCCCTTGAGAATATCCCTTCACTTTTTGTGAAGAAATCTAGTAAAGTTGAGATCTTGTCCTGTTCTCTATCTGGAATTATTCTTTCCAAGACATCAATAAATCCAACCATATGCATAGTTAGTGCTTCTGCTGGATCAACAGAAGCGAATAAATAGGCTGGGTTAAGGATGTAAGTAGCCGAATACAATGGACATGACATTTGGCTGCCCCATCTTCTATTTATAATATCTAAAATTGGCTTGTAATCACGGTCTCTATAGTTAAAATAGTCCATGATCTTATTTTTCACCCTCTCCATCGCATCATATATGTAGCCTATTGTGGGCTTCTCATCCCCGTCCACCAATCGCAACACAGTGACTAAGAGCTCAGATGATTTTAGTGCCTTTACCACTTGAGTCCAAAAACTTTGAGAAAGAATTGTTTGTTGAACCCGTTTCCCTTCAGCCTTCTTTAACCAAGGCCCACTTGTAAAATCGGTCGACACTACAAAGCTTCTAAGTTCTGATTTCTTTGCATGTAGCTTTTGTAGTGTTAAAAAGGCTGTAGCGAAGCGGATGACTGCTAGACATAGCAAGTTAATCCCCAACGTGTTTTCTCATTCGACTGAAAAGAAGGGCGTGTTTCTACATAAAGACCGTTATTCTTCTAGCCCTTGCAATCACATTTATAAATAATCTATCTATATCTTCTAACATAAGATCAATACAATGAGCCGCACATGAGGTCTAAAATAAACGTCGTCTTTTTTCCATAAGAAGACGACCGACCATTACATACGAGGCTGTGTTATCTGTAATTACTTGTACAACGTAGTCCTCACCTATTTCTTCAACTACACTATCTAGTAAGTTAAACAAATATTCTTCTGTGTGTGAATGTCCCAACGCATCCATTGACTTCAAGAACATTGTCCTAGCTGGACAATTTACGAAAAAGTTAATGATAGACCTATCAGATCTATCGGTCCATCCATCGGCCATTAGTGAACAACCATATATTTTCCATGATTCCCTATATTCAGCTATGAAGGATTGTGTATATTCAACTTCAGTTTTTAGGCATGTCTCCCTCATTTCATGATATGAAGGAGGTTTAAGCTCAGGTCCAAATTCACCTATAGCCTCAACCATTACTTTGAAGTTTTTTGATTTAACAGCGTTGAAAGCAACGTCGGTTTGGTAAAACCACTTAGCAATATATTGAATTGTGGTTTTCCTATCTTTTTGTTTATACTGGTTCTCTAAAGTTGTTTAAGCCGGCCTTTTCCTTCTACCCCTTTGGTCGATCGCATCTTCGGGGTGTGGTCTACACCATCTATCCATGAGCCCATGCCTTCGGGCTTTTTTCGATGGTTGTACTTGTGGTCTAGACCGGCTTGTCGAAGTAGGGGGAGTGAGAGTAACTTTATCACATTAACTACATTTATATCTTCATATGCATCTTGTTCCAGATATTTCTCCTGACGTAGGGCACTATCGCATTTCTTTCTTGATTGTTTTTCCATATACTCCACGATCTCCCTTCAGATTTCTGGAGTAATTTTGTCGCATGCTTTTGCATTTGACCCCGGTAAATGTGCAAGGTGTTGCTAGTGCCTTGCAATGCCACCGGAACTCACATACCCATATAACTCACATACTATGTGAGTCTTTTCGGTAGCACTACAGTAGTGCCCATACTTCCAACCTGGGTCATTCGACTTGGGCTTCAAAGAGGAAGATTGGGAATAAGATATTATGATGGTGAATGGTGGTGTGTGTATTATTGATTGCCACTCATTAGTATCCTAGTACTAAAAAGTAACTAGCTAGCTACTAACTAGAAACTAGAAAGTAAACTACAAATAAAAAGAAAACTAAAGTAAGAGAGTAAGAACTAAGAAGTAAGATCTAAGAGAGTAAGTAAGAGTAAAGAGTTTAAAGAGATGGGACTTGGGGGGGAGAGAGAGAGAGAGAGAGAGAGAGAGAGAGAGAGAGAGTTACACTTACACACACACTTACACACTTACACTTGTAGAAAGGGAGAAGAAGAGGGAGGGAGAGAGTTGAGTTACACACTTATACTTGTAGAAATGGAGAAGAAGAGGGAAAAGAAAATGAGAAAAAGAGAGAGTTGAGTTACACTTGTAGAGAGAGAGAGAGAGAGAGAGAGAGAGAGATTTACACAAACAAAATTAAAATTACAAATTTAAAAGAGGTTCCAACTTCCAAATTCTTGTCTAAGTTGTCTTCTTTTCACCTTTGCCCCTTGACTTGAGTATTGATCTTGAATTCTTGTTGTAAGATTATAACTTGTACTTGTAACTTGTAAGTTGTAAGATGTAACTTGTCACTTGTAAGTTGTAACTTCAAACATGTAAGTTGTAACAACTAACAACTAACAAAGTAACAAATCAATTAACAAACAAACTAAAAAAAAATGATAGAAGTTGTTAGAATTAGAAACTTAGAAGTTAGAACTTAGAAAACTTAGAAAACTTAGAACTTAAATATTATGAAATATGAAACTCTAAATGAAAATGAGATAGAAAGAGAGTGATATTATGTATGTTCCCTTGATTGAACTAGAAAGAGAGTTCAATCAATTCAGTGGATGGAGATTGGAGAGGAGTCTTGACTCTTGAATCTTGATTCTTGAATATGGATGTATCATGTATCTTAGATTCTTGATTCTTGATTATTGTACCCTTCCTTGATTCTTGATTCTTGAAAGTTAAAAGAAAAGAAAAGAAATATGGAAATTGAATATGGATGGAGAGGAGTGGATGTAGATTGTAGAGTGTTTAGAAGTTAGAATTAGAAATATGTAAGAGAGGATATAGTAAGAGAAATAGAGAAGAGAGAGAGAGAGAGAGTTTGAGCTTTTTTTGCATGTAGGAATGCTTAGAATACATATTTATAGATAAAAAATCCGGATTAAAAAAAAGAGGTCAAAAAAGGTCAGAAATATGACCGTTGGCCATTATGCGATTGCATATGCGGTATGTGATTGCATACATCGCATATGCTGGCACATGTGTCATATGCGATCACATGTGTGCAGGGATCGCATATGCCACTACTGCATATGCGATCTCCCCAAAAATATGTGCATATATGCGATCACACATAACAACACTGGAATGCACCTTTGGGAATCTACCACCAAATAAGCCTTTACCCTTCCACAATTTAATTGGAAGGGTTTCTCACAAATCTTTAAAAAAGGAGGAAAATTCCTTCACACAAGAGAGCTCTCTTTTTCTTCTTCGTAAGTTCTTCATTAGAGTTGGATGTCCACCCCCCTGTGCTTTTATAATGAAATATCAACATAATTACAACTATGCTACTAACTTAAGTGAAATGGCTCATCATACAAAATGAGGAAACTAAAACACTTATTATCAATCTCAACCATTAAATAAATCCTAAAAATAACAAAAAAGATAAAAGGAAGCAAGATTAGAGTCCAAGGGGCCCAAATATGGAAGATTTGGTGGTTCGATGGCCTGATTGACGAGATCTAACGGTTAGATCGACACGAAATAAAAATCATATAACTAAAATGGTTTCTTAAGTAGAGCCCACATGCATCATCATAAAGTGGGGTCTTCCTGATGCATGTCCAATGCATGTGGGGTTTTCAAAATGGCCCGGCGGGCCCCATCTGGAACTCGTCTCCCATCCACAAAGAGAGTTGCGCTAATGTAGGTGGTCACCTCCATCTCTAGTACACCCGAGTAGGTCCTCTGATGTCCCCATCAATATGGATATGCACATATGCGGTCACACATGACAACAATGATGGCCACTGAAAGTGGGTGATGTTGGGTTCGTCCATCAGGAGTCATTGATTTTGGCATGGGCCAACACGAGATCCACTAGGTTTATCATGAGACTTGCTTTATGGCTAGATCTATTAGATCAACGAATCATCAAGTCAATAATAAAAAAAAAGATTATGTAAAGGTTGTTATGGAACGGCAACAGTGGAAACCGTTTTGTGTTATTGGGTTGTTGTGGAAAAATTGGCTTGTAATGGCCCATTAAGGCTCCATAATGGCCCTTTATGGGGCTGATACCCTTATTTCTTTTAAAGAAAATGGCTGTAATGGCCTTTATGACCTATATTGTAATGGTAATTATGGTGGCCATTACAACCATCGTTACCATTATTGAATACCTTGATTCTCGTTATTCAATACCTTGATTCTCGTTATTGAATACCTTGATTCCTAACTTTCATAAAAAAAAAAACACTTGATTCCCATTATGTGCTTGTGTGTTTATGATGCCGAGTTAGTGAACCATTGATTTGTTCACTATATGTTTGCATCATCCATTTGGAGGAGGTTTTTATTTATTTATTTATTTTTATTTTTATTTTTTAAAAAAGAAAAACGTTTCATCTCTTCAACATTGCTTGTTTGAAGCATTAGCTTCACTTTTGTTTTATTGGCATGAGGGCTACTGCCAAGTGCCTCCTAAAAGGAAGGATCCTTTGGCATCTTTCTTTATGGGTTAGCCTTGGATCAATTTGGGCAGAGCAGAATACTAGAACATTTTATCATCTGACAAGCACACGCCATTTTTCGGTCGAGTCTTTCTACAAGCTGATCTGGCTTGAAGGAAATGAGAGTTAAAGAGGGGCATGCATATCACTTTTGGTTTTATGGAGCGCCACCAAAGGCTGCCCGCTTTCACTTGGTTGGTGGGAAGGAAGAGGGTTCTTAAGATAGATAATCTTCAGTAGAGATTCTTGATTATCCCCGATATGTGCTGTTTGTGCATGCAAAACACTGAAACATCAACCACTTATTCATTTTATACCCTTTACTCTCAAGGTGTGAGAGTATTTTATTGCTGCTTTTGAGGTGCCATGGGTCATGCCAGGTATGGTTGGGGTCTCCTATGGCTGGGGGGTTGGCCGGCCCAGTTGGCTCCTAATGTTATTGGTGGTATGGTGGGCTATATGGGGTGGGAGAAATAGAAGACGCTTCCAAAATTCTTCTCGTTCTTCTGAGGTGGTGCTGGGGGTTGTAAAAGTGTCCGTCTCTGAATGCATAGTCCTTTCTTAAGCTGTAATTGTTTGTAATTAGCCGCCTAATTAGCAATGTTGGGCGGGCTTTTCTCTTTGTATTCTTTTCCTGCTTTCTCATTGCAAGCAAGCCTTTAATAATTTCTCATCAACCTTCAAAAAGGAAAAAGAAAAAGAAAGAAAGAAAGAGAACAAGCTCCACTAGGGTTTGTTTTCTCTAGGACAAGATTTAAATTGGTTAGATGGGCTAAATCATCAGCGGCTGGATGATATTAAACCACCCCCCCCTCCCCCCCGAAAAAAAGATGGAATCCATTTCCCTGGGGCTGGATGCCTGGGAACCGAACTACCCTTAACGGTTTTGGAGGGAGGGAGTGATTTAAAAATTGTCACGTTTTGGGAATTTAATTCCCATGTGAATCCGTGCCCCCTCCCTCCTAGGACTCAAAACACAAAAACTGATCCATACTAATGGAATTCTTTTCCTGTGGGTTGGATTCCAGGGATTGACGGAGGGTTTTAAAAATTGGCATGTTTTGGGAATTTAATGGGAATCTGTCTCCCCTCCCTCTTTGGACTCAAAACACAAAAATTGCCCCTTACTAATGGAATCCGTTTCCCATGGGCTGGATTCCAGGGAGTGGGGAATTAGAAGCTTCCACGTTCTGGGAATCCCCCCTCCCTAGGATGCTAGGGAGTCAAACCACCCTTAATGGTTTTATACAATTCAAATGGTATACTTGGAAACATCTTGATTCATTGGAATGTTTCGATGGATATAAGTTTCAAGGAGTGGTGTCAAATAGATGCAGTAGCTTTGAAATTAGTTTTATTTTCTTTAAATAGAAAATTGTGCCTAGAGTCTCTACGCTTGCACCTAGGTCTAACCTTGGGAATCCTGGGGGCCCTTGCACCTTTAACTTCACTGGTATTAGCATGTGTTATGATGTCCGATGAGCAGTTGGCTATGGATGGATCTAAGTTGTGCAATATCTTTGATGATTGAGGCATTATATGGCACTTGACCATACAAAATGGTTCAAGGCATTTTTATTTATTTAAATTGCATGAACTTCACGAATATGTGTGCAGACCAAATTGCAATAGTTTGACTTGCATTTTTATTGGATTTGTAAAGTTGACCCAAATAGCTAGGACAACACTACAAAGCGATTTTTTTTTTTCCTCCCCTGATACAGGCGCGGCACCTTTTTGTGTTCCTTGGGCCCGTAATTGATGGATATGTCACGAAACATCCCTCCCATCAAATGGCTGTATCTTTGCAAATGATGACCTGCAAATGGTTGGAAAATGGCCAACCCATAACAGGTCCAATTAGGTCAATGATCTGGATCAAGGAACTGTGGCCCCACCTGTATGATTGCCGGCTGAGCAGAATATGCCAAGCATTGTATTCTCTCTCAATGATTATACTAATGCAATCTTTCAACAGGATTTGCGAAAGCTACTGGCAATGATGTCAAGACCGATGGTCCTGGTTTTTTTGCTCCTGATTTTAATAATCACATCCCAGTTTGAATGGAAGCAACAACTTGGTAATGAAATGGAATTGAGTCCAGGTATCTCTGGGAAGCAGCAGCATATTCTAAAGAAGGAAGAAATTGTCAAAGAAAAAGTGAGTCTTTGATACATAACTGTTCTGATAGGATTAGTTCCTTTAATTGTTTGTTTGGTTGTGTAAGCATTTTATATGATCCATCATCATCCAAGCCTTATCCCAATTATCTGGGGTTGGCTACGCAAATCCTGTTCTGCCATTCCACTCACTCCAACAAGGAACGTATCCTCAGTTAAACGGTAGATCATCAGTCTTTTCTTACTAACCTACCTTCATGTTCGTACATGTATTATATCACATATGCATACATGATCAGTTTTAAATTTGCCCATCTATATGACAGTTTTTTCAATAGGGTGCATTTTGTTAATTTCTTATTATATCAAGATTCCTTTAGTTGTTAAAGGTCTATATAAAGGCTTCCTTTCCTGTAACAGCCTGTTATGTTTTCTTTGAAGTACAAAACTCAGCTTTTGGAGTTCTTCATGTATGGCTTCCTTGGTGATGCTTTGCTTATGGTAGCAGAGACAGTGATAGATCACTACTTTTAACTAGCTCACTGTTGGGAATTATTCTGCAGGACTATCTGGATCAGATCCATGGTCTAATGATAAATCTAATGAGATCAACAATTAGATTACATTGTGGGGATGATGTGATCAATGGAATGGTTTTATTTCATCATCATGAGAAAAGATGTGGCCAAGGCTTGACATTAGCTACCAACCTGATATAACCCTCCTTTATTTGGCCTTGGGACTTGGTAGTGAGAGTGCAAAATTTTCCACTAGCAGAGTTAAATTTATAGCATTTCTATTTTTTAATTAATTGTTAGAGTAAGCCATGATTTCTTCAATAAGTTTCCTTTTGTATTGTCATCATTTTCTTGGTCATTCACTTTTTGTACATCATAAAAAACAATGCTAGAGTGACACAAATTGGTCCCGTTTGATGGCATATTGAGTTAGCTTTCAAATGAACCCAATATCATGTAATTTTGATACTGTTTGAACTGGTTGTGTTCAAGCTTTTAGAATTGTGATGGGATTCAGCGACATTTGGGTCCTTTTTACATTAGTGCTTTCTTTTAGTTGTCAATGTATGTAAAGGCCCTTTCTTGGAGCACCTTGTTATCTTTGAAAAAAAAAAAGAAGAAAAAAGAAGAAGAAAAAGATAAATTAGTGTTTGGAGATTTTCGAAGGGTCATATCATGTGTTATTTCCCTTTCTTGTAGCACCTTGTCATCTCTTTTTTTTTTTTTTTTTTTTATTATTATTATTATTATTATTTTTTTTTAAGAAAAAAGGAATCAGTGTTTGGAGTTTTTTCCAAGGGTCATAGCATGTGCTATTTCCCTTTGGGCATATGTTGCTTACGATAGAAGAGGGGTGGATTGATCTCGACTT
Source organism: Magnolia kwangsiensis (assembly GCA_037074715.1). Classification (NCBI taxonomy): domain Eukaryota; kingdom Viridiplantae; phylum Streptophyta; class Magnoliopsida; order Magnoliales; family Magnoliaceae; genus Magnolia; species Magnolia kwangsiensis. Next base: position 18,848,140 of record CM073587.1, on the reverse strand, counting down.
TTGAGTCTTTTGGCTAGTAGACTGTTGGGAATCATTCCTACAGTCTTGGTTTCATCTATATTGATTTGTGATTAATTTACAGCACTTTGAAATCTGGTTGTATTAAAAAAAATGTGACTCAGATTGGCCCTACACTTGTGCATTTGCATTCTGCATACACCTGATAATGCTTCCCTAATCGTGGATTAGGTTTTGCACTTATTTGTGCACCTTGTTTGTCAAGCATGTGAGTCCATGTGTCAGGAGTCGATTGAGCCCTTGGAAGCTGAAGACCGAAGACACAAGATGACGTGGAGCATCGAGGAGCAAAAAACATGTATATGAGGTGCCTTGGTGACCCTAATCCTTGACCCAAAACAATCCAAACCTCTAGATGATCATGCCATAATAGGTAAACCCTTGATTGATCATCCCATAGCCTTAGGAGCCCCATTTGAACATGCTTAGATAGGCTATAGAGGTCTCGAGTTGCTGTTAAACCAAACTACCTAAAAATAGTAGACTCATAGGTGCCATCGATCAATCTCAATCAATCGGTCTCGAGCGATCGAATATGGCCTAAATCGTCCAACAACAAATTCACTAAATGCTGAATTTTTAGTAGTTGATCGATGCATTGCCTGATTAATCAAAGGAGGGTTCGGTCGATTGAAGGCTCGGATCGATCGATCGAACTAGCCGATTTCTATCCTTTTTCAACTGTTGGAACTTGGTTCTACATATAGGGCATTCGGTATTTGGTCATTTTGATGGGTTTTTGGTGCAATAGAAGCATATGACATTTCCCACTCATATCCCACATTCCTAGCTTTTAAATCTATGAGTTTGGATTCATCTTCTTGAGCTTAACCACTCTAATGAGGATTCCAATCTCGATGTTAAAGATGGACTCGATCTCTACCTTGTTCTAGATATTAGACCCAAGCTTATTGGCAAATCCTTTGTCTAAACCCTCTAGAACACTCATACAGGTGAATCCCCTAGGATTACAGCCTTTCCATTAGTTGTATGAGATTTCACCATCCTCCCATCACCTTGGTCACCTCAATGAAGCATTGCATGCAAGGTGTTTGATCTTGGAGCTGAAGCATTGGCAAGCATCAACATCAATGATCGGAGGAGAAAAAGGGGAGTTGATTGAAAACAACGGAGAGCAGCGATCAAGCAACCCAAGAAGGCGCTACAAAAGGGGCTCAATCTGACAAGTAAGTTGTCAATTGTAAGAGTCAACACACATTCCTTGCGTAGGATTGAGTGTAGAGTTTGTAACCCAAACTCGCGTAAGTTCTTGTGTAGGATTGTATCACCACCGACACGGGTGAGTACATGTGTAAGTCCTAGTGTAGGCCATCGACATGGGTGTGTACGTGGTAAGTCCTTATGTAGGCCACCGACACGGGTGTGTATGTGGTATGTCCTTGCGTAGGCCATTGACACGGGTGAGTACGTGGTGAGTCCTTGTGCAGGCCTCTGACAGGAGCGTACACTTGTATAAGTTAGAGGTGAACCTGATTTAAAACCTGCAATAGTGAATACCAGTATACTCAAGGAGAGTGCATCCGCCGAGAGTGGAGTAGGAAAACCAAACCAATATAGATGCTTGTGTTTGCAATTGATTGAATTGCGTACATTCTTATTTATACTTATATCTTTGATTAGTCAAAACATATGCATGCTTGGCACTTAACTTGCAAAGGACACAAAAGCTCACTACCATGTTTATAAACTAGTTGCCTAATTGGTACATCCTTTGTAGTCTATGTGATTGGACCCACTATTGGCTTGGAAGCCTTAGTGTTAATTGTTTTACGTATTTTAAATTGGCATATTAGTTTAAATAATTATGTTTTAATTGGCAAAATTTTAATTGGTCATATTCACCCCTCCTCTTGGACATGACTATTCATTCCTTAGCTTGGCCAAGCTTTTACATGTCGTGGTTAGAGTTGTACATGAGTCGAGTTAGCTTGCAGCTCGCTTGTCTTGACTTGGAAAATCTTGACTCGCCTCGACTCAAAATTGGATTCTGACCGAGTTGAGCTGGTTTTTGGAGCTTGAAAAAAAAATTTCGAGTTGATTTCGAGCTTGCTTGAGTTTGACTCGACTCGACTCGACTCGAACCACGACTCGAATCCACTCGGATCGAATCAGCTCGGTGACTCGGTCATTTTGAACTTGATGCTACTCACCAAGTGTTTGATGAAATGCCTCAACGAAGTGTTGTTTCTAGGACTACCCTCATATTAGGGTATTCTCAAATTGGTTATTTGAGGAAAGATTGAAGAAACAAATCCCCACATAAAAAACTTTGCATTGTAGGACTGCTCTTATATCTTGATCTTGATGCTGCTCATCGAGTGTTTGATGAAATGCCTGCAAAGCGCTCTTACTAATTTGCATTCGAAGCATGGGAGATTGAAGATGCAATTTATGTGTTTGAGAAAATGTCGCACAGGCTTGAACTCTGCTTGAGCTGGCCTGAGCTGGTGACTGTACCGAGTCGAGTTGGCTAGTCAGGATTGAGGACTGAGCTGAGCCAAGTTTGAGCTGGGGTTGGTTGATGGCCAAGCCAAGCAAAGCTGTGCCAAGCTTAACTCAATTTGACTCGTGTACAATTCTAGCCATGGTAGACTATTCCACGCAATTTCAGTTTTGACTTCTTGGGCACAAAATCCAATTGACTGATGACTCCTTTAATATCTTATTCACTTGAACTAAACTTGAGATCTTGGAATAAGAAATTTTAATATTTCTTTGTTTCCACATGATCCGCATCATGGCAAGAGTTCAATGAATCTTGCCTATAGGGTTGAAGTGCCCACTGCTCCACTAGCCATCAGATCCTAAACCGACCCTGGAAGGATGCAGACAATTATAAAGAGGTGAAAAAAAGAACCAATTAGAAGAAGCCACGTTACACTAGAGAAAAGGATAGTCTACGAATTCTTCCTCATGCGTGACACATTCATCACATAAACTATTCTTATCCATATGTTATTTGGATTGGTCATGCAAGTTATTAATTGAAAAGAACTCATGGGAAACATGCACGTGGAAGGGAGTTTCAAAATGTGGTGTCATTCCAATTTCATTTGTCTTAACGCACATGAAACATGCATTTGTTCAATTTTCAACAATAGAGATGTCTCTTTGGTTTTCAAGTAGGTGGAGAAGTTTTGAGCTTTTTATGTTTGGTAATTCATGTCACGCCCCAAAATCTGGGTTAGGTAACTCGAAACCTGAATCCTAGGCCCATGAAATATATTAATTTTATTTTCTTTTACAACTAACACGATTAACATGAATCCAAATGCAAGATAATAAGATAAATGTGAATTCTTATTAATTAATTTCCAAACCAAAATAATGTTCACAAATTAAATGTCCAGGGTTTCTAATACAACGATAATTGAAAATCAAAGTATCCTATATATTGAATGAATAAATACAAAATTTCTAATACAATGAAAACTTGAAATCAACTAAGTCTAGTGTACATGAAAGAACTCATAGAAGAATCTTGTATGCTCGAACTACTCTGGCTTGATACCTGAAATTGTTAATTAGATGGGGTCAATGTTCGAAATATCGGTATTGCGCAATGTATCGCACCATTGGTATACAGATACGTATTGGTTATCGCATGAGATATATCGTTTGTATCGCGTAATTTATCGCACTTTTCACGAAACATGGGGAAACATTGGGAAATTGGTTGAATTTTTCAATGAAACTTCAGGGATTATTAAAAAAGACTTTAATACACACTTTTAAATCATAAAATCTCAAAAAAGAAATGCACATGATAGGTTTCCTTTGTATAGGGTCCTAAGCTATGCGTTGTTCGATTGAACTAAGACAACTGTATTCAAATATGATGCATAAAATTTATAAATGTATCAAGACATGTATGAAAACACAACTAATGCATTCAAAAGCAAAACATGTAGTAGAAATTATAAAACATACCTACCAATGATGTGACTGGCTATGGCCTAGACCCACATAGAGTTATTTGCGGTGGCTCGTAATCATCGTCACCATCTCGACTAGATTGGAAAGAATACTGCTCCACAAATCGACAGTACTATGCCTAGGTCATAGTAGAATGGTGCCCATTGAGATACTCCCTGACATACTGTCAGTACTTATCCTCTCCGAACTGAACTAATACACCCATTCCTGGGCACTGTGTAATACTTACAGTCTGTGGTTGATATGGATTTGGAATGGCCATAGATGGAGCTATTGGGTATCCATACTACCCTCCATATCCATACTACTACTCATGTACCTGCCCATATGTGGAAGTGAAGTCCTAACCGTAGTCGGAAAATGATGATCCATAACTGTTGGATTCGCTTCTCGCATGTCCACCAGCTCCGTATCCATACTCATACTGTGGCACAGAACTCGAGATAATCTCTCGTGTTTGTGATCCATATCAATGTTGTGGCCTATAACTTGAGCTCCTCTCCCTTGTGCGTGAACCAGAACTAGAGCCACCTTGTTTTCCATCAACGCTTGTGTTCCTCATGCATTTTGCTAGTATCTCCTCAAAATCAGAAAGTGTTTGTTTTTTCTTTTGTAACCTCAGACGCTCGTATGTCTTATTATAGATAAGACAGGGCCATAATCCTCCTGGATGAGAACCATGGTCAGGGTCCTATGTGTCATGATTGAAACCCCCCTCCCCAGTGAAAGGGCCAAGAGGCCTCTGAGACTGACTCACACCCTCGTCGCCACCATCCTCGTTGCCATCATCACAATCATTGCTATTGTCACCAGAGTCGCTATCACCCCCATCGTTGTCATTAGACTTATCACCATCACTGGATCCATCCGCCGCATCACTCTGTCTCGGTGTCAGACAATGTCTCCCCGCCACGTGTCTTGTGTAATAGTGAATACCGCGGACTACCCATCGGAATTCTTGTCAATGGGTCGAATGGCTTATCAGAAGATCTCTGCTGCTCCACATGTGCATCAATGTCGATCCCTTGTCCCACTGCCTCCTCCGCAACATGCGGCTTTGATCGCTCTTCCAAAGCATCCAAGTCATCTGACCTAACCCACTGGTAAATTGGATCCTTGTCCTCGTCCTCATCCTCAATAAATGAATGTTGTCCAACCGTCATTAGATCCAATGGGTCTTGTGCTTTTCTTCTTCCTTCGGATCGAAGCAGCTTCTCTTGTAGCTTCATCTTATAGTGGCAATACATTAGCTTCTGAAGCCGGTTGTACCCCGGTTCATTGCGCTTATTTGTGTGGATGAGGGAGAATGTGCTCCAATTTCTTTCACAGGGTGAGGAGGAGATTGTCTGCACAAGCACACGGACAATCAGCCACTGCAAAACCTTGCAGTGAGTCCCGTACATGGCCCACCATTCGCCTGTAAATTTTAAAGTTATTTCTTACTTTCAAATTTTGTACAATTATATGAAAACTAACTTTAAATGTAGCCACTCACATGACATCATGGTGCTCGACATCTTTGCGGCCTGACACCCGAACATTCTAGTTGCATTACGGAATTTAACAATCTATTGATGGCATATAGCAGGCAAGGGTAAGTATGAAATCATTAAGATACAAATATGGAGAGTGTAGGTGCGGAATATATTTACCTCTGTATCGAATGTGCCTTTCCCTGGACAGTCAGGGAATAAGCGCTCGTACACTTCATGTACAACCCTCCTCAGTTCATTGTCAGCATATAGATTCTTGCTGTAGTGGTATTTTGGATTTAGGAAATATGCTGAAAACTAACATGATTTAAATATTTAGACATTAATAGCAAAGTACTGGACCATATAGACAAAGAAAAGTATATAAGTACTTACTAGCCTCGTGTAGTAGGTGGGAAAGTGTCATCTCTCAACGGTTGTCTATTATTACATGCACTCACTTATATGCGTTAGGGGCTTTAGCCTGGATAGCTTCTTTCATCAATTGTATGGAGGGATACAACGACCCCATCGATGGATTCATTTCATTGTCCACCATCTTCAACACTATATAAATGGCCCACCAAGTGAAGCTTTTGATCAGAGCCAACCATTTTTCAGGTACCAAATCCACCATCTTGAAAGCTTTTTTTTTTTTTTTTTCCTCATTTTTTTTCCGATTTTTTTGAATATTTACGATGTCTAAGTCTCCCTATGTCCCGACCCTTTTATTGATGAATTTAGTAGGTGGCTACAGTAGCCCCGTGACTGGGTAGGTGTTGTACAACATGATCAACGAAAAAATTGCAATAAAAGTTATAATATTGCACGATTTTTATCGATATTGTGCGATATTTAGGGATATCGGTCGATATCTAGCGATATATTGATCGATACCAAGTATTCCTTGATTTTTTTTTCCCAAGTATCTTCCGGTGGGTTTCATATCGCTAGACCGCGATACTGATAATATCGATATTGCGAACACTGGATGGGGTGAGCACAATGACCTAGTGGAGTCATTTCATACTCAAATTTTGAAATTTCTATATATATATATATATATATATATATATATATATATATATATAATCACAACATATACATGAATTATGAAGCATCAATAAAGGAAAGATAAATAGAGAGATATTAAGATCACAGGATATTGCAAGTGCTATGACTAACTCATGAAATATAAATTAAATTGTAACATTTCTTCTTGAGATCTTGTAGGAGTAATCCAAGGCAGAGCACCAGTGCTGATCTTATAGGGAATAACCCATGGCAGAGCACTCATGCAAATCTTTTAAGGAATAACCCAGGGCAGAGCACCCAAATTTCCAATTTAAATTCACATCCAAATACAATAAACGAACAACTTAAACATAATCGCACGACCACATAATCTATCAACGATTCCACATATGTTAAGCCTGTAAATAAAAGCAAGATTATATCCAAACTTAATTCAAGATAGAAAGCATGGTAACTCAAGGTTTGATACTTTAATTAAAAAGCATTTTCATTCTACGACATAACCCAAACTCAAGTCAATTAAATCATTGTATGGAAGACTAAAACCAAGCATAGAATATTGGTATAAACTTGGAATTTACAAAGAATGGGAGTGATCACCCACTTGAATATAGCATGCACTCAACCGGGTTCGGTTTTACTTCGACTCAATTGGATGCAATTATACAAGAGATGGCTTGATGTGACTTGGTAAGTGGTTTAACGTGAATCGATGGAGTTCACTACATGGAATCACATATTGATTACATTTCTATCAAACTAGGGTTTTTGGTCTTTCTGGATCGAAAATACAACAATCAACATAATGATTCGGTGAGTCGACTCAATGAGTCACTAGATTTGCAATGATACAATTGAAGTTGTTTTTAAGTCAGGGGGTTATAGAAAATGCACCTCTTAAATGATGTTGATGAAAGCCTGATTCAACCTCGGGTTCGCCTTGAATGCGGCGACTCAGCAGGTCGACTCGTTGAGTCGATCTTCCCCTTTCATTCTTCTTCTTCTTTTTTCTCTCAATCTCCTTTGATCTCTTCTGTTTTCTTCTCTAGTTCTTCTTATCCAGGACGTCCAACAATGAGCCTGGCTGATCAACGTGATTTGGTGGGTGTGGGTCGTGATTCACCACACACTCTTTCAATCTCTCAATTTCATCTTCATCTTTCTTCCCTTCTCTTTTCTTCTTCTGATTCATTATTTGAGTCATGTCCAGGAAACGAACATGGGAAACCAACAACTTAACGAGTCAGTGACTCGCACTCTCACATGGTCTTTTTTTTTTTGGGGGGGGGGGGGGGGGGGGGGTGGGGGGGGTGTATAAACTTTCAAATTTTGATATCCAGTTACATAAGGAATTAACATCAAACGATCACACACATAGGGTTTCGGAAACAAGTTACCACAATCGGTTTAATGTTTACAAGAGTTGTGTATTTCTACATGTTGGATTTGAACCGTGTTTGGTGATTATTATACGTTGATCGTAAGGCGTTTCTGATGGAGGGCATGAAATTCAAATATGATGTGCAAGAATTCAGGCTTAAGATCACATTTGTTCAGAAACAACTACACAAATTCCATATCCCACATGATAGTCCAAACATTCAATTAAGGGGAATCTATGCGGGTCTAGGCCTACACAGGCTAGGGCTGGAATAATAAAAATTATAAGCCAAACGATACTCAAAGGGAAATATAATTCAGCTACACATGCATAATAATCAGCCCCTAATCCAAGGGATTCCTCAATTTCAATTCGAGGAACCCTAGGATGAGAAAAAAGGAGAAACAAATTATGTATAATACAAACTAGGACTAAGGTTATGAAACTAAGTAAGAAAAAGGAAAAAAAAAAGGAAATCCTGAACCTGGAACAGATCCTGCGTGCGGGCAGCGGGGCAAGGTACCAACGCACGTGCGCAGTAGGGGGCTGCAAGTGTGGAGGCCCGAATTCCAAAAGAGACTTCTTGGCCTTGGTCGGCCAGGGTGGGCCTCCAAACCCTCCAAATTTGATGGTGATCTGACGTACGGTTGAGGCGGGGTGCTCCGTCGAAGTTTCAGCCCTCCTGCAGGTCCAGATTCTGGATGCTGGCTGTAGAAAGACAAGCAATTGCAAAATAAGTGGATTTTAGGTGAAGATGATCAAAGGATGGATGAAATAAGATGGAGGGCCGGATTGGGATAAACGTGGCTTCGCACCACAGTAATTAGCCCTTTGAAAGGGAGGGCTTCGCACCCACTTGAATTTAGCCATTCGAAAAGGTAGGACTTCGCACCCACTTGAACTTTTCCACAATTCAGAAACTCAAAGAGTAGTGAAAAACTTGCAGGAGTTTTTATTAAACTTGAATGCATCAAAAGAATTATAAGGGGTGCCTATTTATAAGGAAAACACTATACCTCAAAACTCGCGCCATGTGCGCTACATATTACTTGGCGATGAAGTAAACTAAAATAAAAACCAATCAAAAAAATCTAAAGTGTTCACGATGTTCTAAATAACATAAATAAGCAAAACCCAAAATATGAAATCAATCCAACTAGTGGGCCACAATCATGAGATCCCATGATGGGCTTTTTTTAACTATCGGGCCCACTCTTTTAAATCAAAACTTTGTCTTCTAACTAGGAGACCCTCCCTGGACATTGTCATTGAGCCAGATCGACGGTGGGGCTCTCCTTCGTGCGTGTGCGTGTGGGGGGCGTGCGGGCACGTGTGTGCATGATGTCCTCATCAACTCTCCCCGGCTGCGAAGATTTCGCCACTGGCGAAATAAAACTCCTGAACTGCTCTAGGATGTCAGGATCAAGTCTCTGAAGCTCCTCGGTGAGCCACATGTTGTCTGAAGCCGGGCTTGACTTCCATTTAACCAGGTACTTCTGAAACCAGCCGTCCGACATTAAAACTATCTTATGGTGCAGGATATCCCTTATTTCCTCTCTTGGTGTGTGAAGGCTAGGTATCGGAGGTAGGGGCTGGGAAGAAAGGTCAAGTAGAGGCCATGGATCAAGGGGTAAATCTGGGGAATTAGGATGGGTGGGCGAAGGGCCGGACAAAGTATCAGTGGGTCCTTGAAAAGCAACTAGATCCTCCACATTGAATGTGGAACTAGTTCCTATGGAAGGTGGAAGATCTACCTCATATGCATTGAGACCGTTTCGTTTTATAATTGTAAAGGGTCCAGCGCTACGCGCGTGTAACTTATGAACGGCCCCCAGAGGATACCACTCGGGCCTGATGCGGATCATCACAGTCCCCAATATTGAATTCTTTGAAACGTTTATGCTGGTCTGCAAAAAATTTGTAATGTTCATTACTAGTTGTGATCTTTCGCATGATTTCTTAATGTAATGAATGGATGTGATGCGCAAAAGATTCTGCAGACTCCGATGGCCAATGGGACAATGACATAGAGATTAGATCAATAGACTTCCTAGGCTTATAACCAGTAACGACTTTAAAAGGACTTGGACCCGTGGACCTATTAACTGAACTATTGAATGCAAACTCGGCTATGGGTAGTACGGTGTCCCATGTCCTGGTATGCTCCCCCACTAAACCTCGAAGTAAACTCCCTAGGCTCCTCTTAACCGCCTTAGTCTGGCCATCGGTCTGAGGGTGGTAGGCAGAAGAAAATTGGAGCCCCGTATTCATCATGTGCCATAATGTCTTCCAAAAGTAACTCATAAATCGCACGTCATGGTTAGATGCTATGGTTTTTGGTAACTAGTGCAGTTTAACGACCTCACTAACGAACAGCTTGGCAACATGAGATGCATTGGAGGTCTTAGAACAAGGAATGAAGTGGGCCATTTTAGAGAAACAGTCCACGACAACAAATATAGAATCATGCTTCCGAATAGTCTTGAGAAGTCTAAGCATGAAGTTCATACTGATGTCCTGCCAAGGGATGAATGGGACTAGCAAAGGTGTGTATAATTTTCTATTTTGTTTTCTTTGCTTTGCCAGTTGATAAGTAGGACATTGCCCTATAATTTTGGTCACGTCTCACTTGAGGCTTGACCAATGAAATCTATCCTCTACTAGGGCAATGGTCTTGTCTCGACTGAAATGACCCGCGACCCTTCCTGAATGTAACTCCCAGATAAGAAAATTGTGGAGGGAGGTGCGTGGTATGCACAAGCAGTCACTCCTAAACAAATATCCGTCCAAAATCAAATATTCACTGTTAGCTCCTAACGGACTCTCTAACAACGATGCGTATACAACTCCGAAATCTGAACACTTAGAATACTCTTCTTTGATGCGCTCAAGGGCTGTAACTTCAACGCTCATGGAGCTGAGTAATGCAATTCGACGACTCAACGCGTTGGCAGGTTTATTCTCTACACTGGCTTGTGCTTAAGCACAAAAGTGTACTCTTGAAGGAATTGAACCCACTTGGCATGCCTAGGGCTTAATTTCTTCTGAGAGTTCAAGTATCTCAAGGCCTCGTGATATGAGAACAAGATGAATTCTTGTGGTAATAGGTAATGACGCCAATGGCGTAGTGATTGCACTACCGCATAGAACTCCTTGTCATAGGTGGAATATATTTCTTTCACCTCATTCAATTTCTCACTAGAAAAGGCGACAGGGTGCCCTTCCTAAGTATTCCTCCTATGCCGACACCTGACGCGTTGCATGCGACTTCAAAAGCTTTTGAAAAATCTGGAAGTCGCGTAACTGGAGCTTCGGTCATCTTAACCTTTATCTCCTTGAAGGCCTTTGAAGCTGCCTTTGTCCATTGAAACTCTCCCTTTTTTTATGCAATCCGTGATGGTAGCTATAATGGAATTGAAGCCTCAAATGAACTGCCTATAGAAGGTGGCTAAGCCATGAAAGTTGCGCACCTCATGAATATTGCAGGGTTCAGGCCAATTGATGATGGCTTTGACTTTCTTGAAATCTGCTGATACGCCCTCAATTGACACAATAAAACCTAAGAAGATCACATTACTAGATAAAAACGCACACTTCTTTAGGTTGGCGTATAACTTTACGACCCTAAAAATCCCACAAACTTGCCTCAAGTGGTTGAGGTGTTGCTCCTTGGTCATGCTATAAATCAAAATATCATCAAAATATACGATCAAGAACTTCCCCATGAAGGGCCTCAACACTTGGATTATCACACGCATGAAAGTGTTTAGGGCGTTACTTAACCCAAAGGGCGTAACTAGCCATTCGTATAGCCCATCCTTTGTCTTGAAGGCCGTCTTCCACTCATCACCAGGGCGTATCCGGATTTGGTGATAATCACTCTTGAGGTTAATTTTTGAGAAGATAGTAGCATTGGCCATCATATCTAACATGTCATCAAGACGCGGTATGGGAAACCGATACTTGACTGTGATTTTGTTTATGGCCCTACTATCTACACATCCTCCATGTGCCATCCTTCTTAGGTGTAAGAAGGGCGGGCATAGCAAACAGACTTATGCTCTCTCGAATGAAACCCTTCTCTAGGAGTTCATCAATCTACCTCTTCAACTCAGCGTGCTCCTTTGGGTTCATTCTGTAATGCGGGAGGTTTGGTAGAGTCACCCCACAGATTAAATCAATGACATGCCCTATATCCCTCGTAGGGGGAAGCTCATTCGGTAGATCATCAGGAAAGACATCATGAAACTCATGTACTACCTGAATGACCTTAGTAGGTAACTCTATGCTAGACTCCGGTACACTCTTCCTAGTCACAAGGGCGTATACCATCGAGTCCACCTCTGTTTCTCGCTCAAAGTCTTTGGTATTCAAAATATAGAGCGGTTTGGACTTGGTCTTCGACTCCTTCACTTCTTTTGGGCCGCTCACACCACTCTATGCGTTGGACTCCTTTCCAGTCGTATTCTTGGGTGGCAGAGGATTTAGCTTGACCTTCTTGCCCTCAAACCAGAACGTACACACATTTGAACGACCAAATATGGTGACATCCCTGTCATAGAGCCACGGCCTACCCAGAATGATATGGCCCACATCTATAAGAAGAATATCACACCAAATTGTGTCTTTATATGATCCAAACCGAATAGGGACAAGACAGTGGTGTGAGACTGGAATGGATGTTTTATCAACCCAGGAGACTCTGTAGGGCTGAGGATGGTCTTCCAGCTTCAAGTCCAAACGACTTACAATGCTAGTTGATGCCACGTTGGCACAACTACCATTACCCACAATCATCTTACAGCTCTTTTCCCTACATTTTGCATAAGTGTAGAAGATAGTGTTGCGGCGTCAGTCATCAGTATTCTTGGCTTGCGCCAAAGCGCAACGCACAATTGCGAAGGTTGCAGACTCTTGCGTTCCCTCTTGCTCATCACTAGGGGTTTCATCTGGCTCATATTCCTCCTCACCATCACTCTCTGAGAACACTACTTCTACTTGCCTATCAATAAGGAGTACTTTGGTGCCCTCTCTCGTACCGCATTGGTGAACAAAATGACCAAACCCCTAACACCTAAAACACCCAGTAGCCCCACTTCCACGTGAACTAGACCCGACAATCTCTTTACCCTTATCATCCTTGGGCCTGGACTGAGCATTATTGGAAGGTTTGTTTTAGAATCCCGTGTTAGGTCTAGTCCAAGAGGGGTTGGCCTTAGCACCGAACTCGCGAAAGTCAAACCACCTTCACACAGATGCTTTAAGGTATTGCTCGATGTTTAACACTATTTGGTACAACTGTTCAATAGTGTCTATGTCTTTGGTGAGCAATTCTCTCCTGATGTCAGGATGGAGGCTCGTTTTAAAACGAGCAAGGGTGAGTACTGGGTCCTCATCAACCTCACAATGGGTTGACTACTCTTCGAACTTCTCGATATAGTCTGCCACGCTCATGGAACCCTGTTGAAGAGATTGTCATTCCTCAATCAACCGTTGGCGATAAGAGAAAGGGAGGTACTTCTCTTTAAGTGTTTCTTTTATTTCTCCCCAATGGACTATTGGGAGTTCCCTCGCTCTTTCTTTCTTTTGCTCAACCGTCACCCAAAACCTCTTTGCTTGACCCCACAAGATTCATCTTGGCGAATCAGACTCATTGAGCATCTGACATGTCATACCACTCAAAGTAGTGGTCCATATTCGCCAACCAATCTAAAAAGGCTTTAGGGTCTAAGTGGCCATCAAATATAGGGGCATCCACTCTAACTCCCTTGAGGAGTTGCACATCTGGGTCATATTGATCATGATGTCCCTCTCGGGGTGGGTGCACAGGTGCGCGCCTGTGACCAACTCGTTGGCCACCTCCATTCATTGGCCTAACCTCCTGACCAACTGCCTGAGATTGGGCATCTTCCCCAGTGGTGGGGTTTGCCTTGAAGGAGGCCTTTATTCGGTCAAGGCGTTTATCCATGCGTTGTTCTAAATGCTTACTCAAGGAATCAACCTGCTTCTTGCAGTTGCTCCGTGTTTAGTGTGGGCATACACTGACTCGTTAAACCTAAGGACCTTCTACGGCGACTATATGCGTCTAAAAAAACTAAATGACACTATGAGACTATATGAAGGAGACTACACATCATTACTAAAATTCAGCAACATATGTCAAGGACTACTGTCTTCTAGCAGCTATATGTGATGAACTGGCTGCATGAAGGACTCAAACAAACTAAACCGTAAATATATGATGGATTCCCCTATAAGAACCCTAAGCTCTGATATCAAATTTGATGGAGGACATGAAATTCAAATATGATGTGCAAGAATTCAGGCTTAAGATCACAAGCAACTACACAAATTCCATATCCCACATGAAAGTCCAAACATTCAATTAAGGGGAATCTATGCGGGTCCAAACCTACATAGGCTAGGGCTGGAACAATAAAAGTTATAAGCCAAACGATACTCAAAGAGAAATAGAATTCAGCCACACATGCATAGTAATTAGCCCCTAATCCAAGGGATTCTCCAATTTCAATTCGAGGAACCATAGGATGAGAAAAAAAGGAAAACAAATTATGTCTAATGCAAAGTAGGACTAGGGTTATAAAACTAATTAAGAAAAAGGAAAAAAGAAGGAAATCCTGAACCTGGAACAAATCCCACATGTGGGCAACGAGGCAGGGTACTAGCGCACGTGCGCAATAGGGGGCCGCACATGTGGAAGAGGCCAGAATCCCAAAAGGGACTCTTGGCCTTGGTCGGCCAGGGGGTTCTCCAAACCCTCCAAATTTGATGGTGATTCGACCTACGGTTGAGGCGCGGTGATCCGTCAAAGTTTCAACCCTCATGTAGGGCCAGATTCTGGAAACAAGCTGTAGAAAGACAAACAGCTGCAAAACAAGTGGATTCGAGGCGAAAATGATCGAAGGATGGATGAAATAAGATGAAGGGACAGATTGAAATAAACGTGGCTTCGCACCACGGTAGTTAGCCCTTTGAAAAGGAGGGCTTCGTACCCACTTGAATTTTTCCACAACTCATAAACTCATAGAGTAAAAAAAACTTGCAGGAAGTTTTATTAAACTTGAATGCATCAAAAGAACTACAAGGGGTGTCTATTTATAAGGAAAACTATATACTCCAAAACTCGCGCCATGTGCGCAACCTATTACTTGGCGATGAAGTAAACTAAAATAAAAACAAATCAAAGAAATCTAAAGCGTTCATGATGTTTTAAATAACATAAATAAGCAAAACTTAAAATATGAAATCAATCCGACTAGTGGGCCACGATCATGAGATCCCATGATGGGCTTTTCTTGACTATCGGGCCCGCTTTTTTCAATCAAAACTTCGTCTTCTAACTAAGAGGCCCTCCTTGGACGTCGTCATCGAGCCAAATTGACGGTGGGGCCCTCCTTCATACGTACATGCGTAGGGGGTGGTGTGCGTGCGCATGTGGGCGGTGTGCGGGCACGCAGGCGCACGACATCCTAATCAGTTTCTATGGTGGATTAGCTTTTTTAATCAAAGTTTCTATAAGGCTCGACAATGGGTTCAAGGTCAGGAGATAATGGTGGCTTTAATGACAGAATCCGGCCTGGGGCATATTTCTTTGAACAAATAGTGGTGGATGATTTTGATGGGTCCCATGGAGCTTGCGGATAAGAAGGATCGAGGGTCCGGATTGATTTACCTAATGGGTTTGCAGTTTGAAGGGTTTCGGCTTCCACACTGTAAAAGTGAAAAATAAAGTGGGCTTTGGTGTTTTTGATTGGTTGTCGATGCTGGAATGTACTAGTGCGAAGAGGATTGTTGGTTGGTGACTGGAATCCAAAAATTGAATGGTTTTGATTAGTTGTCGTTAGGTTGAGACGCCATGCCGCTCGTAAACGAAAATGGGCAGAAGGATCTTGCTTTGGCGGATTCTTTGGACGCTGTTGGGGCTTAGTGGGGTCCATCGTGATGTTAGGGAGAAATCCAATGCATTCATTAGGTTCACTATATCAAGATAGTGCAAAGATCAAAAGATGAGACAGATTCATAACTCAGGTGGGCCGTAAGACAACAAACAGTGAGAGGGAAATGCTCATAGTTGAAACCTCATTGGGGCCCACTTTGATGGACGGTTTAGAACGTGGGTCCCGCAGTGATGGGTGGTCCGTATTGGAGGTGGCTGCATAACCTACCGAATGCTAATGGAGAAGAAATGTAGAAGGGGTGTTTATGCGCGTTGCTTGTCAATGCACGTTGCTGCTTGATTTTGATACTATTATCATATATATTTTTTAATGGTTGGGGTAGTGGGCCCCACCAAGATGTTGTGAGAAATCTACTTCGTTCATCAATTTTGTTAGATCATTTTAGGGTATGGGCTAAAAAATGAGGTAGATCTGTAGCTTTGGTGGGCTGCAAGATCGAAAACCATTGAGAGGGCTACCAATTGATGAAATACTCCTAGGTTGATGATTGGGCTTTAAGTATATGAAATGGATGGTGGTTGGATTGGGGGTCACGAGAGGGTAATGATGGAGGATTTAGATTTGGAGTTGATCGATTATAAACATTTCAGATCAGATCTTGTCAATTTGATATTGATGTGATGATCCAAATTGAGATCGAACGGTTGGATAACGTAATTGGCTTATGAAGGGTAATCGTAATAGTTTGGATTGATGATAGATCGAGTGGGTTCTGATGTGTAGGCATGGGATGACTAGACGGGGTGTGTATGTCCATGCTGTTCGGGAGTGGGGTCATTGGATCATGATCTCTACGGTAAGATAGGTTTATACATGGGTGGTAGATGAGTTAAATGGGGGCCCTTACTCTTACTCGAGTGGTAGACTCTTAGGAGTTTCAACACTTGGTCAGGGGTTCGAGTACGCATAGGTGGTGAAATTCCACTACGGCGTGAGTGTGTGGGGTATGTGCGCGTGTGAAAAAAAGAAAGAAAAAAGAAAAAAAGAAAAAGAAAAAAAGATGAGTTAAATGGGTCAGATTTACATATTGATATGTACATGAATGGATGTGGTGATGCTAAAGTTAGTTTGTCATGATCGGGCAGTCCAAAAGCGAAATGAATTGTCTGATGTCTTCTTCTAGTGATAAGTAACTATCTTAACGGTTGGTTTGGTGACTGATCTAGTATGCAAAGTTATAATGGGTCTCAAGGGTTGTTACGAGGTGAACGAGGGTTTAAGTGTGTGTTTGATGTATGCGTTCAAGTGTCATTCTCCTAAAAGCACGGGTTCAAATTGGGATGTACATGAGGGTAAGTACTCGTGTACATGCACGAGTGCGAAAATTTTCAGGGATCACAATTCAATATGTTGTGAGAACTTTTTGACTCATACAACTTTCAAGTATTAGCATTTCTTAAGAGACCATCCCTACTCTATGAACAATTTAAAAATGACTGTCAGTCAATCAAAGCAATGGCCATAGTAGCATGATAGTGTTTCTTGTGCTCTATACAACACTCTTGCTACTCCCTCCCTCCCTCCCCCCCCCCCCCCCTCCCACTCTCTAGGATTTTACACTTGCTCCATTCAAAATAGATGTTGTCTCTCTCCTCATGGTTTTAAGAACTAGAGAGTCGGATTGACTTGTTTGTCCTCGAGTCGAGTCGCCACTCAATCAAGTTGGGGGTGGCTCAGGGGGGCTACTGATGATATCAAACAAGATCAGATACCACCAAATCCGAATCAACTCGGACGAGTCTTAAAACCATGCCTCTCTTGCCCTCTCCTCTTCTCCGCACTTGTGTAACGAACAAAAATATTGGAATTGGTTGGTTGATGGAACCCTTGACTCTCTCATGTTTATATCTCTATCATTAGAGAGGACTGTGGCTGGAAGGATCTTTGGTTAGGAGGGAGAAAATTGTTAAGAGTCTTACCCAAGATTAGCCCAAGTGGTGGTGAATTTGGACATTGTCATTGCTCATTGCTACATGTCAAATCAGTTAGGCAGATGTGGACCCCTCTTATGTGGTAGAGATCCCCAAGAGAGGTGGAAGAGTTGGTGGCCCTCCCCAAGCAGCTTGCACAAGTGACTCTTTCGAAGAATGGAGACTTGGTTTGCTGGCTTCATTCTAAAGAGGGGTATTTCTTGGCTAAATCTCTTGCTACATGGATATCAGGAGGCATGTTTGTTGGTCTCAAAGCCCACTCTTTCCCCATTTAGTCATATGGGGCTCCTTCTAAGGTGGTGGTCTTCGCCTGTCTCATGGGTTGAAACAAAGTTCTTACAATAGACGATTTAAGTAAGAGAGGTCTATTTATAGTTAATGCGTGTCCATTGTATTTACAGGAGGAGGAATCGGTAAATCATCTATTCATGCATTACGCGTTCTCCAAGGAAGTGTGGTGGCTTGGGTTCTTCGAACTTTTATCGAGGATTTCTTTCGGCAATGGCATGTAGGAGGTTTTGGCTCCGTTAACGATAGGAGATGACAATTGGATCTCTTGGCAGGGTTGTGGGCCGTGTGGTTTGAGAGAAACAATAGATGCTTTCGGGACATTGGTTGCTCTCCTAAGGAAGTCTTCCTTAAGAGCGAGAGCTTTTGTCATCGAGTGGGTCACTGCGGCTTCATTGTAGGGGCTTCTTGCTTTTGTTGGGCTTTTGTTTCTAGGTTTTTCTGTATCCTTTTCCTTTCTTTTGTATACTTTTAGACTCCGGCTGCTAAATTAATGAAGTTGTCATCTTTCAAAAAAATTAGAGAGAAGACCGTGGATCTATTTCCCTCTTGGTTGAAAGTGCCTTGGTTTGTCAAATTACGTGAGTGTTGAGTCAATCTTCAAGTGAGCCCCAAGATGAAGATTACAAGATCAAGACCTCAACTAGGAAGAAGCTCGAGTGCTCCAAACAAGTAAATGAAGCCTCACTTCCCTAACCAAACCCTTGAGGTATATGACCCCATTTAACTAAGTCTTACCCCCAATACATCTTAAATCATCTTTTGGTAAGCTTAAGTTTTGAACACTTAGAATATTAGAGGAGTAAACATGAACTATACAGGTAAAATCGATTTCATCAATTTGCAATCGAAGACATTTTCAACTCTATCGAACATGGTTCGATGGCATCGAGAAATAGGCTCATTCTGTCCAGCAACAAAATCACCATCTGCTGAGAAATATCGATTAATATCGAAAAGAGTTCAATGATATCAAAATTCAAATTTCAATAGCATCGAACCCGCTTCGATGGCATCGACTTAGGGCACTCCCTCTACATAGAAAATATTCTCTAAGTGTTCATCGATGTAATCGAGTCACCTTCGATTACATCGAGAGTAAATTCTCGATGGAATCGAAGATTGTTCTATTACATCGAGAGTAAATTCTCGATGGAATCGAAGATTGTTCGATTACATCGAAAATTAGGAACATTCTGTCCAGCAAGCCATTCAGGTACATACATCTTTTCAATTACATCAAAGACCATTCGATGTCATCGAACTTCAAAATTCGATAGCATCGAATGATGATCGATTATATCAAAAATTGGGACAAAATCTTCCAGCAGCCAAATGTAATTTTTCTAAAGAGAATCCTATGGGATCTCCTCTCGATTACATCGAAGTGCATGTCGATGGAATCGAAAGGTGCTCGATAAGAGCGAGCAGAATTTGTTCGACACAAAAATGAATATATGAGTGTAGAATGTCGATGCAATTGAATAAGGCTCGATAACATCGAATTTCAAATTTCGATGTAATCGCAGACTACTTGATAGCATCAACAATGACAGATTTCTGCCCGTTTTTTGACCGTTAGGATTTCAACTTTATAAATACACATGGCTTGCTTCTTATAAAATGAGCTAGAATTTGAGAGAGTTTGAGAGAGTTGCTTCAAGAATTAATACCCTTTTCCTCATTCCCTCTTTCCCATTAGAGTTCATCATTCAATCCTAGGCATAAGCATTTACTCACATCTTCATTGCTTGGATTGAATTGTGAACTCTAGCATTCAATGAGTTTCCAAAAGCACTCAATAGGCAAAACATTGTGTTAGAACTCTTGAATGCATAACTCATGAGAATCTTCTCTCTATGTTTAAATCACATCATCTAAATAGAGAAGAATAACAACACCTTAAACCTCACGACCTTGGAGCATTGATCGAAGCATCAGAAGTGGTTGCGGTTCAAGGGAGCTGAAGACTCTTCATCAACATTGAAGACCTTCAAATTGTGTGAAAAAGGGGCTCACTCACTTATTTGTAAGTATAAGGAGTCCATTGAGTCTGAAGCCCTTTCCTTGTGTAGGATTGGGATTCAGAGTTTGAGTGACAAACTCGCCAAGACCTCTTTGTAGGCCTTCGACGGGAGGATATGTGTCCTTGTGTAGGATGTGTTGTCATGTTTGTTAAAGTCATGAAATCCCTCAATATACATTGATACACCACACTCTGACAGCTTAAGCTTTTAGAGTAAATGGTTGTTTGACATAGTATTAGAGAGGAAGGTCCTACGTTCGAATTTGGAGAGCAGCAAATATGCCTCGCTAAAATATTATTCTCCCACGGGGGACCAGGAAAATTAGGTCCGACTTAGAGACCGGGAAAACAAACCCTGCCTATTTATGGTGTGGGTATCCCTCTACCCTTGTCAGTATGTTCCCGTGCAGAGTTCTCACCTCGCACGTGCGGGGGGGTGTTGAAGTCATGAAATCCCTCAATATACATTGATACACCACACTCTGACAGCTTAAGCTTTTAGAGTAAATGGTTGTTGGACGGTGTTGCCTTGTGTAGGCTCCTAGTTGTGTCCTTGTGTAGGACTCGTCGCCTTGTGTAGGCACCTAAGACAACCGTGTGTAGGTTTATTAGTTAACCTTGTATAGGTGTGAAGGTTTATGGTTAACCTGATTTAAAACCATTGGATAGTAAAATCCGGTACACTCTAGGAGAGAGTGCATCCGCCGGAAGTGGAGTAGGCGAGTGCCGAACCGCTATACGTGAGATTGTGTTTGGGATTGCTTTTTGGGCATTGATCTAATTGTGCTTATATCTATCAAATGATTATTATGATGCATGATTTAGGAAATGCATAAGTACTAATAGGAATCACATCCCACACACTATCACACACACTATCTTTATAGGCTTGTTTCGTGACATGAAAATCTTGCGTAAGCCGAGGTGTTTGGACCCTCTATTGGTTTGGAAGCCATAGAGTTACTTTGCCTTATTCATTTTGATTAAAGTTGGGCATTGTTTGTTGTTATAAGAAAATAATTTTTGAAAAGTACTATTCACCCCCCTCTAGGACACTTGGACATACTTCCATACTTCTACTAAAGTGGTTCTACCGCAATTTCATTGGTAATTTGGTTTAGTGTCAGTCACCAGTTTATAAAAAGTTTCCCAGAATGGGTTTGGTCCTCAATTGGATTTAGTTTACTGTTTCTGGGAGTTGTTACCTGTTAGTCGTCATAATCAAAATGTTTCTGGGAACTGGTTTTGTGGTCAATTGGATTTGGTTTGCTGTTACTGGGAGCTGTTAGTCACCAGTTTATTAAAAAAGTTACTTGCAACCAAGGTTTTGCAGTGTTATCAGAAACTGGTACATATTGCCCGATACATACCATTATCGTTCATGAATGATACAACTGTATTGGCCCGAAACAGCCCGACACATGGTGCCATGGGACGATAGGGGGCCATATTGGTGGTGAACGGTACTATACCCAAATACACTGATTTTAAACCTTTCTTGCAACTGGTTTAGTCCCCAATTTGTATTTTCAGTAGTTCAGTTTGTTGAGGTGGAAATGACCAAAGTTGGGCCAGGACCATTTCATCATGAAAGGACACTGATTGCCGAATTCAAATTACGAACATTTCAGTTCCAACTTGAATAGGCATGGAAATTAGAGGTGGTTGTCATTATGATTTGAAATGGTGGCTCCATTTTCTGGTCATTTCTTTTATATTCAATCAGATTTTATTGCAATTCAGTTCACTTTAATATCCAAACAGGCAAAAAAGCATATTGTTCTATTTCTACAAGGAGGATTTCTAAGAAATAAAAATGATCTGAATCCTCATTGCAGGAGGAAGCTTAATGCCAGTTTCGATAAGGGGTCTTATGAAATTGAACTCTTGGCTTGGAATCTGGCAGACTACCAATGAGCATTGAATCTTCATATTTTTCTTTGAGAAATGCTCCAGTGCTCTGAATAGTGCTCCTAGTTGTATTTGTCACTTGGACAGTCCAATTTATAGATCTGAATTGTCTATTGAGTCCAGAGTACATTTTGTGGGCCACTATGGAAAAATTGCACTGATCGAATGAGCTAATCCATCTTGATCTGTCCTTGCTTTTGTAGCCTTCTTTTTTCGTAGCCATGGATGTGGTGGTTATGATTGCCTAACAAATGTGGCTTTTGAGAATCATAAGCAATCTGTGATGAGGCCCAAAAAATAGATAGATCAGATTGTTGATTGGACCTATTTTTGTGTAGATGACCTTAACCGTTCATATTAAAGGCTAATGATCCAATGGTTACGATTGTCAGATTGGTGTAATATTTGCATGGTAGCCCATGAAATCCATGTCAGACCTGATGAACAGTCTAAATCAATCGATTAGATCATGTGTCCTAATGCAGCTAGGAGCACTATGACTTGTAGTGCTCAGAGAGAACTGGAGCACAAGGTATTCCGTAACAGTAACTTTGGCCGTAATGGTCATTGCTGATACTGTTACGATAAGGGCCATAACGCCCGTTATGGCTTTTTTTAAAAATAAAAATAAAAAAATTGAAAAAAATGTGTTTCGGCCCTCTTAAGGACCATTGTGGGGCTGTTATGGCCATTTCGGCCCTGTATACATAACAGATACCACCATTACCGTTACGTAATGTCCATTATGTAACCCTTTTGGCATACCTTATTGGAGCTTCTTTTTTTTTTTTTGGGGGGGGGGTTGTCCTTTCACCTTGTAAATCTTATTAATGACCAAAGTGGTTATTTGTTATCGGTAAATTGGACTCTTTGGGGTAAGAGGAATAATAGGTGCTTCCAAAACAAAAGCGGGTTGGTGATGGATGTATTTAAGGGCATGTTTGATTTTCCATGATACATGTAAATCATGGTAAATAAGTAATTATTACTTTTTCACCTTGTTTGAAAACATGAGAGTAATTCCACCTCGAAAATCGAAACAAAAGTGTTGACTTAAATATATGGACCCCACCGTAATGTATATGCTATATCCATCTATTTTATTAGAACATTTTGGAGCATGTACCGAAAAATGAGGCAGATCCAACACTTAAATGGCCCACATGAAAGGAAACAATGGCCTTAATTCGTCCACCATTGAAAGTTATTTTCTTCACTGGGCCCACGTTGAGGTTTTTTCATCATCTAACGCGTTCATAGGGTCACACAAACGTGGATAAGGGGAAAGCACAAATATCAGCTTGATCCAAAACTTTTAAGGGCCCCAAGAAGTTTTAATGGTAGGCGTTCGATTCTCATTGTTTCTTGTGGTGTGGTCCACTTGAGCTTTGGATTTGCCTCATTTTTTTGCTCATGCCATAAATTCGGCTAGCATAACAAATGAGTGGTGTGGATAAGTAACATATATATCGATGGGCCCCACATCGATGTTGTAAATTTCTCGATTCAAGTGTTAAAAAAGTAAGTTGTCACATCTGCATTGAGAAAGATGTGGTAATTACCTAGGTGAATAATTATTACCCATTTACATGGTAATTACACTTGTGCCAAAAATAAAACAGGCCCTAAGAGGGCAAAGCTAGATGTAATAGCTTAGATATCTTGTATAAAGGCCCATGACCATATTGACTGGTCCTCCATATCTGGGCTTTACTTGTTGTATTTCACCTTTTCTTTGGTGCCTTCTTAAATAAATATTTTCCCTACCTTTAAAAATAAATAAATAAATAAAATTATGACCATTTTATTTGTTGCAGATAATATTATCTCAGGAGAAGAACATTCAGAGGCTCAACGAACTTGTCCAGACTCTCCGGGAACAACTGCTACAGTGCAGGGGCAGTAACAGTACAAAAAATGGCAGTGGAAAGTCTCTGGCTGCAAATGTAATCGAGCTTGAGCGGCAGCGGAGTCTGGAAGACTAACCTCTCCATATCGATAGGAACTGAAGGTATCTTGGAAGTTCATACCGTATGCATTGGTGTATTCAGCATGACTTGTTTTGCCCAAACAATTGCAGCATGCTGAGGTTTTCCTAAATGTAATTTCAATAGTATTCCAACTGGCCTGAGTATCCTCACATGATCAAACTGTAGATATCTCCTGTCAATCTTTCTTGGGTAGTTAAAATCCTGGCAGTACAGGGCATGCTTTTATCACTAGGGTACTTTAGTCTTTTGCAGCTTGATCCACATGCCATGATCTTTCAAAAAAAAAGAAAAAAAAAAAGAAAAGAAAAGAAAAAGATCTGCATGCCATGATTTTCATGTCCATTTATGGAACTAAAAGTCATGGTGAAAATGAGGCTTGATTAGGTTGCAACAGAGAATATTACAATCAAATGCTACAGGAACTATACTGATTTCAGTTCTAACCTTAGGCTTGACTACCAAAAAAGAAATATGCTGACCAGGTGAGTGGATCCATCAGAAAAAAATGAAGTTTCTTTTTTTTTTTTAATTTTTTATTTTAAAGGAAAGAAAATTGGGTTATTCTCTGCAAGTACCTCCACTGGTTAAACTGCAAGAGAGGCTATCACCATCTAACTTGTTCTTGGGTTCAAATCACCAATCTGATGGCGATAGTGTGGTGTTGTAGATTTTTCATATCCTTAACCCTGTATGTTGACCGTGGCCTCCCAGAGGAGTGGATCTACAGTAAGAGCTGATGGCTGTTTTGGTCATTTGCAAAAAAAATCATTATACCGTTTTCTGATCCACTCGTGTCTGATGTGTCTTGTAATCAAGTTGCAGTGTCTGATGTGTCTCATCATCATGTTGCAGCTTGGTATGTTTCTGTGGTTCCTCCTATAAACTCAGTAAGGTACTTGCTCTAGTTCAAGTACTGATCACCAATCTCTATCAGGCAGCATTTATCTGGGAGTATGGACTTTTGAATTAGTCTTCTGTCATCATGTCAATACTTTTAAGGCTTTGAAAGAGGTTAGGGCAGCTTGGCTGGCCCGAAAGTGATGGGCTAATAGTAACCCACAACCACAACATCAACAACCTTCTTGACATGTTCTTCCTGAACCTTTAATCATAATAGAAAAAACAAAACTGAACAACCCTAACTTTGTTGTGTAGGAAGGAGAGAGACCCACATTGATCATTGCTCAAGTGAGAAGCACCATATTTAAAAATCCAGCAAGCCGAATAGTTCCAGGTTTTTCCCTCTCTATTTTACGCAAACCTATCCTGATTGTAGTTCCAAAACTCATTGAGTCAACTCAAAGCTTGGCGGAGTAAGTAGATTTGAATCAGCAATATTTCGAGCTCGCCTTGGGTGGAATTTTATTAGAAAAGAGATGCTGGAAGTGAGATTCGAACCCCCAACATCACCTTAGGGAGGGGACCTTAACCGATGTGGCAATGGTAATGTAGTTGTTTCAAGTTATTTTTATATTACTTGTACAAGATTAACTATTTTAAATATCTATTGCTAATCCTAAAGGCCTATTTGGAACGTGGGATTAAATGGTGTGGAGTTGCATTAAATGGAATTAAACCCACTATTGTACAATGATTGCATGTCTGGAAATACCATTACTCATGCCACGGTGGTAGACTCACAAGAGTTTCAACACGAGGCCATAGGTTCGAGCACCCATTGTGGTAAAATCCCACTGTGGCATGGATGTGTGGGGTGTGGGTGCATGTAAAAAAAATGTCTGGAAATATAATGGTATTTTGACCGTCCAATTCCATGTTTGAGATCAAATTCTTCCTTTGGGAGACACTTTATTAAGTGAAACTTGCGTTTGGTAGACCATGAAATTGTAATCAACGAACTGGATTTTACAACTGATGCTGGTCACATGTTTGCATATATGCAACTTGAATGTCACTTGTAAACGGTGCATATGGATGGACGACATAGATAAAACACGTGCATCAATGTGGGGCCCACGAATGTAGTGGATTTCGAAATCCACCATAAATCTCCATAATCTATTGTTGGGACTGGATGATATGATACTTGTATTAATCCAATCCTTTCTGTTGTGTCCAAACGATGGATGGAATTTGCATGGGACCAAATGTAATTCCATACCACCCAATCCCACCTAATCCCATGTTCGAAACAGGCTATATTATTTTCAATTTATTCTAATTAAGTATCAAGTTGAGTCAGGTTGGGTCTTCGAGTTGAGTTTTCTGGTTTTTGAACTATGATCCTGATTAATTTGCTTGCATTTTCCATTTTTGGAAAAGAAATACTAATTTGTTTACTCGAGAAAAAGAACATTTTTTTTTTTTTGTTTTAAAATTTTAAAAATCCATTTAAGTTCCTAAAGTGGCAGGTGGTTGTGAGCAAATCAATGAGGTTAGGTGCAGATATCTACCTACATGCTCTCATGCCCTTTTCTTTAATTTATGATGCTGATCTTTCATGTAGAGATGTAGCCAAGTAATGTCTAGGGCAGTGATGTGGGGGCCAATGATGTGTAGATGCTCAGATTGATTCTTGTGTCTGGTGCATGTGCAGGTCTCGGAACACCAGAATGGAAAATGTATGAAGAATGCCACTTGTAGTTAGCCTTGTACTCTGTAAGCACAAATTCTCCTAAAGCCGAATCCACGGTTTAAAATCCTTTGCGGTCGTCATCATCATGTACGACGTTACCCAACCATCATCATGATGTAAACATTACCCAACTAAAGCCTTTGCAGTGTGACAGTAGCCCGTGGGACCCACACTTTCTAATCTTACCTGTGAAAGAAAGAAAGGAAACTTGGCCTTAAATGGCTTAACACAAGCTGTGCGACCCACACCACCCATCTTCTACATGGGCTGATCACCTATCCAACGAATCAAATGGAAAATTGCCCTCTCTCTCCCTCTCTCTCTCTCTCTCTCTCTCTAGGATGTCCTAATCAGCCTGTATGTTAAATATACATAATCAGGATTGGGGCTGGCAATGTCGCTGGTCCGCAATGATCAAAAGACAGAAATTTGAATAGGTTCGGACTGATAGGCCCGACACCTTCTGTTCAGAAATGTTATCCTGACACCATCGAAGGGCCCACTGCTGCCACCCCTAATTGTAGTGATCTCCACCATCTAAGTTAAAGCCTATTCGAATTGAGATAATATTAGACTTGAATATAAGAAAACCATGGAAAACCTAAGGGCCTGTTTGGTCTGCACTAAAAATGAATTAATCTCATTTACGTTGACATCAATTACCTATTAGAGATTATAGTTTATATAAATTGATGGCTATACTTTCGTCCCTACCCAAAAAGGAAAACGATAAAAGGAAAAAAGAAAAAAAGAAGTAAAGAGGTGTTCTCTAGTGCTTTATGGATACAGCGGTGGCACTGGGGCTGATGTTGGACCTACGTGATATGTGCCCTGGGCTGATGTTGGGCCCACGTGATGTGTGCGTGACATTGAACTGACCCATAAGATGTTTCACCTCAACAAACCCATAGGGCTCAAAAAAGCTCTATGCAAAACTTAGGTGGGCCACATGACAGGAAACTAGGGAAGGGATGCCTACCTTTGATTTTCTCCGGAGCCCCACCTGATTTTGTTGTGCAGATGAAGGGTCAGAACGGCCTGGTTTCCATATACACAACACGGTGGGTCCTGCAAAAAATAAGGGGGGGAGTAGGATGCGGATTACCGTCCAGGCAGGGCTCTGTGGGGCCCACAATGATGTAAGTGTTTTGTCCACATTTTTCTTGGATCATTTTAAGGTACAAGCCAAAAACTGAGTCAGGTCCAGGGATTAAGCGGACCACAAGGTGGTGGGGATTGAACATTCACCATTAAAAACTTATTGGGAGCTGGAGAAGTTTAGGATTGCCCAGTGAGCAACTCACTACGCTTAGCGTACTGAGTAAACCCTGTGAAGTCCACCATGATATATGTATTTTATTCGCTCCATCCATCTATTTTACCAGATAATTTTATGGCTTGAGCTCAAAATTGAAGCATATCTAATTTTCTAATGGACCACACCATAGTAAACAGTTGAATTGAACTTCTACAGTTGAAAATTTCTTAGGGTCCAAGGGAGTTTTGGATCAAACTTATAATTGTGTTTTCCATTCATCCATGTCTGTATGATCTTATGAACAGGTTGGATGACAAATAAACATCACTGTTAGGCCTAGCATGGTTTCAATTGTCGAAATCATTATCCCCATGTTTCTTGTGGTATGATCCACTTGATCTTTGGATATGCTTCAATTTTGGGCTCAACCCCTTGAATTAAATGGAAAAACGGATGGACAACGTGAATAGAAAACATGCATTCAAGGTGGGCTCAACTGAGTTTACGAGTGTACTGAGTTACTCAGTATGCAATCTGATTTGGGGGGTGCCTCCAACTTGTTTCTCACTGTGGGCCACCTGAATTTTGGATCAGCATGATATTTGGATGGTAGAGGTATTTTGAGGCTGCACATCTGATGGGACGGGTTGGATGTTGTGCACACATCACATTTAATCACTACGGGTGTTTTGGTATGTTGGGGGAAAAAAAATATAACAAGTCCTTGAGTCGGGCAGAGGACCGGAAGAGTAGTGAAGCAATGGCTCGGACTCATTGGATGCCAAGCCCGAATAAATCCCAAAGTTCATAAGAATGCTGGATGGAAACACATAGCTCGGAGCGTGAGGTCCTTGACCCTGCCATAGCCTGGGCGTCCAGAGCCACAAAGCGAAACTTCTTAGGGAGGAAGTGCACCTCAATGCCCAATCAAAGCCTCACAGATGAAAGCCTAAACCGACAGAGTAAGATCAATCAGTCCTAAAGCCGCCTAAACTTTAGTTTGACTCAAGCATCGAGTCGGTCAATAAAGTAGGAGGAGAATCAGCCGTAGAGTTTGTCTTAGCACGACAATGTCGGAAACATAAGCATTGACCGAGCTATATCGCTCCATATCCAGATGTTACCTAGTGAAACTCTAGATTCTGCTCAAGATGTTTGGATGATAAGAAAATAATCTCCGAGAATCCAGAGGAAGTAGGGATTACAGATCCTCAAAGATTGTAATCTACCTTTACAAGATTTATTCTAAGGAATGCGAAAGCCCTACGAGGTACGACGCCATTTTAAATACAAGGATCCTCATGCTAAAAGGTATGCAAAAACTCTCGCCCAAAAAACCTTTCAAAAGAGACCCAGATTTTGACTTTAGCATCAAAGGGTCCTTTGGCAGGGTCGGGGTCACCTTTTCCTTTCTATATATGCAGGTTTCAATGTTACTAAGGGGGCGAGCCGAAATCAGCTCAACAGTTTGGCGCCGTCTGTGGGAATCGATACGAAAGGTCGTTTTCCAAGCTTTATCGAAAAGCCTTGAATAGATCTCTAATGGTAAGAACTAGGAGAACTATTCAAAACGAGCCTAACGAGGTCACTGTCACTGGACCTCCAGCAACCGAAGGCCCGCCAAGTACGAACGGAGCCCAGAATCGATCTGATAACCGACAAGGTTCTGCGGTCCGTCCGACAACCTTTGTTTCGACCAGACATACTCAGTGGAATTGGGGCAACGGGCGGTTAGATAGGGAGGTCCAGGAACTTAGGACTGATATAAACTTCATGAAGTAAATGCGGGAACAGATCCATCGCCAGTAAGTTCCGTCTCAGCGTGATGGTGATCAAACAAATGCTCCACAACAATTCACCGATCCTCAACCTATTGCTCCACGATCCGTCTCTCAACAGCAAAGTCAGCATAAGGGTATAGCCGAGCCTACACCTGCTTATTCAGTGACCGCCCCGCTGCCTGCCACCGATCTTCGACACGAAATAGATCATAGAAGGTGTAGAGGGCCTCCGATGGAGGGTACGACTGATAGTGACGAACCTTGGAAAGCTGAACTTCAGGATTTTAAGAGGGAAGTGCAAGAAGAAATCGCTGATATAAAGCGAAACTAAAATCTAGGTCAAACAAGACCTGAGGCAAAGGCATCCACGTTTATAGAGGAAATTCTGCATGCTTGGTTGCCGAAGCGATTCCGTCTACCCTAGATTATGCCCTTTACCGGCAAAATTGATCCAACCGAGCACATCGATTCCTTCTAAACTTACATGGAACTACATGATGCCTCGGACGCCATGATGTATCGGGCCTTTTCTCTCACATTGGTCGATGTAACTCGGCTTTGGTTCAAACAGTTGAAACCAAAGTTGATTAGCTTATTCACCGAACTCGGTGATGCTTTCGTCACCAATTTCATTGGTGGGAAGAAAAAATTGAAGTCATTTGGGCACCTGAACAATATAATCCAGAAAGAGGGAGAGTTACTCAAGGATTATGTCAAGCACTTCAACTTTGAGTCACTCCAAGTTCGTAAGAACTTAGATGAGATAACTCTCAATTCAATTATGCAATGTGTCCGAGACAAGCCGTTTCTTGCATCTCTCGACAAGAACCCGCCCGCTACTCTGTCCGAATTCATGGCTCGGTCGGACAAGTATGCAGACGCCGAAGGAACATGAATCCTGTGCGAGGCCCCTCAAAACGCAAAAACCCTAACCAAACAGCCAGCCAAAAAAGAAGTTGACTCGGCTAGTGGTAAAAAGCGAAAAGATGATCGATCTCGCGATGAACGTAGGTCGGAAAAACGGTCTAATCATAAATTTTCAACATACACTCCGCTTAACAAGCTACAAGAGCAAGTACTAATGGAAATCAAAGGCGAAAGATTTGTCAACTGGCTAGACAGACTTCGGAGTAACCTGAACCGACGGAATAAAGGCAAATACTGCTATTTCCATCGTGATCATGGACATAACACTAGTAACTGTTATAATCTGAAGCAAGAGATTGAGAGGCTCATCCGAGAGGGCCATCTCGGCAAGCATGTTGATCTTGGGGTCAGAACCACGGAAGAACGCCCAAGAGATAACCGGCCCACTGAAGATATTCAGACTATTATTGGTGGCCATTTGGGCAGAGGTGATTCAAGTAACGATCAGAAAAAGCATGCGAGGAATATTGATCGGCCTGAGTTTGAAATCATGGTTCTAACTCGACCTACAAAGGAAAGAAAATTTGAAAAGTATGTTGTAACATTCACTGAGGAAGACGCGAAGGGTATTTATCACGTACATGATGACGCTTTAGTCATCACTGTAACTATTGCAAATCGCCGAGTCTTAGAGTTCTTATCGACACAAGTTCATTTGTGGATGTACTGTTTATGCAAGTATTCGACAAGATGGGCGCTGAACGATCAGCTTTGAGACCCGTGAGGACTCCGTTGGTCGGATTCTCTAGCGGACAGATTCTTCCCGAGGGAGCAATTAGCATACCGCTCACTGTTGGGGAGGCACCGAGTCAAGCCACTTTATGATTAATTTTCTAGTAGTTGATCAGTCTTTAGTTTATAATGCTATCCTCGGTCAACCCTCCCTCTGTCTCCTCTAAGCTATCATCTCAACTTATCATTTGTCCATGAAGTTCTCGACTGAGAATGGCATTGGGGCGATAATTGGAGACCAGCACGTCGCTCGACGATGTTATGCTACTACCCTGCGAGTACCTACGGAGGTCACGACGATTGAAACCCTAGATCCGTGCGATGAATCTTCCTGACACGGCCAGCCCGTGGAAGAGCTTGTCCAAGTGCCTCTAGATGAGTCAGACCTTTTGAAGACTAACCGAATTGGATCATCCCTGATTATGCCATTGAAAGAGAAGTTGATAGCCTTGCTACGCCGATATGCCGATGTCTTTATATGGACTCATGAAGACATGTTGGGTGTTGACCCTTCAGTCATGACTCATCGACTTAATATCGACCTGAATTACAAGCCAATCCTTTAGAAATGACGCTCTCTTGGCCCTGAGAGATACGCCGTATTCAAGGAAGAGGTTTGAAAACTCCTTAAAGCCAACTTTATTGAAGAAGTATATTACCCTGAATGGGTAGCCAACATTGTGTTGGTCAAAAAGGCTAACGAGAAGTGGCGGGTCTGTATAGACAATTTTTTCCTTCCTCCGATTGATCAACTAGTCGATAGCACTGTTGGGCACGAATTACTCAGTTTCATGGATGCTTTTTAAGGATATAACCAAATTGTAATGCATCATTCTGATAAATCAAAAATTACCTTTATCACTAACAAAGGTCTTTATTGTTACCGAGTAATGCCATTTGGGTTGAAAAATGCTGGTACGACTTATCAAAGATTGGTCAACAAAATGTTCGCTCGACTCATAGGACGAACAATGGAAGTCTACATTGACGACATGCTCGTCAAAAGCGTTAAAGCGACCGACCATATAACCAATCTGGAGGAAATATTCCTCATATTGCGAAGGTATAATATGAAACTTAATCCGAGCAAATGCGCATTCGGAGTAGGTTCAGGCAAATTTCTCGGGTTCCTTATCAATCAATGAGGGAATGAAGTTAACCCGAAAAAGGTTAGAGCTCTACTTGACATGGAGTCCCGTAAGACGATCAAAGATATCTAATGATTAACTGGAAGAATAACGGCCTTAAATCGCTTCGTGTCTCAGCCGACCGACAGGTGTCTCCCCTTTTTTAAATAGTTGAAGGGTCAGTAAATTGTTGACTGGACAGAAGAATGCGAAGGTGCCTTTCATCAGATCAAAGAATACTTAGGAGCACCACCATTACTATTTAAGCCCGAGCTAGGTGAGCCATTACTGATTTATCTAGTAGTATCTAATGCAGTCGTAAGCTCGGTTTTGATCCGTGAGCATGAAGGTAAATAATTCCCGGTTTACTACATCAGCAAGGCTCTCTTTCTGGTAAAAACAAGATATCCAACCCTGGAAAAGATAGCCCTGGTGCTGGTTATATCATCCCGACACTTGTGGCCATATTTTCAGGCTTACTCGATCACCGTCATGACCGATCAGCCTTTACGTCAAATACTGCAGAGATCAGAGTCCTCCGGGCGACTTACAAAATGTGCAGTCGAGCTTAGTGAATTCGACATTTGTTACAAGCTCCGGACCGCAATTAAGGGATAAGTCGTGGTAGACTTTATCGTCGAAGTCACAATGCAACCCAAAATTCCCGTTGCTGACTCAGCAGAGCCGTCCGTTCACGTCCCACCTAGCCCACCCTTTTGGTCTCTCTATGTTGATAGCTCATCCAACTTTAAGGCAAGCAGGGTAGGGGTAGTCCTAAAAACTCCTAATCATACAGCCATTCAGTATGCCTTGAGACTTAGATTTCAGGCTTCGAACAATATAGCTGAATATGAAGCTCTTCTCTTAGGGCTCCGGCTAGTGGCCAGTTTAGGGGCCACTCATCTGAATGTGTATAGTGATTCCTAACTAATTGTTAATCAGATAACTGACATATATCAAGCTAGGAAGGAAAGACTGAAAGCTTATCTTGCAAAAGCTAGAGAGATGATCGTCGGGTTTCACCAATGCTTTGTCAACCGGATCCCAAGGGCCGAGAATACCAAAGCCAACCTCCGAGCAAAGCTTGCCTTAGCTGACGAGAATGATATCCCCAGATCTATTCCTATTGAATTTGTGGCTGAGCTAAGCGTTGGGGGAACCGAGTCTTCCACCTTACTCCCCATTGATTCCGAACCATCTTGGGTTGACACAATTGTCCGATATCTTAAGGTCGGCGAACTTCCTGAAGACCGAGCCGAGGCTCGACGACTGAAGAATCGTGTTGCTCGTTATATCATTCTCAACAACGTACTATACAAGAAAGGATATTACGCACCCCTCCTGCGATGCCTAAAACTGAGTGAGGCCGACTATGTTCTGCATGAAATTTATGAAGGCATTTGCGACAATCACTTGGGCAGCTGATCCCTGGTTCACAAAGTCATTTGGCAAGGATATTACTGACCGATCATTCACCAAGATGCTTGGCAACTTGTTCAGGGTTACGATAAATGCCAGAGATTTACTACTATCCCTCGACAGCCACCTGAAGAGATGCTGCCAATGGAGGGGCTTGGCCTTTCGCCCAATGGAGAATTGACATTATCGGGCCATTCCCTCTTGGGAAAGGGCAGACTAAGTTTTCCGTCGTCCCTGTCGATTATTTTACCAAGTGGGCCGAGGCTGAGCCTGTAGCCAAGATAACCAAGCAGAAGATCACAGATTTTGTTTGGAAAAACATTATTTGCTGATTCGGGATATCTTGGACTATTGTCTCCGATAACGAGAAGCAGTTTTACAACAAGTAGTATAAAGAAATGTACCGAAATCTAGGAATCAGGAACGTTTACTCGTTCCCTCATCATCCACAGGCAAACGGACAAGTTGAAGCCGTTGTTCACTCCCCAAGTGCAGGGTTGTGATGTAGTAATAACTCGGTAAGACCGAGGTCGAATCCCAAGGGACTGAAACTTGTACGTTATCTGAAACTAACTGAAAATAGAACTAGAATAAGATGAAATCTAAATTGAGTTGTAATTTGAAGAATGATTATGAAATATTAATCTAAAACTTAGGAAAAATCAGAGATGGGAAACTAGGGATTCAGAGGATCCACTTGTAGAGATTAAGGAGAACTTATGCTTGCATCAAAAATCATGAAAATTACTGAACTGCCGTTGATCTAGTTTTCAAAGAGATGAAAGGTAGATAAATTAGAATGGGTTCCATCACCAAACCATGCCCAAAGACTATGGCAAACAACAGAATTAAACTAATTACCACCCAATCACATGTATGCAAGTTAGGAAGGGTACCGACATCCAACCATGCCCAGGAGACTATGGTGAACAACAGGGCTTCCTGACATCATAAACATTAAAGAAAACGAAAATATTCAAAGCCATTGCAGACCCATTGTAATTTCAGTCACAATAGACCATTAAAGACCTAAAACATTCCCATATTAATTAACTAAAATCAACGTCAATTCATGCATTAAAATTTAAATAAAATCAAATCTCCCATCTCACTACAAGCTTCACCTCTTAGCCCTAGCTAGGAGGATTTAGCCTGCCATGGATGGGCTTAATCCAAATAAATAAAGAGAAAAAGAAAAGGAAAAGAAAAGGGAAAGAAAAAATCAAGCTCCTCTCTCTCCTCTGCCCACGTTGAAACCCAAGCTTGAGCCCTCTGTTCTTCCTCCCTAGACCCTGAATGAATGCTCCCCACGTCCAAAAATCTCTTTTTATAGCTGCTAGAAGGCTGGAATCAGTGACAGAGTTGTAACAGGACACGGAGTGTAATTTTCGCAGCCAAGTTCGGTACCATGAAACACGCCACTTTCCTCGCTCAAATTCCAAAGAAACACCGTCCCTTAGTACTTTCTTGGGTCCTCTACATGATAGACGGTTCAGATCTGCCATATGATCAAAGATGGTGGGCCAAAACTGTCCGAAAAAGTCAGTTTTCGCGGATGTGTGAAACCTTTCGTACCATTTCGCTGTTGTGATCGGTGGGCCCCACAGAAGCATTTTCTGGAAAATCCACCCCGTCCATTGGATTCAGAACGAAATTTCAGTCAAGAATGGATAGTTTTGAACGTTCATTGACGTGTCCCAGAGAAGAAATAACTAAAAGATCAGATTTGAACGCTACCGGGCAGCCCTTTTGTGGCCTCTATATCTCACACGTGTGTACGCATGGGTGCAAAAGGTCAGCATGGTTTTGTAGTTCTCGAAGCCCTCTACACGGTGGACGGATCAGATTGGCCAAACGAGCAATGGGTGGGGCCCACTACCGTTCGCAAAAACGGCCAGCGGCCGTGCGTCCGCTGTGCGAATTTTTTTTTTTTTTTAAGAAGAAAGTCGGTCAGCGTCTTGCTGACCGACTTAACTCGTTTGGTGCACGATGAGTGTACATGTGCACTGTACACACTCATCTCATATGGGGTCCATTGCACTGTTTAGGAGAAATCTGCACCGTCCATCTGTTTTGACTCCTCATTTAAGGCGTCAATAATAATTTTGAGACAGTTCCAGATATCAGGTGGGCCCAGAATCAACGGTTTATGGGCTGATCTGTCAGTTGGGGCACTTCCTGAGATCTTCAATGGCTGAAATTTTATATGTACGGTTAATTTATGGTCCTCAGGCGACGTATGAAGTTTCGAGCCGAATGGATGGTGGGAACCTCGTGATCTTGCATTCTGGACGTTCTTCAGGCCACTTGAGCTTCAATTTCTAACTTTTCTCGGATTTCTGACCGTGTATATTTGTCAATCTTGGTCCCTTGGAGTGTGTCCCTTGCCTTTGGCGTCATCAGATCGTTAAATCTCAACTTTTAACGTCCTTTTTCCATCCATGCTCATAAAATCACTTTGCCACACAAGAATGAGAAAACGAGCCATTAGACAGCATTATATTCGTAAATCCAGACAATATCTGGGGTCTAACATGCAATATTTGACCCTCAACAGCCGTCAATAAGGTTATCAAACAATACCTACGTACTGAACTGGACCGATCTAAAGGAGCATGGGTTGAAGAACTTCCTATAGTCCTTTGGGCATACCGAATTATAACTCAAACTGCGACAGGAGAAACTCCCTTTTCACTAGCTTATGGCTCGGAAGTAGTCGTTCCTATAGAAGTCGGCCTACCTACTGCCCGAGTAAGTTTATTCGATGAGCAAAATAATGAAGAACTGCTGACTCTCAACCTCGACCTTTTGGACGAAATCAGAGAACTGGCTTGACTTCAAACAGCTGCCTATCAATGATTGGTGTCTCGGTCAAACTTAGGTGATTTCGAGCATGGGATTTAGTCATCTGAAGAATGTTTCAAAACACCAAGGAGAGCGGAGCAGGGACGTTGGGCCCTAATTAGGAAGGCCTGTACATAAATACAAATGCTGTCCGACCGGGAACCTATCGACTGGAAGACCTAACAGGGCAACTTCTGCCTCACCCATGAAATGCCGAGCATCTCAAGATATATTACTCTTAACTCGGCTACTTACCTCAGTTGATTAAACACTTGCAAAAAAAAAGATTGTAGAATGCTTAATAAGCAAAAAAAATATATTCATTGATCAGTTCATTGATTACAATTGTGTTGAAATGATACAATGATAAGTACTCGACATTCGGATATCAGTAAAAGATAGTGCTCGACGCTGTTGACTCGCTCGAACTCAAAGCTCGGTGTGCTTGAAGTGCTTGAAGCAGATGTGGGGAATAGAAAAGAATTTTACTCCACCACACAACTTTAGGGCTAGGCTTCACCCGCCGCACCAGGAGCTGACCCAGGAGATGCTGATGGAGCTGCATCAGGAGCAGTAATAGAGGCGTCATAAGTGTATGCCTTAGGGTCAACCACAGCCTCGCCATCGGACCCCGACTCGCCCTCGTCAAAACCGGACAAATCAAGATGGGGGAAAGCACCTTTTATCACTTCAATACACTTGGAGTAACTCTCTCGGTAAATGAGGGTCTGCTCTTCCTTAAAAGCTGAAGATGAAAGGAACTGTTCCACTGCCTCCTTTCTCGAGGTCGCAAGGGCGGTCTTGGTCACCTTTGCGAGCTCCTGAAGTCTCTTCTGAGCCACAACACACTCTATGGCTGCCTGTTCAAAGGCCAACTTAGCTCTTCCAATCACGAGGCCACGCGATCTCTTTTCGTCATGACTGACATAAGAGCAGCCTTTGCCTACTCGAGCTGATCCTCCGCAAAGATAGCGCGAGACTCGGTAAAGGATAGTCGAGACTTTGCTTTTGATGGTCGAATCTTAGCATCTGACAGCCTAGCCTATGCCTCCACAGCACGACGAGCTAAGGAAAATACTTCAGCACGGGCCTTCAGCATGCATGGGGCGAACTGCACAAAAAAAAAAGCTCTTTTAAAATAAGAGAAAATCCAAAACAAAATGATTACGAAGGGTAGTGACATTACCTCGAGCAACAACGTCTCGATCCTTCCGAGCGTGTTGTCCACGGAAGCTGCCTCTAGAAGGCTTAAGAACTCCCCCGTGAACATCTGCCGACTCGCCCAAGGATCTCTTTAACCTTTTGACAGAAGACTATCCTCTCTTCCTCACCTGCTCTCATCCTCCATGGCTCCCTTTCCTCATTTTTGGGAGTAGTGGAAGCTTCAGCTGGTTCAGCCTCGGGAGCTTCTCAAGGCTCCTCAGATGGCGCCACCACTGCCTCAGCAGCCCCTGCCTCTGGGGCGGCCATCTCCGTAGCCTCTGCCGCCTCCGTGCCTTCTTCAACCTCGATGACAATCAAGGAAGCAAGAAGTGCAGTCCTGGTCGGGCCCTTTGAGACAGCCCTGTGTCTCTTCGAGGCCCTGAAGCCCGAACGAGACGGAGCTTGGATTTGGGATGGAGGATGAAGAGAAGGCCGAGCTTTAGACATCTCTGCAATCAAAAGAGAATGAGCATTAGTAAAATCAGACAGATGGAAAAAAAGGGGGGCGAAGGGAGAGAACTTCTCACCAGTTACTGCGAAATCAAAGGCCCACTCAAAAAGGAGTTCCGGCTGGAGAAGCCTCTTACAAGATCTCCTCTGCGGATCAAGAGCTCGAAAACTCTGAATCTGAGTCAAGATAGGGAAAGGGGTGGTAAACTGCATCAACTCTACCTTCCGCCGTACAAAAGGCCTGAGGAATAAAGGGGTGGTAAACCGCATCAACTCTACCTGCTGCCGCACAAAAGGCCTGAGGAATAAAGGGGTGGATAGGTCCAGCCTTAGCTGACTCCCACCTACCGAGGGCCCAAAACCATTTATCTCTCCAGTGCTTGTTCGATGAAGGGGATTCAGTTATTAAGGGCTCACCGGTGTTCTGCCAGGAGTAGAAGAAGAACCAACTAGGATGCTGAGTGTGAGCCCGCACTTGGTACAAATGGAGAAACTCATTCACACTTAGCTTGGGCTATTGTGTCTCGGCCTAGAGTACCACGCAGCTGAACAAGTCCCTCCACCCATTCGGTACAACCTGTCCCGGGGCTATCTCCAGATTGCCTAGCAGTTCCCAAGCAATCTTTTGGAGCGGCAACCAGAGACCGCATTGCAACTCAACAAGAAAAATAGCAACTGCCCCAGGTGGAGGTTGGTCGGGCAGCTCTCCAGACCGAGGAAGAGTTAGAACGACTGAATCCGGAATGTGATATCAAAATCGGATCTTTGACAGCTGCTCTGCTGTCATCATTGAAGGAACGAGTGCTTTAACCCGTTCTTTAGTCTCAATTTCCTCCTCTCTGCCTCCCTCAGAATCATGGTGGCCGGAGGAGACCCCAACGACCATATGACCAGGAAGCGGATCCAATGCCCCCATTGACGCCACCGACCTCTCTGCCAGAGGGTCTACAACCCTCTGTGAATGGTGAAATAGGAGATCTGCCTCTCAGGTAACCTCCGCCAACAGTGAGGGTG
Organism: Magnolia kwangsiensis; assembly: GCA_037074715.1. NCBI lineage: Eukaryota > Viridiplantae > Streptophyta > Magnoliopsida > Magnoliales > Magnoliaceae > Magnolia > Magnolia kwangsiensis. The sequence continues at coordinate 18,808,800 of CM073587.1, read as the reverse complement.
ATTCCGAAGCCAACCAAAAGCTGCTTGCTTCACCCTCACCATTGTATTCTCCCTCTACAGGTCTTGTGGGGCCTGCCATTGTTAAAAAGAAGAAAAGGAAGGAAGAAGGAGCACCAGGAGGAATCTAAAAATACCGAAAGTAGGAGGAAGCGCAAAGGGTTTCAGAGCCAGAATTGGAAAAAGGAGGGAGAAGGCGAATGCACATGAGAAAATTGAAGGAAGGCGCGAACAGGCAAAATTTCGCTTGGGTCAACCCTCTTTTATAGAGCGGAAACGTGACTCCAACATTAAATGAGGAGTTGAAGAGACACCTCCTCGAGTGTCTCGACTTTACACGTGGTGATTCTCCATGTGCTGTCACCAAATATGTAGCCATGTGTTCGACCTTCATATGCCCTAGCGCTGCAACGATGGCCACTCCACTCGTGCGGTCTCGATAAACGAGTCGATGCATGGTCGAATGAAGAGATGTTTCTTGGAAGTTGCGTAAACTGCCTTATACTCAATAAATGCTCCATCATTATTCGGTTCTAGTACAGTCTACCTCAATTCTGGAATACTTCACAACCGCCTTAGGGCGATGCACGGAGTAGGGGGCATAACAAGTCCTTGAGTTGGCTAGAGGACCGGAAGAGTAGTGAAGCAATGGCTCGGACTCATTGGATGCCAAGCCCGAATAAAGCCCAAGGTCCATAAGAATGCTGGATGGAGAGACGTAGCTTGGACCGTGAGGTCCTTGACCCGGCCGTAGCCTGAGCGTCCAGAGCCACAAAACGAAACCTCTAAGGAAGTAAGTGTACCTTAAAGCCTAATCAAAGCCTCACAGAGGAAAGCCTAAACTGACAGAGTAAGATCAATTGGTCCTAGAGCCGCCCAAACTTTAGTTGACTCAAGGATCAAGTCGGTCAATAGAGTAGGCGAAGAATCAGTCGTAGAGTTTGACTCAACACGACAATGTTGAAAAGATAAGCATCAGCCGAGCTATATTGCTCCATATCCGGATGTTACCTAGTGAAACTTTGGATTCTGCTCGAGATCTTCAGAGGATAAGAAAATAATCTCCGAGAATCCAAAGGAAGTAGGGATTACGGATCCTCAAAGATTGTAATATCTTTACGGGATTTACTCTAAGGAATGCAAAAGCCCTACGGGATACGACGCCATTATAAATACAAGAATCCTCATGCTAAAAGGTATGCAAAAACTCTCGCCCAAAAAAACTTTCAAAAGAGATCCAAATTCTGACTTTAGCATCGGAGGGTACCCTGGCAAGGCAAGGGTCACCTTTTCCTTTCTATCTGTGCAGGTTTCAATGTTACTAAGGGGGTGAGCCAAAATCAGCATCAACATGGTTCATGACTGAACTTGAGCCGGTACACCCGTAATTCTGTTCTTGATTACCGGCTGAAGTCTCTTTCCACTAATAATTAATTGAAATAATGTGACAACAAAGTTGGGGGGTTGTGAAGTTTATGAAAATAAATGGGAGTGTCTGTGTGGAAATTTTTAGGTAGGGTGGGTCCATTCTGATATGTCCGACATTCAAACTTTGCAATGGGTGCGTCGGTTTACATAATAAATATGGGACTAGCCGAAAATGAGCTGGATCTGGAACTCAGGTGGGCCACACCCATCTGGAAATGTGGGAAATCGTTCCTGAAACATCTAAATATCACTTGATAGGGAGTTTTTGGAATGGCCTAAAAATTGGTCAGAGCCCTCATCCAGGTGTGGTGGACACACCAAGGGGGTTGCCGGATGCCTGAACCAGATTATTGTGGGTCCCGTACCTGGGATGGGCGTTCTTTCTCAACTATCTGCTATTTGTGGCCCACTTAAGTCATGCATTGGCTGAACTTTTTTGTTTTTTGTTTTTGGCTCTAGGCCTAAAAGGGAAGGTAGAACTGATGGTTGGATAGGACCTTTGGACGACTGCACAGTGGAGCTCACTTTGCTCGAACCTGCATGGCACACCCACAGAGAAACGGTCACTTCCATTTGTCATGTGCATGCAACATCCAACCAGTCCAATTGGTTGGCCCCACCACGAGGATTATGTTATGCATAAATCAGCCTCATCCAGTCATCAGGTGGGCCAATGTATAGATTATGATAAAAAGCAAAATACAGCATGATCCTCTGATTATTGGATGGGGCTGATTTTCATGGTGGGGTCAACCTACTAAGTGGTGGATGCGAGCATTTCTCATGTATATATAAGCGCAAATGCTAACCTCCACACCTTCAGCCGATGCTGGCAACATTCCCAGAGCTTTTGAATAACATTTAGGTGGCAATCATATCATTGGAAGCAAGCCATGATACAAGAATAATGCAGATAGGATAATCCTAAACCTTTGGGTGAATTTTTTTAAAATTTTTTTTCTGTCTGACCGCCTGTCTAACACAATCCACAAAAGAGATGGTTAGAATCATCAAACCAAAGTGCTACTCTAGAATCAAAAGCAAGACTAAGCAGGATCTACTGAATAGATGTTCGAAGGTTATGATTGGACACCTTTCAAAAAAAAAAAAAAAAAAGAGAGAAAAAAAAAGAAAAAGAAATAAGAAATAAGAAAAAGAAGAAAGGGTTATAATTGGACATTTTGTTTTTCTACTCAATCTTAACTATCCATTTTCCATGCTACACATCAAATATTTACAATTATCTTGTCGGCCTGATTTTTCCATCATGACTTGCTCCTAATTGTATTAATGAATGAACCGCTCAACTCGACAACATGCCATCACGTGTCATTTAAAAGCTTCGCTAAATATGCTAACCCCACCAAAGTGGGGACATTAGAAAAACCATATACATACATATACAAGATGGTGTCAAGGGTTGCAGATGGGAGCGTTTGGGATGTCCTGTTCCTAACTGTTCATTTAGTAAACTAGTTGTAACATTGAAGGGTGGCCTGACCTTAAAATGAATGCAAAAGCATGGATAGTCCCCGCCCTATTATTTTCTACCCAATTCAGCCATTGTGTCTTCTTATAGAGTTCAAATGCCCTTAGTAAGAAATCCAAAAGGAGAAATCAAAAGAGGAAATGAACCCCTTTCAATCCTTATCTCACTCAATTCAGATTGCCCTGACCCTTCCCCTCTCTTTACTGTGTGTGATGGTTGATACACGAGTAGTGACGAATTCTTTGCATGTCTTGCAAGTGACCCAAGTCAAGCCATTAATTGGAGGTCACGATCTTTCAATCATACTGATTTTTTCTTTCTTCGTTTTCTACATACCTATCACTTATTTAGAATACCAAATAATTTCCGTAAAATCTAATTTATATGAATTTTTATAATTAAGGGCCCGTTTGGATGCCACCAGATAAGTTACTTTTTCTACTTAACTCATCTAATTTGGTTTATGATCAATTATAAGTAGCTTTTTTTTATTTAAAGTTATTTAATTACTTTAGTTTAATAAGTAGAAACCAGGATAAGCTATTTAATGCATAAGCGGCTTATCTTAAGTACCTTACAATAAAAAAGTCTCTTAAATGTTACAACTTTTATTGTTTGACCATTGACCGTTTAAAATTTTCATGAAAAATAGTTTGACTGACTACTTTTCTGGCTCATCTAGGGATTTTTTATTTTTATTTTTCTTTCATTTACGTGCTTTGGATTCCTCTACATAAAGAGTTGTTGAAATGTGTACTGACGAATTGATAGGTCTACATTTCATTTTCTATACTTTTGTACCGTTGTATGGCAAAGGGTACTTAAAAAGGCGTTTCCTTCGGAAAGGATGGGCGTAAATAGCGCCTTCCAATGAAAGGGAAGTATTTCAAGATGCATTAAAATGACATGTGCTCCCCTATAATCTGGCCCATCGTTGGATGGCTTATCCCAGTCATATCCAACTCGCCTGAGTTGACTCAGTTTCGGCCGTGAACGGGTTAGTTTAGTACCATGAGCCTACCTCATTTACCTTGACTCAGAATAATTGGGCCAAAATACTCTCGATTCGGGTGAGTTGTGACTCGACTCAAAGCCGCACGAGTGTGGACCAGTCGCCCGAGTCAGGAAATCATGATCAAGCCACTTCATCTGGTTCATTTATATGAGGTATCAAACGCAAGTAGTTGGATGTTGATAGTGTTGTCATCCAACTAGTGCAATTGGCCTGCACAAAAGGCAGACTGATCCACTCATCAGGTGGGTCACGCAGACTTTTCAGATCAGATGGTCGGTTGTCCACTGTCTTCTATGGTGTGGCCCACAGACGGGACCATTGTTTTTTTTTTTTTTTTTAAATTTTTTTATATGTGACTTGTATGCAAATTCTAAGTGCCTGAGTATCATCCATCACACTCTGCCCGAGCATCAAAGTCTTTCTCATAATAGTAGTTCTCCTGTTTCTAGTAGTGGATTAGTTAGAGAAATGATCCAATGCTCTCAGAGCAGTATCAGTTATAGAGCCCCAAGTTGCATTGGGACACTTAGCCAGTCCTATCCATTGATCTAGACTTTTGATCAGGTCCAACGCACATTTCATGTGCTACCATTCAAATTTCACACCGATCCGACATATACTAACCATTTGATCGATGCCCTTTAATATGGACGGTCAGGATTGTTTACAAAAAATATCTCCAATGAAAAATTTGATCCACCTGTTTGTTAAGGACCATAAGGGATTGTTCATACTTCCAAAGAATCAGTTTTGTTTGGCAATCGCAGCCATCAGATCCATGGCTTGAAAAATGGATGGCTATCGAAAATAAGACCAAATCAAGGATGGATTGGATTATCCGGGCAGTTCAATTTTTGCATGGTGGCCCGTGAAATGTGTTCCGGGCTTAATGGACAGTTAAGATTTGATCGATTAAAGTGTCCAAGTTAGCCGATGCGCACTCACGCAATTATGTCAGGTGGACCACACTACGTAGATCATCTGGTAGCTATATTGGGACTAGTACTTTTTTCTGGCCGTTCATTAGTTTCTGGTGGTCCGCACCGCGTAAACCATGGGTGATTACGGCACTGAGGGATTAGTTGAGCCTCAGACTCAAGGATATGCACAGTATCTGCAGGCTTTAAGTTTATACAAGTGGGGCTCCTGGTTCTGTGATATAGACCGTTTATATGATGGGTCCCACAATGCACGAAACAACGGCACCGAAAATATCCCACATCCGAAGATCCCATCCGCCCATCTTGGCATTTTTCAGTTATTTGTGTGGTTCATTTCTTAGCTGTCTATTTGCATGCAACCCATCCAAGGGTTGTGATTTAATGAGAATTTAAGAACGTGAGCCATCTACTATGGGACCCATCAGATCACGGTATGGACGCGGGTCCCTACTTACCCGACTGAAAATATGGCCCATTTGTACAAACAAAGGACCCAATACTATTTATCTTAGACTGGGCATTGTAGTAAAATCTCACTGATCATCCTATCTTAGCCGTCAGATTCTCGACCAACAAATGGGCAGTGAAAGCTAGAATTGTCTGGGCCCAAAATAAGGTTGTCCATGAGCTCGGCCCAATCCAATGGGCTCAATATGGGCCCACAATAGTTGAGGACTGGGCCATTGACAGCTTGAGGTCTAGAGGAGACTAATGAAAAGGGAATATATACTCTGGCGGAATATGATGGTTGATACAAAGGCACAAAGAAATTGTAGATGCGGCATACCTCAAATTAAACCGTCCAAACTGCGGGACCTACCCTGAATAGGTGGCTAATTCAAAACCAGACCGATTGGAATTTAATGGACATTATTTTGCCAAATACCAGATTATCTTTCGTTTCATCCTTCTATTCAATGTCTACCAATTGAGGAGTTAGAAAGGAGACGCCTTGATGTAGAGCCGGTCGTGTACAATTTCATGGCCAAGATGGACCAGAAAAGGCGCCATCAGAGGTGAAAGTGATATGGACGGTAAGAACTTAAAACAGAAACAGGTATATCTCGTAAACTAGAATGAGTTATTCGACATACTATATATGATTTTGGGTTCGAGAAGCTACTTTAGCCAACCAACCCAGCTATGCCTTGTTGCCCACGCTGAATTTGTGAGATTCCATTGGATTGACGATCGAAAATCCATTTTATTTCTGTTTTTACTATTTATAATAAATTTTAGTTTGATTATAACTCTTCATCCTTTGAGCATTAGGAGTTGTATCCAACATGAAAAGTACTAAGAAAAATTAGGAGAATAACGTAGTTAAGCTACTATAAATAATAAAATTACTATTTATAGTAAGTTATGAATTTTAGTGGGCTTTTGGCTCAGGTTATTAGATGAGATTAGGTTAGATAAGCATTTGAAGAGGATGGGAAAAGTTGGAATTAGGTGGGATGGAATTGCATTTGGTCCCATACATGATTTCTGTGGATTTTAAAATCTACTACACATGTGGGCCCCACATTGATGCATGTGTTTATTCATGCCGTCCATCCATATACATTGTTTACAAGTGATATTCTGGTTATATATGTGTACAAGTGAACGGCATACATTGTGAATTTGATCCGTTGATTACAATTCCATGGTCTACCAAACATGTTTTTGCTTAATCCAGTGTGTTTCTGCATCAAAATTTTTATCCCAAACATGGGATTCGATGGCTACAATACCATAGTATTTCCAGACATGCAATAATTGTACAATAATGATGTTAATCCCATCTAATTCAATTCAATACCATTCAATTACACGGACTAGACATGCCCTTAGGGAGTTTGATTTTGAAACTTTTTTTTTTTTTTTTTTATATCACTATTTAAAGGATTGCAAATTCATTTTTATTATCTACTAATGAAATTTCAATTTTTTTAGAATTTATTTCTATTTTCTTGTTTTCCTTGTGGATTCTAGGTATCTCTGTGAGGAAACTAGAGAATCTCCATGGATTCGGAGTAATTATCTCCTCAAGGAAGACGCTGCTCCACCTCAACACGTCCTTCCTTGCGTCATGCCTTAAGGTTATTAACTAAATCATCTATAATATACACGTGTAATATTAAATATGGTTATTGTAATAAGCCCATCAAGACATACACTTTGGTTAAAATTGAGGTCATTCCAAGCCTCAGGTGGTCCACAAAAGTAGGCCCGCAAAGGTGCAAATATCTACCTTTTAATAGATTGTGTAAATTCTGGATTAAAGACAATCCATTTAGGGGTCATAGTGATGTACATTTGAAATCCACTCTCACTATTAGATGGGTTATCCAATGTTACCGCCCAGCTAAAAATATAGACTGGCCTCTGATTTAAGTGGACCACACATACATCAAGATGGGCCCACAACCCCACAGTCAAGGAAATACCCACTAACATGCCCACAGAGCGCTTAAGTACAACATCCTGCAACAAACTCATAGTACAAATGAAAAAAAGAAAAAAGAAAAATCTGATTTCATCATTGAATTTCGGCCACAATGACGTATACCTAAAATCCACTCCCTCCATTAGATGTATCATCCAACGTTACACCATGGCAAAAAATTTAGGAAGACCTTTGATTCATGTGGTCCACACCAAAGGAAACAGTTGAGAGAGAAACGTCCATCGTAAATTTTTACAAAGCCTACCATGACGATTATATGAAATCTACTCCAACCATTAAATGTGACAAAAAAAATTTAGGCATGGGTTCCAAAAATCAAGTCCATCCATTATTAAGGTGGGCTACACCAAGGAAAACAATTTGGAGGGTTTGCCGTCGTTGTAAATTGATTCCAATTATATAGTCCACCCAAATCATGAATCTACCTAATGTTTGAGCCTTGAGTCTATGTAGACACCCCACCTCGGGCTAATAAGTTGATAGAGTTTGAACGGATGGATGGACAACATCACCCCACTCTTGAACCCTAACCATAGGAAACCTAGTCCTAAGCGCCAACTCAGCTCATCCAACCCAGTTAACCCAGCCAATTTGGTTAGCCTAACCCAAAACCCTAAGATCACAACCCTAGGAACCTAAAACCCTAGAGCCTTTAGTCAACTTACCTGATCAACTCACTGAGTCAACTCACTCGGTCAACTACATAAACCCATAACCTAGTCAACTCACTTAGTCAAATCCAAAACCAAGCCCAAACCTAAGCCCAAAACCAAGCCCAATAAGAGAAATGACAGAAACTCCGAACACCAACCCTCATAGCAGAACTTCTACAAGCTTGGGGGATGCTGCCTGCTAAAGTAGGTAATCCAAGTGGGGACTGGCAGTTAGGGGTGCACATGGGTCAATTCGGTCCGGTTATGGGGTGAAAACAGAACCAAACTGTTCCTAACGGTTCTAGGATTTTTCGAACTCGAAACAGACCATTAGCACCCTAGAATCGAACCGAACCGGACTGTGAAAACCAGTTCAGTTCCATAGTTCCGAGATTTGTAAAATCTAGCCCAATTAGTGAATGGAGAGAGAGAGAGAGAGGTAAACAACGAGAGAGAGAGAGGGACGACCAGAGAGGGCGGTGGTGAATTGGGAGAGAGAGAGAGTGTAACACCCCGAATTTTGGCCAATCTGAGATTTGACGTCCTTAGGCAGTGGGTCAATTAAAACACCTGGAAAATCGTTCAGAACCCAATTCCATGGCCAAAGAAACCACTTAGGATTAATTCCTTTAGAAATTAAGCGTAAGTTAGCTAGCGCAATGCTGGAGTAGCTGGGAAATAGTCCCTGATCACTTTAAATACGTTCTACAAGACCCAAATCGAGTAGAACCAATGACTCTATAATACTCTATAACCTCGGACCAAACTCTAAGCAGGTTTGTTCTCTGGACCACTTTGAATCTTTGTATTGGATCTAGACCGCTCGTCGAAAGTCCGATACCTCCTATCTTAGACCGTTAGAACCGCCTAGCTGGACTTGATACTCATTTCGAAAATCAAGTCAAACCGATAATCACAGGCCATTTCATTGAGCCCGGACCGAAGAGAGTGTGAATAGGGACAAAATTGGAATTTCAAATTCAAATCTAGTACACGACTTGACGCGTCAGTATTGAGCGTTCTGACCGTCAGAATTCAGCCAGATTACACCCTCGGATCAGGAGAAATTTCTATTTTATATCATGAGACTTTCAGCCCTGATCTACGTGCGGTGACCGCTGAACTGAAATTGGTCCTCTACGTGCGATCTGCGGACCCAGCCAGACTGAAAACTTAATACGTGCTAAATCTGGTACGCGTGAGCTTAAGTCCGATCGCATTCGGTCAGGGGACCACCAGAAACATCTTTTGGACCGAAACAGCCCTGATTTGGATATGCACTAAGTGAACTTTGTACCGGAGCCTATTTCGGGCACGTTTGGGCTTATAAAAAGGGTTGAAACCCTCACTCCTCTCTCCCATCCGAATTTGCAAAAATTCCTAGATTGGGAGAGAGAAAATGTGAGAGTTTGTGAGAGAAGGTGAGAGAGAATTCCCTGCTGCTTGTGCCACGTGCTATACGTGCTTAGGCAACGTACTCCGATCACTTTCCCGGTGATTCTTCCGCTTGTTCAGGTATGAAATAATCCTAGAAAGTTGCTGATTTGAGGTTTACTAGGATTCATAGCTCGTTAGCTGACGTAACTCGTGAATTAGGTTCTCTTATCGCGGTAGACGAAGCGTATACGCTCCGTTCGAATTTACACATCCATAAGAGAAAAGGTGCGGATTTTAGACGCTTTGATTGACTGTTTCCAAAGCTTTCAATGTCGTTTAATAGTAGATTCTTGACGGCAACGCCGTTTGACATGTACAACATGCTATCCGTTTCCTGTTTCGTAAATTAACGAAGAATATGAGATTTAGGGCATTTTAGTCATTTGTAGGAAGTACTGTTTTTATTCATATTTTGCTGATGTGATTGACATGGTTTATTGTCGCATTAGAATGTTAGGAATACGTGCATAATTAGTTTGGCGAAGAGATTCGCCTAAATGCGCACTTCGGGTCGACATGCTATATGTAGACTTAAGTGTGTAGTGTAAGTGTTTGTATAAATGTTTGTATTAGTATGTATTGAGTTAAATGGTGTTATGAATTAGTTTGAGATTGATTTCTCGATTAATATGCTGATGAAAATGATTTCCTACATGCTAGCCATATGTACGATTTCATTATATGTATGAAATGCATATGCTTGATGTTGTACTCAAGTGGTATGCTATAACATGTACTTGATGATTTCCTTATGATTTAGTTTGAAATTGAATTCTCAATTAATATGTTGATGGAGAGGATTTCCTATATGTTGGCAACATGCGTAATTTCATTATATGTGTGAAAGACATGTGTAAGATGATTTGCTTAAGTTGTATGTAATAACATGTGTTAACATGCTCACATGGTTGCATTTCATTTCCATTATCCTTACACAATTGCTGATGTGTCTATGATTGTTTAGGACTATGCCTAGTCCAGGCAGTCGGTAACCGAACGAATTCGTGGTTAGCTTATCTTCGCCACGAACGACGCGTCGATGAACGCGAGTCGTGTTCTGGAGTTGGCGGCAGTGGTTAGGCCACATGAAGTGTCTTACGCACTTCATGTCGTTCAACTTGAGATGCGATCGTGCTAGTCGAGCCCGTCAAGTAACCCGACTGGCCGTTGTATGTTCACCCTGCATGAGTCATAACTGCTTGAACCTAGGGTACTGAACTTACCATTGTAAACCCTGTTAACCATGGTACCTTGATCCACAAAGACTCATGAGCCGGGCATGGTGGTATGGGACACCGTGGTCGAGTGTCGGCCTACGCTGGGGCCATAAACCTCCCGTAGTGACCAGTGAGCACCTATGACTTGTGAGCAGATTATGGTGGTATGGGACACTATATTCTTGCTGTCGGCCTACATTGATAAGGTGATGGGGGAGCGGTGCAACGAGTGCGAGCAACAGCCCTGATAGCCCTTTGTAGTGACCGCGAGCGTATTCTGAGTCTACGGGAGGCGACGACCCTTCAGTAGCAGTAGAGTACAGTAGGCCTGTATTGATAAGGTGATGGGGGAGCGGAGCAACGAGTGCGTGCAACAGCCCTAACAGCCCTTGCAGTGACCTACAAAATATACCTCGTATGAGATTACTAGGAGTGACGACCCTAGACAGGATCTGTGTTGGGATTGATATAAGGGAAGTACCTTAATTTCCCAATCCTGCTGTTTGAATGGACTAATAACAACTCAGAAATCATATCACCATACCATTGCATGTGCCTGGAAGATGTGGAGCACTTGAGGGTCGATTGCATGTCGCGGTCGTAAGATGGTGCCGTATGAGGGAGATCGTCGGTGAGGGCATACATCACGTCATGTCATATTGCATTAACAACAGTATTAGGATTGTTTGATTTACTGCTTTACTATTATCGCATGATTGATTTGATAACATGCTAATCTTTGCTCTCTTATCCCACTGAGTTGATCACTCACTCCCACGTTACGGGATGGTGTTTTCGGACACCCACCAGTCCTTTTTTGTGATTGCAGATGATGGCGCTGCTCGAGAAGCGGAGCTGGACCTGGTGATGATGAGGAGGATTCCTCCTTCATCTGTGTTCTGATTGACGGGATTATAGGGAGGTTGATTAGATACCTTGACACTTGCCATTTTATATTTTTAGAGCACTCATGTATATTCGTTTTGTTTATTTTTGGAGTATACATGTATGTATATAACCTGGTAACATATTCACACTCTGCAGACATACAACAGTTTATATATGCTATACCTACTATCACAGTCTTCCGCTTGTTAATTTAACTGTCCCTGGAGTATGATATGCTGTTCTAGCTTAATCTCACTCATGTTTAATACATTATCACAGACAACATTCAATCATACATATCTATGTTGCATAAATAATATTTTGAAACTCGGGAGTTGGGTTTTTGCTCGACCCCCCGATTTTCGGGATGTTACAGAGAGAGAGAGAGAGAGAGAGAGAGAGAGAGAGAGGGCAGGGTCCTAGGCAACCGCAATACCTCACATAGAGTCGTAGACGATAGAAGAGAGGGAGATAGTGAGAGAAAGGGAGAGAAAGGGAGAGAAAGAGAGAGAGAGAGAGAGAGAGAGAGAGAGAGAGAGAGAGAGAGAGATGTATGAGAGTAGGCAGACGAGATAGAGAGAGAGACGACGAGATAGATAGCCGCACGCCACGTAGTTGCAAATAGAGTGAGAGATGGAGAGAGGGAGGGAGACGACAAGAGAAATAGAGATAGGGTTTTTTATTTTTTAGTTTAAAACTTAAGTTCGAATCCATGATTCAGATCCACGATTTGAGCCAACGGTTCGGATCAATGGTTCGGTTCAGTTCTACATGTCCGTAAACTGGAACCGAACCATATCCAACGGTTCTTGAATTTTTGGAATTGGAACCGGAACTAGTGTAGTTTGGAACCGGAACTAGTGCAGTTTAGAACCTTAAGTTAGATCGGTTCTGGTCTAGATCCACGGTTCTATTGGTTCGATGTGCACCCCTACCGGCAGTAGCCAAGTTACTGTCGGCCACGTGGCAATCCCTCTCTTTCGAGCAGCATCCCACAAGCATGTGAATTCCTCCTTTTTCGAACCTTAAGTGTGCGGTTGAGGTGCATTTACTCCGATACTTATCTCCTTATCCAAAATTACTATTTTACCAACTCATCCAACCCATGAGATGATGCCATGTGGCAATCTCCAATCCTAGCCATTAAATCATATTTTGCCCTTAGGATCACCAAGAATTATAGGAAAATCGGGTCGAGAGACTATAAATAGCCCCATCCCCTTCTTATTTCAAGCATCCACTCCCATTTCAAATCCCTTCTCATTTCAGAGAGAGTGAGCCTTAACCACGTAAGCATTCCTCCCCCAAGGAGAGTGAAAGTGTGTGTGTGTGTGTGTGAGAGAGAGAGAGAGAGAGAGAGAGAGAGAGAGTCCAGCCCTGGTCTAGCTTATCCTAGTTAGAGTCCAAGCCTCCTGATCCACCCAAGCTCAAATCTGAGCCATTCGACCTAGCCTTGCGACACTACCGTTCATCCTATCATTCAAACCTCCATCAGTTTCATCAAATCAATGCATCAGCATCGTGCAACATTCATTCTCCTCTCAACCCCCTTGCCCCTTATATACATCTGCATTATAGTGCATTTGCATCATTTTCTTCACATCTGACTGGTGGGCGTATGCTTTTTGGCCTGCCGATATAATCGGATCTTGCCCATCAGAAACTTTAACTAGTCAGTCGTCGTTTTAGCATATACTTTGCATTTAATCGTTTTCACCATATCTGACTGGTGAGCATATACTCTGAGATGTGCCGATATAATCGCAGCAAGTCCATTAGAAACCTTAGCCAGTTGGCCATGGTTTTAATATAAGCATCCATATATCATCATGCATCCTTTGCACCATGCACTTGATTATTTTGAATGTATGCTCTGCGGGTTGCCGATATAGTTGGACCCTGCCCATTGGAAATTCAGACTAATCAAACACCTCTACTACATTACTACATTACATTTTCTGCATCACGTTACATTTACAGTACACGGGAACTACCCATATTCTTTAGAAATTAGTTAGATCTTGTGAAATAAAGATCGTACATTTGCATGGGCAGAGTAGGTGCCTAACACCTTCCCTCTCTTTAACTGCAGTCCTTTACTCAAAATCTCTATAATGTAAACTTACGAGTCATCTTAGAGTTAAGGATCTTCGGATTCTTAATCTTAAGCATTTCTATGGGTTCTAATTAACTATAAAATCGTAATAATTGGTTAGTGGAGACTCTGGTAAAAAATAACGCCTTCTCCTCCCATTATAAAAGTCCTCGAGCAAGGCAACTAGTGGAAAGGAAGAGAGTAGATCTCCCATACCCTAAAGGAATCCTGGCTTCTCCCTCAAGCATCCACGAAATGTCGACTTTGTTGGGGAGCAACTACCCACATTAGTCATGACTCAACTTGAAAAATAAGATCTTACGGATTCCTGAAGAATACCCATTCTCGCATATCTGCATCTGCATTCATATTAAAAGAGAAAAAAAATGCACCCCCTATCAGTCAGGCACCCTCGAAAAAGTCACCCTTATCTCAACATAATCCATACGAGATCTTTATAAGTGCACTAATTTTTGCACCCAATTTGTCAATCACGTGAGTCCTTGTGTCACATAGTCAATTGAGCTATTGGAAAGTGAAGACTGTAGACACAAGGAAAGATAGAACATCAAGGAGCATTGAACAGGTAAATGTAAACCGAAAATAATCTACCTCTAGATGATCTTAGGGACCTAATTAGTAAAATATTTATTAATCATCCTTTAAGCCATAAGAGCCTAAACTTGTCACTATTATATTGGCTTAAGAGGTCTCAAGTGCATTTTAGAGACTCTAGTGCATCCAAAGCTTTACCAAACATCCTAGACTCTATCCCAATGAGATTCATGCTCTCTTCTTAGTGATTCTTGACTCTAATGAGCATTCTAAGATCTTTTTTAAGAAGATCATGATCTCAAGCCTTCTCTAGAGTATAAACATTATACTTATTAGTAAATCCAAGTGTTTATCAAACTCTAGAGTGTCCATCCTGGTGAATCCCCTAAGCATTTTAATTTCTTCTAAATTATAGGAGATTTAACCAAACCTCCCATCACATTGGTCACTATATAAGAACACTGCATGTAAGGTATTTGATCTTGGAGCTGAAGCCTTGGCGAAGCAGCGACATCATGATCGGAGGAGCAATGAGAAATTGATTGAAGCATGGGAGTGCAACGATCAAACTACCCAATAAGGCATGATAACGGGGCTCAATCCGACAAGTAAGATTGTCATTTGTAAGTCTATGTACACTCCTTTCTTGTGTAGGTTTGAGTGTATGAGTTTAATTACCAAACTTAATTAGGTTCTTGAGTAGGACCTTTGTCCTTATATAGGACCTAAATATAGTCCTTGTGTAGGACTAAGGTTGTTGGTTAGCCTAAGAAAAACCAACTAAAGTCTCTTGCGGGAGCCTCCGGTGGGGATGTATGTACCAGATTCTTGTGTAGGACCTTAGCTCTTTTGCAGGGCCTAAATCTTAGGGTCCATGTGTAGGACTGTAAAGGTTAGAGGTGAAATTGATTTCAAACCTCTGATAGAAAAATTCGGTACACTCATGGGTTGAGTGCGTCCGCTGAGAGTGGAGTAGACTAGTAACCGAACCACTATACATGCTTATGTTTGGTTTGTCATTTTCGTAATTGTTTAATTATGCTTATGTGATTGAATGCTTAATTATATGTATGCATGACAAGATGAATGCTAGATGTTGATAGTTAGCACACCTCATACACACATGTTCACTATCATATTATAGACTATTTGTCTTAATTGCATATCATTTGTAGTCTATATAATTGGACCCTCTATTAGATTAGAAGCCTTAGAATTATATTATCTTGCTTAGTTTAATTGTTAATTAGTTTAAGTTAGGCAATTGAGTTTTCAAAAGGTGAAAATTTTAAATTAGTCCTAATCACCCTCCTCTAAGACAGTCTCATTCCTTAGCTCCGCTAAACTTTCACACTTCTCGCAAGTGGTAAAGACCACAATTTCAATTGGTATCAGAGAGGGTGCCTCTTGAAGGGCTTAACCATCTTGAGTTGATCCAATGAGCCTAAGAATGACATCTAACTAAGAGGGATGTACTGTCACATGACCACCCTATTTCGATAGGTCTAACTACGCCCATTGGAATGCTAGGATGAGGGTCTTTTTAAAGTACCTTGACCTTATGGTTTAGGTAATTGTCAAATAAGGATGGATGATTCCCATGGAACAAGTCGTGATCGATGGGAAAACCGTTAGCAATCCAAAAGATAGATCTAAATGGAGCGGTGATGAGAGATCATGGTCTGTATACCTATGATGAAAAGGCTCTCAATGTCATTTACTATGCACTTTCCCCCGACGAATTTAAACGCACATGCATGTGTGAAACCAGGAAAGAAGCGTGGGACTTATTGGAAGTCTCCCATGAGGGAACTATCATAGTAAAGAGGTTGAAGCTTAAGCTTTTAATGACCAAATTTGAAAACTTTAAAATGAAAGAGTCTGAAACCTTTATAGAGTTTTATTTTAAGTTAAATAATTTTGTAACTCCATGTGGGGCTTAGGAGAAAGAATATCAAAAGGGTGTATTTGTAGGAAAATTCTCAGATCCCTACTGGATAGGTTCTCTGTCAAAGTGACATTTATTAAGAATATAAATGAAATGAAAGTAGAAGAGCTTCTAGGTTCCCTACAAACATTCGAACTGCACTATAAGGATCCCTCTACAGGAAAGAAACTAGCTATCCTCAAAACATCTTATAGGAATTCACATAAACATAAAGAAATTAAATTTAAAAGTGATAGAGATAAGGAGGATGGGGAGGAATTATCTAAATCATTTAAGAAACTCATTAAGTTTTCTAAAGAGAAGATTTGTGACAAGAAAGTTGACAAACATAAATAAAAATCTGTCAAACCATGTATGCAAGTCCAATGTTACAACTGCAAGGGTTATGGATATGTTGCCATTGATTGCCGTAGCAAAACAAGATCTAAAGGCAAGGCAATGGCGGCAACATGGGATGATACAGAGGATTCCAAATTCGATTCAGAAGACTCCTTTAGTGATGAAGACCTTGGACAGTTACGTGTTCTAATGGCCTACACTGTATCCCTTCCTAAAAACTTGGGAGACATCATACCTTAGATTAGTGACCTGCAAAGGTCTACTAGGGAAAATTGTAAAATCCAGAGGAGTTTAGCCTCTTAGTTTTTCTTTTTGGGACATTAGTTATACCAATATGTTAAGTGTTGAGAGATCTAGCTTCAAATATATATATATATATATATATATATATATATATATATATATATATATATATATATATATATATATACATAAAAAAATAAAAATAAAAAAGGGCAAGTTTTTTATGTTTCCATCGATGTTTGGTGTGACTAAAGTCGGATCAAGAACACTATTTAAAACCTAGTGCTACCCATTTTTTTTCCTTTGGCCGTAGTTTTTTTCCTATTTTCTCTCTGTGTGTGTGTGTGTGTGTGTGTGTGTGTGTGTGTGTGTGTGTGTGTGTGTGTGTGTGTGTGTGTGTGTGTGTGTGTGTTTGCTCCTTGTTTTGGCTGGAGGACTTTGTGATTGAAATCGTCTCAATCCTTCGATTCCTCTCCTATATCCCATGTATTTCCTTCTAGATCATTCAAAGGATTGTCTTTTCTCAATGATCTTGAACATTTTGCTTGCATCTTCTTCTAAATGAGAAATTTGGGGTCATCTCTTCCCCGAGAGAGATGTACCAAGAAAAAGTGTGATGTTGGCCCCTCCTCTGGGACAATGCATAAATAGTAGGGACCAAAATGAGGGAGGACCTCCTCTTAAAACCCCAGACAAAGCCCTTCATCTTCAAATGTCTTTGTCGGTTCGAGTTCCTCCACGGCTAGACAATCTCCACCCTCTAGCCCCATTGTAACTAGGTTTTTCAAATGGAAAGTCATCCATGAGAGAAGTGTTGACCTAGATTGTCTATAAAAGTTCCAGGTTTATGATATATTTTTTCGTCGAGGGTCGCACCTGATTCCATCTTTTAAGGTGCTGTCAATGAAAATCTTGTTCGGTCTTTCCTATCTCACAGCAACCAGAGGATGGAGATTCACTAAGTTCTGAGGTTAAGTATCAGGGTCGGATGTTTGACATTTCACCCACATGCATTTCATCCTTGATTGGGGTCCCTTTGTGCCTAGATTAGCTCACTAAATTATCACTATCATCTGAAGCTAAACGGGTCGTTTGGACAAAATTTTTACGCAATGGTCAAAATGTTCCTTGGCATCACGGAAACTCATTTAGGGCCTCGAACATGTCCACCGACTACCATATTCTTCATCTCATATTTGTGTCCAATGTGTATCCTCGGTCATGAAATCACACCGAGCTCACCCCATTTATGGTAAAAACTTCGTACAATCTTGGCAAGGGAGAGCCTATGTGTTTACCCACAATGATCTACCACAATCTCACCTTTTCGTTTGATTCAAACACTTTTGGGTTACCATTTGGTCGATTGTTGTGTCATCTTGCACTCCAGTGCCATTTTAGAGAGCACGAGGATAGTCTAGTCACCGCTCCAAAATTCAATGCACAATGCATACATAAGATGAATCTTCCCTCTGCATCTACATCCTCTCAGGCGAACCAATCCCTTAAATAGGTGGATGATCATGTCTTAGATGTGGTTGCAGACATAGTTAAGGCCACTTGTGATGCACCATCCCCATCGGTTGTTATTGATGTTCACAACCCAAAGTGTAGGGTCACGATGTAGTAATAATCTTGGTGAGACCGAGGTCGAATCCATAGGGAATGGGGAACACATTCTAAAACTAATATAAATCTAACTTGGTTGGTCTTGATTTTTAATCCAATGAAAATGTTGAAATGATAAAGATAAAAAGACTAAGGATCCAGGAATCCACCATAACAATCTCAATATTAATCTACTTGATTTAATGATAACTCAATTAAAATCGAAGTCCTATCCTATCCAATTGTATAATGAAACAATTAAACCAAATATGACCTATAACAATCTTAATATTAATCTACTTGATTTAATGATAACTCAATTGAAATCGAAGTCCTATCCTATCCAATTGGATAATGAAGCAATTAAACCAAATATGAACTCTTCATTGACCTAGCCACACATGAAGGAGTATTGTGATGATTGGAAAGGATTCCATCATCCTACCATGCCTGGGAGACGATGGTGAACAATAGGATTTACTAATCTCATAATCTCAAAACATGAAAAGAAGATATTCAAAGCTATCATAACATCTATTGTAATTTGAGTCACAATAAATTATAGAAAACTAAAAATATTCTTTTAATATCAAACTATAAATCAATGAAGTTCAACATAAATTTGAATCAAAGTAAGATAAACATCAAAATAAATTATAAGTTTCATCCCTTAACCTTAGCTAAGAGATTAGCGTAAGAAGACTAACATCCTAGAAGAAGAATAAAAAGATCAACTAGAACGTGAGAAGAAATTGAAGTAAAAGAACATTTTTTATGCTCCACCTAGGCCTCCTATCCCTTTTCAAACCCTAGAAGATGGTTTGGGATGTCCTGGGGACTCTTATTTATAGTTGTGAAACACTATCTTTCCCACCTCCTTGGAATTTCAGCGAATCGACCTTGAAACCGCATCAAATTTACGTAGTCGCGTTACGCTTTGGTCGAACCAAAGTTGAGTTCGAATCATGATAGGATTCTATTTCAGCAGTTGCCTGATTTCGGTCACACCGAGCTTGGGTTCGGTTGGATCGAACTTAAGTTCGGTTGGACTGAATTAATCTTTGGTCGAACTGAATTAACTCCAAAATTCGTCATTTTTTGCTGGAGCTTTTCGTGCACTTTTGGTTAGACCGAACTTGGCTTCGGTCGGACCGAACTTGGATTCGGTCAGACCAAATTACTTTCAGTTAAACCAAATTAGCTCTGAATTCCATCGTTGGTTGCTGGACTCTTTTGCGCGATTTCGGTTGGACCAAAGTTAGCTTCGGTCGGACCGAACTTGTCTGTTTTCTACTGTGGATTTAAATAATCTTCTCTGGTCTTTTCTTCATCCTTTATACTTAGTTTCCTTAGATCTTTGGCATGTGAATTCTTCATTCTTAGTCTCCTAAGATCCATCCTTTACCTTGGTGATCCTTGAGCATCAAATCTATGCTTTTATCATTCTTTTCAATCCAAGCCCTCAGATTCACCTCGTAATAGAAATATGTATAAAATATACTCATTAAGCATTATCATGTTCACAAAACCAAGATATAAAAAGGAAAAAATATGCAATATTTGACATTCGACACACTCCCTAACCAACATTTTATTATCTCGAGTAAAACATGCGAAGGATATTTTAAAAACAAATGAATAATTTCCATAAACTCATGCAGTTCCAAAAATAATCTAGATTATAGAAATCTAAAATACATTAATGTTGAGCACTATTTTCTCTTAAACTCTAGCACTTGGTAAATGTCTTAATTAAGTTCGAAGCCTCAATCATATGATTAGAACAATCTTAAACATTGAGTTCTATGGGTGCATAGTAAAGTCTAGACTTATCACAATCAAAGGTTCAATTCTCTATTTTCATGATAACATTGATAATCAAAAGAGCATTTTGGATAACCACAACCTAAACCAAAACTTGCCTTACAGTTTAGCATTTTATTCTTCCATCTTTTAATTTTTCCATCGACGGCTTTCACACTATGTTCACTCTTTTTCTTCTTTTTATTTTTCATAACAACCTTTTCAATAAACTTCAATAGGTAGCCCTTTTTTGATGATAACTATTTTTTTAGTTGGGTATTACTTTTTCTTTCTTTTCAATTCTTTTCATTGAACATGATGGACAAATTTTTTAGGTTGGTTCTTACTGTGCTTAATAATCATTAAATTAATAATTCAATATCAAACTAAAACTTTAATGTGTAAGTTGGATGTGACATGTGAAATCATGACTCAATCAATGCTTAAAACTTTTAATTAAGAAATAATAACTCAACTTAATTTTGAAATATATGAAATAACTAAAATCTAAGAGTCATAAATCATCAACATTAAGTATCTTAAAATTTTAATCTATGGATTTATTTCAAAATCACTTAAATTCACAGAAATTTCAAAAATTTTGATGAATTTTATTTCAAGAATTTAACAATTTTGATCAAATTCGAAGAACTTTCGAAAGGAAACCTACTTCCAACCTAAAATCTATATTGTCCTCAATATATAAACATATGTAATAAGAGAAAAATTGAGATAAATAAAAAATAAAGGGAAGTAGATGAAGAGTACCTGCGAAGTGAATTCGATCTTCCAATAAAATGTGGTCATAGTGTCTAAACTAAATTGTGAAAAATAAACTAATCCTAAGAAAAAAAATAAATTCTAATCTTAAACTAGGAAAGCAGGAGAAAACTACTCAATCATGCAACAAGGTTCCTCCTCCGGCCAGTATCTTGATAAATTCTCAATAAGTTTCTCAACAAGATCATCCAAAAGCCATTTTTGCAATAGGCTTGGACACCCGGTAGCAAGAATGTCTAGAGAAATTTATGGACCTAAGCAAAAAATTTTCTTTTAATCCCTTGAGGTATCTAAAGTGGATAATATTCACCTGAGACAGAAAAGTTTTCAATGTTAGTACACCACGATGAATCAGAAACTACAAGTGAAATTTAGAAAAAATTTTTTCAGGCAGTGAAGTCTCAACATATTTCGAAGTTTCAGACTTCGGTTTAATTTTCAGCTCCTACTCCTTTGATGGTAAACATTCAGGATCTGTGAAAGGAAGGGCTTCAGAATAATGATTTCCTCAGTCAGTATCAACTACCGATGTATTGTCTTGTAAGGCATTTATTATGTCTTGTATCATGGGATCATTTAAATCTACAAAGTGTGCTAAGTAATCTTCTAGAGAGTCGAGAGATTCATTTGAGAGGGGCTCATTTTCCACATTGAGGTTTATGATGATATGCCTAAGGACTCCATCATCTTTGAAAATAGATGGAAGCATACTTTCTTGCTCTTCATCTCGGTGAGAGTAATTCGTCACTAGATACATCTCGCCTTGCCTTGCATAGAGAGATTATGGATCAGTAGGAAAAGATTTAATGTGAAGACTTGGTTCATTGATTCTAATCAGTAGAGGCTTTGTATTGTCAATAGGTGGTTGCTCAAATGGTGGCCCCTACTAGGTAGTTTCAAATACTGGAGTCGTATCAACCAAGTTGTCTATCTCCTTAATCATATCATAATCTAAATTAGGGGAGTTGGCCGAGCATGCCTTAAAAGATTCTTGAGGTTCACTTGAAAGGAGCTCATCCTCCACATTTAAATTAAACATGTCAGATGGGTGGAGTTGATCATTATGGTCGACAACTCCTTATACCTCTTGATCATTTACCTGGACCATAATTGAGATCGATTCCTGAGAAATTTAGACTGTAGACTCATGATTATCATCAAACTCATCATTTTCTAATTCAGTACAGTTCACAAGTGAGTTGGGATCACTTTCCTCACATTGTGTTTGTAGATTGGGTTGAGGATCGAATAAACTAATCTCTTCCTCCTTATCGAGGTCAAGTGTTTTATGTGGGTAGAGTGGGTCAACATAACTATATTTGAAAAATACCTGTGTCTCTTAATTATTACTTTGGATAGTTATCGAGATCGACTCTTCAGAAAATTGAACCATATACTCATTAACACAATCCAACTCTTCATTATCAATTTTAGTATTTTCCACAAGTGAGTTAGGATTACTTTTTTCAGATTGTGTTTCTAGATTGGGTTAAGGCTGGGATAACCTAGCCTCTTCCTTCTCCATAAGGTGCGATTGAATTCTTTGAATTGAGGATTCAAGCAATTCACATGATGTTCTAGTTTCTATGAATGATTGCATGATGTTTTGGTTAATTTACTCTTGAGCATCCATGAATTTCTGAATCGACTCCTCTTGAATTGTTTCTAGTTTAATCTCATAAGTAGGGGATCCATGGGAGTAGTCATTAGAATCGATTGGAAGTTCATCTCTCCAATGTTAATGTTTTCACTGATCATAGTCATATGGATCATATGTGGGAGGGTTTGATGGTTGTTGGTATGCGTTATCACCCATAATATAATCATGCATAGTTTTCTTCTTGCTAGATGGGTGACAATTGTCTTCACTCCAATCATCATGTAATGAATTCTTAATCCGTGGAGTGTAATTATTCTCCTGCATATAATCGCATATAGACTTCGTAAGTGGTGGAGCATTATATTCCGGTTAGTTCTCGATAAAGGTTTCCGAAAATTTTTGAGACATAAGTTGTTTCCTAACATAATCATCTAACAACCCTTCACGGTACCTCTCATCTTCTATAAGTATATGTAACGTCTCAAAAAAATCCGTACAAAGACTCAAGTATTACCTCAGAAAAAAATCACTAAGGACCAAATCCTTTATAAATTAAATGAGAATTAACTAGTGCTAAACTAGATTACTTATGAAAATAGCCCTAATCACTTTAAACATGATCTTTAAGACCCAAAATCTATAGGATCGTTAACGCTACATTACCTAAAAATTTAGGATCCATCTCAAAACCCAGTTGCTCTCAGGAGCATCATGAAACTCCGTATCGGACCCGTACAGCACGTCAAAAGTCCGATTACCCCGAAACTACACGGTTATGACTGTCTTACTGGACCTGACAACCACCTTTGAAATTAAGTCCTAATAGTACCCAAAAATGCATAACTTGAGCCCGGAGCGAAGTGTGTGAGAAACGTAAATATCTTTAGAAAATGAACTGAAACTTAAGTGAATTGATTCGGTTCACTTGTAGGCCAAATCTAAGGATTCTAACTATTAGAATCTGACCCAATTACACCTTGGATCAAAAAAAAAATTCCAACACATGTCAATGTACTTGCGACCCTGATTGAGTACCGGTGACCATTGAATTGAAACTGGTCTGTCACGGTCGATCTGTAAACCCTATCGGATCGAAAACTTATCCTAACCTAGATCCATTGTCAGTGAGCTTAAGTTCGACTGCGTGTAGAAAATGGGCCTCCAGAACAGCTCCGTTGGACCGAAATAACCAACTTTTGACTATAACTTAAGTATACCATGGCCCTAGGCCCACTCCCATTAGTTCTGGGCCTATATAAGGGCCTTAAACCCTCTCTCTCCCTTGCCATACGAACTTTCTAAAACCCTAGGAGAGAGAAGAGAAGAAAGAGAAGGAAAGAGAGAGAAAGTGTGAGAGAGAGTTAGGGTTTGCTACAGAGATTCTTCCCTACCGCTCTGCGTATCGAATCACTGCTACTGTATTGCTATACCAGTGATTCTGGTTCCATTCTTCAGTAAGAAATCCTAACCCTAACCTATTTTAAAGTTTCAAATAGTGTAAATGATGAAATAGCTAACCTATTTCATACTATAGGTTGTCGTTGTTCCGTAGACGAAGAAATAGTGTTAGAACTGAATTTGTTACTAGTTTACCGACGAAAGGTGTGGATTATAAATGTTTAGGTTATGCTTTTCAAGGCTTTCAATGTCAGTCAATGATTTATGACTAACTTGAGTGCTATCACACATGCCTAGTTAGAGTATTTCAGCATATTACTCATATATGTAGGTTAGATTGATTTTCAATGCATTCCATGTGTTTGTTGAAATGACTGAATGAATATGAAATTGTGATTTGTGCCTATCATGATTCTTGATCATAAATACATGATTGTTGTACATGTGGTAACTCCTATGTGAAAGAATTTGCCATAATATGTGTTTTACTATTTTATTATATGTATGTTAATATGTGTATTTTAAGTGTTTGATGAAATACCTGAAAGAGTAAGTGTTTGATGATTGGTATTTTCTAAGGGGGTTGAGATGAGATTCTCAACTACCTTGGCTATATATATGAATTCCTTCATGAGACTTAAATGTAACTATGTGAACTATGTGTGAATTACATGTTTAGGATGACGTGTTGAATATGTGTTCTTATAAATGCTTACATGGATATAGTATTTGATTTATTTGTTCTTTACTGTTTTGACTATCTCATGTGATTACTTATTGAAATTGAGTGTGATTGGGACTATGGTATAGTTCAGGCAATCGGTAACCGGTCCTGATCAGGTGGCTGAGGTTGTTTCGCCACACGACATATTCGATGAACCCGAGCCGTACGTTACTTGTCGATAGTGGTTAGGCCACGCGGAGTGCTTATGCACTTAATATTGATCAACCCAACGTACACTCATACTACTCAAGCGTGTTAAGTAACCCGATTGGCCCGATGTATTGTAACACCCCGGATTTTGGCCAATCTGGGATTTGACGTCCTTAGACAGTGGGTCAATTAAAACACCTGAAAAATCGCTTAGAACCCAATTTCATAGCCAAAGAAATCACTTAGGGTTAATTCCTTTAGAAACTAAGCATAAGTTAGCTAGCGCAACGCTGGAGTAGCTGGAAAACAGTCCCTGATCACTTTAAATACGTTCTACAAGACCCAAATCGAGTAGAACGTATGACTCCATAATACTCTATAACCTCGGATCAAATTCTAAGCGGGTTTGTTCTCTGGACCACTTTGAATTATTGTATTAAATTTAGACCGCGCGTCGAAAGTCCGTTACCTCCTATCTTAGACCGTTAGAACCGCCTAGCTGGACTTGACAATCATTTCCAAAATCAAGTCAAACCGATAATCACAGACTATTTCATTGAGCCCGGACTGAAGAGACCGCGAATAGGGACAGAATTGGAATTTCAAATTCTAATCTGGCACACGACTTGACACGTCAGTATTAAGCGTTCTGACCGTCAGAATTCATCCAGATTACACCCTCGGATCAGGAAAAATTTCTATTTATTATTATGAGACTTCCAGCCCTGATCTACGTGCGGTGACCGCTGAACTGAAACTGGTCCGCCACGTGCGATCTGCGCGCTAGATCTGGTACGCATGAGCTTAAGTCCGATCGCATTCGACCAGGGGACCACCAGAAATCATCTTTTGGACCGAAACAGCCCCGCTTTGGTTAAGCATCAAGTGAACTTTGTTCCCGAGCCTATTCCGGGCATTTTTAAGCTTATAAAAGGGGTTGAAACCCTCTCATATCTCTCCCATCCGAATTTGGGAAAAGCCCTAGATTGAGGGAGAGAAAAGGTGAGAGATTGTGAGAGAGGTGGGAGAGAATTTCCTGCTGCTGGTGCTACCTGCTACACGTGTTTAAGCCACGCGATCCAAGCACTTTCCCGGCGATTCCTCCACGTTTTCAGGTAAGAAATAGCCCTAGAAGTTGCTGATTTGATGTTTCTTCCGTTCCATAGCTTGATAGTTAGTAAATCTCGTAAAACAGGTTCTCTTATCGCTGTAGACGAAGCGTATACGCTCCGTTCGAATTTCAACATCCATAAGAGACAAGGTGCGGATTTTAGACGCTTTGATTGACTGTTTCCAAAGCTTTCAATGTCGTTTAATAGTAGATTCTTGACGGCAATGCCGTTTGACATGTATAACATGCTGTCCGTTTCCTGTTTCATAAACTAACGAAAAATATGAGATTTAGGGCATTTTAGTCATTTGTAGGAAGTACCGTTTTCATTCATAGTTTGCTGATGTGATTGACATGAATTGTTGTCGCATTAGAATGTTAGGAATGCGTGCATAATTAGTTTGGCGAAGAGATTCGCCTAAATGCACATTTCGGGTCGACATACTATATGTAGACTCAAGTGTGTAGTGTAAGTGTTTGTATAAATGCTTGTATTAGTATGTATTGAATTAAATGGTGTTATGAATTAATTTGAGATTGATTTCTCAATTAATATGTTGATGTAAATGATTTCCTACATGTTAGCCATATGTACGATTTCATTATATGTATGAAATGCATATGTTTGATGTTGTACTTAAGTGGTATGCTATAACATGTACTTGATGATTTCATTATGGTTTAGTTGAGATTGAATTCTCAATTAATAGACTAATGGAGAGGATTTCCTATATGTTGGCGATATGCATAATTTCATTATATGTGTGAAAGACATGTGTAGGATGATTTACTTAAGTTGTACGTTATAATAGGTGTTAACATGCTCACATGGTTGTATTTCATTTCCATTACTCTTACATGAATGCTGACATGATTCCATGATTGTTTGGGACTATACTTAGTCCAGGCAGTCGGTAACCGAGCGAATTCGTGGTTAGTTTATCTTCGCCACGAACGACGCGTCGATGAACGCGAGCCGTGTTCTGGAGTTGGCGGCAGTGGTTAGGCCACACGAAGTGTTTTACGCACTTCATGTCGTCAACTTGAGATGCGATCGCGCTAGTCGAGCCCGTCAAGTAACCCGACTGGCCATTGTATGTTCACCCTGCATGAGTCATAACTGCTTGAACCTAGGGTACTGAACTTACCATTGTAAACCCTGTTAACCATGGTACCTTGATCCATAAAGACTCATGAGCCGGGCATGGTGGTATGGGACACCATGGTCGAGCTGTCGGCCTACGCTGGGGCCACAAACCTCCCCGTAGTGACCAGTGAACACCTAGACTCGTGAGCAGATTATGGTGGTATGGGACACTATATTCTAGCTGTCGGCCTACACTGATCAGGCGACGAGCCCTTTGTAGTGACCGCGAGCGTATTCTGAGTCCACGGGAGGCGACGACCCTTCCGTTGCAGTAGAGTACGGTAGGCCTGTATTGATAAGGTGATGGGGGAGCGGTGCAACGAGTGCGAGCAACAGCCCTGGCAGCCCTTGCCTACGAAATATACATCGTATGAGATTACTAGGAGTGACGACCCTAGACAGGATCTGTGTTGGGATTGATACAAGGGAAGTACCTTAGTTTCCCAATCCTGCTGTTTGAATGGACTAATAACAACTTGGAATTCATATCACCATAGCATTGCATGTGCCTGGAAGATGTGGAGCACTCTAGGGAGTGTGGCATGCCGCGGTCGTAAGATGTTGCCGCATGAGGGTGATCGTCGGTGAGGGCATACATCACGTCATGTCATAATTGCATTAACAACAGTATTAGGAATGTTTGATTTATTGCTTTACTATTATCGCATGATTGATTTGAGAACATGTTAATCCTTGCTCTATTATTCCACTGAGTTAGCTACTCACTCCCACGTTACGGGACGGTGTTCCTGGACACCCACCAGACCCTTTTGTGATTGCAGATGATGGCGCGGCCTGTGAGGCGGAGCTGGTCTTGATGATGATGAGGAGAATTCCTCCTTTATGCGTGTTCTGATCGACGGGATTACAGGGAGGTTGATTAGATACTTTGACATTTGTCATTTTATATTTTTAGCGCACTCATGTATATTCGTTTCATCTACTTTTGGAGTATACATGTATGTGTATAACCTGGTAACATGTTCACAGTCTGGAGACATTCAACAGTTTATATTTGTTATACATACTATCACAGTCTTCCGCTTGTTAATTTAACTGTCTCTGGAGTATGATATGCTGTTTTAGCTTAATCTCACTCATGTTTAATGCGTTATCACAGACAACATTCAATCATACATATCTATGTTGCATAAATAACATTTTGGAACTCGGGAGTTGGGTTTTTGCTCGACCCCCCGATTTTCGGGATGTTACATGTATGTTCACCATGTATGGACGCTACTGCTTGAATCTAAGGTACCAAACTCACTAGTGAGAAATCCTGTTAACCTTGGTACCTCAATCCGTTAAGACTCATGAGCCAGACATGGTGGTTTGGGACATCGTGGTTGAGCTGTAGGCCTACACTGGGGTGACGAGATCACCCATAGTGACCAATGAACAACCTAAGCTCATGAGCTGAATATGGTGGTATGGGATACTGTATTCGAGCCGTCGGTCTACGATGAGGTGACAAGCCACTCGCAGTGACCTCGAGCATACTCTAAGTCTATACTGAGGTGATGAGCCTTTCCGTAGTAACTAGAGTATAAACTAGGCCTACATTGATCAGGTGACGAGCCCTTTATAGTGACATAGAACCGCAACATCGTATGAGATTTACTAGGACTGGCAACCCTAGAATGAATCATTATTTAGGAATTAATATAAGGGAGGTACCTTAGCTTCTCAACCCTACTGTATGAATAAACCTAAGTAAGAACTTGGTAATCACGACCATAACATTGCATTGCATAATGCTTTGGTGAGGAAGTAACATGTGTCTGGAGTGGTGCATGCCGTGACCGTGAGATGAAGTTCACTGAGGGAGTGTTGGCAAGGGCATACATCATTATCATACCATCCTTGCATTAACAAGAGTACTTAGGGCTTGACTGTTGTACTGCTTTATCATTACTGCTTGATTGAATTGATAACATGTTAACCTTTACAATATATTCCCACTGAGTTGATCACTCACTCTCACATTTTGGGATGGTATTTTAAACACTAACCAGACTCTGTCTTAGATACAGATGATAGCGCGACGCATGAGGTCGAGCTAGACTTCTACGAAGATGAGGAGGAATTCTCATATATGTAGTTATCAGATGGGTTTACGTAGGCTGCTCTAATCGACGGGGATTTTAGGTTGTTGACTAGATGACATTACATATTTTGTATATTTTAAAATTTTGCATGTAACTATTTGACCTGGTAATATGATCATACTCAGGAGACTTAACTCGCTTATATACTTTATATACTTATCACAGTCTTTCCCTTGTGTAATTTAACTATCTCTGGAGTATGATATATCGTTTTAGTATAATCCCCCTCATGTTTAATGTACTAATACAAACAACATTTAATCATCATTATCTATGTTGCATAAGTGATGTGTTGGAACTTGGGAGTTGGGCTCTTGCTCGACCCCCGATTTTCAGGGCGTTACAGTATATTAGCATACTTACGTGTCCATTCTTGCATGTACATGGTGAAACGTTAAGTCTGAATCTGTTCCTAAAAAAAAATCCTAAAAATTTTCTATAGTAATATGGAAAGTATGTAGAGGGAAGAAGTTACCAAAATAGAAGAACTATAATTGAAGATCCTACAAAATTAAAAATAATCAAATTATGTTAGAAGAAGAAAGAGAAGAAAAAATTAAGATGTATCTTATAAACAAAAATTTAAAAACTGAAAAATTCTAAAAGCCCTATATTAAAAAAATTCAGAAAATAAGAAAAATATAACCTAAAACAAAAATTAAACCTAGAAAAATCTAATCGTGTTCAATGCCACTCCCTGACAACTGTGAAACTTGTTCACAACTCCAAGAGTAGGGTTGCAATGCAGTAATAATCTCGGTGAGACCGAGGTTGAATCCACAGGGAATGGGGAACACAGTCTAGAACTAATCTAAATTTAACTTGGTTGGTCTGGGTTTTTAATCTAACATTATTTTTTAAATAATAAAGCTAAAAAGACTAAGGATCTCAAAATCTACCTATAGCAATATCAATATTAATCTACTTGATTTAATGATAACTCAATTAGAATCGAAATCCTATCCTATCCAATCAGATAATGAAGCAATTAAACCAATATAAACTCTTCATTAACCCAGCATGAAGGAGTATTATGATGATTGGAAGGGATTCCATCATCCTACCATGCCCAGGAGACAATGGTGAACAACAGGATTTACTAATCTCACAATCTCAAAACAGAAAAAGAAGATATTTAAAGCTATTATAACTTCTATTGTAATTTGAGTCACAATAAATCATAAAAAACTGAAAATATTCCTTTAATATCAAACAACAAATCAATGAAGTGTAACATAAACTTAAACTTGAATCAGAGTAAGATAAATATCAAAATAAACTATAAGTTTCATTCCTTAGCCTTAGCTAAGAGATTAGCTTAAGAAGACTAACATCCTAGAAGAAGAACAAAAAGATCAACTAGAACCCAAGAAGAAATTGAAGTAGAAGAATATTGTCAGCGCTCCACCTAGGTCTCCTATCCCTTTCTAAATGCTAGAAGATGGTTTGGGATGTCCTAGGGACTCCTAATTATAGTTGTGAAACACTATCTTTTACACCACCTTGAAATTTCTGCAAACTGACCTTGAAATTGCCTCAAATTTACGCAACCACGTTACACTTTGGTTGGACTGAAGTCACCTAGGTAGGACCGAAGTCGAGTTCAAATCATGATAGGATTCTATTTTAGCAGTTGCCTGATTTCGATCACACTGAGTTTGGGTTCGGTCAGACTGAATTAATCTTCGATCAAACTGAATTAACTCCAAAATTCATCACTCTTCGCTTGGAGCTTGAAAAGGCCAAGCAATATGTCCTAGAAGAGGGGGGGGGGGGGGGGGGGCTGAATAGGACTATGCCAAATTAAAAATGATAACAGCAGAATAAAATAACAAGATAGCCAAGTAAAGGAAAGATAACAGTTCACAATACAGAATGTAATGCATCCTTGAATTCAAGTATTGAGAGGTTGATTCAATTGTTGTTCTAAGGACAACCTTACACCAAAAACTGAGGTTTATGGTAGGACAGCCTTATTTCTAGAATGTTAGTGTATTAAAATCCCAAACCGAAGAGGAATAAAAAAAGAAATAGTAAGAATAGAAATTCTAAACAATTACAACATTCTGACAAAGCTTGAAATGAAAGATTACAACATTCACATCCACATATACATCCCACAAACTTAAGAAATAAAAGATACAGAAAATAAATCACACAACCACAACACAAAAAATTATAGTGGTTTGCCTATGTGTACACCAACTGTTAAACATTAGCCACCCAACTATTCCACTCCTAATATCCTCACGCAGTGGATATTAGCGTTCACTATCAAAATAGGTTTTTTAGGTTCACCTAAAACCCTCACAATTGTGTCTTTCTAGTGGACTTACACAATTAAAAAAAACTCCCACTCTGAGTTTTTTGGCTTTCCTCAGATAACCAAAATAATGAGATTTTTTTGGCTCAATCTCAAAAGAAACTAACAGAAAGGAAATTACAAAACTGTAAAATACCTGGATTTCTCCTTGTTGCAGCCCAAAAGAACCAAGTTTGGAATAGAAGAATAGTTTATGTACAGTCCAATACTCACATTTAAAATGGTTCTAAGTTCTAATTGACTTTAAATTAAATCAGGTTGGGCAGCTCAATTTGATTTTGCTTCCAAGAAGTGGAATATTACGATTCCTCTTTCAAGTCAGAATGGAATGCAAAAACAAAATCACATGTAAAAGCTAAAAAAGGAGATATTAAATAAGCAAAATTTATCTTAAAAAGAGCACAGACTTATCTTTTAGAGATGCGTATTGAATTTTCTTGAGTTCTATATCTAATACTCTGAGATTTGTACTCTATATATAGGTGAACATATCGCACCTTTGACTGGTCTTGAGGACACCATGACTGGTCGTAGGACCAACAAATTTTTAAAATTTTTAGCGTGATTAGATAAAGTCGTTTCACGACTGTTCATAGGCCATTCACGACTGGTCGTGCGACACTGAATTAGTCACTGGAGTTTGAGTTGTAGACGCACGACTGGTCGTGAGCAAGTCGACACTGTTCATATGACCGGTCGAGCAGTCTCCAAGATTGGTCATGACTTAACTAAAAATTCTAAAAAAATTCTAACAACTTAGGACTGGTCTTGAAATTTCTTGGACTGGTCGAGCCAGTGCTAGGACTAGTCGAATAGAGTCTAGGACTAGTCGAAGAATAGACCGAACACCTATAATATCAACATTTGAATTATGTATCCAAAATGACCTACCCTAAGGTCAATCTATGGTCACACAAACCTTATTAGAGATGAACAGACATTGAACTTTCTTTCCATGTAGTTGGTAGTATTTCTTTGAAGTCCATGAACCGAGCATCTTGAACCTTGAGATCTTGAAGTTGTAGTATATTGACCTTCGCATTAAGTCTTGGACCATACACATTTTTTGATGTCGCTTTATTCATTGACACTTGAAGCTTCGAACAACGTACTTAATCTTGCATTTGAAGTAGAACTTTGTTCTTGACTTGAAGCACTTGTCATGTCACGAACATGTCGTACATTGCCTTGAACATATATAAAGCAATGTGCTACATAAGACAAAAATAGTAGTTTTGACACTATAAAATTTGACAACCAAAGATCATACACCAGTTATCTTGTACACAGAAACATATTAAATGAAGCCAGTTATAACCTGGTTAAAGAATCATGCATAATCTGGTTAAAGAATCATGCACCAGTTACCAACAACGTGCATAAACTCTGCTTCAACAATACTCTCCCTTAATATTCATAGCCCATGCCAATTACAGAATATATCACAAAGATAATAGGGAATGGGGCTATAGGAAGGCAAGCCAACCATCTTCATACATACTCCCCCTGAGTAGCACATTTTTTTTTTTTTTTTGCCTACTACCCATTAAAAAAATTTTGCTTACTACCCACTAAC
This sequence comes from Magnolia kwangsiensis, assembly GCA_037074715.1. NCBI lineage: Eukaryota > Viridiplantae > Streptophyta > Magnoliopsida > Magnoliales > Magnoliaceae > Magnolia > Magnolia kwangsiensis. The sequence goes on along the minus strand of CM073587.1, from coordinate 18,775,772 downwards.
CATAAATATTCTCCCCCATTTTGTCACAATAAGACAAAGGGAGTAACAAAAGAAGGGAGCAACCAAGAGATGAGAGATAGAAGTAAAATTAAACATAGTAATCTGATAGTAATAACCAGAATAAACCAAAGTCATCTAGAGATAAGTAGTATAAGCATCACAAAAGTTATTATAACACAAAAAACTTAGTCAGAGCTTGAAGGAGTAGGTATGGTAGGATCAATTTGATGAAGGATCTTGTTAATACGTCTAAGGTACTTGTGCATATATTTAAATTGTAAATCATGGGCAACATTCATATTTTTAACCTTCTCCTCAAGTACACGAAGACGCGCACCAAAATCTGATGGCTCATAGTCAGGATCATTTGTAGAATCTGACTTGATTTCATCAAAGATGTCATCCATATTTATATCATTAGGAGAACGATTATCAGCTTCGTCTTCATTCATCCCTTCATTTTTACCACCAACATCTACTTGAGCATCAGCTAATTGCAACTTCGTCTTATTTATGTTTGAGTTGTTAAAGATGAGTTGATGAATATGTGTCTCTCCATCAGGCATACTGACTAGCATGTGAGTATCTAATATAGTCATAAGATAGGCAAAGAGAATATCGCTATGGCCAGGGTGGAGACAAAACTGAATGATGAAGTGAAAAATTAAGGAGGGAAGACAAACATTGGTTCCAGAAACAATAGAATGCAAAACCCGAACCATAAAAGTAGTAAGTTTGGTTTTGTTATCAGATCTAGGATAAACATTAGAAGTAAAAATCCTATGAAGGACTCTGTATCTGGGTAATAAATACTTGGTAGGGAGCGCATTCCCGTTCTGAGTCCATTACACATTAATGTTGCATAAAGTTCTAGTAAGCATGCGCTTTTCCGTTTCAGATGGTTTTTCAACTAAAGAGATAATAGGGATACCGTCATAATTGACTAGTATTTCCATGAGGCCAGAAATTAAATGTCGATCAACCTCAAAAGGGCCTTCTCTAGTAGTAATTACAAAAGTTAGATTTTTAATTGAAAAATTAGAAATACATGCAAACATGGATTGTACAATAGATCGGTATGCCGGCCCACCCCAACATAGATTGTTATCCCATCCTACAGATTGGAGAAGTGGAAGGAGTCCAAAAAGAGCAATATGAGAAACATCCACAGGTCGCTCAACTATCACATTGCGCAATCATAAATCCCGCACATAGGGAGGATCGTCTTCGAGTGACCGAAGATGGCGCTGTGTGATAGGTGCCGATCTAGAGGATGATGCACCACGAGATGTTCTTTTATGACCTGTAGCATCCATTTGGCAATAGGAAATCAAAGAAACAGGGAGTTTCAAAGAATGGAGAATGGGTATCCTCAAAATCAGATTTTTGAGAAGATAACCCCAAAAATTTCAAGAGAACTTGAAATCAAACACTCCAAGGAAGATAATGAAGAGCATAATCTAGAAAGAAAACTAAAATATAGCACTTACCTTTAAGAATCAAAGAGTTGGGTTCGACTAGTCGTGCTTTGGCCCGATGGAGAAAAGGGAAAATGAAGAAGAAACCATTTTCCCCAAATTAAAATGGGTCACTGTGCATCACGACTGGTCGTGGTTGTCCTCGACCGGTTGTACCAAAACTGGTTGAGTACAACTTCGACTGGTCGTGCAAACATAAAACATGTATTTATCATGTAATATTTTTAAAAAATAAATTAATAAATATATAAACTATAAATCAGAAATGCATGCATAATCAATTTAAGTTGTACATATCAAGTTTAAATTTGAATTTATTAAACCTGTTTTTGTCGAGCAGTTTAGTGAAAATGTCAGCAAGTTGAATCTCGGTTGGAATGTATTCCAAAGAAATAACTTTTTCTTCCACTAATTCATGAATGTAGTGATATCTAATGTCAATGTGCTTGGTTCGTGAAAGCTGGATTTGATTTTTTGAAATATTAATTGCACTAGAATTATCACAATATAAAACCATTGAATCCTGTACAATTCTGTAATCGCTTAACATTCTTTTCATTCATACGAGTTGAGTACATGCACTTCCAGCTGCAATGTATTCAGCCTCAGTTGTTGAAAGTGAAACAGAACTCTGTTTCTTGCTAATCCAAGAAACTAAACAATTTCTAATATAGAAATAACCACCACTGGTTGATTTTCTATCATCGATATTACCAGCCCAATTAGCATTAGTATATCCAGCTAATTGAACACTAGTGTCATGTGGATACCAAAGGCCGAGATTTACTGTACTTGCGAGATATCGCATAATCTGCTTAACAAAAACTAAATGTGACTCTTTAGGGTTGGATTGATATCTTGCACAGATTCCAGCACTAAAGGCAATATCAGGTCTACTAGTAGTTAAATAGAGTAAACTACCAATCATACTGTGATATAACTTAGGATCTACACATTTACCTGTAGAGTCTTTTGAGAGTTTTAAAGATGTACTCATAAGAGTATTAAAATTCTTTCCATTCTCAAAACTGAACTTTTTAATCAAGTTCAGAGCATATTTGGACTGAGAAATAAAAATACCATCTGGTTGTTGTTTTACCTGCAACCCTAGGAAATAAGTTAATTCTCCAACCATGCTCATTTCGAATTGAGATTTCATGAGATCTGCAAACTCAACAGTCATGTTAGAACAAGTAGATTCATAAATAATATCATTAACATAGATCTGTACTATTATGATATGTTCATTTTTTTTCTTTACAAATAAAGTTTTATCAACACTTCCCATTAGAAAATTATGACCGAGTAAGAACTTGGTCAACTTTTCATACCAAGTCCTGGGAGCTTGTTTTAAACCGTAGAGAGCCTTTTTTAGGCGATACACATGATCAGTATTTTTAGGGTCTTCAAAACCTGTAGGTTGTTCAACATATACTTCTTCATGTAAATTGCCATTTAAGAAAGCACTTTTTACATCCATTTGATAGATTTTTAATTTTCTGAAACATGCAATGAATATAAGATCAGTATTTTTAGGGTCTTCAAAACCTGTAGGTTGTTCAACATATACTTCTTCATGTAAATCGCCATTTAAGAAAGCACTTTTTACATCCATTTGATAGATTTTTAATTTTCTGAAACATGCAATGGATATAAATAATCTAATTGATTCAAGATGAGCTACTGGGGCAAAGGTTTCATCATAATTGATACCTTCAATTTGTGTGTACCCTTGTACAACCAGTTTAACCTTGTTTCGAATTATATTACCAAGTTCATCAGACTTTTTTTTTTTGAAAATCAACTTAGTTTCGATAATATGTTTATCTTTAGGTCTAGGAACTAAGTACCAAACATCGTTTCTTATAAATTGATTAAGCACTTCCTGCATCGCAATTATCTAGTTTTCATTAGTAAGAGCTTCTTTTACATTTTTGGTTCAATCTAAGATGTAAAGCACATGTAATTACATATATCTTCTAGTCGTCTACGAGTGTGTACACCTGTGAGAAGGTTTCCAAGAATTTGAGTGGTTGGATGATCATTGACAGTCCTTAGTTTAGAATTATTTTGACTAGATGAAGTATTTGGTTTATCAATTAAGAGAACATCATTATCTGAACTTGAAGTAGGTGTATTCAAGTGATCGTCAATGACCACATTGATGGATTCTTGAATGACACCAGTCCTTTTATTCAATACACGATATGCTCGACTATTCAACGAGTATCTTAAGAAGATCCCATCATCACTTTTAGTATTAAATTTTCTCAAATTCTCACGGTCACGTAAAATATAGCACTTACTGCTAAAAACTTAAAAGTATTTGACAGTGGGCTTCTTATCGAACCACATTTCATAAGCAGTTTTATTATTTGACTTACTAGTATAAACCCGATTAATTACATAACAGACAGTATTTGCAGCCTCAGTCCAAAGATTTTTAGGGAGCTTCATACTATTCATTATTACATTAGCCATTTCTTGAAGCACTCTATTTTTTCTTTCAACAATACCATTCTATTGTGGAGTTTTGGGCGTAGAGAATTCATGTGATATTCCTTGATCATAACAAAATTTCTCAAAACTGCTATTCTCAAATTCTGATCCATGATCACTACGGATCTTACAGACTTGAGAACCTTTTTCAGTTTGTATCCGTTTGAGAACTCTTTTCACTTTATCAAGGGTTTCTGATTTATCTCTTAAAAAGGCTACCGAAGTGAATATAGTATAGTCATCCACTATTACCAGTATATATCTTTTGCCTCCTCGACTCTTCGTTCTAGTTGATCCTATAAGATCCATATGGATGAGTTCGAGTGGTTTGGATGTGGCATTAGAGTCCACCTTTTTATGAGCACTCCTAGTTTGTTTGCCAATCTGGCATTCACTACATATTTTGTCTACTTTCTGTAATTTTGGTAGACCTCGTATCAGTTCTTTTTTGCTCAATCTATATAAATTGTGATAGTGTACATGTCCAAGGTGTTTATGCCATAATTCAGTCTCATCGGTGTGGACTAATAATTTAGTCTCATCGGTGTGGACCATGTAATACGATTGATTAGATGAGCTAGAATCATTAACGATGTAGTAGTTTTCAGAAGTTCTGTGACCAGTTAATATTACAGAACCCTTTTTGTTCAAAATTTCACAACCTTAGTTAGTGAATTGTACGCTATGATTGTTATCACATATTTGAGATATGCTTAGTAAGTTATGTTTTAATTCTTCAACATACAAGACATTCTTAAATAAGAGGAGGGTGGATAGTTGAACCGTACCTTGGCCAATGATCCTGCAATTGCTACCATCACCAAATGTGATTGAACCATCAATCATGTCTTTAAGAGTGGTGAACAGACCTTTGTCACCAGTCATGTGCCTGGAGCATCCACTGTCTAGGTACCACTTTGAATGGCTTAAAGCTTTGAAAGCGGTGTGGGCAACCAAGCAGGTAACCTTATGAACCCATTTCATAATTGTTTTGGGTTTAGGAGTATAGTTGGTCTTCTTTTGTTTGTAGTTTTTGTAAGAATGACCTACTGAGTTAGATTTTAAGAGCACCTTAAGCAAATCAACTATTTTTTTGGCTAAAGGGTTTCGATTCTAATTTTTATAGTTGATACAGTTATTTTTAGGTTTTAGAAAAGTTTTAGTATTTTTAGAAAGATTTGTACTTTTTCCTTTTGAGTTTAAGATCTCTCCTTTTACAAACTTAGGAGGCATATTCTTCTGTTTAGGAGGAACATTTTTATTGTAACTCAAACCGAATCGATCGCCACATTTCCTTGATCCAGATAAAAGTTTTTCTAACTTTAGATCTCCTTAGGCATACTTCCAAGTATCCTTCAAACTCAAAAGTGAAGAGACTTCTAGTTTAAGTTTTTCATTTTCAGATTTAAGATTTTTAATCAGGGAGGTTTTGAATTCTAAATCACATTTAGATTTTTTAAAACAATTTGAAATGTGAGAATTTTCTAAAACAAGTGAATCAAAATTCTCTTTAAGTTTTTAAAACTTTTCCTTCTGAAGTTTAAGTTTTACAACAATCTTACAACTTTCCTTGTATAGGGCATTGTAAGCATCTTGAAGATCATCTTCATTTTCACAATCACTATTTAGATTTTCTTTACTGGTTGAATCATCATTATCTGAAAAAGTGAACTTGGCTAGAGTCATAAGGACTTTAACTTCACTGCTCGACTCGATTTCAGAATCTTCTGATTTAGAAGAGGCTTCAGAATCAGAGGATTCATCCCAAGTAGCCAACATACCCTTCTTTTTGGGTTTGTTCTTTTTAGGACACTAGTTTACTAAATTCTTATATTCATGGCAGTTGTAACATTGACTATCTTTTAAAGTTTTCTGAGTTTTAAGTTTATATTTCTTCTTATCATTAGATTTTTAAAAATTAACCCTCTTTTTACTTTTAAAAATTTTATAAAACTTTTTTGCTAAAAGAGTCATATCATCTTCAGAGTTTTCTAAATCAGAATTATTATTATCTTCATGAGAAATATTTTTAGAAGTTTTAAGGGCAATAGATTTACCTTTAAGAGCTTTAAAAGTTAACTCATACATCTATAAAGAGCCAACTAATTCTTCTACTCGCATATTATCCGTATCACGAAGTTCCTGGATTGCAGTTACCTTAGAATTGAACCGTTCAGGAAGAGAACATAGGATTTTAGCACATATTTTACTTTCTGGGATTTTTTCGCCAAGACCCCACATAGAGTTCACAATGTCATTCAATCTTGTATAGAAGTCCATAAACATTTCATTTTCTTCCATACGTATTTCCTCAAATTTATTTGTGAGGATTTGAATTTTAAATTTCTTGATAATTGATGTACCCTCATGTGTCATTTCTAAAATATCTCAGGCTTGCTTTGCAGAATCACATGATATAATTCTTTTGAATTCATCCGATGATAGTGCACAAGTTATTGTATTTAGTGCTTTTACATTTCCACTACTCTCACTTTTCTGAAGTGTGGTCCAAGAGAAGTAAGGTGTTATTCTCATAGATTTGGATCCATCGATTCCAGTAACTTCAGTGGTAGGAGGGGTCTATTCATTCACTGTGGCTAACCACACACTTTCATCCATGGATTTAAGGAAAATCCTCATCCTGGTTTTTCAATAAGCATAATTGGTGCCATTAAATGGTGGAGGCCTAGTGACTAAAAGACAATCAAAATTTGACATCTTAAAAATAGCTTAGATAGATTAGCTCAAGAAATAAATCCAAGAATATAATAATTAAAACGAGCTATTAGGCTCTGATACCACTTGAAAAGGCCAAGCTATATGTCCTAGAGGGGGGGTGAATAGGACTATGCCAAATTAAAAATAATAATAGTAGAATAAAACATTAAGATAGCCAAGTAAAGGAAAGATAACAATCCACAATACAGAATGTAATATAACCTCAAATTTAAGTATTGAGAGGTTGATACGAATGTTATTCTAAGGACAACCTTACACCAAAAACCAAAGTTTATGGTAGGAAAACCTTATTTCTAGAACTGTTTGTATATTAAAATCCCAAACCGAAGAGGAATAAAAAAGAAATAGCAAGAATAGAAATTCTAAACTATTACAACATTCCCACAAAGCTTAAAATGAAAGATCCCACAAACTTAAGAAATAAAAGATACAGAAAGTAAATCACACAACCACAACACACAGAATGATAGTGGTTCGCCTATGTGTATACCAACTGTTAAACAACAACCACACAACTACTCCACTCCTAATATCCTCACACAGTGGATATTAGTGTTCACTATCAAAAGAGGTTTTCTAGGTTCACCTAAAACCCTCACAATTGTGTCTTTCTAGTGGGCTTACACAATTAAAAAAAATCCCCACTCTGAGTTTTTTGGCTCTCCTCAGATAACTAAAGCAATGAGATTTTTCTGGCTCAATCTCAAAAGAAACTAAAAGAAAGGAAATTACAAAACTGTAAAATACCTGAATTTCTCCTTGTTGCAGCCCAGAAGAACTAAGTTCGGAGTAGAAGAATAGTTCAATGTACAGTCCAATACTCACATTTAAAATAGTTCTAAGTTCTAATTGATTTTAAATTAAATCAGGTTGGACAACTCAATTAGATTTTTCTTCCAAGAAGTGGAATATTATGATTCCTCTTTCAAGTCAGAATGGAATGCAGAAACAAAATCAAATGTAAAAGCTAAAAAAGGAGAATATTAAATACGCACAATTTAGCTTAAAAAGAGCACAAACTTATCTTTCAAAGAGGCGTATTGAAATGTCTTGAGTTCTATATCTGAAACTCTGAGATTCGTACTCTATATATAGGTGAACATATCGCACATTCGACTAGTCTTGAGGACACCATGACTGGTTGTAGGACCAACGGATTTTTGAAATTTTGAGCGCAATCGGATAAAGTTGTTTCACGACTGGTTGTATGTCATTCACGACTGGTCGTGAGCCTCCCATGACTGGTCGTGACCTGTCCACAACTGGTCATGTGACACTGAATTAGTCGCTGGAGTTTGAGTCGTAGACGCATGACTGGTCATAAACAAGTCGACACTGTTCACACGACCGGTCGAGCAGTCTCCAGGACTGGTCGTGGCTTAACAAGAAATTCTAAAAAATTCTAACAACTTAGGACTGGCCTTAGAATTTCTTAGAATGGTCGAGCCAGTACTAGGACTAGTCAAAAAGAGTCTAGGACTAGTCGAAGAATAGACCAAACACCTAAAATATCAACATTTGAATTATGTATCCAAAATGACCTACCCTAAGGTCAATCTATGGTCACACAAACCTTGTTAGAGATGAATGGACATTGAACTTTCTTTCCATGTAGTTGGTAGTATTTCTTTGAAGTCCATGAACCAAGCATCTTGAACCTTGAGATCTTGAAGTTGTAGTATATTGAACTTCACATTAAGTCTTGGACCATTCACATATTTTTTGATGTCGCTTTATTCATTGACACTTGAAGCTTCGAACAACGTACTTGATCTTGCATTTAAAGTAGAACTTTGTTCTTGACTTGATGCACTCGTCATGTCACGAACATGTCGTATAATGCCTTGAACATATATAAAGCAATGTGCTACACAAGACAAAAATAGTAGTTTTGGCACTACAAAATTTGATAACCAAAGGAGCCATAACACTTACAGAGCTTTTTGTGCACTTTCGGTTCAGACTGAACTTGGATTTAGTCGGTCTGAATTATCCTTTAATCAAACTAAATTAGCTATGAATTCCATCATTGGTTCCTAGACTGTTTTGTGCGATTTTGGTCTATCGGTCTAAACTTGTTTGTTTTCTATTGGGGATTTAAATAATCTTCTCCGGTCTTTTCTTCATCCTTTGTACTTGGTTTCCTTGGATCTTTGACATGTGAATTCTTCATTCTTGGTCTTCTGAGATCCATCCTTTGCCTTGGTGATCCTTGAGCATCAAATCCATGCTGTTATCATTCTTTTTAATCAAAGCTCTCAGATTCACTCTGCAATACAAACTTATATAAAACATATCGATTAAACATTATCATGTTCATAAAACCAAGATATAAATAGGGAAAAATATGTAATATTTGACAATAAACAATTAACCGCACAACAGGGCCCGCATTGTAGGAAAATCTTCTTTTGCACCTCAAGGACCAGTAGGGATAAATGTTAGAGCAGTAATCACATCTTGAATGGATGGTCCACTCTATGGGGTAGGTGATTCATTCTCTTTAACACACTGTCCAGAGGATTGTGGCTCACTTATCTCGCTAACAAGATGATGCCTTTGAACTCGGACCCTCGAGTTATATCAAGTTGAGGATGACAACGACAACCCCTACTGACATAAGTGCGGATGATTTGTGGAGAGACATTATGGAGGAGTTAGTTTATGTTTATTTTTTTATTTTATTTATTTTTTTGTTATTTTTTTTTTTGTTTTGTGCTGTGAATATTATATATTTTTTAGATGGTGGTGGATGTTGGGCTATGCATCTATGCCCTGTGATATTTTTGTGTGTGGAGATGAATGACAGAAAATTACTCATCTAAGGCCTAAACATATAAAATGTATTATGAATATTTAATTCAATTATATCGGTGTCACTTTCCTTTGTGCCTTATAGTTAATTTTGAAGATTGAGCCTCATATTGAGCGTATTTATACATTTGATGACTAAGCCTCACTTGCCTTGATAATTTAAGCTTTAAATTTGCTGAATTGTGGCATCATACACCTTTAACCTAAATTATCATTGGTCATTCTCATTTTAATATCTCTTAAGTGATCATAGTTTACTTGCTTCATGTTTTCATGATAATATGCATTCCTTAAACCTTGTTAGTAGATGCATTGTAATTGAAAATTTATGACTTAAAGAGTAGTTTCAAGTTGTGTTTTGATTGACATATTTACTAGAGCTAACTCTTTGTCAAGTACTGACAAAAAGGGGGAGAAAGATCAAGCCCCACAAAAACAATGAGTTCTGTTTTTGTAGGATGTGTTTGATTTGTTACAGGTTTGATCTGGGAAACAATTATGGGGGAGCAATGCATGAGTTATATGTCATAGTGTATTGAGTTGTAAATCATTTAAATTTGACATGTAATATTGTTGAGTTGTTTTAGTATGTCATTTGAATAGACTATGACATGGTCTTAGTTTTTGTCATGTAATTGACAAAGGGGGATATTGGTAGTGCATTGATTTTTGCACCTTATTTTTCAATCACGTGAGTCCTTGTGTCACATAGTCAGTTGAGCCCTTGGAAAGTGAAAATCGAAGATGGAACATTAAGAGCATTAAATAGGTAAATGTAGTGCCTTGGTGGCCCTAACCTCAGACCGAAAACAACCTACCTCTAGATGATCTTAGGGACCTAATTAGTAAAATCTTTATTGATAATCCTTTAAGACAAAAGATCCTAAAATTTTCACTATTATATTAGCTCAAGAGGTCTCAAGTTGCTGAAATAACTACAAAAATTCAGTAACCTTCGGTCTCACTGAAGAACCCTTTGGTCCCACCGAAACTGGCCAAAATGTGACACTGAACTCAAATGTTAAAATAAGCTAATTCGGCTCCAACCAAACATGCTTTTGGCTAGACTTGGTGCGACCGAAGGATGACTTCGGTTCGACCAAAGGTACCCAAAATAAGTTAGCAAGCATTCATGAAAAATGAGACTTATTCAGTCCTAGCCAAGAGAACCTTCAGTTAGACTCTGTCCGACCAAAGGTCAAGATTGGTTCAACCAAAAGTGACCAAAACTGTCAGAAGCTTTCAAAAGCTCTACCAAACATCCTAAACTCTATCTCAATGAGATTCATGCTCTCTTCTTAGTGATTCTTTACTCTAATATGCATTATAAGCTCTTTTTCAAGAAGATCATGATCTCAAGCCTTCTTTAGAGTATATATACCATGCTTACTGGTAAATCCAAGTGTCTATCAAACTCTAGAGTGTCCATCCTGGTGAATCTCCTAGGCATTTTAAATTTTCATTAATTATAGAAGATTCAACAAAACCCCCCATCACCGTGGTCACTGTATAGGAACACTACATGTAAGGTGTTTAATCTTGGAGTTAAAGCCTTGATGAAGAAACGACATCATGATCAGGGGAGCTAAGGAAAGCTGATTAAAGCATGGGAGAGTGACTATCAAGCTACCCAAGAAGGCATGACAATGAGGCTCAATCCAACAAGTAAGGTTGTCGTTTGTAGAGTCCATATACACTCCTTCCTTGTGTAGGTTTGAGTGTAAGAGTTTAATTACCAAAGTCGATTAGATTCTTGAGTAGGACCTTGGTCGTTGTGTAGAAGATAAATCTAGTCCTTGTGTATGACTAATGTTATTGGTTAGCCTAAGAAAAACTAACTAAAGTCTCTTGTAGGAGCCTCCGACAGGAGTATACGTACCGGGTTCTTGTGTAGGGCCTAAATCTTAAAGTCCTTATGTAGGGTTGTAAAGATTAGAGATGAACCTGATTTAAAATCTTTGATAGTGAAATCTGGTACACTCATGAGTTAAGTGCGTCTGTCGAGAGTGGAGTGGGCAAGTAGCCGAACCACTATACACACTTATTTTGGTTTTTCATTTGCACAATTGTTTAACTATGCTTATGTGATTAAATGCTTCATTATATGTATGCATAACTATATGAATGTTCACAACCCCAAGTGTAGGATTGCGATGTAGTAATAACTTGGTGAGACGGAGGTTGAATCCACAGGGACTAAACTTGTATGTATTCTGAAATAACTAGAACTAGAATTAGAAAAAGATCAAAATCTAAATCTGGAACAAAGGAGAGTAATTATGAATAAAGTTGATTACAACTTGTGAATTCAAAGGTGGGAACTAGGGTGCTAAGGATCCACTCGTAGCTATCACGATGCTACCTTACTTGATTCAAGAAACACAACTGGAATCGAAGTCCCATCTTATCTAGTTGAAAGAAGAGATAATCAAATCTCTAAACTTTTATTGAATCAGTCATCCATGGAGGAGAATTATGATGATTGGAAGGGATTCCATCACCCTAACATGCTTAGGAGACAATGGAGAACAATAGGATTTACTAATCCCACAATCTCAAAACAGGAAAAGAAGATATCTAAAGCTATTGCAACGTCTACCATAATTTGAGTCACAATAAACCATTAAAAACTTAAAATATTCCTTAAAATCAACTAGAAATCAATGAAGTTTAATATAAACAAGAATTAAAGTAATATAAACATCCTAATCACACTATAAGCTTCACCTCTTATCCCTATCTAAGAGGTTAATTTAGTTAACTATTGACATGATTAAACTAAAATCTCTTAAACAAAATATGAAAACAACTAAGGAAGAAGAAGAAAAACTCTTGGCGGTGGCTCCTCCACTATTTAGTTCCACTCCTTGAACCCTAGAAGATACCTAGGAATATCCTTGGGACTCCTATTTATAGTTGTGAAGCTTCATCTTATGCACCACCTTGGAATTTTTACAATCCGATCGCGAAACTGCCTCAACTTACGCAGCCACATTGCACATCAGTCGGACCGAAGTCACCTTCGGTCGGACCAAAGTTGAGTCCGACCCTGGGCAGGATTCATTTCATCAGTTGTCTGATTTTGATTGGACTGAGCTTAGGTTCGATCGGACTGAGCTTAGGTTCGGTCAGACCGAACTTAAGTTGTCGTCAGACCGAATTAACTCCAAAATTCATCTTTCTTCACTAGAGCTTTTTATGCACTTTCAGTTGCACCGAATCCTCCCTTCGATTGGACAAAATTAAACTTTGGTCAAACCAAATTAGCTTCTAAATTTTATCTTTGTTCGCCGGACTGTTTTGTGCGATTTTGGTCGAACTGAACTTGGGTTTGGTTAGACCGAAGTTGTCTGTTTTCTGCTATAGATTCTGAAGTCTTTCTAGTTCTTTCTTTATCCTTTTTACTTAGTTTCCTTGGATCTTTGGCATGTGAATTCTTCATTTTTGGTCTTCTAAGATCCATCGTTTGCCTTAGTGATTCTTGAGCGTCAAATCCATGCTTTTAACATTCATTTCAATCCAAGCTCTCAGATTCACCTCCTGACACAAATATGTATAAAATAGACCATTAAACATTTTCATGTTCATAAAACCAAGATATAAATAGGGGAGAAGATGTAATATTTGACACTTAACAACGAATGCTAGATGCTGATAGTTAGCACACCCCCCAAATACATGTTCACTATCATGTTATAGACTAGTTGTCATAATTGCATATCATTTGTAGTCTATGTGATTGGACCCTCTATTGGCTTAGAAGCCTTAAAGTTAAATTTTCTTACTTAGTTTAATTGCTAATTAGTTTAAATTAGGTAATTGGGCTTTCATAAGGAAAAAATTTTAAATTGGTCCTAATCTCCCTAGGACATGGCCTTCATTCCTTAGCTCTGCCAAAATTTTTCACTTCTCGCATAGTGGTAAAGACTGTAATTTCAATCTCAAGCAGTAATGGATGACCATGAGGAAGATGTTCAACCCTTCCATGCTCTCAATCTCGTAGAAGCACAACCTCACATCCACAGTAGGCAGAATCCGTGCCAATGGCCTGCATCTAGGAATTAGCGTAAAGCATGAAGGTAATGCAGGACATGTTCTAGCAATCATGCAAGCGCAAGTTGCTGCAGCAAGCAACCAAGATGGTCCAGTTCAAAAACAATAATCAGCTCGCAGGATCTTCCTAACCTCCAGTTCAAATCAAGCATAATAGTCGAATTTCTCTTAAGACCACCGACATCAGCCAGCATAGCCCTTAACCATGGGGCATTTCTTTCAATACCCTCCCAAAGTCAGAAGTCAATATCAGAACAATCTTATCACTGGGATTCCCAATCAATTCCAGAGCAGCTTTGCATCCGAGGCCTCCAATCTACTTTTAGCAAATCTCACTACCCGGACTTTCAATCAACTTCAAACTAATCCTGCAAATAGGATCCCTAGTTAATTTCAGGATAGCTTCGCAGTCAAGGCGTCCCATCAATTTCCAGCAAAGTTTCAAACTAATCCTGCAACTGGGACTTCTAGTCAATTTCCAAATTAGTTTCAAATCAATCCTGCAAACATGATCTCTAGTCAATTTCCAGCACATCCTGCAATAGGGATTTCAAATCAATTTTGAGCAGTAACTCTCCTGACCGGAAGCCCTGGTGCAACACTGGAAAATGCCCACAATGGGGGTCAGTGTTCAGCCCAATTTGATCAGCGAAACATGGTGAATACCCAACGAGGGGATCACTTCCCAGTATCTTAGCCTCTCCCAATTGACGGTGCTTTTCAATTCCCCGCACACAGGAATTCAGTTACATTTCAAGAAGCTCCCCCTAACGGGAGCCATAGGATTGAAGAAATCGATCATTACGCTGAAGAAGTAGAATGTGCCTTATAGCGAGAGACGTCGGTCCCTCAAACGAGCCACATGGAAATAAAGGAGCTATGGGATAAATTTCAAACTATGCAAAATCAGCTTCAGAGACAGCATGTAACACCCCGTACTTTCCAATACTTGAGTGTTACCATGTAATATAATTTAGTGTAAATATAAACCTAGCTTAAGTGAACATTCACGTTCATTCTAGCCTAAATCTAACCGTTGAAAATAATCCCCATCCATATATCAAGCTATCCATCCATCGATTTTCAAGATGGATCATCATACCACCAGAGAGACCTATTTTTATGATTCTAATATCATTAATAGACAAATCTAACTAACCATTTTGGATTTAAAACCCTAAATCATGAGATCCACCATTCATCAGATCCATAATATCCAACTTGAAGGCCTACTACCTTATTATTACACTTAGAGCAACGAATCATTAATTTGACCATGGGTCTTCATCTAGACAACCCTAGGACATTTAGGATTGTTGGAAGTAACCTTTACTTGTAGATGAAATCATCCACATGTTACTATAAGGACAGACCACCACTTCATCGAAATAGTTTACTTATGATTTCAATCATGATGTTAGACAAACCTAACTATACATCATCTAATGTAAGACCTAGATTAATAGACCTATTGCTCACCAGGATCATGATATCCCATCAGTCAAGTCATCAATTGAGTTACATAAAGTTGATGATTTGATGCAACGTAAACTATTAGATTATCCTTAAACAGTCCCTATGACTCTTTAGGATCGGGTTGATCATAGTTGATAAAGATCCAACCATCGGTTCATCAAGGGTCATCAGTTATTATCAGTAAGGAGCATAAATGAAGTTATATGGGCCAACTGAATTGTGGATTTATACCCAAATCTGATTTAGGGTCATAACGGAATCCTACAAACCAAATTGACGAAGTGGATTCCACAAAGCTCCACTATGGACCCCATAATCTATCCTGAGAGTGCACGGTGTGTGTGCACCAGCGGTGCACTGGACTAAAGAAACTCGGTCAAATTGGGTTTGACTGGGATTCTCGAAAGAAGGAAAAATATCTTCTTTCTTTTCCACTCCTGTGCCCAACACATTTTAAACGGGCGAACTGCCGTCCATCAGTTCGAGTTGTGGCCCATTTCCATTGCCTGCATGCTCGATCGGAATCATCCATCATATTTCAGATAAACTGCAGACTAATGTTTGCACTCGTGTATAGGCACATATCAAGACGTAGATAGGCTACATGTGGGACAACGTTCGAGAATGGAAACCATATGTTACACTAGATCTTGGCTCACCAATTATTTATAGTTGGATCATCTGAACCATCCATCTGGTGTGGCCCTCATTTCTGACCAAAACCCTGCAATCCCTACATGTTGGGACACCCCTACAAGCGTACCATCTCAGATGGAATCCCACCCATGTACGATTGTTTTGTCGAAAATAGAAATTTTCTTCCCATGGTGCCAAGCTGGCGATCCACGTGATCTCCTCTCCTTCAATCCCCTTTGTTCTTAAAAAGGCCGAGCTAAATGTCTTAGAGAGGGGGGGGGGGGGGGGGGGGGGCGTGAATAGGACTATGCCAAATTAAAAAAATAAATGCAGAATTGAAAGAAAGAAAGATAAATAGCACAATTAAAAGGAAAGAAGCATAAGTAAATAACAACCTCAAACGTACTAGTCTTGAGAGGTTGATACAAACTTAGTTCCAAGGCCAACTTAACACCAAAAATCAAAAGCTTATGGCAGGACAACCTTACTAGAATATTTGTAAGTATCAAAAATCCAAACCAATAAAGAGGGTGTAAGACCTGACCCGAGTTCATGTGTGTGTGTAGGTATGCATTTCATTTCTGTTGGTCCCGCGGTCCTATTGGTTAAATTTCGGTGACCCACAACCTTCGGATAGTGTTTGCTGTCATCCTTAAGTCTGGTTATGTAGACCTGACTCGGATCGAGCCAAAACCTATATCATCTTGTTCGCATGGTCGTTGAGGTTTCGATGACGCGTCTTGTGCATCCATCCGATGTGTAGATCATAAGTTGTATGCATTTCATTTTCTAGCCCTTGATCATGATCATGTGGCACACCTAGGGGTGGTGTGCATGAATTTCTAGGTGGTCCCATATTTTGGTACAAGTTACAACACATACCAGACACACACTACCCAAATCCCATGTTCTACACTACCCATCACTCATACACTACCCACAACTCTAACCTATCATTATCTCTCTAACCAAAGCCTCATTTCTCAAGTGAAAAGGCTGAAATTTCTCTTCCCTAAAGAAGCTACAATCATTTCCTTCCTACAAACACCTCTCTCTCTCTCTCTCTCTCTCTCTCTCTCCCTCTCATTTTCCCTCTTTTCTTTTTCTTCTTTCTTGCTAGAAGAAGGTGGGACGTCCCCACCTCTCCCTCTCCATTTTTCAGCCTCTTCTTTCCCAAATCTCTCCAAATCCATCCATCACAAGTTTATCTCACTCATCCATCCATCTCCCTTGGAGTGCTAGGAGAAAGAAGACTTAGATTTTTGTAAGGATCAAGGTGGGTGCTCTCTATATCATGTAATCTCTTCTTCTTAATATAAATCATTCCCTCTTTCTCATTTGGGATGTGTAGGACCCATCAATCAATGGTGGAGATCCTACACAACCTTCTAGATGTGGCCATTGGGCCCATCTTATGCATACATGTCCATGCATGGGGATTCTCCTGATGGATTCCTTTCATGGTGATTTCTTCTCATTCCTTAGGCATGATGGGTCATCTAGACCCTTGCATCATGGTTGATATGACATCCCAACCATTCATCTTAGTCTAGGCCTTACATGATGAAATCCATGTTGTACATTGTATATGTATAGTATACGTGGTTGTGATTGTATTGGGGAAGGGTCAATAGTGGCGGAGCCTTCCCCCGATGGGTGAATATCCTTCCTTTCCGCTCCCTTCTCTTGTATTTCTAATGTTGTATGTGTGTTCCACTTAGTGGCCCTGGATTGTCCACGAAAGCCCAACAAGGGTGGGACGCCCATACCCAACCTACACTATGGTTAGGGTGTCCCATTTGCCACCTTAAATGTTGCATGCAAGAGTGGAAGATTTTAGATTCAATCTGGAAAATTGTGGGGCCTACTAGGGTGGGCCATGGCACCAAACTTATGGACTAATCCTTTCCTTAAATGACTTCTACATTTATTTTAATTCAAGAATGTATTGCTGTCCAGATTTTTAGGAAAGATTTCTATTGTTTTTGGGCTTGAAATTGGGACTAAATGGGGGCCTTTTCATACCCATCAAATATAATTTTCTGAAAGGTGGGGATCTCATCTTGATGTCCCCCAAATTTTAGCCCCATCCGACCCTGATTGAGGTCCCAAAGGTGTGGCCCAAGTGAGGTGGTTAGTCTATCATTTCTGCACTGTTCCAGCAACATATCAATGTGAAATTCCAAAAATATAAAATAAATTTTCCACTGGTGGGCCAGACCCCACTTTGTAGTACATATATGAGGGGACACAAAAACTACATTTTCCCAATTTTTAGAGGCCATTAATCCACACCATTGGAAGCTCAGATCCGGGCCTATAAAAAATCTGTGCTAAACAGATTTTCTAAATAGACCGTTTTCTTTAAATTAATTAAAATACAGTTGCAAATCCAAAAATTATGAAATTTCATAAAGAGGTGGCCCACCTATGGTAGGACCCGCCTGTCAAGTTTCGAGGTCAACGGACTACTGTGCTGACTGTGTGTTGAGGGTCGAATATTGCATATCAGACCCCAGTTATTCCCTGGATTTACGAACATAATGCTGTTTAATACCCGATTTGAATCGTGTTTGTGTTGCAAGGCGAATTTACGGACGTGGACTGAAATAAGATGCTAAAAGCATGGATTTAACTTTCAGAGTTCACGAAGGCAAGGGACGGACCCTAGGGGACCAAGATCGACGCCAGAGATCCGAGAAAACCAAGAAACTGAAGCTCGAGTACCGTGAAAAACGTCTAGAATGCAAGATCACGGGGTTCCTACCATCCTTTCGGCTTAAAACTTCATACATGGCCTGAGGACCATAAATTAACCGTACACATCGAATTTCAGCTCCTGAATCCCTGTGGGAGTGCCTAAACTGACAGATCAGCTTATAAAATCTCAATTTGGGGCCCGCCTGATATCTAGATATACTTCAATTTCGCTATCAACGCCTTAAATTGGATGGGGAAAAGGATGGTTGGTACAGATTTCTCATAGACATCACCGTGCACTGCAAACCAAAGTCGGTTTGACCAACTTTGACTCGTCTCTTCTTCAAGAGACGAAAACTTTCGTTCTCTGTTGCTGTAAACGGATGAACAAGGAGCTCTGTGTGATCTTTGTGGGTCCACATCGTCCATCACACCAATGATCAGGACCGTTCATTCGATCCAGGAGGTGTCCAAAGTTATTACCAAGGTCTCTTCATGGTCCGATGCGTGCACACATAGACGGATTACATTTAATTATAAAGTGAACGGCAAAGTGAGATATCAAGTGGGCCATGTCAGCAGCAACCCAGAACCAACCACCTCAGAATGGTTTTTCATGGGCAATTCAATGGACAGAGTGGATTTTTCATCTAGTTCTGATCTTGGGCCCCACCAATCATCAGCGCAAGGACCGTGCGTAGGTTTTACGTCCATAAGAATCGGCTACCGTGGGCCACTGTGCGATCAAAGGGACGATCGGATCGATGATCTGATCCGTCTAGAAAATTTTGAGGGGGGTCCTAATTTCGTTCATGAAGATAAATTAGAAATTTAGGACTGGAAGACACCACAAATCCTAGCCGATGTAAGCTGGTTTTCAAGATCTGCCGCACCAAAACAGGGACTTGCATTCTTGGCTGTGTAAAAGCCACGCAACATCACCGACTTTGGCATCTTCTCACCGACCGACGGGTGTCTATAAAAAGGAGGCATGTGGAAGAGAGGGGCATTCATTCAATTCCAGAGATTCAAGGGGGAGCTTGGCTTGAACGTTGGACGTGGATCAGAGGGAGAGAGAGACAGGGAGTTTTTATTTATTCTACGTACTGTTTGTTATTGATTTATTAAATCAGGGAGATTTAGTCCACTCATGTCTATGCATGGCTGAACCTTTTAGCTAGGGCTAAGAGGTGAAGCTTGTAGCGTGATGGGAGACTTTGTTTGAGCTTTTTATTTACAATGAACTGATTTTAATTATGGTTTAATTAATGGGATGTTTTTAGTCTTTAATGGTCTGTTGTGATTGAAATTACAATGGGTCTGCAATGGCTTTGAGCATGTTCTTTTTCCTTTATGTTTATGACGTCAGGAAGCCCTGTTGTTCACCATAGTCTCCTGGGCATGGTCGGATGATGGTACCCTTCCTAACCTTCATACATGTGATTGGTTGGTAATTAGTTTAATTCTGTTATTTACTTTGTCTCCTGGGCATGGTTTGGTGATGGAACCCATTCTAATTCATATACCTTTCATCTCTTTAAAAACTATATTAATGGCAGTTCAGTTTAATTTCCATAAAGCAGGCATAAGATCTCCCTGATCTCTACAAGTAGATCCTTTGAATCCCTAGTTTCCTATCTCTGATTTCTCCTAAGTTTTAGATAATAATTTCACAATTATTCCTTAAATTCTAGTTGATTTAGATTTTATCTCATTCTAATTCTAGTTCTAGTTAGTTTTAGATAACGTACAGGTTTCAGTCCCTTGGGATTCGACCTCGGTCTTATCGAGTTTATTACTACATCATAACCCTGCACTAGGGGTGTGAACAAGTTTTTGGCGCCGTTGTCGGGGAGTGATGGTTGTGTTTCTCAAATTAACTAGTTTTAGGATTAGTTTAAGATTAGAATTTTTTATCTATAGGTTTAGGTTTTTCTGATTTATGAAAACTCACCCGTTTTCTTATTTTGTAGGCTTCTGAGATAGTTTCTAAATTGGTAACCTCTTTCTTAAACTCTTCATTTCTATTTCTAGATTAGGTTTGTTTCCTTTTTAGCAAGTTTGAATTCTAATTCTTTTAAGAATTCTAACTTTGTTTCATATTCTATTTTTAGAATTTTTCTATAGACTTTTTGTTTAGGAACTAACCTATTTGTTTTGTAGGTTTTTAAGATAGAAAATTCTAATTTAGTAAGCTCTTTCTAATTTCTACTCTCTATTCCCTTTTATTAACTTATTTTCTAGTTTAAGACTTTCCTAATTTATTTTTTACTTTTTTTTTTTAGGAATTTCTTCTTTTTATTTAGAAATTAGTTTACTTCTAATTAGGAATTTTCTATTCTTAGACTTTCTATTTCTAGAAACTAACTTGTTTTGTTTGTTTTGCAAGTTTTTAACTTAGGGACTCCAATTTGATAACTTCTCTCCAACCCTATCTTCTTTTTATAGTTTTATTTCCTTTCTTAGGTCTAGGTTTAGAATTTAAATCAAGGGCTGCGAGTGTTTCATGCCCAAGTGGGCCCATGACAACACTCGACGTCTCTTAACCGAAGTAGGATTAGTTAAGGGGCTGACTGTCCATCGCAGGAGTAGACACCACTTGAATTTCCCTGAGTTAATTGAGGTTATGGCTGAAAATTAACCTCAAGCACTACCCCAACCTAGGGTTGAGGAAGTACAAGCTGAGAATGAGGTGCATCAGGCACCCCCGCCTCGTACTTTATGAGATTATTTACAACCGGCAAGGGTGAGTACGCCCTCATGCATGATTTTTTCTAAGAATACAGGACAGATGGACATCAAGCCAGGGGTTATTCAACTCCGTCCTAAGTTCCATGGGCTTGAGTCTGAAGAACTGTATCTACATGTGAAAGTGTTCGACGAGATTATAGCCACCTTATATTTTCCTAATGTATCTGAGGATACATTTAGGCTGAAACTCTTCCCATTTTCCTTGAAAGAGAAGGCCAAGGCGTGGTTACATTCACTACATCCTAGATCCATTGGCACATGGAATGATATACAGAGGGAATTTATAAAGAAAATTTTCTCACATCATAAAACGATTATCCTTAGAAAAGCAATTATGAACTTTGCCCAAAGGAAGACGAAACATTCTTCTAATGTTGGGAAAGGTTCAAGGATTTGGTCAGTTCATGCCCACAACATGGCTTTGAAACATGACACATTAATTTTTTTTTCTATGATGGACTGACATCTTCCATGCGCCAAATGGTCGAGACAATGTGTAATGGAGAATTCATTAATAAACAATGTTGATGAGGTATGGGATTACCTCGATAGTCTTGTTGAAAAAATACAATCATGGGACTATTACCCAAATCTGAAAACCATGTCTAGGCCGACTCAACCTAAGGAGAAAGGTAGATTGTATCTCTTGAAAGAAGATGATGATCTCAAGTATAAAGTGTATACGCTCATAAGAAAATTTGAGGCCATGGAAGGAAAGAAGGATAAGGTTAGTGAAAGTGTTTATGGCATCTATGATTGCAACATTCATACAACTGAAAATTGTCCTACAATACCTGCCTTTCGAGAAGTATTGAATGAACAATCCAATGCCGTAAATAACTATCAAAGACCTTTCAATGGACCAACCTCTAATACGTACAATCCTGGCTGGAAAAATTATCTCAATTTTAGTTGGAGGAACGGACAAACTGCTATCCCTCAAGGTTTCTTCAATCAAAATCCAAATCAGGGGAAACCTCAAGAAGAACTGGTTCAAAATTTCATGCAAGAGTTAATGCAGATAATGTTAGATTTTATGCAAAAGATAGATTCATGTATGATGGCTATAGAAAAGTGGATGCTTCCTACACAACCACTCCCCAATCCTAAACCACAGTACGAGATAAGTGATCCCAGCTCTTCAAATCAAATGAGGCACGTTAAATCCATCACCACTCTTAGGAGTGGAAAGGTTATTGATAAAACCCTTCTGGTTAGGCCCGAAAAGCCTCAAGAACTAGAAGAGGACAACAATGATGGATCTAGTGATGTCACACAAAAATTAGAACCAGAACTCCTAGAGAAGCCAGTTGTTCCGTTCCCCCAACGGTTGGTTACACCAAAATGTCTCTCTAACTCTCAGGATATCCTAGAGGTGTTGAGACAAGTGAAAGTCAACATTCCTCTACTTGATGTCATAAAACAAATACCTTCATATGCCAAATTCCTAAAGAACTTATGCACGACCAAACGACGACAAAGTGTTCAAAAGAAGATTTCCTTGACTGAGAAAGTGAGTGCTATCCTAAAATAAGAGGTGCCGCAGAAATTCAAAGATCCCAGTAGTTCAACCATATCATGTGTAATCGAGAACTATCGAATTGATCACGCACTTCTTGACTTAGGAGCGAGCATCAATCTGATTCCCTACTTGGTATACAAATAGTTAGATTTGGGTGAATTAAAACCCATCCAGACCATACTACAACTTGCTGATTGCATTATTCGGGTATCAAGAGGGATAATTGAGGATGTGTTGGTCCAGGTCGATAGATTTTACTACCTTATAGATTTTATCATCTTAGATACTAAACCCATCAATGACATGAGCACTCAGATTTCCGTCATTCTTGGTCGCCCATTCCTTTCCACTTCAAATGTAATTATCAATTGCAGGAATGGTGTCATGACTATGTATTATGGAAATTTAACATTGGAGTCAAATATCCTTTTCAATAACGACAGCAACTCAGAGGATGATGATGATTCTTTTGTGGAAGATAGAACGCCTCTTACCTTATCCTCTGATCCTCTAGAGACATGCCTGGCCCATTCCCATGATCTTGATGATGATATGATTAGGGAGACATGTGCCATGCTTGATACTGCACTGGTACTTGAAGTTAACCGGTGGAGGCCACAATTTGAAGAGTTACCCCAAACCGATGTAGTGCCTCTATCGTCTAACCTCAAGCCACCGAAGCTTGACCTAAAACCTTTGCCCTCTGATTTAAAATATGTCTATTTAGGTTAAGATGAGACATACCCGGTGGTCATCTTTGTCCACCTGGAGAATGAGCAGGAGAGTATGCTCATAGGTACTCTCCTTGAGCATGAGAGAGCTCTTGGATGGACAATAGCGGACCTCAAGGGAATCGACCCATCGATTTGTACTCACCGCATATATCTTGAGGATAATGCAAAGGCTATTCGACAATCACAACGTAGACTAAATCCAAACATGAAGGAAGTGGTTAAGGACGAGGTTCTTAAACTATTGGATGTGGGTATCATATACTCCATATCCGATAGTCAATGAGTGAGTCCAACTTAGGTGGTTCCTAAGAAGTTTGGGATCACCATCGTAGTCAATGCCAATAATGAACTCGTGCCAACTAGAGTTACTACTGGTTGGAGAATGTACATTGACTACAGGAAGTTAAATACCGTCACAAGGAAGGACCACTTTCCTTTATCCTTCATTGATAAAATCTTGGAAAGGCTAGCTGGTCATTCCTATTATTGTTTCCTTGATGGGTATTCAGGCTACAATCAGATTGAAATCGCCTATGAGGACCAGGAAAAGACTACATTTACATGCCCGTATGACACCTTTGCTTACAAAAGGATGCCGTTCGGGTTATGTAATGCCCCTGCCACCTTTCAGCGATGTATGATGAGTATCTTTTTTGACATGGTGGGAAAATATTTAGAGGTCTTCATGGATGATTTCTCTGTTTTCGGTTCATCTTTCAGTAAATGTTTAGAGAGGCTTAAATATGTGCTGAAAAGATGTGAAGAAAGGAATTTGGTACTTAATTGGGAGAAGTGTCATTTCATGGTTTAAAAGGGAATTATCCTTGGGCATATCATCTAGTCCAAGGGAATCGAGATAGATAAGGCAAAAATCGATCTTATCTCTAACCTACCTCCACACAAGAACATTAGAGACGTGCGATCCTTCTTAGGACAAGCAGGATTTTACAGGTGATTCATAAAGGACTTTCGTCTCCTCTCTCGTCCTTTATGTAATCTTCTTCAAAAGGATGCACCATACGAATGGACTGAGCATTGCCAAGAAGCTTTCACTTAGCTTAAGGGCATGTTAACCACTTCACCTATCATGCAGCCACCCGACTGGAGTCTTGCTTTTGAACTTATGTGCGACGCTTCTGATTATGCTCTTGGAGCAGTTCTAGGTCAAAGAAAAGATAAGCGGCCTTACGTCATTCATTACGCACGTAGGACTCTAAATCCTGCCCAAGTGAACTACTCGACTACAGAAAAAGAACTCTTAGCCGTAGTGTTTGCCTTGGATAAATTTAGGTCCTACCTGATCGGATCCAAGATCATTATCTACATATATCATGCGGCACTTAAGTATCTTCTTTCTAAGAATGATTCTAAGCCCCATTTGATACGATGGATCCTTCTACTCCAAGAATTTGATTTGAAAATTAAAGATAAAAGGGAGTAGAGAACGTGGCCGATCATGTTTCTCGCCTTAATACCTCTGATTCCCTTTAGGCGACCCATATCAACGACATGTTCCCTGATGAACAACTGTTTAGAGTCTCCCATTCACCTTGGCTCACTGATATTGCCAATTATCTTGCCACAGGTTTCATACCGACACATTGGACTTCACAAGATAAGAAGAAATTATTTATCAAGGTGCGCAACTTTTTCTAGGATGATCCATATTTATTTAAATATTGCCTAGACCAAATACTAAGGAGATGTTGCCAGACGATGAGCATCAGAGTGTCATCTCCTTCTGTCACTCACAGGCCTCTGGTGGTCACTTTTCTGCTAAAGAGACTACGACCAAGATTCTACAGTGTGGCTTTTATTGGCCCACCATGTTCAGGGACACTCATGAGTTTTGTAAGGCTTATGAGAATTATCAAAAATTGGGAGCATTGTCCCATCGAAATATGATGCCCTTGAATCCCCTCCTTATCATATAAGCATTTGATTGTTGGGGCATTAATTTCATGGGACCTTTCCCCCAATCCTTTGAAAATTTATATATTTTTCTCACAGTAGATTATGTCACTAAATGGGTTGAAGCCATTCCGTGCCGCAACAATGACCATTGTACGGTCATTAAATTTTTAAAAGAAAATATCCTGTCGCGATTTAGAATGCCTCGAGCCATCATTAGTGATGGGGGCTCACACTTTTATAATAGACCATTCGAGAGCTTAATGAAAAAATATGGTATCTCTCATAAGGTGAAAACCCCATACCATCCACTGACAAGTGGACAAGCTGAGATTTTTAATAGAGAGATCAAACATATCTTGGAGAAAATGGTTAACCCTGATCGTAAGGATTGGTCAAGCTGATTGACCGATGCGATATGGATATACCGTACTGGATTTAAAACCCTTATTGGAACATCTCCTTTTAGACTTGTCTATGGGAAGGCATGTCACTTGCCTGTGGAGTTGGAACATAAAGCATATTGGGCGATGAAAAATCTAAATTTCAATCTAGATAACGCTGGCTCACTACGCAAACTTCAATTAAATGAACTTGAAGAAATCCGGAACGATGCATACTAGAACTCGAGAATTTATAAGGACAGGATGAAGGCGTTTCATGATCAAAATATTCTTCGAAAATCATTCACGCCAGGTCAGAAAGTCCTTTTGTATGATTCTCGACTACATCTCTTTTCGGGTAAGCTTCGATCTCGTTGGACTGACCCTTACATTGTTGTTACTACCTACCCTCATGGGGCCGTCGAGATAAGAGATCCCGACAATGGCAAGGAGTTTAAAGTAAATAGACATCGATTAAAACCATTTGTCGAGAAATTTGATTTAGAGGACATGTCTATGCCTCTGACCGCTCCTGTTTATCAGGATTGATCTCCTAGTCTGATGGAGGTATAGGTAGGTTTATCGCTTTCATAGGACTAGGGTAGTGATTTATTTTGTCTGGCTGACGACGGTAAACTTAGCGCTCTTGGGAGGTAACCCAGCTTTTTATTCCATTTTATTTTTTTAGTTAGTTAGTTCAATGTTTGTGGGTAACATTGCTGCAAATCCTCACGAGACTACAACTCGTCCACTAGGGGCAACTTAGGGGTTTAAAGGCTTATTGCATATGCTAAATGTAATCGAGAGCACCTGCGAAAGTGGTATAAGTAGGATTTTATTTTTGTTATTTTTATTAGTTTCACTATAGTACTAACCTTCTCTCTCCCAGCGATCTCTTGAAAAATCTCTCTCGATTCGTTATCCAGGTATTATCTTCCCATCACTTCTCATTTACTTTCGTTGTCTCATATGCATTGCATGCTCATATATATTTTACATTGAGGACAATGTAGATTTTTGATTAGGGGTGGGAGAT
Source organism: Magnolia kwangsiensis (assembly GCA_037074715.1). Lineage (NCBI taxonomy): Eukaryota > Viridiplantae > Streptophyta > Magnoliopsida > Magnoliales > Magnoliaceae > Magnolia > Magnolia kwangsiensis. Next base: position 18,749,040 of record CM073587.1, on the reverse strand, counting down.
TAGGTTACCTAATCAGTGTTTTCTTAGTCTTGAGCAAAAATTGTGAATTTTTTTTTAAATTTTTTTGGGAATTCTTGTGAATTTGAAGTGATTTTGATGGATACCCTTGATTTAGAATTTCAAGATAAGTGATGTTGGTAATTTATTACTCTTGGATTTAGCATTTGTTAAATTTCACAGTTAAGATCGAGTTATTAATCCATGATTAGAAATTGTAAACATTGATTGAGTCATGATTTCACATGTCAGATCTCCCTTTCACATTAAGGATTCAGTTTGATATTGAAAAGTTAACATGGTAATCACTAAGCATATAAGGAACCAGCCAAAAAATTTATCCGTCATGATTAATTGAAAAAGGAAAAAAAAATAGATACCTTTGGAAAAGGGTTGAATAATCTTCACCATAGGTTTTCTCCTTATAGGTGTGGATTTAATTCCCCATGGAAGATATGTGAAAAAGGTTGGGTGTACGGTTTTCATCATAGGTTTGCTCCCTATAGGTGAAAATTTGATTCCCTTTATTAGTGTTACTTTTAACGACAAAATCGAAAGCTGAAAGAATGAAAAGATGATTTGTGAGGCAAGTTTTGGTTATCATGAATTCTCTTGTTGATTACCGATGATATCCTGAAATAGAGAAGTGACTTCTAATGTTGATAAGTCGAGATTACACTATACACCCATGAATCTCAATGTTTAGATTTCTTTCTAATTAATGAATTAATTATTTGAACTTGAGTAGGAAGTTTACCGTGCGCATGAGTCCAAGAGAAAGTAATGCCCAACATTCATGAATCGTAGAATTCTAATGGCTGGAGTGTTTTCCAAAAATCACTCGAGTTTATAGAAATCGTCCTATAGTTCTTAACTTATTTTTTGAATACATTACTCAAGACTAGCAAAATGCTAGTTGGGGTTGTGTTGAGGGTCAAATATTGCATATCAGACCCCAGTTATTCCCTGGATTTACGAACATAATGCTGTTTAATACCTGATTTAAATCGTGTTTGTGTTACAGGGCAAATTTACGGACGTGGACTGAAATAAGATGCTAAAAGCATGGATTTAACGTTCAGAGTTCACCAAGGCAAGGGACAGACCCTAGGGGACCAAGATTGATGCCAAAGATCTGAGAAAACTGAGAAACTGAAACTCGAGTACCCTGAAAAATGTCTAGAATGCAAGATCACGGGGTTCCCACCATCCGTTCGTCTTAAAACTTCATATATGGCTTGAGGACCATAAATTAATCGTACAGGTCAAATTTCAGCTCCTGGATCCTTGTGGAAGTGCCTAAACTGATAGATCAGCTTTTAAAATCTCAATTTGGAGCCCGCCTGATATCTGGATATACTTCAATTTCACTGTCAACGCCTTAAATTGGATAGAGAAAAGGATGTTCGGTACAGATTTCTCATAGACATCACAGAGGACCCCACCTGAGTGGTGTGTGCACCATGCACAAGTGCACGCACCGTGCACTGCAAACTAAAGTCAGTTTGACTGACTTTGACCCGTCTCTTCTTCAAGAAACGAAAACTTTCGTTCTCTGTTGCTGTGAACGAATGAACAAGGAGCTCTGTGTGATCTTTGTGGGTCCACACCGTTCATCACACCAATGATCATGACCGTCCATTCGATCCAGGAGGTGTCTAAAACAGTTACCAAGGTCTCTTCATGGTTCGATGTGTGTACACATAGACGGATTACATTCAATTGTAAAGTGAACGGCAGAGTGAGATATCAAGTGGGCCACGTCAACAGCAACCCAGAACCCACCACCTCAGAATGGTTTTTCATGGGAAATTCAATGAACAGAGTGGATTTTCTGTCCAGTTCTGATCTTGGGCCCCACCAATCGTCAACGCAAGGACCGTGCGTAGGTTTTACGTCCGCAAGAATTGGCCATCGTGGGCCATTGTGCGATCAAAGGGATGATCAAATCGATGATCTGATCCGTCTAGAAGATTTCGAGGAGGGTCCTAATTCCGTTCATGAAGAAAAATTAGAAATCTGGGACTGGCAGCCACCACAAATCTGAGCCGACGCAAGCTGGTTTCTGAGATCTGCCGCACCAAAACAGGGACTTGCATTCTTGGCTGCGTAAAAGCCATGCAACATCACCGACTCTGGCATCTTCTCACCGACCGACGGGTGTCTATAAAAAGGAGGCATGTGGAAGAGAGGGGCATTCATTCAATTCCAGAGATTCAAGGGGGAGCTTGGCTTGAACGTTGGACGTGGATCAGAGGGAGAGAGAGACAGGGAGTTTTTATTTATTCTAAGTACTGTTTGTTATTGATATATTAAATCAGGGAGATTTAGTCCACTCATGTCTATGCGTGGCTGAACCTCTTAGCTAGGGCTAAGAGGTGAAGCCTGTAGTGTGATGGGAGACTTTGTTTGAGGTTTTTATTTACACTGAACTGATTTTAATTATGGTTTAATTAGTGGGATGTTTTAGTCTTTAATGGTCTGTTGTGACTGAAATTACAATGGGTCTGCAATGGCTTTGATCATATTCTTTTTCCTTTATGTTTATGACGTTAGGAAGTCCTGTTGTTCACCATAGTCTCCTGGGCATGGTCGGATGACGGTACCCTTCCTAACCTTCATACATGTGATTGGTTGGTAATTAGTTTAATTCTGTTTTTTTACTTTGTCTCCTGGGCATGGTTTGGTGATGGAATCCATTCTAATTCATATACCTTTCATCTCTTTAAAAACTATATTAATGGTAGTTCAGTTTAATTTCCATAAAGCAGGCGTAAGATCTCCCTGATCTCTACAAGTGGATCCTCTGAATCCCTAGTTTCCTATCTCTGATTTCTCCTAAGTTTTAGATAATAATTTCATAATTATTCCTTAAATTCTAGTTGATTTAGATTTCATCTCATTCTAATTCTAGTTCTAGTTAGTTTTAGATAACATACAGGTTTCAGTCCCTTGAGATTAGATCTCAGTCTTATCGAGTTTATTACTACATCACAACCTTGCACTTGGGGTGTGAACACTGTGGCACGGGCTGGACCGGCCCACTGTGGCCATGGCTAGGCTGTCCACCCTCTTCGTGGGCCCATATTGATGTATTTGTTATCCCCACCGTCCATCCATTTTTAGTCCATGTGGGACATGACCATCTCCCTCAGTGGCATCCATTTTTGGGACCCATTTGGTTGTGTCTTTGGGCTAATTGCCCAGGCCTATAGGACCCTCCACCTTGGGACGCCCACACCCATTGGACTGTTGCTGGACTGGCATGGTCCACCTGATTTATGTGTGTGATCTATTACACTCATCTGGTGAGACCCACAGGGACATATATGGGCCATCAATGAACATAAACTTAATTTATATTTATTATTACTTGACTCCAGCAAGCCGAGAAATGGGTGCGCTGGAAATCCAGTAATAGGACCATATTGGCTGCCCCTAATGGTATGATTTGGGGTAGCATGGCCCACTAGATTTACGGATGAATTACACACATAAGCTACCATTTTCTGAGGTGCATTTGAGCTTCATTTGTGCACACTAGGAAGCCCATCTCAATTGGATTTTATTTTGGATCTATGTTTATAGTTTTGGTTGGACTTTATAAGCCCATTTATCTTGGAATATTCTAGTTAGGTCCCTTGACCTTTGGGCTTGTACCTCACTATTTATTGTGATGGGTTTATAGGCCATAATGTGCAAGCAGTTAGGCCCTTGGTTGGCCACCAAAATAACCTTGTACTTGGGCCCAGTTGTGAGGCTCAACTCACTTGGATAAAGCATAGAAATTGCCCACATGGTTGGATTACCAGGCTGCCCACTAAGCCCACCACAATATGTAAATTTGTGACCTTTATGGTTGGGCCCAAACCTTGCTTGAGGGCCCACCATATTGCATATGAGTTGGGCTTTGAGTATAGCCCACTAGGCCATGGATTGCCTTAGGCTCTAGGCCTTGCTTCATATTCGAGTAGTAGCGAGCTGCCTTTTGGGACCTAGTTGAGGTTAGATGTCCTCCTTGGTGTCCCATGGGGTTGTTATAGGTGGTTGAAGACCTAACTTGGACCCTTGATAGGATTGCTTATTCCTTTAGGCTTATATGGCCCTTCTTAGTTTGTGGGCTACCCCAAAGTATTGGGTCCCCACTAGAAGATGATCCCTTAGTAATCTTGTCTAAATACTTAGACTTGTTTTCCCCCTTGGGAAGGAGGAGTATGTTCTAAGTCTTCATCGCCATATGGTGCACCCTCATGACCCATATACATCATGGTGTGTTTGGATTGCATTGTGTGTGTGGTCATTGGGTTAATATGATGGAGGGATGGAGTTTCCCCTCTTATGCACATTAAGTGCTTGGAGCTAGTGCATGATTGGTATGCGTGATTCATGCATTTGGCATCACATCTCATAGATATTATTGTCCTTGCTTCATTAGAGCCTTGCCTCCATAGGGGTATTCTGGATGACCGTATGTGGACACCGAAAATATATTATTTGAGCATTGGGGTGCATAGGATATCCCTGGGTCAAAGCTCCTAAACCTTCAAGGTACTTAGAAGATGCCACAACACCGTAACCAAGAGTAAATCATGAGTGCTCGAGTGCCTTACATCGTTAGGCTGTCTCCCACTATCGTATAGTCGGTTGAGATGGGATGTGGCCTTATCCGCCTAAGTGAGAGGGCATGGCTAGGTTGAGTCTAACCAGCTCATGAATGGGTCTATTATCGTCGAGCCTTGCTGGTGATTGGCTGTCTATAGGCGGGTAGTATGGTCTCTTACGCTCATTTAACTGTGTGGGATTGTAAAGGGCAGTCATCTGGTAGTGTACTTGATTTGTGGATTAGATATGAGGTCTGACATCACTTCGCATTACGTTTGCATCTGCTGTATAAGCTTCATATTGCATCACCTTGGTATGACTCCCAATACTCATCGTATTGCATAGCCTTAGTATGGCCTCTGGCATTCATGGTAGCCTTGGTAAGGCTAGTGCTATTGGCATTGATTATATTTCCCTTCTGTATCTCCTATCATTCTTTTTTACACCATTGTCACACACTTTTACCACCCTCTAAGCTTTCTATAAGCTTATGCACGATTGATGCGTGTAGGAGATCGTAGGTCGGCATCTTAGTAGCGGAGCTTGGATAAGAGTTGAGTCGAGGACCCCAGTGTTACAGATCTTCTTCCTTCTTTTGTAATTAGATGTATTTCCTTTTAGCATTGTATTAAAGCTCAAATTTATAGTGAATTTTGTGATGTGTGCCTTTGTTATTTCTCAGATATATTTGTTGTGATCTTGGGTATGCTCATATTGGAATGGATATATGGTTATTAAAATCCTCTTTGTAGGATCCCAGGATTAGAACCTGTCTCAGGAGCCAAGAGTGGGGTACTACAGAGGATGTTGTGGCCAGAACCGGCTATCAGGTTCCTTATGAGGGAAGAAAAATAAACTAAGTTATTACAACATTTCCACAAGAGCATAAAATAAATTACACCATTTACCACAAATGCTCAAAGTAAATTATAACATTCACACACTTAAGCACATTCAATCATCCACCATAACTTCAGGAATTATAGTGGTTCATTTGTGTGTACACCAACTGTTAGAAAATAGTCACACAACTACTCCACTCCTAATATTCACTCCCTCGGGATATCAGCGTTCACTATGAAAAAGGTTTTCCAAGGTTCACCTTAAAACCTTCACAATTATGTCTTTAGTTGGACTTATACAAGTACAAAAACTCCACACTCTGAGATTTTCTGAATTAGCTCAGACAAAACCAAAATGAGATTTTTCCTGGCACAACCTCACAAACTAAACTACAAAAGATACAAAATGTAAATGGTACTTATAAGGAATTTCTTCTTCTGAAGAAGCCCTGTAGAACCAATTCGATGTAGACGAAGATGTTCAATGTCCAGTCTCACAGATGAAGAGGTTTTAGTTCTAAATGATTTTTAATTAAATCAGCCTAGGATAACTTGATTTGATTTTGATCTCAAGAAAGGGTAAAACACAAATCCCTTCTTAATATAAGATTGGAATAAAGATCTCAAAATCAAATTCCAAAAGCTAATAAAAAGAATCTAAAATGAGCACAATATAGCTTAATAAAATCATAAACTTATCTCTCAGAGTGGTGTCTTGATTTTGCTTAGAATGAATAAATAAACTCTGAAATTTGTGCTCTATTTATAAGTTAAAATACTATTCACTCGACCGGTCTAAGGGTCAGTTCGACTGGTCGAAGGACTAATAAAATTTTTAATTTTCTGGCGCGATAAGATAAGATTGTTACTTGACTGGTCGAGTGGCTTGCTTGATTGGTCGAGTGGCCTGCTTGACTGGTCGAGTGGGACCAGAAAAGCTTGCTGGACTTTGAGTTGAGCCTGCACGACTGTTGAACACTGTTCACTCGACTAGTCGAGTAGTCTCCAGGATTGGTCGAGAGTCCAACAGAAAATTTTGAAAATTTGTAACAAACCTTGGACTGGTCAAGAAAACTCTTATACCGGTCGAGCTAGTACTTAGACTAGTCGAACAATGACTAAGTCTAGTCGAGAAAATGACCTATAAACATATGAAATGACCCACATAAAATATGCAACGAATATGACACAACCTATGATCAATCTAGGGTCATCCATACCTTGTTTGTGAGTTGGAACAATTGAAACATCATTTGCTTTAGAACCTTGAATTCTTGTGATATATGAAGCTTGAGTTCGATCTCTTGAACTTGAGCTTGAGTTATCCTTGAGTTCTTAAGTCTTTAGCATACAGTTTGAACTTCAACCTTGAACTTGATTTATTGAACCTTAGTTCTTGAATTTGAGCTTGAAACCATGAACTTCAACAATCTTCTCTTCAACTTGAAAATGTAGGCAAGTTCGACTAAGATGCAAACAACTTTAAAATGCACGAACCTGATTAATTCAACTTAAAGTATGATGCAAATTCTAAATAGTGTGGCACAAAAAAATTTGATAACTCTTCGGGTGTTAGATTTATACTATAACACTTACAATCTCCCCCTTTGTCAAATGTGTGACAAAACTAAATATAGAATCATGCACCAGTTATATGCACAATAAAGAATCTTGCTCCAATAAAGAATCATGCACCATATGAGCAACAAATGATCAATAGGCTCGACTCCCCCTCATTTCATTACTCCCCCTCAATCTAGAAGAGGTGATTTGCAGATCCTGTAAATAAAATGTTATCCATACTACATTCCATATTCCACAATCACACATCACACAATCAACTCCACAATTTCCCCCCCTTTTTGTCATAACATGACAAATGAAAGACATATAAAGAAAAGAGATGTGAATAAAATAAGAGAAGAAAGTGCATCATCATGATAATCATAATATCAACTTAAGGCATTATATCATGTTCACATAGTAAGAAGTATCAAACCAAGAATTATCCAAACACACAAAGAGTAGAAAGAGTTAATACATGTACAGAATAAAATTAAACTAGTCAGATCCAGATGATGGAGCAGGAATAGATGGATCTATCTAATGTAGTCCCTTGTTAATGCGCCTAAGGTATTTGGGCATGTATTTGAATTGATTTTCTTAGGACACATGTAGACTTTCCACCTTTTCCTCTAGGGATCGTAGTCGCTCATCAAAATCAGAAGGTTGAAAATCTGGATCCGCCGTAAAATCTGAATCTATCTCATCAAACAACTCATCCATATTAACATCATCAAAAGGAAAAGCATCTTCCTCTCCAATTTCTTCAGCAGCTCCTCTAGCACCCCCATTAACTTGGCCAGGAGCCAACCTCAGATTCATCTTATTAATGTTTGAATTATTGAAGGGTAAATGGTTAATAGGATCTTCTCCAACTGGCATAACCATATGACTATGAGTAGAAAGTGTGGTCATCAGATAAGCATAGAGAATATCACTATGAGTAGTAAGTTTGATCATCATATAAGTAAACATGGCTTGCGCAATGGAACGGTATGCAGGACCGCCCCAATTTAAAATGTTAGCCCATCCTACAGTTTAAGGGAGGGGAATAATGTCGAACGGTACCAAATGATTTGAGTTAACTATCCGTTCAACAATCACGTTACGGAGATGAATATCCCACACGTATTTGGGATCTTCTTCAGGTGAACGAAGACGACGCACCGTGATTGAAGTGGAATGAGAAGAAGAGGGACCACAAGAGGATCTCTTCTTATTTTTACCTTCCATAGCACAAAAAATACAAGTAATACAAGTAATGCAAGAAAAGAAAGATGAGTTTTAAGGAAATTATATTTTTTACTAGAAACCCTAATAAACTACTAAGAATCATGAAATAAATTACAAAATCAAGGAAATAGAAGTGCAAAGAACTTAAATCCACAAGGAAAATAAAAAAGATGCACTAATCATGAAGGAATTGAAGGTGGGTTTGACTGGTCGTGGGAGGGCTAGTTGGGGAAGACGAAAAAAATGAGAGTAAAAGTACTTTTTACAAAATAAAAGGCCCCAAACTCGAGTAACTCGACTAGTCGAGTACATACTCGACCGATCGTGCCATAACTAGTCAAATGTGTACTCGACTGGTCGTGCACCTCAAAATTTTTACATATTTCCATATTTTTGATATTTAAAAATTTGTAAAAAAAATAATAAAAAAATATGCAATATAATACAAATAAATAAAAAATAATTCAGTTCATATTGCACATACCCATGTCTAATTTTAATTTAACAAACCTGTTTCTGTTAAATGGTTTTGCAAAAATGTCTGCATGTTAATTTTCAATCTGAATACAATCCAAAGAAATAATCTTATCTTCTACTAATTCACGAATATAATGATATCTAATGTCAATATACTTAGTTCGTGAATGCTGAATTGAATTTTTAAAAATGTCAATTGTGCTAGAATTGTCACAATACAACACCATAGAATCTTCTGCAAATCCATAATCACTTAACATCCTCTTCATCCACACAAGCTGGGTTTATGCATTACCGGCTGCAATATACTTAGCCTCACTTGTGGAAAGTGATACGGAACTCTGTTTCTTAGTATGCCAATAAAGTAGACAATTCTTGACATAAAAACATCCACCGCTGGTAGACTTGCGGCCTTCAATATTACCAGCCCAATCAACATCCGAATAATTGACTAATTGAATATTAGTATCATGAGGATACCAAAGGCCGAATTTGGCTGAACTTGCGACATATCTCAAAATGCGCTTTACAATAATACAAGTGTGACTCTTTAGGGTCCGATTGATATCTACCATAGATTCCTACATTGAATGCAATATTAGGTCGACTCGCAGTTAAATATAATAAACTACTTATCATGTTGCGATATAACTTAGGATCTATACTTTTACCTGTCGAATTCTTAGAGAGTTTAAGTGTCGTACTGTAACGTCCTGACTTTTCAGGACCCGAGTATATGACCTGTGCCCCAAAAACCCGAGTGTTAACCTTAAAGGATGGTCAAATTTGAGTGTACATTTCTTTTACTTTATTCAGAGTAAGCAGATGAACATAGTATGGATAAATCGACATAAAAAAAATTTTCATTTACATTTTGAATATACAAGAAGCTGCCCATAATGACTTATACAAATAAATGTCTCAAACTTATAAATTTCAAGTGAAGTGATGTTACATGTAACCAAAGAAAAATATAACAAATCTGGAACTGTAAACCCTGTAACAACTCTTGACAATACAATCATGCATCTTCAACAGTGATACTCTGTTCCTCATCAGTCTGAACCTGTAAATCAATTAAACCACCTGTGCTATCTATACGGTTATATATTTGATAGATGAGTGGCCAACTCAGTGTGAATTCTCCTTAAGATTACACACTACCACATTAGGTAAGCATTGTTATAAAGCAAAGCATATAAAATAATAAATGATGCAGGTCTTATTATGTGCATGGATGCGTGAATGCAATCATCGCTTTGGGGATGCTCATCCATTCGAACAGTGGGCCCATCACCCATTCAATCATCGACCTGGGAAAAGCATCCAGTCGAACAAATACGTACATCACGTATGATAACAATAGATGTTGGTCTATGCCATGTATGTATGATTAGCCAGCCCGTTATTAGTCCAATTACAACCAGCCATTTTAAATAAGCTCAAAGGTACTAAGGGGCTTGTCACCAACGTAGGCCGACAACTTGGGCATAGGTCTCATACTACCAGCTCTTGCTCATCAGACTACCATATTAGGATGTTTAATAGAAACCCGTCGACTAGTGGCCAATAATATTACGGTATATGGCGCTTACCATCACATGGTTATACAGTATAAAACATCAAATCCATATAGAAAAAATACCAAAATAAAGCCACGTAGGGCCATTATCAAAATAAGTCACATAGGGCGATTCTCAAAATAGGCCACATAGGGCGAGTATCAAAACCATGCGATAAAGACCATCGTCGAAAGCCATTAGACACAACAACCTTGGATGGTAGGCCCACATTAATGGTCAATTTAAACCACCATTCAATAACCACCAAGCTGAAGGTCCATTACGATCACAACTAGTCAGGTTACATCCCAAGTATGGGTGTACATTTATAAGTGGAGATTTTTCACTGATGTACCAGTTTATGTTCCATAAGAAATTTATAATTAATCCACAAGCATGAATAAATATGCAGGATAAATATTAGGATGTAATGTAGCAATTCAATTCTAACAATTAACACATGCTACTATGAAATAGAAATATTAATTATAACTTAAAATAAAAACTATAACTTAAGCTAATGAAAAATGGAAAGTTCAAGGGGTAGAATCATCACCTTACACTTTGAATCGTCTTCTAGTGTCGCTAAGTGCTTGCACCCTTAGAATTATATCCTACCATAAATCATGAACTTGTATAATTAGGTCTAAGTTCTAATCACCACTTAGGGTTTAAGATCATAGCCTAGGGTTATCTTTTAGGATTTTAGTGTAAAATTAGAGTTTTCATCCTAGGGTTTAGTCTTAAACTTAGATTATAGGATTTGAACTCTACTTGGTGTATTAGTTAAAATTAAATCTTAATAATTACAAGAATACTATTAGCGTTAGTGTTATGACTTATATTAGCAAATGTGTTAATAATGATGGTTTAAAATTTTACATTTTAAATATACCGACCTTAGATTCTACACCTAGATCCAAACTCAATACATCATCTACGTTTAAAGTTTTGACCTATGGTTTAGGTCAGGCTAGATTTTTAGGGTTTGAACCCTAGTGGTGCGTAATCAATTATAATATAAACTTTATAGTTATAAAATATTTATTAGCATCCTTGTTACGATTAATGCTAGCTATCGCAACAATGATAACCACTATGATGATATCAAATTGTACAATCTACAATCAATGATAATGTTTGAGCACAATGAATAGAATGTTAATATCCAATAACTGTAAAACTATTTATTTATTTATAATAACTAATATAAGCATGGAAAATCTTTGAATAGTTAATTACGTTATAAAATTGCAAATACTAATGATGATAACTAAATACTAAGATCTACTATTAATGATGATCCTTAAGACTACTATTATTTGGTAAATACGATCTTGTTTATAATATCTAGTTATAACATAAAAATCTATTAATTTTCTAATTCCAATGCAAAGTGTTTGAGGGAAAGTGCACCTATGTTTGATTCAACTTGAATCAATACAACTCAGCATCCGAGTTGACTCGACTCAACTCTCTCTATCTCACCTTCTCCTTCTTCTCTATCCTCCTTCTCTCTCTCTCTCTCTCTCTCTCTCTCTCTCTCTCTTTCTCTCTCTTCTATTCCTTCCCTTCTACTTTCCACCTACTGGAAATCCAGCCAAATCTGGACCATCTAAACCCAACTCGACTCGGCTAGATCCGGTTTCGGCCGAGTCAACTCAGCAGCCATGGCTTCCATCTCTCACTCTCTACTCTTCTCTCCATTTTCTTCCTTTTCTTTCTTTCCTTCAATCTCTCCCTCTGTTTCTCCTCATGTGCTAGAACATCCAGAAATGGACGTCTAGTAGGCTTTACCCGGCAGTGGGTCAGACCGAGGTGGCGTGGTGCACAACCGCACTTCCCCTACCCTCCCCCCCCCCCCCCCCATTTTCCCTTTTCTCCTCTCCTTTCTTCACTTATTTTTATCTTCTTCTTTCTTCTTTTTCTTCCTTTCTCCCCACACTCCCCGACATTGACCAGCAAGGTCTGAAATCTGACTCAGACCGAACTCGGTTTAGGTTCAACTAAGGAAGATGGTGGGGGCTTTAATTACATTTCTTCACCAGTGACTCATTTCTTAAAAAGGATGCTACCAAGGGGTTTTATTGAGCTTCATGGTGCTTGTGAGAGTGAGAGAACAAAGCTCCATAAACGTTTTCCCCATGGGTTCGAGCTTGGAAGCTCATGGCTCATTTTTCTCGGGTTGTTGCGGGAATGGTGGTAGGATCTGATTACACTCAATCCCAACCTTTCTTGTAGTGTTTCCATAACATTTTTGGACCGTTGGATGAAGATTAGAAGGCTAGGATTAAATCCATTTGAAACTGCTAAGTACAGAAGTTGAAACCAAAACCGACTGCCTGTTTTTATCTGCCAAAGGAATCCCTAAATTGCTCAGCTATAATGGACAGCTGAGAGCCCCTAAATGGCCGGCTAGGATCGATCAAAGATCCCTCACATGAATCGTGACAGCTGGCGGTGGATACAGGTTTCTATTTCTAGAAATGTGGTTTTTATACTCTAGATGCGTTTGGATTTGTGTCTACACGTGAGGACAACTCCCTACAAAACTCACCTGGATTTGGTTAGAGGGACCGTCCAAACCATATGGACGGCTTGGATTACCCAAATGATCATTTTAGGTGGGTCATCGATTAATAAAAATGAGAGTAGTCCATTTAAAACAGATGTCGGCAGAAGGGAAAGAGAGAAGGAAATTTCCTTCTTTGGATTCTTCGGTCAAAGGAGCTTTGACCGCTCCTGTTAGTATAGTGCACAGCAAGTGCGCACCAGCGATGCACGCACACCCCATTAAGTGGGGTCCACCGTGATGTTTGTAAGAAATCCACACCGTCCATTCACCTTGGAGGCTCTAATCAGATATTCTGACAAAAAATCAGGCAGATCTAAAGTTTAGACGAGCCCCGTAACTTGGTTTAGGCTTTATTTGTGGACTCACGTCGATCTGACAATCGGATCATCTCGAAATCGAACGTCAACGGTTAAAAGGGCCCTAAGGACTTATTTGGATGACTGGGACTCCCGTTCTATGAATTTCGAACATTAAATGTTATTATTAGAATAACTCTAACATTTTATTATTATTATTATTATTATTACTACTATCACTTATATATTTTTATATTATCACAGTTTGTTAAAATATAGATTGTACGAATATTAGCAAGCAAAGATTAATGTCTTCATTATTTACATTATTTGTAGGGTTACATATGTATTATGTTTTAATTTCATATAAGTTGTTAAATTGTTTGGAATATGTTATTCATTGTAACTTTTTCTAGTGTGTGTGTGTATGTGTGTGTGTGTGTGTGTGTGTGTGTGTGTGTGTGTGTGTGTGTGTGTGTGTGTATTTCATGTATTATAGATTTTGTAAATTTATATTAATGATATCGTAAGTGTGTACATATAATATGAGTTAGAGTTACCTATCATCTTAACATGAAATTTCAAACCTTTACAAGGTATATAAATAACATTTCATGGTGCATGTATTTATGACGTATTATTTCACTTATTTTAATGATTACTAAATAGTTAGATTATGTAATACGTATATATATGTGATAGGTTATGTATATTAGATAATTTTTTCATATTACATATCTTGAATTGGATGGTCAATCTAATGATCGGATAATTTTACAACTGATCCTAAGCATATCTAATGTTTCATGTACTAGTTTAGGGAACTTTCAACAATTACATTTATAACCCGATGGCTAACCTAGATTACAAGGTTGGATGGTTATACGAGACGTAACCCATTATGATAAATCAATGCTTAACCCAAGGTGGATTGACTTAGACCTTATCGGTGTATTGTGGGTCGTCCTAGTCCCTATTCAGGCATCACGATGATCAAAGGTTCTAAATCTAAGATGGTCAGTTAGATCTTTCTTTTAAAGAAATTAGAATCCTAAGAGTCCTCCTACGACATGATGGCCCTTCTCGCACGACAACGGAGGGACAGTTTGGTACATGAATGGGGGTTGTTCTTAACAATTGGATTTAAGCTAGAATGAACGTGAGTGTTTACTTAAGCCATGCTTGTATTTATATTAAATTAGAGTACATGGTAACACCCGAGTACTGGGAAGTATGGGGTGTTAAAAACTACCCCCCTTAAAGAGAATTTCTGTAACGCCCTGAAATTCGAGGGTCGAGCATAACTCAGCTCCCGAGTTCCAAAACATCACTTATGCAACATAAATAATGATGGATGTATGTTGTCTGTATTAGCGCATAAAACATGAAGTAGATTAAGCCAGATCAACAAACATAATTCAGGGATAGATAGAAAATGCAAGCGAAAGACTTAAGTACATATGTAATCCAAAAATAATCCCCAAAAGATGCATGCTCTGCCCAGGGCAATAAGTACAACTATGTATCAAAATACATGTATCAAACTGTGCAAAATCAACATATACATATCCCAGAATCCTCGCCAGTCAGGACAAGGCTCACATGAACCCGCCTAAGAATTGCATGAATGAGAAAGCCTCCTCGTCCTCGTCAAACTCCGGCTCCGCTTCACAGGCATCACTGTCACCTGCAGCTAAGTCAGAGTCTGGTTGGTGTTTAAGCACCATCCCAGAACGTGGGAGTGAGTGATCAACTCAGTGGAGCTATACAACAAAGGTTAACATGTTATCAATTCAATCAAGTAGTAATGATAAAGCAGTACAATCAAACATGTCCTAGATACTCTTGTTAATACGAGAATGAATGAGATAATGATGCTTGCCCTCACCACAAACTCCCTCTGCGATCTTCATCTTACGGTCGCGCATGTCAGTCACTTCCTCAGTGCTCATACACTAACATCGATAGCACATGCAGTGCAATGATATAAGTATGATTACTAAGTTCTTATTAGTCCTTTTCATACAACAGGATTGGGAAGTTAAGACACCTACCTTATACCAATTCCCAAACATTAATCCATTCTAGGGTCGTCAGTCCTAGAAAATCTCATACGATGTACGGTTCTAGATTGCTGTAAAGGGCTTGTCACCAATCAATACAGGTCTAGTTATATCCCAAATACTGCAATAAGACTCGTCACCCTTATGCTGTGTTAGGATATACTCGAAGTCACTACAGAGAGCTCGCACCAATCAATGTAGGCCGACAGCATAAATATAGTGTTCTATACCACCATAATCAGCTCATGGGAGTATGGTGCTCACTGGTCATTACGGGGAGGCTCGTCGCCCCAGCATAGGCCGAGCTCGACCATGGTGTCCCATACCCCATGTCCGGCTCATGAGTCTTAGGGGATCACGGTACCAAGGTTAACAGGAGTTTTACTAGTGAGTTCGGTGTCTTAAATTCAAACAGTAGCGACCAAACATGGTGAACAAACATCGGTCAATCGGGTCAGTTGATAAGCCCAATTAGGCCAAGCGCACGTTGAGTTGAACGACATGGAATGCATAAGCACTCCGTGTGGCCTAACCACTGTCGAACATCCCAAGCACGACTCGGATTCATTAAACCCATCCTGCATGGTGAAAACGACCTCAACCACCATTTGAAATACGATTACTGATTACCTAGACTGTAGTACAGTTCCAATCATATACAAGCTCAATAATAGGCATTTGATTCATATCCTACCATCATATAGACATTTATGAAATATAACTTGAATATAAATACAGTACATGGAGGAAATCATACTCATAGTTAACATGAATAATCTAGGTTAAACAATTCATGGAGGAAATCATACACATAGTTAAGGTGATTGAGATTCATATCTCAACAACCTAAAAAGCCACACTTTACTAACTACTAACTCATTCAAGCATTTAAACAAACACTTAAACTACACTATTCAACATACACCACGTATGTCGACTCCATTACATATTAGGGCGAGTCCTTTCGTCAAGGAGTTGCCGCATACATATCAAGCATGTATCAACAACAATTAATCATGGAAATCATAATAAAAATTTCCATACGTATATGGGTATTTTAACATATACATGAAATATGCTATTTATAACATGGATTATACATATTCGTAAATCGAAACAGATAGCACATTTGGCATGTGTAATAGCATTTACGTCATGAATAAATCATTATCTAACATTGAAAGTCTTGAAAACCATAACCTAAACGTATATAGTCCGCACTTTAAACCAGAAACTGCGTATTAGATGTGATTCAGACGATAAGTCTTCGTCAACGGCGGATACGCTACCTATGGCATGAAACAGGTTAGCTATAACTTCACTACAGCTATTCTAAGCTTCAAAATAGGTTAGGGTTTGTTTAAATTACCCAAGAAAGGAATCAGAATCGCTGGAAGAATGATTCAGATACGCAGATTTGATACGTAGATGAACTGGGAAGAATTCCATGGAGAATCAATAGGTTCTCTCTTACTTTCTCTCTATTTTCTCTCTCTTAAATAGTTAGGGTTTAGGAAATTCGTATAGAATTTGAGAATGAGGGTTTAAGCCCTTTTTATAAGTCTAAAGTCGACAGAAATAGCCTTAGGACCAAGGTATACTTAGGTTATAACCAAATCGAGCTCTTTCTGATCCAACGGAGCACTTCTGGAGGTCCTTTTATCAAATGCGGTCGAACTTAAGCTCACTAGTATTGGATCTTAAGCAAGTTAAGTTTTCAGTCAAATTAGGTTTTCAGATCGTCCGTAATGGACCAGTTTCAATTCAACGGTTACCGAAATTCGATCGCGGTCACAAGTACTTTGACATGTATGGGCCACCTATCTTGATCCGAGGGTGAATTTGGGTCGAAATCTAACGGTCAGAACATTTAGAAATATTGCGCAAGCGACACATCTCATATTATTTGAAATCATAATTAATTTTCTAAAAATCTTTATTTTCTCACTCTCTTCACTTCGGACTTAAGGAAATGGTCTTAGGACATCGTTTAGGTTTGATTTTTGAGGTGATAGCCAAGTCCAACTAAGCGGTCATAATGGTCTAAGTTCATCGATATCAGACTTTCGACGTGTGTTCTAGATCTGATACAAAGTTTCAAAGTATTCCCGGGAGCAACTGGGTTTAGACTTGGATCCTAGATTTCAGGGCAATATAGCGTCAACGATTCTATAGGTTTTGGGTCTTATAGATCGTATTAAAAGTTATTGGTGCTAATTTTATATGTAATTTAGTTTAGCACTAGCTAAAACACATTAAATTTTTAAGGGATTTAGTTCTAAATGTTTTCTGCTAGAGGTGGTACTCGGGTCGAAGTACGGATTTTTCTAAGATGTCACAATCTACCCCCCTAAGAAAAAAATTTCATCCTCGAAATTCGTACCTTCTCATATTTCTCAAGGATTTGGGGGTAATTCTTCCTGACCTCAGCTTCAGTCTCCCAAGTAGCTTCTTCTTCGCTATGATGCGTCCACAGAACTTTCACCAGTGGGATAACCTTGCTACGCAATACCTGCTCCTTCCTATCCAAAATACGTGTCGGGCACAGTTCATAAGTGGCATCCTCACTCAACTGCACCTGCTCCCAACTGATAATATGCGAAGGATCGAGAACGTACTTCTTCAACATAAACACATGGAACACGTTATGCACGCCTGCGAGTGGTGTGGGCAAAGCAAGGCGATACGCTACTGCCCCCACTAGATCAAGTATCTGGAATGGACCAATGAATCTCGGCGTGAGCTTCCCTTTCTTACCAAACCTAAGAACTCCTCGCATAGGAAAAACCTTAAGGAATACATGATCCCCAACATCGAACTCAAGCACTCGCCGTCTCGTATCTGTGTAGCTCTTCTGTCATCTCTGTGCTGAGAGCATTCGACGTCGAATAATGTTAATCTTCTTTAAAGTCTCTTGGACCAACTCTGGGACAATCAGAGTCTTCTTGCCCACTTCTGGCCAACAATGTGGCGCTCTACACGGTCGACCATACAGTGCCTCATAGGGAGCCATGCCAATACTCGCCTGGAAGCTGTTGTTATACGTGAACTTTGCATAAGAAAGACAGTCATCCCAACTGTCCTTGAAGTCCAACGCACAAGCTCGCAACATATCCTCTAAAATCTTCTTCACACGCTTCGTTTGCCCGTCTGTCTGCGGATGGAACGCGGTACTGAACTTCAACATTACACCCATCGTTTCCTGGATACGAGTCCAGAAGATAGATGTGAATCGGGTGTCTCGATCAGACACAATCTCTAAGAGAACTCCATGCAGAATCTCCTTGATGTACAATTTAGCCAACTCGTCTGCAGAATTTGTGACTCTCATCGGTAGGAAATGAGCTGACTTCGTCAACCTATCAACGATCACCCAAATAGAGTCATGTCCCTTCCTTGTCTTCGGCAGTCCAGAAATAAATCCATAGAAATAAAGTCCCACTTCCATTCAGCTATGGGCATAGGCTGAAGCAATCCAGGAGGTTGGTGATGCTCTGCCAAAGGGGATCTTGAACTGCAAGTGTAGGGTCCTTAATATGGGCATAGAAGGCACGAACAGTGCTCACATTTGCACGCGATTCACCTTCAAATATTGGACCCCACCCGATTTCTTCCAGGAGCTCGAACAACAAATATTCACCAAAGAGTCATCCATCCACATGCGCTTCGAAAAGAACCCTATGGTCCTCGTAGACCCCATGAGACAACTCGGCCAACAATGATCTTCCTATTGGAGCATAGGGATCTAAATCCCGCTTTGTCTGCACTTCTCTCCCAACGTTTGAACTCGCGGTAGCTCCTCTAGGCCTTCTCGAATGAGTGGGAAGACTAGGTCCAGCCTCATCTACAGGGGCTCACTTTTTTTCCATCAGAGAAAGGATGGTGGAAATGAAAAATAGAGCCGTGACAAGCTCCAAGAAAGCCATGAAAAGTAAAGAAAATGAAGGGAAGGGCTGAGATCTTTGGATTTTCACGAATTTAGGCTTGATATGGGAGTGTAAAAGTTTAAGGAGAGGGAGTTTTGAAGAAAGAAAAGATCGAAATAAGATGGGTTGGGGGTTGGCACGATTTTGGAGCTTAAATGAGGGATTTGAGAGCTTAGATCAAAGGGAATGGAAGGATTAGGTGATGGGTATGCTGAGCACGATGAAGGGATGAAGGATTTAACAAAAAATGAAAGGAGTGATTAGAAGGAAGATTTGAAAGAGAATGGGGCAGTTTTGAAGAAAAGGGAAAGCATGAGAGGGTGTTTTGTGAATGAAGTACTCGAAGTCACTATAGAGGGCTCGTCACCAATCAATGTAGGCCGACAGTACAAATATAGTGTCCCATACCACCATAATCAGCTCACGAGAGTATGGTGCTCACTGGTCACTACGGGGAGGCTCGTCACCCCAGCGTAGGCCGACAGCTCAACCATGGTGTCCCATACCACCATGTCTGGCTCATGAGTCTTAGGGGATCACGGTACCAAGGTTAATGAGAGTTTTACTAGTGAGTTCGGTGTCTTAGATTCAAACAGTAGCGACCAAACATGGTGAAAAAATATCAGTCAATTGGGTTAGTTGATAAGTCTAACTAGGCCAAGCGCACGTTGAGTTGAATGACATGGAATGCATAAGCACTCCGTGTGGCCTAACCACTATCAAACATCCCAAGCACGACTCGGATTCGTTAAACCCATCCTGCGTGGTGAAAACGACCACAACTACCATTTGAAATACGATTACTGATTACCTAGATTGTAGTACAGTCCCAATCATATACAAGCTCAATAATAGGCATTTGATTCATATCCTACCATCATATAGACATTTATAAAATATAACTTGAATATAAATATAGTACATGGAGGAAATCATACTCATAGTTAGCATGAATAATCTAGGTTACACAATTCATTGAGGAAATCATACACATAGTTAAGGTGATTGAGATTCATATCTCAACAACCTAAAAAGCCACACTTTACTAACTACTAACTCATTCAAGCATTTAAACAAACACTTAAACTACACTATTCAACATACACCACGTATGTCAACTCCATTACATATTAAGGCGAGTCCTTTCGTCAAGGAGTTGCCGCATACATATCAAGCATGTATCAACGACAATTAATCATGGCAATCATAATAAAAATTTCCATACGTATACGGGTATTTTAACATATACATGAAATACGCTATTTATAACATGGATTGTACATATTCGTAAATCGAAACAGATAGCACATTTGGCATGTGTAATAGCATTTACGTCATGAATAAATCATTATCTAACATTGAAAGTCTTGAAAACCATAACCTAAATGTATATAGTCCGCACCTTAAACCAGAAAATGCGTATTAGATGTGATTCAGATGATAAGTCTTCGTCAACGGCGGATACGCTACCTATGGCATGAAACAGGTTAGCTATAACTTCACTACAGCTATTCTAAGCTTCAAAACAGGTTAGAGTTTGTTTAACTTACCTAAGAAAGGAATCAGAATCTCCGAAAGAATGATTCAGATACGCAGATTTGATACGTAGATGAACTGGGAAGAATTCCACGGAGAATCAATAGGTTCTCTCTTACTTTCTCTTTATTTTCTCTCTCTTGAATAGCTAGGGTTTAGGAAATTCGTATAGAATTTGGGAATGAGGGTTTAAGCCCTTTTTATAAGCTTAAAGTCGACGGAAACAGCCTTAGGGCCAAGGTATACTTAGGTTATAACCAAATCGAGCTCTTTCTGATCCAACGGAGCACTTATGGAGGTTCTTTTATCAAATGCCAAGTTAAGTTTTTAGTCCAATCGGGTTTCCAGATCGTCTGCAACGGACCAATTTCAATTCAACGGTTAGCAAAATTCGATCACCGCTACAAGTACTTTGACATGTATGGGCCACCTATCCTGATCCGAGGGTGAATTTGGGTCGAAATCTAATGGTTAGAACGTTTAGAAATATCACAATTGAAGAGCATCTCTTACTCATTGAGAGAGATGAAGAAAGAAAGGCGGATGAGTAGACAACGAATGGACACTATTCTTCAACGGCATAACAAACTCCAAGGGAAGTGGAATCAGAGTTATCCTCTACTCTCCCAACAATGTCCTAATTCCTATCTCCAAGCGAATACCATTTGAATGAAGAAATAATATAGCAGACTATGAAGCTTGCATAGCTGGTTTGAAAGAAGCCATAATCTTAGGTGTAAAGAAGATACGAGGTTTCAGAGACTCACATCTTATCATCAGCCAGACCGATAGCGACTAGAAGACTAAAGATGAGAAGTTGATACTATGTCATGTATACCTTGAATATCAAATAGAAGAATTTAAAGAAGTCACTTTCTCATACATGCCACAAGCAAAGAATCAGTTTGCAGATGCTCTCACCACATTAACATCAATGATGGATATTCTAAGACGAGCTTCAGAATGGGAGCTCACAGTTGAACTTCAAGATGAACCTACCTTCTGCCTGCAAATCGAAGAGGCCAAAGCCACCCTTAATAGTAAACCCTAGTATATTGACATTAAAAGATATCTGGAAAGCCAAGAGTACCTGGAAGAAGCTACATCAACCCACTGCCGAACCATCCAATGTTTGAAGGGATAGTTTACAATTAATGGTGAAATTCTCTACAAGTGATCCTATAATCATATTCTCCTTAGATGTATCAATGAATCTGAAGCTTCAAAGATTATGAAAGAAATCCACAACGGAGTGTGCAACTTGCATATGAACAGACACATGATGGCGAAGAAGATTCTACAACTCAGCTATTACCGAATGACTATGTAGATAGATTTCTACCAACACGTCATGAAGTGTTTCAAGTGTCAAGAGCATGCAAATCAAATACATGCCCCACCTTCAGAGCTATACAACCTGACTATGCCATGGCCCTTCTCCGTGTGGGGTATTGACATCGTCGGAAAGGTATATCCGAAAGCTTCAAATGGTCATGAATACATACTTGTGGCAATTAACTACTTCACCAAGTGGGTAGAAGCAACATCCTACACCACCATAGCAACATCTCAAGTAATCAAGTTTATAAATACTAATATCATCAGGCAATACAGAGTCTCACAGCGCAACTCCTTTTGAGCTTACATACGGAATGGAAGCAATTTTACCAGTTGAAGTGTAAATATCATCTCTTCATATGCTACTTGAGAGTGAAGTCGAGGAAGGGGAATGGCTTAAAGCTAGATACGAATAGCTGCACCTTACAGATGAGAAACGCATGCGTGTGTTAAGTCATTCCCAAAGATATCAGAAAAGGATCACTTGGGCCTACAACAAAAGAGTCCGAAAGAGAAGCTTCAAGATTGCTGATATGGTTATGAAACACATTCTACCATCACATATTCCAGATCCCCAAGGAAAGTTCAAACCCTCATGGGAAAGACCGCTAATCATTAGAAAAGTACTTCTCGGAGGCGTTCTCTGACTCACCAACTTGAAGCTAGAGGATCTTCTAGAGTCAACTACGTCGACAAAGTGAAAATCTTTCACAAGTCTATCTATCTAATATCATCTACAATTACATTAGTAAAGCTGAAGTCAAACGACTAAAGCTGGTCATCTTGAAAATCGCCATTCCTACTCCACTAAAAATGGAGCTTTCAACAAAGGGTCAGAAAAAGAGAAAAAAGAATACAAAAAAAGAAAATAATGATAAAATAAAGAGCGTGCAGTCCATACCCTCAAAATAAAAAATCACCATCCCTTCATCTTAGGATAAGTTAGGCCAAGGTCAACAACTTTACCATTATAACTTAAGAAAAGGTTGGAATAGTTGCCAATTGGCCTGCAATGATGGAATTCCGACCCTTTAGCTGCTGTAAAAAGAAAAAGAAAAAGAATTGTGCCTAAAGGAAAGGGCATAGTGAAAACCTGAAAGGGTGCTCTGAGTAGAAGTAGTAGGTACATAGCAAACTTGGTGAAAACCTGAAGGGAGCCAAGGATAAAAACAAAAAATCTACCAATGGGCTGGTAAGATCAAATACGTAGAACATGGTGAAAACCCGAAAGGGCACCACAAGAAAAAATGAAGAAAAAAAGTCGACTGTAGTGAATACCTGAAAGGGCGCTATAGGCAAAAATGGCTGAAAGAAAAGAAAAGAAAAAGAAAAGCAGGTATCAGAAGAACATCCAAGACATCTCATTAGACAACATCAAGTCAAGAACAAGAAGTACAATCAAAGATAATGAGCCACTACATCTAACATACTTTGAAAGGCAACAGTTTCAACTGCATACTCCCCTAGGGATTCAAGGATTTTCCTAAGGCATTAATCTAAGTCACAAGTCAAAACCCTGGCTGAGCCACAGTTTTGATTCCTACACTCTGGCATAAAAATCTAAACACACGCACGCACATATAATAAAAGGTACAAATTTTCTTAAAAATATTTTCTTATTTCATATACTTCTTCATTACTGGCACATGCCTTCTAAAAAACAAAATGCAAGTTTTTTAAAAACAAAAGAGCATACAAGTAAACTCTCAACTCTCCTCACCGGGTAAAACCCACTCCCTTGTCTCAAGCTTTTCTAACTACTCTCGAAGCGTGCTAATCTCCATGCGTAGGTAATACAGCTCCTCATGCTTAGACTGTCGAGTAATCCTCTCCTCCTCATCCTCCCAACGAGAAGATGAAAGTTGATGAGATATCTCAGTACACAGATAACACAATGAGGAGATCTATGATAAAAGATGGCCATGTGTGGATATAAGGAAGCCATGGTCAATGAAGGGCTTCTCCTCAAATGACTCCTAAAATTCGATAGCTGATCCAATGTCAGGAAAGTCCAGCTCAATTATCTCATCCATTAGAAGCCATCCCGAAAGGCGACGATAAAGCGATTGCTTTGCTATCCATCGAAGATATGGAACAAAATCCAAAGACGGACACTAAGACTCGAATCCCAGTGCAACAACCATCAAGCAGCCCTCCCCAAAGTTCTCTAACTTAAGTGTCAAGACCTCTAATCACCCGTGGAAGAGGAAACCGTCCGAAGCATGAGAATGTAAAAGCTAAAATGTCTTGCCAACATCTAAACTATCGCAGGAATATAATCGGATGGTAAAAAAATATGATTACAACCCCATGATGATCAAAGGCTCTCCATGGGCATTGCATATGAGAAGCAGACAAGCAAGCTAAGAAGACTCCCAACAGATCTCCCGACTATGAAATTGCACGAACATCCGGTAGTATAATGACTTGCTCATACCTGTTGCACGAGGAAGCATCCTCGTAATATGAAGAGGAATATCAGCACAGGGAATTGATCGAGAAAGTGGAGTTGTCATTGCCAGCCTGTACCAAAGCCACAACTGTTAAAATCCATACGAACAAGATCAACAAGGATGCAATAAGGATAAATGCAAAAGGATGATGGTGCAATGAACGATATATACCTGGAGGAAGGTATAACAGCCCTGCAGGACACACGTACGACCACGACTATAGTCGATCAATCCCTCAAATACCTTTGCAAGGACCAAGGATACAATACTCTTCCGAAAATATGCGTGACTCATCACCTCGAAGAGAAGTGGAAGAGTCAAGCTATGCCCCCCGGAGAATAGGATCTCAATAATCAAGCAGAAGAAAAGAGTTGTGCTGCACTTTGAAGACCACGTAGACCCTGGAAAGCCCCTATCAATTGAGAATGCATCATACAGAGCATCTAAAGGTAGTCCAGTCATGTATGAAAACTCCTCCAGGGATGGTCCCAACTCCAGATTATTGAACTCGAACAAGTTCAATGCTAGTACCTAACCGTCCAAAGTTGCCTCAAGCATCCTCCAGTCAAAATCTATCTAAATCAGCTGAAGGAGCCTGCCGAAGTTGTAATGCTCCATCTCATGGAGCTCAAAGTTTGATAAGCTCCTAACCTAGAATCATAACCGGTTAGAGAAAACCAATCGTGGATGGAATCGATAGGTATACATGGGAATGCCATCAAGAACCATCATCTCAGAAGAAGCAGGCAACTCATCGAAATGCGGCATCCCCTCATCTAGAAGATCAATAACAACATCAAACCAAAGAGAGTCGAAAACACTACAAGAAATCTCACCTTTAGTGACGAAAATTTTTGTTGCCAAAAGTCAAATTTTCGTAGCTAAAAACTTTTAGAGATGAAAATTTTTGTCTCTAAAAGACCGATGCAAGAGGTTTTTACTGACGAAAAATGTGAATCATCGGCAAAGGTAAGCTTTTTAGCGACGAACATTTCCGTCGCTAAAAAATACATAAAATACTTTTAGCTACAAAAATTTTCACCACTAAAAATATTTTGCATAACTTTTAGATACAAAAATTTTCATAGATGAAAATATTTTGCAAAACTTTTAGCTATGAAAATTTTTGTTGCTAAAAAATATTTGCATAACTTTTAGCTACGAGAATTTTTATTGCTAAAAATATTTTGCAAAACTTTTAGCTACGAGAATTTTCGTCACTAAAAATATTTTGTAAAACTTTTAACTATGAAAATTTTCGTCGCTAAAAATATTTTGTAAAACTTTTAGCTATGAAAATTTTCGTCGCTAAAAATATTTTGTAAAACTTTTAGCTATGAAAATTTTCGTCACTAAAAATATTTTGTAAAACTTTTAGCTATGAAAATTTTCGTTGCTAAAAATATTTTGCAAAACTCTTAGCTATGAAAATTTTCATCGCTAAAAATATTTTACAAAAACTTTTAGCTACGAAAATTTTCCTTGATAAAAATATTTTGCAAAAACTTTTAGCTACGAAAATTTTTGTCGCTAAAAGTCTCTTTCTTTTAAAAAATATTCCATCACAAAATTCCTGATATACACCTGTTACAATATATTTCATCATATTCATCCTGACATACAACTGTTATATAATATATTTCATCATATTCACAGTCACATCCATCTAAATCTATCCAAACATAAACTACATTCATCCAAACACAAACAATCTTATCCACATCTCATTCATTCACGCATAAATACATATAAGCTTAACATCATAAAAAAAAAAATGCCCTAAACCTAAACCTTAACCTAAAGCTAAAACCTGTAACCTAAAACCTAAACCTATAACCTAAACCTTAACCTAAACCTAACCTATAACCTATAAGTTTAGGTTTAGGAAATCAGGATCAGGTTCGGGATCATGTTTAGGTTTGGGTTTTCAAGTTTAGGTTTAGGTTTAGGTTAGGGAGTTGATATTAGGACTAGGTGTAGGTTTAGGTTTAGGGATTTGAGAATACATTAAGGTTTAGGTTTAGAAAATCGGGTTCGGGTTATAAGTTTAGGTTTAGGTTAGGTTATAGGTTAAGGTTTAGGAAATTGAGTTTAGGTTATAGGTTTAGGTTATGAGTTAAGGTTATAGGTTAAGGTTTAGGTTATAGGTTAAGTTTTAGGTTTATGTTAAGGTTATAGGTTTAGGTTTAGGTTATAGGTTTTGGGATTTGAGAATAGGTTTAGGTTAAGGTTATAAGTTTAGGTTTAGGAAATCAGGTTCGGGATCGAGTTTAGGTTTGGGTTTTCAAGTTTAGGTTTAGGTTTAGGTTAGGGAGTTGAGATTAGGATTAGGTGTAGGTTTAGGTTTAGGGATTTGAGAATATGTTAAGGTTTAGGTTTAGGAAATTGGGTTCGGGTTATAGGTTTAGGTTTAGGTTAGGTTATAGGTTAAGGTTTAGGTTATAGGTTTAGGTTATAGGTTTAGGTTATAGGTTAAGGTTTAGGTTTAGGTTATAGGTTTTGGGATTTGAGAATAGGTTTAGGTTAAGGTTATAATTTTAGGTTTAGGAAATCGGGTTTGGGTTCTGGTTCGTGATCGGGTTTAGGTTTGGATTTTCAAGTTTATGTTTAGATTTAGGTTAAGGAGTTGAGATTAGGATTAAGTGTAGGTTTAGGTTTAGGGATTTGAGAATACGTTAAGGTTTAGGTTTAGGAAATTAGGTTCAAGTTCGAGATCGAGTTTATGTTTGGGTTTTAGGTATAAGTTTAGGCTATAGGTTTAGGTTATAAGTTATACGTGTAGGTTTAGGTTATAGGTTATAGCATTAGGTTATAGGTTTTGAGATTTGAGAATAGGTTTATGTTATAACTATATATTTAAGTTAGGTTGTAGGTTAGAGTTTAGGGAATTGAGTTTAGGTTATAGGTTTAGGTTATAGGTTATAGGTTTAGGTTATAGGTTATAGGTTTAGGTTAAGGTTTCGGTTATAGTTATAGGTTTTATGATTTGAGAATAGGTTTAGGTTATAGATTAAGGGTGTGGTCCCTATAAATACAGATATAAACACGGTCTGTCCAAATGACCAGGCCACTCCAACGTTGTCCATAGGAAATGGACAGCTTCATCATGGTTACAACAGCAGTTCCCACCTTCCATGCACCCCCGCTCAACTTCCGAATAACTCCGACGCACATCCGGGTCTGCTCTAACAAATTCGAGCTAATACATAAACACGACCTGTCCAAATGGCCAGGCCACTCCAATGCTATTCATAGAAAATTGACAGCTTCATCATGGTCATAACAGCGATTCCCACCTTCCAGGGACCCTCGCTCAACATCCGGATAGTTCCGACGCACATCCGAGTCTGCTCATTGAAATAAAATGGATTATCAAGATCATTTAAATAAAATTAGGTCCAATCAACAATCTGACCTAGAGGATTCTGTTAGCATTGTTGACGGCACCTCGAACCTTATTTAAATCCAAGTTGCAATCTGTGGCCACTGATGCTATTTGTCTTTCTGTGAAGTTAACGACGATTTCTGCATCAAACCCGGTGAAAGCGACTGTACCATAAAGGCCTATTTGGATTGAATGTAAACTAGAGGAATGCATGGAAAGAAAACTTCATTGAGCAATATAAAATTATTTAAATAAACATAGGGAATTCAAGTTCACAAAAACTTCCCACCGTCCAAATCTTTTTAGTAAAAGACGTCTTTAATACAACTGAATATCAGATAAATGAAATGATGAATGTAGAGAAAGCTTCTTCTTCTTCTTCTTTTCTTTTGCATTGAAGGAATTTCAGGTTTCAAACATGAGGAATTTGAATTCATAAAAATATTGTTGCTTTGTGATTTTCTAAGTTGTAAATCAAATCTTTCTTGGTACAAGACTTCTTTAATACAATGGAATATCAGAGAAGTGAAAAGAAGAATGTATCCAATCAAGCTTCAAGACAACTAGGAATAGTCCCCTTATCAGGTTTAAATTGGGGTTTAACCATAATCCTTTACGAACTAAATGAACGTAGTTGGACAAAAGGTATGAAGATTATTGAAATAGTAAAACTTTTTACTTTTTTTAATCCTGTAAATATGCCGACTGAAATACATACACCAGCACTTACCCAACTATCAGCAAAACCACTGCGATAACAAGATGGATGGACTAAATAAATGCAGCTAAAATCCCATGAATGGTGCAATCACTGCATGAAAAAAATACAATGATTGTACTTAATACACACCTTGTTGGAATCGTATTGTACTCAATACTCAATACCACTTTGTTCCACTCAAGGGCTCCTAACTTCTATAATCTGCAATGAAGTTAAATCAGAACATCAATTTCCATCTCAAAACATGAAAGTTATAAGCACTTTGTTGTTGCTAGAATTTAATTACGCTAGTTCATTGTAAGTGGTTCTCTAAAATGCACGAATGATTTTTGGGATACCAAATGCACAGTGTTGATGTTCAACACACATAACAGTGGGGTTCACACAGCTAGACCTAGTGGGAAGTTCCCATGAGGTCGACCTCATAGTACCATTTCCCAAATATACATATACATATACATATATAAGTACAATTTTGAAATGTTATCACTATTGAAATTCATCCATATCCAGTGTAATATACTCTTTCTCCATTTACAATAAGGATAAATTGAGGTACATTGAAGTGGAAGCTTAATAAGGTACGTACCTTGCGAATAGCATCAATTTCATCAAAAATGATAACATGCAGATCACTTTGATCACCTAAAATAAGGAAAGAAAAGAATATAAATTAAACTATCAAAACAAGCATGTATGGCATAGCCATCACTATAAAACATGACATTTCTCTAAGCAAAGCTACTCACCCGAAGTCCGTTGGTCATTCTCAGCATCAGCAAACAGGTCCCTTACATTCTTTTCAGTCTCTCCAACATATTTACTTAGGATTTAAGGCCTATTAAACAAAAGGCTAATGGTTTGTTGAAAAAGGCCCATAGGATATTTTTCATTTTTAACTGTCCAAAAATATTCATACCCCTCCAGCGCTTGTAACCTTTTCTAGAACAATCAGAACTTTAGCCTTCCTCAGAACATCATTTGCTTGCGGCATACAGGGCATATTTGAACCTGACACCCAGACAAGTATGTATTATTGGCAGAAAAGACAATTAAAAAAAAAAACACACACAGACACACACCATGAGGCATTGATGGGTTTTAATGGAAAAGTTATGTACTTTTATAGATATCTATTTTCAATCTCATTTGGAGTTTTGATGAGTTTTAGAATTTTATGATATTTAATAAAATCTGGTGCAATAGTGGAAATGTGACACAACCTTTGAAACCTTCCTAGGCCCACCATGATGTTTATTTGAGATCCAAATTATTTATAAGTTAACCAATGTTCACACCCCAAGTGCAGGGTTGTGATGTAGTAATAAACTCGGTAAGACCGAGGTCGAATCCCAAGGGACTGAAACCTGTACGTTATTTAAAACTAACTAGAACTAGAACTAGAATGAGATGAAATCTAAATTAACTAGAATTTAAGGAATAATTGTGAAACTATTATCTAAAACTTAGTAGAAATCAGAGATAGGAAACTAGGGATTCATAGGATCTACTTGTAGAGATCAGGGAGATCTTATGCCTACTTCAAGAATCATGAAAATTAACTGAACTGTCATTGATATAATTTTCAAGAGATGAAAGTTGTATGAATTAGAATGGATTCCATCACCAAAACATGCCCAGGAGACAAAGTAAACAACAGAATTAAATTAATTACCAACTGATCACATGTATGAAGGTTAGGAAGGGTACCGACATCCAAACATACCCAGGAGACTATGATGAACAACAGGGCTTCCTAACGTCATAAACATAAAAGAATATGAATATGCTTAAAGCTATCGCAGACCCATTGTAATTTTAGTCACAACATACTATTAAAAACTAAAAACATTCCCTTAAATCAAACTATAATCAAGGAAGTTCAAATAATATAAATCAAAACCATAAAATCCTCCCCATCACACTACAAGCTTCACCTCTTAGCCCTAACTAAGAGGTTTAGCCCATAAACATGATTAGGCCAATCTCTTAAACAAAATAAAATAAACAAAAGAAAGAGAACAACTCTTCTCTCTCTCTCTCTCTCTCTCTCTCTCTCTCTCTCTCTCTCCCCTCTGTGCTCCACGTCCAAGCTCCAAGCTCTGATGATGTTTCTCCCACGTCCACAACCTCCTTTTAGAGCTACTGGAAGGTTAGAGTCAGTGGCAGAGTTGCAACAGGACACGGAGTGTAACTTTTTGCAAGTAAGTTTTAGTGCCTCAAAACTCACCACTTTCCTCTCTCAATTTCCAAAGAAAGCCCATCTCTTAGGATGTTTTTGAGTCCTCTACATGATAGACGGATCAGATCTGCTATATAATGAAAGATGGTGGGCCACAACCGCTTGGAAATCAAGATTTTTGTGAATGTGGGAAAGCTTTCGCACCTCTTCATTGCGTAGCTCAGTGGGACCCACAAAAGTGTTTTTGGGGAAATCCACCCCATCCATTGGATTCAGGATAAAATTTCAGTCAAGAATGAGTAGTTTTGAACATCCATTGACGTGGCCCAGAGAAGAAATCACATCAAAAATTATTTTGAATGCCGCAGAACTGCCTGTTTGTGGCCTCTGTACTGCACACATATGCACGCATGGATGTGAAAGGTCGGCATGGTTTTGTAGTATTCGAGGCCCTCTACAAGATGGACGGCATGGATCAGACGTAGAGGGCATGTGTGGGGCCCACAATCATCTAAAAAATGGACAACGTCCGTCCGTTAAGCAGCCAGCGAAATGAAAATTTTTGTTTTCGAAGAAGACACCG
This sequence comes from Magnolia kwangsiensis, assembly GCA_037074715.1. Taxonomy (NCBI): domain Eukaryota; kingdom Viridiplantae; phylum Streptophyta; class Magnoliopsida; order Magnoliales; family Magnoliaceae; genus Magnolia; species Magnolia kwangsiensis. Next base: position 18,717,706 of record CM073587.1, on the reverse strand, counting down.
GTCAACGCCTACTGACCCACCTTAGTCGGTCCGGTACACACTCGTGCATATGTATTCTATGCACACACTGTTCGGGTGGGGTCCAATGGTATGTTTTTCAGAAATCTGCACCATCCATTCTCTTTCTTATGTTATTTAATCTGTCAAAGACAATTTTAAAGCATATCCAGATAGCATGTGGGCCCCACTTAATGAATTAAGGGGCTAATCTGTCCGTTGGCCCACTTTCCGAGATCTTCAATAGCTGAAATTTAATATGTAGGGTTAATTTATGGCCCACATCCCATGTATGAAGTCTTGTGTCAATCAGATGGCAGTAACCCTATGATCTTGCATTCTGGACCAGTTTCAGGCCATTTTCAACGTGAACGGCTTGATTTCCTCAGATCCTCGGTGTTTAAATCATTGATCTTGGTCTCATGGAGTCTCGTCCAATGCCTTGGTGAATTCTGAACGTTAAATCCATGCTTTTAGCCTCTTATTTCAGTCCAAGCTTGTAATTACACCTTGCAGCACAAACACGGTTAAATCGAACCGTTAGACAATACAATGTTCATAAATTCAGGCAATAACTGGGGTCTAATATGCAATATTTGACCCTCAACACAACCCCCAACCAGCATCTTCCTAGTCCCGAGCAAAGTATGCAAAAAATGAGTTGAGAACTACAGTATAATTTCTATGCAGTCGAGTGAATTTTGCAAAATAACCAGATACTAGAATTTTAAGATTTACAAAATTTGGGCATTACTCTCTCCTAGACTCAATCGCACGGTAAACTTCATAATCGAGTACAAACTATTAATCCATCAATTAGAAAAATTCTAAACATTGAGTTCCATAGGTGTATAGTATAATATTAGCTCATTAATATTAAGATTCAATTTGTTATTCCATGATATCATTGGTAACCAGCAGAGCATTCAGGACACCCAAAACCTAAACTAAAATGTGCCTCATAGATCATTCTTCTTCTTCTTCTCCTTTTTTTTTTCAGCCTTGGATTTTTCCAGTAAAAGTAATGCCAAAAAGGGGAATCAAATCCTCACCTATAGGGAGCAAACATATGGTGAAGACTGTACACCCAACTCTTTTCCACATTCATGGGGAATTAAATCTACACATATAGGGAGAAAACCTCTGGTAAAGATTATTTACCCAACCCTTTCCAAAGATATCTGTTGTTTTTTTTTCAATTGATCATGATAGGCAAATTTTCCAAAATGGTTCCTTACATGCTCAGTGATTACCAAGTTAACCCTTCAGTATCAAATTGAAACCTTAATGTGTAAGTGAGATGTGACGTGTGAAATCATGGTTCAATCAATGTTTACAACTTCTAATTCTGAATTAACAATTCAAACTTAACTGTGAAATCTACTAGATAACTGAATTCAAGAGTCATAAATTACCAACATCACGTGTCTCGCAATTCTAAATCATAGATGGATGTCAAAATCACTTCAAATTCACAAGAATTTTTTAAAAAATTTTAAATTTTTTTTTCAATTTTTGCTCAAGACCAAGAAAATACTGATTAGGTAACCTAATTTCCCACCCCCAACCAAAAATCTATATTGTCCTCAATGTAAAAGATATATAAGCATGCAATGCGTATGGGACAACGAAAGTAAATGAGAAGTGATGGGAGGATTGTACCTGGATAACGAATTGAGAGAGATTTTTCTAGAGATCGCTGGGAGAAAGCAGGTCAGTACTAGAGTGAAACAAATAAAAATAACAAAAAATAAAATCCTACCTATACCACTTTCACAGGTGCTCTCGATTGCATTTAGCATATGCAACAAGCCTTTAAACCTTTAGGTTACCCCTAGTGGACGAGTTGTAGTCTCGTGAGGGTTTGTAGCAATGTTACCCACAAACATTGAATTAACTAACTAAAAAAATGAAATGGAATAAAAAGCTAGGTTGCCTCCCAAGAGCGCTAAGTTTACCATCTTTAGCCAGACAAAATAAATCACTACTCTAGTCTTATGAAAGCGATAACCTACCCATACCTCCATCAGACTAGGAGATCAATCCTGGTAAACAGGAGTAGTCAGAGGTATGGACATGTCCTCTGAATCAAATTTCTTGATAAATGGTTTTAATCAATGTCCATTTACTTTAAACTCCTTACCATTGTCAGGATCTATTATCTCGACGGCCCCATGAGTATAAGCAGTAACAATAATATAAGGGCTGGTCCAACGAGATCGAAGCTTGCCTGGAAAGAGATGTAGTCGAGAGTCGTACAAAAGGACTTTCTGACCTGGTGTGAATGATTTTCGTAGAATATGTTGGACATGAAACGCCTTCATCCTGTCCTTGTAAATTCTCGAGTTCCCGTATGCATCGTTCTGGATTTCTTCAAGTTCATTCAACTGAAGTTTGCGTAGCGAGCCAACGTTGTCCAGATTGAAATTCAGATTTTTGATCGCCCAATATGCTTTATGTTCCAACTCCACCAGCAAGTCACAAGCCTTCCCATAAACAAGTCTAAAGGGAGATGTTCCAATAGGAGTTTTAAAAGTAGTACAGTATGCTCATAATGCATCGGTCAGTCGGCTTGACCAAACCTTACGATTAGGGTTAACATTTTCTCTAGGATATGTTTGATCTCCCTATTAGAAATCTCAGCTTCTCCACTTATCTGTGGATGTTATAGGGTGCTCACCTTATGAGAGATATCGTATTTCTTCATTAAGCTCTCAAATGGTCTATTACAAAAGTGTGAGCCCCCGTCACTAATAATGGCTTGAGGCATCCCGAACCGCGATACGATGTTTTCTTTTAAAAATTTAATGACCGTGCGATGGTCATTATTGTGGCATGAAATTGCTTCGATCCATTTAGTGACATAATCTACGACGAGCAAAATATATAAATTTCCAAAATATTGGGAAAAAGGTGTTGAGGGTCAAATATTGCATATTAGACCCCAGATATTATCTGGATTTACGAATATAATGCTATCTAATGGCTTGTTTTCTCATTCTTGTGTTGCAAGGTGATTTTATGAGCATGGATGGAAAAATGACGTTAAAAGTTGAGATTTAACGATCTGATGACGCCAAAGGCAAGGGACACACTCCAGGGGACCAAGATTGATAAATATGCACGGTCAGAAATCCGAGAAAAGTTAGAAATTGAAGCTCAAGTGGCCTGAAGGACGTCCAGAATGCAAGATCACGAGGTTCTCACCATCCGTTCGGCTCGAAACTTCATACGTCGCCTGAGGACCATAAATTAACCGTACATATAAAATTTCAGCCATTGAAGATCTCGGGAAGTGCCCCAACTGACAGATCAGCCCATAAACCGTTGATTCTGGGCCCACCTGATATCTGGAACTGCCACAAAATTAGTATTGACGGTTTAAATGAGATGAGAAATAATTTAGACGGTGAAGATTTCTGAAAATCATCACAGTGGACCCCACATGAATAAAGTGTGCATAGTGCACAAGTGCACTACACGTGCATGGGAAACGGCAGAGACGGTTGACCGTCTCTGACCGAAAGAAAAGTAAAAAAATAAAAATAAAAATCTGCGTAACGGACGGCCGGCGTCCGTTTTGCGGATGGTAGTGGGCCCCACCCATTGTTCGTATGGCCGATCTGATCCGTCCACCGTGTAGAGGGCTTCGAGAACTACAAAACCATGCTGACATTTTGCACCCATGCGTGCACACGTGTGAGATACAGAGGCCACAAAAGGGCTGCTCGGTAGCGTTCAAAACTGATTCTTTTGTGATTTCTTCTCTGGGCCACGTCAATGAACGTTCAAAACCACCCATTCTTGACTGAAATTTCGTTCTGAATCCAATGGACGGGGTGAATTTTTCAGAAAATGCTTCTGTGGGGCCCACCGACCACAACAGCGAAATGGTGCGAAAGGTTTCGCACATCCTCGAAAACTGACTTTTTCGGACAGTTTTGGCCCACCATCTTTGATCATATGGCAGATCTGAACCGTCTATCATGTAGAGGACCCAAGAAAGTACTAAGGGACGGTGTTTCTTTGGAATTTGAGCGAGGAAAGTAGCGTGTTTCATGGTACCGAACTTGGCTGTGAAAATTGTACTCCGTGTCCTGCTACAACTCTGTCACTGACTCCAGCCTTCCAGCAGCTATAAAAGGAGGTTTTTGGACGTGGGGAGCATTAATTCAGGTCTGGGGAGGAAGAACAGAGGGCTCGAGCTTGGGTTTCAACATGGGCAGAGGAGAGAGAGAGGAGCTTGGTTTTTTCTTTCCCTTTTCTTTTCCTTTTCTTTTTCTCTTTATTTATTTGGATTGAGCCCATCCATGGCAGGCTAAATCCTCCTAGCTAGGGCTAAGAGGTGAAGCTTGTAGTGAGATGGGAGATTTGATTTTATTTAAATTTTAATGTATGAATTGACGTTGATTTTAGTTAATTAATATGGGAATGTTTTAGGTTTTTAATGGTCTGTTGTGACTGAAATTACAATGGGTCTGCAATGGCTTTGAATATTTCCGTTCTCTTTAATGTTTATGATGTCAGGAAGCCCTGTTGTTCACCATAGTCTCCTGGGCATGGTCGGATGACGGTACCCTTCCTAACTTGCATACATGTGATTGGGTGGTAATTAGTTTAATTCTGTTGTTTGCCATAGTCTTTGGGCATGGTTTGGTGATGGAATCCATTCTAATTCATACACCTTTTATCTCTTTGAAAACTAGATCAACGGCAGTTCAGTAATTTTCATAATTTTTGATGCAAGCACAAGTTCTCCCTGATCTCTACAAGTAGATCCTCTGAATCCTAGATTCCTTACCTCTGATTTCTCCTATAAGTTTTAGATTAATAGTTTACAATTATTCCTCAATTTATAATTCAATTCAGATTTCATCTCATTCTAGTTCTATTTCCAGTTAATTTTAGAAAACGTACAAGTTTCAGTCCCTTGGGATTCGACCTCGGTCTTACCGAGTTATTACTACATCACAACCCTGCACTTGGGGAGTGAACAAAAGGTCCCATGAAATCAATGCCTCAATAATCAAATGCTTCTATGATAAGGATGGGATTCAAGGGCATCATATTTCGATGAGACAATGCTCCCAATTTTGACAACGCTCACAAGCCTTGCAAAACTTATGAGTGTCCCTGAACATGGTGGGCTAATAAAAGCCACACTATAAAATCTTAGTCGTGGTCTTTTTAGTAGAAAAGTGACCACCATAGGCCTGTGAGTGACAGAAGGAGATGATACTCTGATGCTCATCGTCTGACACACATCTCCTTTGGATTTGGTCTGAGCAATATTTAAAAAAATATGGATCATCCCAGAAAAAGTTGCGCACCTTGGTAAAGAATTTCTTCTTATCTTGTGCCACCCAGTGTGTCAGTATGGAACTTGTAGCAAGATAATTGGCAATATCAGCGAACCAAGGTGAATGGGAGACTCTGAACAGTTGTTCATCAAGGAACATGTCATTGATATAGGTTACCTCAAGGGAATCAGAGGTATTAAGGCGAGAAAGATGATCGGCCACTACGTTCTCTACTCCCTTTTTATCTTTAATTTCTAAATCAAATTCTTGGAGTAGAATGATCCATCGTATCAAACGGGGCTTAGAGTCATTCTTAGATAGAAGATACTTAAGTGCCGCATGATCTGTGTAGATAATGATCTTAGATCCGATCAGGTAGGACCTAAATTTGTCTAAGGCAAACACTACAGTTAAGAGTTCCTTTTTCGTAGTCGAGTAGTTCACTTGGGCAGGATTTAGAGTCCTACTTGCGTAATGAATGACGTAAGGCTGCTTATCTTTTCTCTGACTTAGAACTGCTCCAAGAGCATAATCAGAGGCATCGCACATAAGTTTAAAAGGAAGACTCCAGTCGGGTGGCTGCATGATAGGTGCAGTGGTTAACATGCCCTTAAGCTTAGTGAAAGCTTCTTGGCATACTCAGTCCACTCGTATGGTGCATCCTTTTGAAGAAGATTACATAAAGGATGAGAGAGGAGACTAAAGTCCTTTATGAATCATCCGTAAAATCCTGTGTCCTAAGAAGGATCGCACGTCTCTGATGTTCTTGGGTGGAGGTAGGTTAGAGATAAGATCAATTTTTTTCTTATCTACCTTGATTCCCTTGGACGAGATGATATGCCCAAGGACAATTTCTTTTTGAACCATGAAATGACACTTCTCCCAATTAAGTACCAAATTCCTTTCTTCATATCTTTTCAACACACATTTAAGCCTCTCTAAACACTCGCTAAAAGATGAACCCAAAATAAAAAAATCGTCCATGAAGACCTCTAAATATTTCTCCACCATGTCAGTAAAGATACTCATCATACATTACTGAAAGGTGGCAGGGGCATTACATAACCCGAACGGCATCCTTCTGTAAGCAAAGGTTCCATAGGGGCATGTAAATGTAGTCTTTTCCTAGTCCTCAGGGGTGATTTCAACTGATTGTAGGCCGAATATCCGTAAAGGAAACAATAATAGGAATGACCAGCTAGCCTTTCCAAGATTTGATCGATGAAGGGCAAAGAAAAGTGGTCCTTCCTTATGACGGTATTCAACTTTCGGTAGTCAATGCATATTCTCCAGCTAGTAGTAACTCTACTTGGCACGAGTTCATTATTGGCATTGACTACGATGGTGATCCCAGACTTCTTAGGAACCACCTGAGTTGGACTCACCCATTGACTATTGGATATGGGGTATATGATACCCACATCCAATAGTTTAAGAACCTCGGCCTTAACTACTTCCTTCATGTTTGGATTTAGTTTACGTTGTGATAGTCGAACAACCTTTACATTATCCTCAAGATATATGCGGTGAGTACAAATCGATGGGTCGATTCCCTTAAGGTCCGCTATTGTCCATCCAAGAGCTCCCTTATGCTCAAGGAGAGTACCTATGAGAAGACTCTCCTGCTCTTTCTCTAGGTGAGCAGAGATCACCACTGGGTATGTCTCATCTTGACCTAAATAGACATATTTTAAATCAGAGGGCAAAGGTTTTAAGTCAAGCTTCGGTGGCTTGAGATTAGACGGTAGAGGTACTACATCGGTTTGGGATAACTCTTTAAATTGTGGCCTCCACCGGTTAACTTCAAGTACCGATGCAGTATCAAGCATGGCATATGTCTCCCTAATTATATCATCATCAAGATCATGGGAGTGGGCCAAGCACATCTCTAGAGGATCAGAGGATAAGGTAAGAGGCGTTCTATCTTCCATGAAAGAATCAATCATGTTAATGTCATGAAAATCGTCATCATCCTCTGAGTTGTTACCGTTATTGAAAAAGATATTTGACTCCAATGTCAAATTTTCAAAAGATATAGTCATGACACTATTCCTACAATTAATAATTGCATTTGAAGTGGAAAGGAATGGGCGATAAAGAATGACGGGAATCTGAGTGCTCATGTTATCGACGGGTTTGATATCTAAGATGATAAAATCTACAGGGTAGTAAAATCTATTGACCTGGATCAACACATCCTAGATTATCCCTCTTGGTACATGAATAGTACGATCAGCAAGTTGTAGTATGGTTCGGGTGGGTTTTAATTCACTCAAATCTAACTGCTTGTATATCAAGTAGGGAATCATATTGACGCTCGCTCCTAAGTCAAGAAGTGCGTGATCAATTCGATAGTTTCCGATTACACATGATATGGTTGGGCTACCGGGATCTTTGAATTTCTACAGCACCTCTTGTTTTAGGATGACACTCACTTTCTCAGTCAAGGAAATCTTCTTTTGAACACTTTGTCGTCGTTTGGTCGTGCATAGGTCTTTTAGGAATTTAGCATATGAAGGTATCTGTTTTACGACATCAAGTAAAGGAATGTTGACTTTCACTTGTTTCAACACCTCTAGAATATCGTGAGAGTTAGAGAGACGTTTTGGTGTAACCAACCGTTGGGGGAACGGAGTAACTGGCTTCTCTAGAAGTTTCGGTTCTAATTTTTATGGGGCATCACTAGATTCATCATTGTTATCCTCTTCTAGTTCTTGAGGTTTTTTGGGCCTAACCGGAAGGGTTTTATCAATAACCTTCCCACTCCTAAGAGTGGTGATGGATTTAGCGTGCCCCATTTGATTTGAAGAGCTAGGATTACTTATCTCATACTGCGGTTTAGGATTGGGGAGTGGTTGTGCAGGAAGCATCCCTTTTCTATAGCCGTCATACGTGAATCTATTTTTTACATAAAATCTGACATTCCTCGCATTGTCTGAGCCAGCTCTTATATGGAATTTTAAACTGATTCTTCTTGAGGTTTCCCCTGATTTGGATTTTGATTGAAGAAACCTTGAGGGGTAGCAGTTTTTCTATTCCTCTAACTAAAATTGGGATGATTTTTTCAGCCAGGATTGTACGTATTAGAGGTTGGTTCATTAAAAGGCCTTTGATAGTTATTTACTTCATTAGATTGTTCATTCAATACTTCTCGAAAGGCAGGTATTGTAGAATAATTTTTAGTTATATGAATGTTGCAATTACAGATGCCACAAACACTTTCATTAACCTTATCCTTATTTCCTTCCATAGCCTCAAATTTTTTTATGAGCGTAGACACTTTATACTTGAGATCATCATCTTCCTTCAAGAGATACAATCCACCTCTCCTTAGGTTGAGTCGGCCTAGACGTGGTGTTTGGATTTGGGTAATAGTCCCATGATTGTGTTTTTTCAGCAAGACTATCGAGGTAATCCCATACCTCATCAACATTTTTATTAATGAATTCTTCATTACACATTATCTCAACCATTTGGAGCATGGAAGATATCAGTCCATCGTAGAAAAAATTTGTAATACGCCACGTTTCAAAGCCGTGTTGTGGGCATGAACTAACCAAATCCTTGAATCTTTCCCAACATTGAAAGAATGTTTCATCTTCCTTTTGAGAAAAGTTCATGATTACTTTTTTGAGGGTAATCGTTTTATGATGTGGGAAAATTTTCTTTATAAATTTCCTCTGCATGTCATTCCATGTGCCAATGGATCTAGGACGCAGTGAATGTAACCACGTCTTGACCTTCTCTTTTAAGGAAAATGGAAAGAGTTTCAGCCTAATGGTATCCTCAGATACATTAGGAAAGTATAAGGTGGCTATAATCTCGTCGAACTCTTTCAGATGTAGATACGGTTCTTCAGACTCAAGCTCATGGAACTTAAGAAGGAGTTGGATAACCCTTGGCTTGATGTCCATCTGTCTTGTATTCTCAGGAAAAATCATGCATGAGGGCATGCTCACCCCCGTCGGTTGTAAATAATCTCATAAAGTACGAGGCGGGGGTGCTTGATGCACCTCATGCTTAGCTTGTACTTCCTCAACCCTAGGTTGGGGTAGTGCTTGAGGTTGATTTGTAGCTATAACTTCAATTAACTCAGGAAAATTTGAGCGGTGTCTAGTCCTGTGATGGACAGTCAACCCCTTAACTATTCCTCCTTCAGTTAAGAGACGTCGAGTGTTGTCACGGGCCCACTTGGGCATGAAACACTCGCAGCCCTTGATTTAAATTCTAAACCTATACCTAAGAAAGGAAATAAAACTCTAAAAAGAAGAGAGGGTTGGAGAGAAGTTACCAAATTGGAGTCCCTAAGTTAAAAAACTGCAAAACAAACAAAACAAGTTAGTTTCTAGATATAAAATGTCTTAGAATAGAAAATTCTAAATTAGAAGTAACTAATTTCTAAATAAAAAGAAAAAATTCCTAAAAAAGAAAGTAGAAAACAAATTAGGAAAGTCTTAAACTAGAAAGTAAGTTAATAAAAGGGAATAGAAAGTAGAAATTAGAAAGAGCTTACTGAATTAGAAGTTTCTATCTTAAAATCCTACAAAACAAATAGGTTAGTTTCTATGAATCAACGAAAATAATCTAACATAAAATTAGAGAAATCCTAATCTTAAACTAATCCTAAAACTAATTAATTTCAAAGAATCATAGCCGTCAGTCCCAGGCAACGGCACGAAAAACTTGTTCACTCCTCGGCAACGGCGCCAAAAACTTGTTCACACCCCAAGTGTAGGGTTGTGATGTAATAATAAACTCGGTAAGACCGAGGTCGAATCCCAAGTTACTAAAACCTGTACGTTATCTAAAACTAACTAGAACTAGAACTAGAACTAGAATGAGATGAAATCTAAATCAACTAGAATTTAAGGAATAATTGTGAAACTATTATCTAAAACTTAGGAGAAATCAGAGATAGGAAACTAGGGATTCAGAGGATCCACTTGTAGAGATCAGGAAAATCTTATGAATGCTTCAAGAATCATGGAAATTAACTAAACTGTCATTGATACAGTTTTCAAGAGATGAAAGGTATATGAATTATAATGGATTCCACCACCAAACTATGCCCAAGAGACAAAGTAAACAACATGATTAAACTAATTACCTACCAATCACATGTATGAAGGTTAGGAAGGGTACCGACATCCAACCATGCCCAGGAGACTATGGTGAACAACAGGGCTTCCTGACATCATAAACATAAAAGAATAGGAATATGCTCAATGCCATCGCAGACCCATTGTAATTTCAGTCACAATAGACCATTAAAAACTAAAAACATTCCCTTAAGTCAAATTATAGTCAAGGAAGTTCAAACAATATAAATCAAAACCATAAAATCATCCCCATCACACTACAAGCTTCATCTCTTAGCCCTAACTAAAAGGTTTAGCCCATAAACATGATTAGGCCAATCTCTTAAACAAAATAAAATAAACAAAAGAAAGAGAATAAATCTACTCTCTCTCTCTCCTCTGTGCTCCACATCCAAGCTCTAAGCTCTGATGATGTTTCTCTCACGTCCACAACCTTCTTTTATAGTTGCTGGAAGGCTGGAGTCAGTGGCAGAGTCGCAACAGGACACGGAGTGTAACTTTTCATAGTTAAGTTTTAATGCCTCGAAACTCGCCACTTTCCTCGCTCAATTTCTAAAGAAACACCGTCTCTTAGGACGTTTTTGAGTCCTCTACATGATAGACAGATCAGATCTGCCATAAAATGAAAGATGGTGGGCCACAACCGCCTGAAAAATTGGATTTTCATGAATGTGGGAAAGCTTTCGTACCTCTTCGCTGCGTAGCTCGGTGGGCCCCACAGAAGTGTTTTCGGGAAAATTCACCCCGTCCATTGGATTCAGGATAAAATTTCAGTCAAGAATGGGTGGTTTTGAACATCCATTGACGCGGCCCAGAGAAGAAATCACGTCAAAAATTATTTTGAATGCCGCAGGACCGCCTGTTTGTGGCCTCTGTACCGCACACATATGCACGCATGGATTTGAAAGGTCAGCATGGTGTTGTAGTATTTGAGGCCCTCTACAAGATGGACGGCGTGGATCAGACGTACAGGGCATGTGTGGGGCCCACAATCGTTTGAAAAATGGACAACGTCCGTCCATTACGTAGCCAGCGAAATGAAAATTTCCATTTTCGAAGAAGACGTGGGTCAGCGCCTGCTGACCCGCCTTAGTCGGTTCGGTGCACGCTCGTGCATATGTATTCTATGCACACACTGTTCGGGTGGGGTCCAATGGTATGTTTTTCAGAAATCTGCACCGTCCATCCTCTTTCTCATGTTATTTAATCCGTCAAAGACAATTTTGAAGCATATCCAGATAGCATGTGGGCCTCACTTAATGAATTAAGGGGCTGATCTGTCCGTTGGCCCACTTCTCGAGATCTTCAATAGCTGAAATTTAATATGTACGGTTAATTTATGGCCCACATCCCATGTATGAAGTCTCGTGTCAATCAGATGGCAGTAACCCTGTGATCTTACATTCTGAACCAGTTTCAGGCCATTTTCAACGTGAACGGCTTGATTTCGTGGGATCCCCGGGGTTTAAATCATTGATCTTGGTCTCATGGAGTCTCATCCAATGCCGTGGTGAATTCTAAACGTTAAATCCATACTTTTAGCCTCTTATTTTAGTCCAAGCTCGTAATTACACCTTGCAACACAAACACGGTTAAATCGGACCGTTAGACAATACAATGTTCGTAAATCCAGGCAATAATTGGGGTTTGATATGCAATATTTGACCCTCAACAATGAAGACATATAATAAGGGAAAATACAAATATTAGCTTAATCAAAAACTTATGTGGCCCAAAGAATTTTTTAATGGGAGGTGTTTAATCCCCACTGTTTTCTATGATGGGGTCTACTTGAGCTTTGGATCTGCCTCATTCATTGTCTCATGCCCTAAAATGAAGTGATTTATGATAATACAACCGAGGTGAGGAGAGACATACTTCTCGGGTAATAACAGCTTTAAAACATAGGGGTGTTCTCTAATGTTACCGACCACCCACCAAAAGAGGGACGCTGATTGTAAATATTCTAGTTATTTTATGACTGAAATTCAAGGGTCTAGATTCCCTCGTAGCTCGTTTCCTTTGTTTTAGGGTCCTTGGTGGTTTTCTGGGGTGAAGAATCTGATGGTATGGTTGAATAGTGCAAATAAATTACTTGGGACATCATGTTTCCAAAATCGAAGAATGGAGGTGATATGTTTTTAATAAAATAAAGTAAAAGAAGCTCACCTGCTCCATTTGGATGTGCATAGACAGCTTAAAATAGCTGGCACCTATGATAGGACACTTGAGATTAGACAGAGTATGTTGATTGATCGGTGGGCCACTAGTGGAATTTGAAATTTTAATTTAACTTGCTAAGTGAACTTTTAGCCTTCTCACCTCATATTTGCGATGAGAGAGTGCACATAACTAGACCAGACCATCCATACAAATGGAATTATAGGTTAGGTCTAGTGTTTTAAAAACTAGACCAGACCATCCAATCCAATCGGGTTCAACTGGAACTGGAGCCCTTATTAGTTTGGTTTTAATAAAACTACTCAAGCACTCAAAGAACATTAATAATGGACTAAATAACGGCGTACCGACAGTGGAACCTGTACAAAAAAGTATGAACTGTCAATATATTCGGTTTGAACCAAACTTGACTAAACTCAATAGGACATGTGCAATCAGTATTGCTCCATATACATCATGAACTCTTCACTTTTTAAATCTTGGCATTCATATTATCTATTCACTATACAACCGAGGAACTTGCCTTGTAAAATGAAGTGCAAAAAAGGGCTAGATTTTGAATAAATGCCTGAATGAACCAAAAGAAGCATATCAAACATGCTCAATGGCACATCAAAATCTCAATATGAAGATGCAGCAGAGGCATCATGAGTTTACATGCATGCAGCAATTCCATGCAATGAAGAAGTACCTGCTCTTCCCATTTGCATAAGAATTAGGAGCATTCGTTCCAAGTGGGAGAATACTCTATGGAACATTAGACAATGTGTCATTGAGCATACTCAAGGAAACAAAAAGCAATTTTGGATATAAAACTAATACACATGCAAAAATGCAATGATAATAGAACGATACCTGTAGTTGCATCATGAACATAGTGTACATTTTAACATATTGCATGTCATAGTAATCTTCAAATTGAAGGGACGAAACCTGTGAACATCATGACATTAGGTAACATAGAATAATCACTACTTAACAAAGAAAAATGGTAAAATATAGATTTCTATTGAACTATGAAATGGATTCTTACATCTGCTAAACACAGGAGAATAAGATTCTTATACAATGCCATGGGAAAGAACTTTAGGAGTGTTTCCAGCTATCACATCCACAAAACATTAGCAAATGCATAAGATTAATGGGAGATAAGAAAGTTAGATAAAGGAAAATGTTACTGAAAAATATAGAAACCAAAAGTAACTTAGCACTAATAATTATTTAGATCCGTAGTTGTTAAAGCACAAACCAACAGGGATTCAAATATATAGCCCAGAGGAATCCATGATAGAAAAGCATGCAATGTTGCTAGTGTTGCTTGTATAAGTTTTGTCCTTTGTGATGAAGATAGTAAATATAAGCACAATTCATGAATTAGTTGAAACTCACTATAGAAAAACCAAGTAGGATGTCAGTAACATGGGCACTATAACTAACTAGAAATAGCAAGAACACAAGCTACAATTGTTTACATCTTTCCAAAGACGTATACACTTCACTATTCCCATATTGTCCAAACAATAGAAACCACACCAATTCATGAGTAATGAGCGAAACTGGAACCCCATGTATTATCTTATGCAATATTAGATGCTAATCTTCTTTCTTTCGGAAAACAAATAAGAATTCAGAATTTAAAAAAATAATAATAATCTAGAAGCTAAATCTATCGACAACGTGTTGTTAGTTGCAAGACACAAAAACTAGCCCCATGTACTGCTCTTAAATAATGGCTCCAACATCAACTAACAAAATCCATTAATGATTTTATGTATGAACCATCTACTAGTAGGGGTGTACACGAACCGAGCTAGCTTGGTCAACTCGCTCGACTCAGTTGGAAAAAGCTCGATTCGGCTTGGTTCGAAACTGAGTTCGATCAGAGTCAAGCTGGTTTTTAGCTACAATTAGTCATTGAACACCAGTAAATCATGCAACACAAAAGGACATGAAAAGGGTTTTAAGTAATAAACATATGTCGAAATATTTATGGAGAGAAATTAAAAACAAAAAAACATAAACACGTCAAGAATTTATGACGTAAAATCCTCAAATATTGTCATCTTTGTTTCACAAGAGAGACTGAAACAGCAAATCCCCAAATCCCTAAATCCTCAAATCCCCAAATCCCTAAATCCCTAAATTCTCAAATCCTTAGATCCCTAAATCCCCAAATCATTTTAATCAGTATTGAGATTGAGAGAGATTGAGAGAGAGAGAGAGAGAGAGAGAGAGAGAGAGAGATACCTCACGGTAAATGGCTACAGAGGGCTATGAGATTCGCTGCGCCCCAAAGCTTGAGGATGTCGTAGATGTCGACAGGGTTATAGGAAGTTGTCGTACTTATACCAGCACTCACCCGAGCCCATGGATCGAAGGACGGAGACGAGGGTCGGGAGTTTAGGATCGACGGATGAGAGCTCGCCACGTAGGAAGGGGCGGGCTGCTGAGATGAGGGATTGGAGGTGTTTCTCCAAAGAAGGCATTCTCTTTTCTTGGAGGAGAAGCTGTGGATGAGACACGGGAAGAATGGTGATTTTTTTCTTCTAGGAAAGGTTTGTTAGAAGTGATTTTTTTCTGGAAAAGAGAGAGAGGTGAGGGAGTAGGGCTGCCATTTGGAAAGAATGGGCGTGGCTCTGTTTTGAGCGCACGCCCAATTTTGGGCGGTATAATGGACGGTGCTCTGTGGGTCCTACCATGATGTATGTGTTTCATCCATTCCATTCGTCCATTTTTAAAGATCAATTTAGAGCTTTATGCCAAAAATTAGAGGGATATAAATCTCAGGCGGTCCACACCACATGAGAACAATAGTGATTGGATATCCACCATTAAAATCCTCCTAAGGTCCACTGTATTGTTTATTTGACATCCAATCTATTGATTTGGTCATACAGGACCAGATGAAAGGAAAAAACAAAAATCAACTTGATCCAAAACTTTTATGGCTACCAAAATGTTTTTAATGGTCGACACTCATTCAACACTATTTCCTATAATGTGGTCCACTTGGGATTTGGATATTTCTCATTTTTGGTCTCATATTGTAAAATTATCTGTAAAAATATATGGACAGCATGGATAAAACACATACGTCATGGTGGGGCCATAGAACACTAACCACTAGCCATTGGCCGGTGTCAGGGGGAGTAGCCAATCCGTTCCCAAGCGTACTAAGTAAATCCTATGGGACCCACCATGATTTATTCCTTTTATCTACTTCATCTATCCATTTTAACATATAATTTTATTACATAATCTCAAAAATGAAGCCTATAAAAATCTGAAGTGGACCACACCATAGGAAATAGTATAAACTGAACGTCTACCATTAAAAAATTTTGGGAGGCCACTGAAGTTTTGGATCAAGTTGATATTTTAGTTCTCCCTTCATCCATGTATTTGTGATCTATTGAACAAGTTGGATGACAAATAAAAATCACTATAGGCCATAGGAAGATTTCAACGGTGGAAATCATTATTCCCACGGTTTCCTATGGTATGGTCCACTTGAGCTTTGAATATGCTTTAATTTTGGGTTCAACCACTAAAATGATCTGGAAAAATGGATTGACAGTGTGGATAAAACACTTACATCACTGTGGGCTAAAAATGAAGCATATCCAAAGCTCAAATGGACCACACTACCGGAAAGAATGTGAATTGAACATCTACCATTGAAAATTTCATGGGGGCCACAAAAGTTTTAGATCAGTCTCATATTTGTGTTTTCATTTCATCCATGTCTTTGTGATATTACGAATAGGTTGGATGACAAATAATCATCACCGTGGGCCATAGAAAGGTTTCAATGGTGGAAACATTATTCCCACGGTTTCCTATGGAAAAAATGAGTTATACCTCAATCTCAAGTGGACCACATTATAGGAAATAGTGTTTAATGAACGTTGACCATTAAAAACATTTTGGGGGCTATAAAAGTTTTGGATCAAGTTGATATTTATTTTTTCCTTTCATCTGGGTATTTATGACCTAATCAACAAATTGGATGTCAAATAAACAGTACATTAGGCCTTAGGAGGATTTTAATAGTGGATATCCAATCATTATTTTTTTCTTGTGGTGTGGTCCACCTAAGATTTATATCCCTATAATTTTTTTTTGTAAATTACTAAAATGATCTGTAAAAATGGATGAACAGAATGGATGAAACACATACATCATGGTGGGCCCCACGGAGTGTTGAGATGTGGAGCCACATCTGGGGTCGTCGTCGACCAGTCATGGGTTGTCATGACTAGTTGTAGTGGCTCGCTTGACTGGTCGTGGACCGATTCGACTCAAAGTCCAATGAACATCATTTTTTTTTAGTATGAAAGGGAAGATGCCTAAACTATATATAGGTGTCCCTAGGATTTTTCTAGGGTATTGGAAAGTAATAGAAAGTTATTGTAAGGTGTGGGCTAAGGGTTTTCTATATTCTTCCAAGGGAGAGGTTAGTATTTTGCCTTATAATCTACGTTCTTCTTCATAGTGGAAGTTTGCATCCATGGTTTTTTACCCTAGTTTGGATTTTTTCCACGTATATCTTGTCTTGTGGTTTGTTTTGATTACTTTAATCTATTTCTAGTTTATATTTCTTTCTGTTTATTGTTTGTGGGTGAGGCCTAAGATTGGATCTAGGCTCACTACGTTGTTGACATGCTGCGCAACAACTAGTATCAAAGCTATTGGTTTAGTTCTATTGGGAGCGATGGCGGAAGAAGAGAAAACTAAAATTGAGAAGTTTGATGGTTCAAACTTTGACTTCTGAAAGATGCAGATGGAGGATTATTTGTATCAGAAGGACCTCTATATTCCTTTAGGAGGAAAAGAGAAGAAACCAGAAAAGATGACAAATGTGAGTGATTTTTACTAGATAGGAAGGCTTTAGGAACGATCCGACTCTCTTTGTCTAACAGCGTCACCTTCAATATATCCAAGGTGAAAATGACAAAAGAATTAATGGAAGCCCTATCCACCATGTATGAAAAACCCTCAGCGTCGAATAGGGTTCATCTTATGAAAAAGCTATTCAACATGAAAATGTCAAATGGTGGGAGTGTGGCTGAACATCTAAACAAGTTCAATACAGTCACGAGATAGTTGGAATCCGTTGACATCATTTTTGAGGATGAGGTTAGGGCACTACTGATCTTATCCAGTCTGTCAGACAGTTGGAATGGTTTAGTGATTGCTGTGAGTAATTCTTCAGGGTCGACAAAGCTAAAATTTGATGATGTGGCCAGACTAATTCTCAGCGAAGAATCTAGAAGGAAGACATCAAGAGTTTCAGGGGATTCAGGAAATGCTCTAAACGTTGAAGGAAGAGGAAGATTTCTGAATAAAGGAGGTAATAAACACGGACATTCTAAGTTAAGGAAGAAGTCCAAGGGACCGAAAGACAAAGACGGGTGTTGGCATTGCGACAAGAAGGGGCAAATGAAACATTATTACAGGGTGCTTAAGAAAAAAGATGGAAGCTCTTAAGGAGGGAAGGACTCAGTGAATATGTCTGAGGAGAGCGACACAGAGGTATTGATCTTGTCTCTTGATGTGAGGAATGAGTCTTGAGTTATAAACTTGGGTGCTTCATTTCATGCCACTTCATGTAAGAAAGTTCTTGGTAATTATGTGTCAGGTGACTTTGGGAGAGTCTACTTGGGCAATGATGAGCCGTGCAGTATCGTTGGAAAGGGAGACGTTCAAGTGGAATCAAACACCAGAAAATGATTCCAGGGACACCGCAGCAGAATGGTGTAGCTGAGCGCATTAACAGGATCATTCTTAAGCACGCCAGGAGCATGAGGTTACATGCAGGGTTACCCAAGACCTTTTGGGAAGATGTTGTAAATACTGTCATATATCTTATCAATAGAAGTCCCTCAGCACCATTGGATGGTGGGCTACCAGAAGAAAAGTGAACTGGGAAAGAAGTGAACCTTACACATCTCAGAGTGTTTGGTTACACTTCATATGTTCACATTGATGTAGAGCACAGAAACAAGTTAGATGCAAAGTCCAGGAGGTACACATTTATAGGTTACGGGCAGCATGATTTTAGCTACAGGTTTTGGGATGCAGAAAATAGGAAAATCATCAAAAGCAAAGACGTAGTCTTCAATGAAAAAGTAATGTATAAGGACAGTGTGCAGGAAAATAAGGCCGAAAAAAAAGAATTCGTAGAGTTGGAAGAGTTACTAGACACGGGTATTACAGCGCCACAGGATGGTCATGCATAGGAGCATTATAAGATAGAGCCGCATACACCGATTGTGAGGAGCTTTACTCGGGAGAGGAGACCCACGGTCTGATACTCACCCTCCTTACATTATCTACTACTGACAGATAATGGTGAACCAGAGTGTTTTGAAGAGGCATTATGGTCATATACACGGGTTAAGTGGGAGTAGGCCATGGATGAGGAGATAGACTCTCTTGAATCTAATCGTACATGGGAGCTAGTCACTCTACCTATGGGTAAGAAAGCTCTTCATAATAAGTGGGTTTATAGACTACAGGAGCATAATGGTTCAAAACGGTACAAGGTTAGATTGGTTTGAAAGGGTTTCAACAGAAGGCAGGTATCGATTTCACCAAAATATTTTCACCTGCGGTGAAAATGTCTACAATTCTTATGGTCTTGAGTATAGTGGCTACAGAGGACTTACATCTAGAGCAGCTAGATGTTAAGACAGCCTTTCTTCATGGAAAACTTAAAGAAGAAATATATATACATCAGCCGACAAGATACGTGGCACCAGGAAAGGAGAACAAGTTGTGCAGACTGAAGAAGAGTTTATATGGCCTGAAGCAGGCCCCTAGGCAATAGTATAAAAGGTTTGACAGTTTCATGTTGGGAAATAGTTTTAGGAGATGTCAAGTAGACCATTGTTGTTATTTGAAGAAGTTTGATATGTCATACATCATCCTTCTTCTGTACGTTGATGATATGCTTGTGGCCGGTTCAAGCATGAAGGACATCTCAGATCTCAAAAGATAACTGTCTAGAGAATTTTTCATGAAGGATTTAGGAGCTGCAAAATAAATCCTAGGCATGAGGATAAAGTGTGACAGGAAAAATAGGAAATTGGTTTTATCACAGGCAGAGTACATAGCCAAGGTACTTGATCGATTCAATATGGGAGGTGTTAAGCCGGTTAGCATACCATTATCCAACCACTTCAAGCTATCTAAGGAGCAAGGGATAAATGTGCAGGAGGAACGGGACTACATGGCTAAAGTCCCATATGCGTCAGCTATTCGGAGTCTCATGTATGCTATGGTGAGAACAAGGCCAGACATTACTCAAGCAATGGGAGTTGTTAGCATGTTCATGAACAACCCCAGGAAGGAACATTGGAAAGCTGTGGAGTGGATCCTTAGATACCTAGTAGGTACTAAGGATGTAGGGCTGTGTTATGGTGGATTAAAAATCAAGCTATAAGGCTACGTGGATTTAGATTTGGCAGGAGATATCGACAGCGAAAAAGCACTACAGGTTATGTCTTTAAACTGGGTAGTGCTACAGTCAGTTGGGTCTCTCAGTTATAGAAGTTAGTATCTATCAGTACGACAGAAGTAGAATATGTTGCGGCTACAGAAGCATGTAAGGAGATGGTGTGGATGCAAGGTTTTATGGAAGAGTTAGGTAAGAAGCAAGTAGATTACAAGCTGTACAGTGACAGTCAGAGTGCAATACACTTGGCTAAGAATTCAGTCTTTTATTCAAGGACCAAGTATATTGCCATCAGATATCACTTCATACGTTCGTTACTGGAAGACGGATTGATTTCTTTGGAGAAGATTTATACATGTGAAAATTCTGCAGATATGTTGACCAAGGCGGTCACACGGGAGAAGCTGAAGCTCTATTCAGCTTTAATTGATCTTCAGGCTTGAAGAATGGAAGGTGGTGCACTCCAAATGAAGAAGACAAAGGTTTATGGTGATGTGTCTTTAAGTGAGAGATTGTTGAGATGTGGAGCCACATCTAGGGTCGTATTCGACCGGTCATGGGCTGTGCACGACCAGTCATAGGGGCCCGCTTGACCGATCGTGGACCGGTTAGACTCAAAGTCCAGCGAGCATCATTTTTTTTTATCCTAAGGTGCTCGACCAGTCGTGACCCATTCACGACCGGTCGTGGGGTCCTCTTGACTAGTCATGCAATCTGCTTGACCGGTCATAGTTACGCAGATTCGTTTCCGAATCCGATACGAACTATGGATTTTGGTGTCGCCTTTCAAAAGGGTACAAAAAAAAAGTTGCCTAAACTATACATAGGTGTCCCTAGGATTTTTCTAGGGTATTGGAAAGCAATAGAAAGTTATTCTAAGGTGTGGGCTAAGGGTTTTCTATATTCTTCCAAGGGAGAGGTTAGTATTTTGCCTTGTAATCTACATTCTTCTTCATAGTTGAGGTTTGCATCCGTAGTTTTTTACCCTAGTTTGAGGTTTTTCTACATATATCTTGTCTTGTGGTTTGTTTTGATTGCTTTGATCTGTTTCTAGTTTATATTTCTTCCTGTTTATCGTTTGTGGGTGAGGCCTGAGATTGGATCTAAGTTCACTGCGTTATTGGCGTGTTGCGTAACACGGAGCACCGACCACCAACCATGGGGCTGGTGTCAAGGAGAGTAGCCAATCCATCTCCTAGTTTTTAAGTCTTGTGGAGCCCACCATGATGTATGTTATTTATCCACTCCTTTCATTCATTTTAACGAATTATTTTAACAATTGATCCAAAAAATGAGTCAGATCTGTGTGCCCCACCATGATGCATGTATTATATCAACAACATCCATTCATTTGGAGAGATCGTTTTATTGGATGATCAAAAGAACGAGTCAGATCCAAATCTCAAGTGGCCCCACCATCGAAAATAGTGGGGACAATGACACCCACCATTGAGACTTTCTTAGGGCCACTATGATGTTTATTTGAGATCTAACCTGTTAATAAGTTAAAAAAAGACATGGATGAATAGAAAAATCAAATATCAGCTTGATCCAAGACTTCTATAGCCCTCTGAAAATTTTAATTAGTAAGCATTCAATCCCCACATTTTTTTGTTGGTGGATCAACTTGAGATTTTGATCAGCCTCATTCTTTGACCCATGCCCTGAAATGATCTATATAGATGAATTTTTATGGTGGACATTATGTGGAACTATATAGGCCCCACCTAAATGACTACAGCTGTGACCCCTATTTCCTGTGGTGTGGTCCACCAAAGTTTCCTATCTGCCTCCTTTTTAATATCATAACCTAAAATGATCTGTCAAAATAGATGGACAGAGTGGAGGTGTAGGATTTGTACGTGGTTTGGCAAGTGACCCCAACTCCACTAGTCCACAAGTCAAAGTTAGGCTACGATGATGTATGTGTTTTATCCACATCATCCATCCATTTTTCTATATAAAGTTAGGGCATAAGCTCAAAAACGAGTTAGAATAAATTCTCTAGTGGACCACACCGCAGGAAAATAATGATGATCGAACATCAACATTTAAAAACTTCCCATGGCCTACAGTAATGTTTATTTCTCATCCAACCTGTTGATAACATCATAGGCATGGATGAAAGGAAAGCACATATATCAGCATGATCCATAATTTTTGTGGCCACAAAAAGTTTCCATAATTTTCCATAGATTTGGATCTGCCCTATTTTTTGCCTCATTGGCTAAAATAAGTTGGCAAAATAGATGGATAGAGTAAATAAGACATATACATAATGGATGGGCTGGATTTATGAAGCACATCACGGTGGGCCCAAAAAATAAACCTTTCGATTTTTTCAAAAATTGTTTACAGCCTTTAGCGACAAAACGTTTCGTAGCTAAAAGTGTCATCCACGTTTTTTAGCTGCAAAAACTTTCGTAGCTAAAAGTAAACCTTTCGAATTTTTTGAAAAATTGGTTACAACCTTTAACGACAAAAATTTTCGTAGCTAAAAGTCTCATCCACGATTTTTAGCTACGAAATGTTTTGTAGCTAAAAGTAAACCTTTTGAAAAAATATTAACAGCCTTTAAAAGTCTCATCCACGTTTTTTAGCTACGAAAATTTTCACAGCTAAAAGTAAACCTTTCAAATTTTTTTAAAAATTTTTTACAGCATTTAGTGACGAAAATTATCGTACCTAAAAGTACCATCCACGTTTTTTAGCTACGAAACCTTTCATAGCTAAAAATAAACCTTTCAATTTTTAAAAAATTGTTTAGAGCCTTTAGTGACGAAACTTTTTGTAGGTAAAAGTCTCATCCACGTTTTTTAGCTACGAAACTTTTCGTGGCTAAAAGTAAACCTTTCGAATTTTTTGAAAAATTGTTTACAACCTTTTGCGAGGAAAATTTTCATAGCTAAAAGTCTCATTCACGTTTTTTAGCTATGAAAATTTTCATAGAAAAACGTAAACCTTTTGAATTTTTTGAAAAATTGTTAACAGCCTTTAGCAATCTCATCCACGTTTTTTAGCTACGTAAAGTTTCGTAGCTAAAAGTAAACCTTTCAAATTTTTTGAAAAATTGTTTACAACCTTTAGCGATGAAAATTTTTGTTGCTAAAAGTCTTATCGACCTTTTTAAGCTACGAAACATTTCGTAGCTAAAAGTTAACCTATCGATTTTTTTTGAAAAATTGTTTGCAGCCTTTAGCGAAGAAAAGTTTCGTCGCTAAAAATCTCATCCACAATTTTTAGCTACGAAAATTTTCGTAGCTAAAAGTAAACCTTTCGAATTTTTTGAAAAATTGTTTACAGCCTTTAATGATGAAAATTTTCATCGCGAAAAGTCTCATCCACGTTTTTTAGTTACGAAAATTTTCATTACTAAAGGTAATGTTTCGAATTTTTTGGAAAATTGTTTATAGCCTTTCACGACGAAAAGTTTCGTCGCTAAAAGTCTCATCCACGTTTTTTAGTTACGAAAAGTTTCGTAGCTAAAAGTAAACCTTTCGAATATTTTGCAAAATTGGTTACAGCCTTTAGCGACGGAAATTTTCATCGTTAAAAGTCTCATCCACGTTTTTCAGCTACTAAAATTTTTATAGCTAAAAATAAACCTTTCGAATTTTTTGAAAAATTGTTTATAGCCTTTAGCAACAAAAAGTTTTATCGCTAAAAGTCTCATCCACATTTTTTAGCTACAAAACTTTTCGTAGCTAAAAGTAAACCTTTCGAAATTTTTGAAATTTGTTTACAGCCTTTAGCAACAAAAATTTTCATCACTTAAAGTCTTATCCACGTTTTTTAGCTACGAAAATTTTCGTAGTTAAAAGTAAACTTTAAAAATTGTTTACAGCCTTTAGCGACGGAAATTTTCGTCGCTAAAACTCTCATCCACGTTTTATAGCTATGAAAATTTTCATAGCTAAAAGTAAACCTTTTGAATTTTTTGAAAAATTGTTTACAGCCTTTAGCGACGAAAAGTTTCATCGATAAAAGTCTCATCCACGTTTTTTAGCTACGAAACGTTTCGTAGCTAAAAGTAAACCTTTTTAAATTTTTTTAAAAATTGTTTATAGCCTTTAGTGACGAAAATTTTTGTCATTAAGAGTCTCATCCACGTTTTTTAGCTACAAAAATTTTTATAGCTACAAGTAACTTTTCGAATTTATTTGAAAAACTAAAAACAACCTTTACCGACGAAAATCTTCGTCGATAAAGGTGACTTTTAGCTACGAATTTACAATTTCATCGCTAAAAGTAAACTTTTAGCGATGAAAATTTATTTTATTGCTAAAAGTGACTTTTAGTGACGAAAAGAAGTTTTGTCGCTAAAAACCTTCTTTCGTATAGTGCAAATACAGTCTCTAAAGCTGGGAGCTACCCAGTTGTCGTATCAAGCACTCCTGGGTCACAGTGAACTGCTTAGCCCTATCCTCAATAGCCTGGGAAGACTCACCTATCTCATAGTGGACTGCACAAGCATGTCAACCACTGCAAGCGATGAAGGAAGAGGAGCAAAAACAATGGATGATCACCACCATCGAAACTTACCGTTGAGATGTCGCTAAATACCACACCACAAACAGGATTAATCTGATCGTCCAAAAATGTGTCGCGATCCATTGAAGCTACAAAGAAATTATCTGAGCTATCCAAAGCATCATCCAAGCCAACCAAAAGCATTGTCATGGGCCCGATCAAAGCATCAATGTCGAGATCTCCATCGATCGGCCCATCCTAAAGAAAGATACACATCCAGCTATCATCCTGGCCGATCCAAAGAGCTGTCAAGTCATCTACACCATCAGATATTTAGAGGAGCTACATCATCATCTACCATGGTCGGGATCGCATCATGACTGATCAAATCAAAGGATCCTACATTCGAACCATTCACACTGCGATCCAAGTCATCCAAGGTGGTCCGTAAGCTATCCAAGCCATCCAAATGGTTGATCAACCTATCCACTTCAATCATAGCTTCATCTTCACCATCCAAAGTCACATCCACATGGCCTACTCTAATGGGACTCATAGCCTCTCTCCTAAGCCTATCTCAACCATCAAAAGCTTCATCTAAGGCCTCTTCATTAATGGTAGGAATTTTAGAAAATCCTCAATTAATGGAGCCATTTAATCCAACCCCAAGTTCCATCTCCAAGCCTTCATTAGCCCCACCATTAGTTCTTCCTCCCAACTCATCATCCAAGCCATTAATGAGGAAAGCATCATCTAAAGCCATCAACTCATCCAATGATGAGGGTCTACCCACTCCAGCAACAATGTCATCTAACAAACCATCTTGGGTGGGCCATGGAAGGGATGACCAAGATAAGAAGAGGACAAAAAGCAGGAAAGAGACAAGGGGAGAATCCATGGAAGAATTGAAACTTCAAAGTATAGAGGATGATAGAGACAAAAAGTAAGAGAATGTCTGTAACATATGAAGCAGAGCTGACCAAAGCAACTCACCAAATGGAGGACCGGTGGCAACCAGGTTGCCGCAAGTCCATACTTTCTGACCCCACTTATGTGGGATTGGCTCTGGAGCCCGCAGTAGATGAAAATGATAGGTGATATCAATTGGAGCCACCTCGGTTGTTGTAAGTAATTCAAATGGACCTCTACTTTGGCCAAAATATGATCAACAATGTCCAAAGTCTTCTCCAAGTGACTGATCATGAAGATGTGGGCCCGAAATAGTCCTGCTAGACCTGAAAGTGCTCAAATGATGATCAAAGTGGACTCGAATGGTCCAGGCTATTAAAACATCACCAAGACATGCTCCATGCCATCGATCATCTTCCTCAAGACTAAAAATACTAAGAACATGCATTAAGTGACCAAGATCTGAAGCGTAAAGGTACATTTCATTTATCCAGACCATTCAGGCCATACAAGTATAAGATTACAAAAAAATAATATACGAAAGCCTCTGGAGAAGGATCGAATGCCCACTGAAGCTCTTATAGATGACCCACATAGTCATCATCATCAACTGTCTCTCACTGCCTTGCATAAAATTCATCTGTCAAAGGGGCCATCACCAAACCTCCAACATATCGGTGAGCCTATCGAGGAGAGAAGAGAGGAAAGATGGACCCCATACCAAACTAACGGTACCATGAAGCATAATCCCTATCAGTCATGATAAAATCTCGCACAGGCATCCTAGTGAAGCTACCAGCAGTTACGAGACCAGAAAGAATTGACTCAACGGGGGGGGGGGGGGGGGTGACAACGGCACATATAGAACCCCAATAAACTGACCAAACAATCGCTCACCTAGATATCATCTGTATGTATCAGGATCGGAAAGCAGGCAATGCTAATAAGATGCCTCAAAAGCTACCCGTCGAGAACACAAGGAGATGAGCATATGGCATCGTTCAAAACTGTGTAAGGGTTTGAAATCATTAGTCAATCAAATAGAGTAAGCAGAAGATGACACTAAGAGATAAAAAATTAGTGCTTACATCATTTTCAATGAGGCCGTCAATATCAGCCCGGCAATTATCCTTGGATATATGTGAGACAGGATAGCGATTCTCCAGCTGCCATAGCATGAAGCGGCAGCGAGGAGGATCCTGATCCCTCAAGGGCAGGGTAAGGTGCAGAAAATGGTCATAGAAGCAAGTCTGAGGATCAAACAAAAAAGAGAAGTGAGCATGGTTACCATTCAAGAGATCAAGAAATCAGGCTAAGGAAGTGGTAGTCACTTTAGATGATGGACCAAAATCTGGTCAGAGAACGACTGTCATAGCTAACTTTGTCCGGGTTGTGGTACATATGACCCAAGAGAGCCACGTTCCAGTTGTACACGAACGAGATGTCCTTCAATAGAAAGATCAATTTAGGGTTCATTCTCTCATTACCATGACAGAATATGAGAGAGTTCAGGAGGAACATCACAATGGCTTGGGCCTTGAAGATGGTCGTCTGATCATCCTCTAGGATGATGTGCATGCAGGTAACCATTAGCCATCGGAGTTTCAACTAGTTATAGTAGAACTCTGAGCTGAGGGAAATAACACTAAGGAGGTTCATCCAATTAGCATCTGTGACGGCTAGAAGAGTCTTGACATTTAGTACACGCGCACCGTAGGAAGGAAGCCCTACATGCATGAAGACATCTAGTGGGGTAATCCCCTATTCACTGAAAGGAAGCTGGAATGTATGAGTGTTGTCCCAACAAGGCTCACACAATGCTACCACCAGCATCCTACTAGCCCGAGGAAACCAGAGAGTCAATAAGCCTGCAAATGGGGAAGCCTCCAAGATCGCATTGAGACAAGGCCAGGGACCAGGGAACCAATCTTCCCAGTTCTCACGAGCTCCTCGTCTTCAAATAGAAGGCAAGGAAACGCGCCAAGGTGAGCTCCAGAAGAGAGATGGTTGTTCTCGTGAGGGATAAAGGTTGGGTCCATATTAAACAACGTGGAGGCACCAACGGAGTTACAAGAACATCGAGGCACATCTACAAGAGTGAGTCGAGGTAAGTATCACATCCCATCTTCCCTTTTTTCCTTTGGATGACTAACTTAAAGTGAGACATGGGAACGGCTCTGCATGATAACAAGTCCAAAGATGCTTCATTTGAGCTTGTCTCATTACCCACTTCAAAATGGTAAGTGTGGACAAGATTGTACCCAATAAGAAAGAGGAAAGCCCATTAAGGATACAAGTCCAACTATGAGCATACAAGTGATTGTAAGAAGGAAAATGAGGCACTCTAAGGGGGAACTTTGTCAAGTGCCACACCATGAGACCAATCCTCTTCATAAAATGTACATTGCAAATGATATGAGGGTCAAACATCTATTAGTGGGAAACTTGAGAAAGGCAAGAATGCAAGCCCATCCAAGCATTAGAAAATTCAAGACAAGGATGCCCCATTTCCTACACTTACAAGAGCATCCTATGAACTAAAGCATGATCCAACTTCAAACAAGAGCAGAAAAGTCATATTCACATGTGCAAATAGGATTGGGATTTCTAACTCAAGCCCAAAATAGGCTCACTCCAAAGAAAACAATCTTACCAAAGTGAGCCTACTTGGGCCTTACACATGCTTTACGAAGCTAAGCCCTTGCCTAACATTGACATGGGCCACAAAAGTTGTTCAAAGCCCACGAAAGAAGGTAAGATGGCATAACTATCATGGTCCAAGGGAACTTAAGCCCTAAAAAAATACAAAAGAGCAAGCCAACCCAAAATCCCTAAAGGCGGATGGGTCACTTGTCTCATTCAAGCCCCATACAAAATCCTAAGCCCATTTGAACATAAGAGCACAATGCGGATCGTTTCTTTTGTCCATAGGATTCCCAAAAGACATTTGAGCCACCGTGGAGAATTTTAAAGGCCAAAAATATGATATGGGCCATTCCATCTCAATGGGCACAATCACTTATGAAAATGAAAAGAAGAAAGGACAAGAGAATGGAGACAAAAGCAAAGAAAGCATGAAAAGGGGTTCCAAAATGAAGCTTGAGCTAACCCAAATGCACATGGTGCCCAAGTAATCACTTTGGATTCATTATTTACATAGAACAAAAGCTCTTATAGACAATAACACTCCTTACATGTAGCTTCATGCACATGAAAGAAAGTGTCAATTTGTACATGTGGAGAAGAGAGAAAAATAGGTAAAAAAAATGAAAGTTTTGAAAAGAGCAACTCCATACACCACCTTGAACTTAAAGTGTTACTATTGTCCACCACTTCATACCACACTTTAAAAGCCCTAAGGAGCACCCACAAGAAGAAAGAGAGAAGGCATGAGAACATGAAGAAAAATGGAAACAAATGGAGGAAAGGGAAAACACAAATGAACCTTACCTTTTACCCTTATCTCCTAAGACCAAGAGGGCACCACTTTGTTGTCCAAAACTCCAAACAAAGCCCCTACTTGAAGCTAAGGGATTGAGTGAAGAGGAAAAGAGAAAAGGATCTTGAAAGGGAGAAAGAAAAGAGAGAAAGATGAGAAAACGTGAAGTATAACATGCTGGAACGAGCCACTTCAAGCTGAAATATATAGAGGGGGCCACATGCCATTACCCAGTTGTTAAAAGAAACCAACGGGCAAAGGGAGGACCAACCGCAGCCTGGTTGCCACCAGTCCCCCTTTTGTTGTGATATGTGGCCTATCCCTCTTCCTTGGGAAGAGAAAGACCTTAAGAGGACTTCCTTATAAGGAATCTTGCACAGATTGTCCATTGTGAGGTGATGGAAGAGAGAAAAGTAAAGATAAAAATGACAGATAATTTTAAAATTTTATCCTAAGATCCAATAACTCATGAGAAAATAAAGAGAAATTGGAAGGGTGATGTGGAGGAGAAAGAAACTCCCATGCATTTTTTTAATTTCATAAAAAATATTTTCTCAATAAAAATAGACATCGATCGTGATCGTCAATTCATGATCCGATGGATTGGACCATTTTAAAAAAACTTCATAAATTTCCCAATAAAAATTTGCATCGATCGTGACTGTCGATTTGCGATCCAATGGACCAGATCATTTTTTTTAAAACTTCACAAATTTCTCAATAAAAATCGGCATCGATCATGTTCGTCAATTTATGATCCAATGGACATGATCAGTTTTTAAAAACTTCACAAATTTCCCAATAAAAACTGTCATTAATCATGTCATGCCCCAAACTCGAAAATCGATCTCACAAAATGTTCGATCCCCGAATCTGGTGTCGACAGCCTCCGTAGTACCCCATTCTCAGCTCCTAGCGTCCATATACCAGATTCCGATCATGGGATCCTACAAGGAGGATTTTTCAAGGTACATTTAACTCGTAATAAGTAAAACCACAAGTTTACCCGAATCACAAAGGCAACATCATCATCATATATCCACTAATATAAATATTTGAATACAATGCTAAAAGGGAAATACATATGTCAAAATCAAAGCTCCATGAGTCCGTTGCACGCTCCAAGCTCAATGCTGCTGCAACCTAACATCACCTGCATGCATCCATCGTGCATAAGCTTATAGAAAGCTTAGAGGGTGGTGTAAGTATGTGCACAAGGTAAGTGCCAAGTATTCAATACGATGTCATAATCATACAATATCAAAAATACTAACAAGATCATGAATCATACGATATCAGAGTACACAATAAAGATCAGCTATACAAATGAGGAATCATAAAAAGCCATATATCATATGTCGAGGATGCAATGTACAATTCCCGATGAGTTCACGAATATCGTCAGCCATACCTAGGCAATGCAGAAACATAGTAACCCAAAATGTCATATACCACGGATGTAATGCAATATGCGGTGCGAATGGAATGATCATGTTAGAGTGTGAAGTTGGGATGATAGTACGTAGTATCTCAAGCTATGGGATCCATCACAAGGGACTTCTATCCAAACCAATCTCATACTTAATTTGGATAGTCAAACTCAATGTAGTAAACTCCAGATCTTAGGTTAGTCACGCACCTTAACCAAAATCCTGGCCATTGAAAAGGTACACATATCAATTAGTTGCGCACCACCAGCCTAAGTGGATAGTGAATGAATGAATGAGTAAAATGCTGAGTATGCAACTCCTTCTCAATAAGTCCACATATTAGTATTGTACATCTCTAGGATCATCACCAGGGTCTAGTACACTCTATATGCAATTGCCGACTACTGGACACGCGACCATGCAAGTGGAAGAGACCTCACTATTTTCCTGGCCAGTAGTCAGTCAATATCTACCCAGCACATCGATAGTAGACCCATTTCGAGCTGGTCAAACTCAGCCTAGATATGCCCCCTACCCTCAGGTAGGTTAGGTCATACCCCCTCCCAATCGACCACTACACAATGGGGACGCGGCCTACTGGTATTCGGCACTCGGGCGCTCATGTATCTACTCGGTATCCTGGCCTCGTAGGTTTAGAGATTTTCACCCAGGGACATCTATGGTGTCCCAATGCTAGTAACAGATTTTTGGTGTCTCATCTAGCCATCCACGACATGTCTGTAGAGGCTATGGTCCTGATGTCGCTAGGGCGTATAGTAATCACAACACACAATGAAAGATGCATGAGTCATACAATCCAGTCATGTATCAATCCTGCGCATACCATGCGCTCATGTGAGATAATCTCTGCCTATCAGGGAGTCTCATAATAACCTGCCCAATGACATATGCAATGGTCAATCACATCTCATAATAAACATACAGATGATGCGTTTGGGCATGTATCATGATGTTATGCTGTCACATACTCATAATCGGTATCATAACCGGTATCGGTGATCGACATCGATAATCGGAATCAGCCTCGATGAGAATGGGTGATGAGGGTCGAATATTGCATATCAGATCCCGGTTATTACCTGATTTCACGTACATGATAATGCTTAATGTCATATTTTAATTGTGTTTTTATTGCAGGATGTAATCAGGAGTGTGGACTGAAAAAGAGTATTAAAAGTATGGATTTGACGCTCTGAAGTAACCAAAGCAAAGGACGGACCCCAGGGGACTAATATCAACAGATTTACACATCAGAGATCCGAGAAAATCGAGCCGTTCACATTAAACGGGCCCGAAATTGGTGCAAAATGCAAGATCAAATGGTTCTCGCCATCTGATTGACTTAAAACCTCATACATGGTCTGGGAGATATAAATTAACCATACACGTAAAATTTCATCCATTGGATATCTTAGGAAGTGGCCCAACGGCCAGATCAGCCACTTAATTCATTAAGTGGGGCCCACCTACAATCTGGATATACTTCAAAATTGACCTAGACGGTGTAAATAATATGAGAAACAGGATGGACGAATTGGATTTCTCGACAACATCATAGTGGACCCCATATGTACAGCGTGTGTACATAGTGTACACACGCCCACCGTGCACTGGACCCGCCAGCTGGTCAGAGCAAGCGTTGACCCACATCTTCTGAAAATGGAAGTTTTTTTTTTCGCTCGCAGCAAATGCACGGCCGCTGGCCATTTTACGGTCGACTGTGGGCCCCACACATGCCCCATCCGGCTAATCCACACCGTCCACCATGTAGACAGCTGTGAAAACTTCAAATCCATGCTGATTGTCTTCATTCATGCAAGTACACGTGTGAGATACAGAGGCCACAAGTGGACTTCCCTGCAACGTTCATATTGATTTAGCATGATTTCTTCTTTGGTCCGAGTCAATGGACATTCAAAACTGACTACTCTTGATCGAAATTTCAAGAGGAATGCAGTGGACGGGGTGGATTTCCCCGAAAACACTCCTGTGGGGCCCACCGATCACATCAACAGAGGACGTGTGTAGGCTTACGCACGTCCACGAGCCTACGCAAGTCTGCTAAATCGTGACTTCCGGGATCCCGTGGCCCACCATCTTCGATCAGATGGAAGATCTGATCCGTCCATCATGTAAAGCAGCCAAAAACGTTCAAGGAGACGTTGATTTTACGTATAACATGTAAGTTTTTGAGGAGTTTGAAGGCACCGAAGTTTGCTGCGAAAAGGCTTTCGCTGCACATGCGTAGCTGCTGCGACAGCTTCTCCACCGACTCCAGCAGCTATAAAAAAAGCCAGGGAGCTTGAGAAGAGCCAGAGCCTGAGGAGAGCCAAGGAGAGGAGAAAGAGAAGAGAAAGGAGAGAGAGAGAGAAGAAGGAAGAAGGGAGATGTTCTTAGCGTTTAAATCTTATTTTTCCTTCTTTTTTATTTGAAATTATGGATTGGTAATCTTGTAGCTAGGGCTGAGATGAAGCCCCTAATTGAGTAATTCTTGTCAATGTTGAATTTATTTTAATCTGATTGATTTGTTTCTTTCACTAGTGTGCTTAACTGTAATTTTCATGCTTCTCCATTCTATGAGCTCGACCAAAGTCTAAATATGGGTGTTGTTTGGAATCTTAACTAGGTTCTTGTGTCTGACCATGAACAGGTTTCCTATAGAGGAAGAAACAGGAATCCACATCTCTCTATGCCTGACTATGGATGGAAAGATGTGATCCATATGCTTTAAAGGATTATATATTCTGTGTGCCCGACCAAGGACATAGGGTGTGCTTTGTTTATTAAATTTATATCAATCTCAATTAGGGTGAATCAACAGGAAAAATAAGGGTTAGGATAATTAGGAGTGGATTCGAAAGTCGTAGTTTTCTCTTTGATTAGATTTTACTCATTGCTCTCGGTTATTTCTCCATAGATTTATGTTAGTTTACTTATTAGTTTGCTAAAATATTTGTTGGATTAGTTAAGAGGAATAATAAATTTCAAATTGTGACAACCAGTCCTAGTGGGAACGATCTCGTAATACGTACCATATCTACATTTAATTCGTATACTTGCAAGTTAAAATCATTTAAATCAGATTGGTTTAACTTAAAACATCAATGCCTAACAAGGCCTAAGGGAAGGTCACAATATGGACATTTAACTATCATTGTCCATCAATGTGGACATTTAATGTTCACAACCCAAGTGCAGGGTTGTGATGTAGTAATAAAACTAGGTGAGACCGAGGTCGAATCCACAGAGACTGAAACCTGGATGTTATCTGAAAATCACTAGAACTAGAACTAGCCTAAGATGAGATCTAATCAGGTGAATATGAAGAAATAATTGTGAAAAAGGAAACTAAAATTTACAGAATTCAAGAGTAGGAAACTAGGGATTCAAAGGATCCACTTGTAGAGATCAGGGAGATCTACGGTTGATTCATGAACTCAACTGGACTTCAAGTCCCATCTTCATCCAGTTGGAGGATATAACCTGAAAAATAATTCTGAACTTCATTTAATCTAGTTTTCAAGAGATCAAACAGGTGTAAATTGGAATGGATTCCATCACCAAACCATGCCCATGAGACAAATCAAACAACAGAATTAACCAATTCACAGCCAATCTGAGTGATATACGAATGTCAGGAAGAGTTCCATCATTCCACTATGTCCAAGGGGTGATGGTGAACAATAAGGCGTCCTAGCTTCATAATCACGATAAGGAAAAAGGAAATACTCAAGCCATTGTAGATCTATTGTAATGTCAGTCACAAAAAACATGAAAAACTAAAAAGCATTCCTTATATAAAACTAGCATAAAAATCCATTCAATCACTAATCCAAGCCATAGAAATCTCCCATCATGCCACAAGCTTCACCTCCTAGCCCTAGCTAGGGGGTTTAGCCAACCATGATTAGGCTAAAACACTCAAAATCTAATAAAGAAAACAGAAACATAAAGAAAACAAGAAGAAAGAAAAATTGTAAACCAACAACTCTCTCCTTGTGCTCACGTCCAAAGAATGGTTTTTTTCTTCTCTTTCACGTTCTCTCCCTCTTTGTTTTACAGGTGTGTTGGTCGGCTAGAACAGTTAGAGTCGATGGAGAGCTTCACGTGCGCAGCGGCAGAAAATGCAACTCCACTTGCGTTTGGAAAGAGTTTTCCACCGAAAGATGTCTAAGAGACCAATTTGGACTCCATGGTTATGGTTGTGGGCCATAGTGGAAGAGATTGAATGGTCTGGATCATCCATCCGACCATGATCATGATCACGGAATGCCCCACTGAGGTCGGCAACGTCCCCACGGTGTCTTGCGCATGAACTTGCACTGGCTTGTTCGGTGGGCCCCACAGAGGTGTTTTCAGAAAAATCCACCCCGTCCATTGGATTCAGGACAAAATTTTAGTAAAAAATGGGTGGTTTTGAACATCCATTGACATGGCCCAGACAAGAAATTACAATAAAATCAATTTTGAACGTCTCAGGGCAGTCCTTTTGTGATCTTTGTATTGCACACGTGTGCATGCATGGATGTGAAAAGTCAGCATGGTTTTGTAGTATTTGATGCCCTCTACAAGATGGACAGCGTTGATTAGACGTAAAGGGCAAGTGTGGGGCCCACAATCGTCCGAAAAATAGACCAGGGCCGTCCGTTCGCTATAGTGAAAACAGAAATTTCCGTTGTTTTTAAAGTCGGTCGGGTCAACACTTGCTTGGACCGACTGACGGGTCCTGTGCACTTCGAGCGTGTGTACACTATGTACTGTACATATGGGGCCCAATGTGATGCTTTTAAGAAATCTGATCTGTCCGTCCTTTTTCTCACATTATTTAAACCATTGGAACTAAAATTGAGGCAGTTCCAAATATCAGGTGGGCCCCAAATTAAAGATTAATGGGCTGATCTATCCGTTGGCCCACTTCCCGAGATCTTCAATAGCTGAAATTTAATATGTACGGTTAATTTATGGTCCCCATCACATGTATGGAGTTTCAAGTCAATCGGATGGTGGAAACCATGTGATCTTGCATTAGGGACCAATTTCGGGCCATCTTTAACATGAACGGTCTGATTTCATCAGATCCCTGGCTTGTAAATCCACTGATCTCATTCCTCTGGAGTTCGTCCCTTGCTCTGGTGCCTCTAGAGCATCAAATCAATACTTTTAATTCTCTTTTTCAGTCAACGCTCCTAATTACACCCTGCAACAAAAACAGGATTAAATTAATCCATTAAGCAGTGTCATGTTTGTAAATCTATGTAATAACTGGGGTCTAATATGCAATATTTGACCCTCAACACAACCCCCAATTAGCATTTTGCTAGTCCCGAGCAAAGTATGAGAAAATTAAGTTGAGATTGATATAAGAAATTCTGTAAAACCAAGTGATATTTGAAAAATAATCCAAGCATTAGAATTCTAAGATTCATGGATGATGGACATTACTTCCTCCTGGACTCGAGCACACAGTAAACTTCCCAGTCAAGTTCAAAAATATTAATCCACCAATTAGAAAATTCCTAAACATTGAGATTCATGGTTGTATAGTATAATCTCAACTTATCATTATTAAGAGATCCAATCGTCAATTTCATGATATCCTTGGTAACCAACAAAAGAATTCATGATCACCAAGACTTTAAACCAAAACTTGCCTCACAGGTTATCTTTTCATTTTCGTTCAGCCTTTGATTGTTTCAGTAAAAGTAATGTTAAAAAGGGGAATCAAATCCTCACCTATAGGGAGCAAACCTATGGTAAAGACTGTACACCTAAACCTTTTTTGACATATCATCTATGGGGAATCAAATCTACACCTATAGGGAGCAAATCTATTGTGAAGATTATTTGCCTAACCCTTTCCTAAGGTATCTGTAGGTATTGTCTTTTTCGTCCATTGATCATGATGGGCAAATTGTCCATGCTGGTTCCTTACATGCTTAGTGATGACCAAGTTAACCATTCAATATCAAACTGAAACCTTAATGTGAAAGCGAGATGTGACATGTGAAATCATGACTCAATCAATATTTTCAACTTCCAATTTTAGATTAACAATTCGAACTAACTGTGAAATCTAACAGAAACTGAATCCAAGAGTCATAAATTACCAACATCACGTATCTTGAAATTCTAAGTGCCCTAGATGGCCGTCAAAATCACTTTGAATTCACACGAAATTTCATAAAAATTAAAAAAATTTCACAATCTTTGCTCAAGACCAAGAAAACAATGATTAGGAAGCCTAATCTTCCACCCCCAACCTAAAATCTACATTGTCCTCAATGTAAAAGATGCAAGCATGCAATGCACATGGGACAATGAAAGTAAATGAGAAGTGATGGGAAGATAATACCTGGATAATGAATCGAGAGAGACTTTTCCATAGAGATCTCAACGTAAAAGTAAGTCAGCACAAGAGAGAAATCAACAGAAGCAACCTATCCTAAAACAATCTAGAAAACAAACTACCCTAGTCCTATGAAAACAGTAACCCTACCTATATCTCCATCAGACTAGGAGATCAATCCTGATAAACAGGATCAGTCAGAGGCATGGACATGTCCTCTGAATCAAATTTCTCAACAAATGGCTTTAGTCGATGTCCATTCACTTTAAACTCATTGTCATTGTCTGGATTCCGAATCTTAATAGCGCCATGAGGATAAACATTGATAACAGTAAAAGGGCCGGCCCAACGAGATCGAAGCTTACCCGGGAAGAGATGTAATCGAGAATTATACAAAAGGACTTTCTGACCAGGCGTGAATGATTTTCGTAGAATATGATAGTCATGAAATGCCTTCATTCTGTCCTTGTAAATTCTCGAGTTCTCATACGCGTCATTTCGGATTTCTTCGAGTTCATTCAACTGAAGTTTGCGTAGCAAGCCGGCGCTGTCCAGATTAAAATTTAAATTTTTGATCACCCAGTAGGCTCTATGTTCCAACTCCACAGGCAAGTGACAAGCTTTCCCATAGACAAGTCTAAAGGGAGACATTCCAATAGGAGTTTTTAAAGCAGTACGGTAAGCCCATAAGGCATCGGTCAATCGAATTGACCAATCCTTATGGTCAGGGTTAACCGTTTTCTCCAAAATGTGTTTGATCTCCCTATTGGAAATCTCATCTTGCCCACTTGTCTGAAGGTGGTATGGGGTGCTCACCTTCTGAGAGATACCGTATTTCTTCATTAAACTCTCGAATGACCTATTACAAAAGTGTGAGCCCCTATCACTAATGATAGCTCAAGGCGTTCCGAATCGGGAAAGGATGTTCTCTTTTAAGAATTTAATGAACGTGCAATGGTCATTAGTCTGACACGGAATCGCTTCAACCCATTTAGTGACAGTCTACGGCAAGCAAAATATATAAATTTTCAAAAGATTGGGGGAATGGTCCTATGAAATCGATGCCCCAGCAATCAAATGCCTCTATGATAAGAATGGGATTCAAGGGCATCATATTTCGACGGGACAATGGTCCCAATTTCTGACAACGCTCATAAGCTTTACAAAACTCATGAGTGTCCCTGAACATAGTGGGCCAGTAGAAGCCACATTGCAGAATCTTGGTCGTGGTCTTTTTAGTAGAAAAGTGACCACCACAGGCCTGTGAGTGACAGAAGGAGATGACACTCTGATGTTCATCGTCTGGCACACATCTCCTCAAGATTTGGTCTGGGCAATATTTAAACAAATATGGATCATCCCAGAAAAAGTTGCGCACCTCAGTGAAAAATTTCTTCTTATCCTGCGCAGTCCAATATGTCGGTATGGAACCTGTGGCAAGATAATTGGCGATATCAGCGAACCAAAGTGAATGAGAGACTCTGAACAACTGTTCATCAGGGAACATGTCATTGATATGTGTTGTCTCAAGGAAACCAGAGGGATTAAGGCGAGAAAGGTGGCCAGCCACTATGTTCTCTACTCCTTTTTTATCTTTTATTTGTAGGTCAAATTCTTAGAGTAGGAGGATCCATCGTATCAGATGGGGCTTGGCATCATTCTTAGAAAAAAGATACTTGAGTGCCGCATGATCAATGTAAATAATGATCTTGGATCCGATCAAGTAGGACCTAAATTTTTCCAAAGCAAACACTACGGCCAAGAGTTCTTTTTCCGTAGTCGAGTAGTTCACTTGGGCAGGATTTAGAGTCTTACTTGCATAATGAATAACATATGGTTTCTTATCTTTTCTCTGACCTAGAACCGCCTCAAGAACATAATCAGATGCGTTGCACATAAGTTCAAAAGGAATGCTCCAGTCAGGTGGCTGTATGATGGGTGCACTGGTCAATATGCCCTTAAGCTCAGTGAAAGCTTCCTGACATGGCTTAGTCCACTCGTATGGTGCATCCTTTTGAAGTAGGTTACATAGAGGATGAGAGATGAGACTAAAGTCCTTTATGAATCTTCTGTAAAACCCAGCGTGTCCTAAGAAGGATCGCACATCCCGTATGTTCTTGGGTGGAGGTAGGTTAAAGATAAGATCAATTTTTGCCTTATCCACCTCGATTCCTTTGGACGAGATAATATGTCCTAGGACAATTTCCTTATGAACTATGAAATAGCACTTCTCCCAATTAAGTACCAAGTTCTTTTCTTCACATCTTTTCAGCACACATTTAAGACTTTCCAAGTACTCGCTGAAAGATGAACCAAAGACAGAAAAATCATCCATGAAGACCTCTAGATATCGCCCCACCATGTCAGAAAAAATACTCATCATACACCGCTGAAAAGTGGCAGGGGCATTATATAGTCCGAAGGCATCCTTCGGTAAGCAAAGGTGTCGTAGGGACATGTAAATGTAGTCTTTTCTTGATCTTCAGGGGTGATCTCTATTTGATTATAGCCCAAATACCTGTCAAGGAAACAGTAATAGAAATGACCAGCTAACCTTTCCAAGATCTGGTCAATGAAGGACAAAGGAAAGTGGTCTTTCCTTATAACGGTATTTAACTTCCTATAGTCAATGCACATTCTCCAACCAGTAGTAACTCTAGTTAGCACAAGTTCGTTATTGGCATTGGCTACGATGGTGATCCCGGACTTCTTAGGAACCACTTGAGTTGGACTCACCCATTGACTATCGGATATAGGGTATATGATACCCACATCCAATAGTTTAAGAACCTCGGCCTTAACCACTTCCTTCATGTTTGGATTTAGTCTACGTTGTGATTGTCGAGCGGCCTTTGCATTATCCTCAAGATAAATGCGGTGAGTACAAATCGAAGGGTCTATTCCCTTGAGGTCCGCAATCGTCCATCCAAGAGCTCCCTTATGCTCAAGGAGAGTAGATATAAGCATACTCTCTTGTTCTTTCTCAAGGTGGGCAGAAATCACCACCAGGTATGTCTCATCTTGACCTAAATATGCATATTTCAAATCAGAGGGCAAAGATTTTAGGTCAAGCTTTGGTGGCTTAAGGTTAGACGGTAGAGGCACTTCATCAGTTTGGGGCAACTTTTCAAATTGTGGCCTCCACCGGTTAACTTTAAGTACCGGTGCAGCATCAAGCATGGCACACATCTCCCTAATCATGTCATCATCAATATCATGGGAGTGAGCCAGACACGTATCAAGAGGATCAGAGGATAAGGTAAAGGGTGTCCTATCTTCCACGAAAGTGTCAATCATGTTAATGTCGTGGGCATCGTCATCATCCTCTAATCGTCTGCTTATGTTGAAAAAGATATTCATTTCTAATGTCATATTCCCGAAAGACATACTCATGACACCATTCCTGCAATTAATAATTACGTTTGAGGTGGTAAGGAATGGTCGACCAAGAATAACAGGAATCTGAGTGCTCATGTTCCCGATGGGTTCAGTATCCAGGATGATGAAATCTACTGGGTAGTAAAATCGATCAACTTGGACCAACACATCCTCAATTATCCCTCTTGGTACACGAACAGAGCGATCAACAAGTTGTAGTGTGGTTAGGGTGGGTTTTAATTCACCTAAACCCAAATGTTTGTATACCGAGTAGGGGATAAGATTAACGCTTGCTCCTAAGTCAAGAAGTGCGTGCTCAATTCGATAGTTCCCGATTACACATGATATGGTTAGGCTACTAGGATCTTTGAATTTTTGCGGCACATCTTGCTTTAGGATGACACTCACTTTCTCAGTCAGGAAGATTTTCTTTTGAATACTCTGTCGCCTTTTAGTCGTACATAAGTCTTTTAAGAATTTGACATATGAAGGTATTTGTTTCCCGGCATCATGTAGAGGAATGTTGACTTTCATTTATTTCAACACCTCTAGAATATCCTGAGAGTTAGAGAGAGGTTTTGGTGCAACCAACCGTTGGGGAAATGGAGCAACCGGCTTCCCTTGAGGTTCTGGTTCTAACTCTGGTGGGGCATGGCTAGATCCATCTTCTTTATCCACTTCCGGGTCTTTAGGCTTTTCAGCCATAACCGAAATAGTTTTATCAATGATCTTTCCACTCCTAAGAGTGGTGATGGATTTAGCTTGCTCCATCTAATTTGAAGAGCTTGGGTCGCTAACTTCATATTGTGATTTAGGATTAGGAAGAGGTTGAGCTGGGAAACTCCCCTTGTTCCCAATCGCACTTTCAGCCTTAAGCGAACTTTCAGCCTTAAGTCCTTGTATCGCTTTTGTAAGGTCTTGAAAGGCTTGTAGCATACCCTGATTGAAAAGCTCTTGCTTTTGAAAGTGTTTTAGAACCAAATCCTCTTGCGATTTCTCTTAAGATGGAATTTGATTTAGGAAACCCTGAGGTGTAGCGGTTTGTCCATTCCTCCAACTGAAGTTGGGATGATTTCTCCAGCCAGGATTATATGTGTTAGAGGTGGGCCCACTGAAAGGTCTTTGGTAATTGCTCATGGCATTGGATTACTCATTCAATACCTCTTGAAAGGCAGATATAGTTGGATAATTTTCAATTGTATGAATGTTGCAACCACAAATACTGCAAACAGTTTCCTTAGTCTTATCCTTCTTTAATTCCATGGCCTCGAGTTTTCTAGTGAGATTAGCCACTTTAGCATTAATATCATCATCTTCTTTCAGGAGATACATTCCACCTCTTTCCTTGGAATGAGTTAGCCTAGACGTAGTATTTAGTCTAGGGGAGATGTCCCATGATTGTGTGTTCTCAGCAAGTTTATCAAAGTAGTCCCACACCTTATCGACGCCTTTATTCATAAACTCCCCATTACACATCATCTCGACTAATTGGCGCATGGGGGATGTCAGTCTATCATAGAAAAAGTTCGTGATGCACCACATTTCAAAACCATGTTGTGGGCATGAACTGACAAGATCTTTGAACCGCTCCCAACATTGGAAGAATGTTTCATCTTCCCTTTGGGCGAAGTTCATGATCGACTTTCTAAGGGTGTTCGTCTTATGGTATGGAAAAAATTTCTTGATGAACTCCCTTGTCATGTCATTCCATCTGCCAATAGATCGAGGACGTAGTGAATGTAACCATGTCTTGGCTTTCTCTTTCAAAGAAAAGGAAAAGAGTTTCAACCTGACCGTGTCATCAGACACGTTAGGAAAGTATAAGGTAGTTATAATCTCATCAAACTCTTTTAGATGCAAATAAGGATTTTCTGATTCCAGCCCATGAAATTTAGGAAGAAGTTGGATCACTCCAGGCTTGATATCCATGTGTCCTGCATTCTCAGGAAAAACCATGCATGAGGGCGTACTCACCCCCGCCGGTTGTAAATAATCTCATAAAGTACGAGGCGGGGGTGCTTGATGCACCTCATTCTCATCCTGAATGTCCGCTACCCTAGGTTGGGGTAGAAGAGGTTGGTTTTCAGCCATATCCTCAATTAACACAAGGGATTTTGAGCGATGTCTAGTCCTACGATAGACAGTTAACCCCTCAACTAATCCTCCTTTAGTCAAGAGACGTCGAGTGTTGTCACGAGCCCACTTGGGCATGAAACACTCGCAGCCCTCAATCAAATTCTAAACCTTATCCTAAGAAAGGAAATAAAAATCTAGAAAGAAAGAGAGGGTTGGAAAGAAGTTACCAAATTGGAGTCTCTAAATTAAAAAAAACCTGCAAAACAAAACAAAACAGTTTCTAAAAATAGTAAGTCTAAAGTTAGAAAATTCCTAAAAGAGAAAGAAGAAATATTTCTAAAACGAATTAGGAAAGTCCTAAACTAGAGAGTAAGTTAAAAACATCTGAAAAATAGAAATTAGAAATTAGAAAGAGTTTACCGAATTAGAAATTTCTATCTTAAAAGCCTACAAAACAGGAAAGTTTCTAAACAAGAGTCTACAGATAGGAAATTTCAAAAAAAAAAAAAAAAAAAAAAAGGAAACAAAGTTCAATTCTAAAAGAGTTAAAATTAGAAACTTGCTAAAAAGGAAGATAAATCTTAATTTAGAAATAGCAAAGAAGAAATTTAAGAAAAGAGATTACCAAATTAGAAACCTATCTCAGAATCCTACAAAATAAGAAAGTTGGGTTAGTTTCTAAAAAAAGGAAAAACTATCCAAAACTAAAGAAAATAGAAAGTTACTTGAAGGGAAATAGAAAATTTCTAAAATTAAACCCTAAAAATTAGAAGAAAAAAAAAAAACCTAATCTTAAACTAATCCCAAAACTAGTTAAACTCAAACAACGTAGCCGTCAATCCCCGGCAACGGCACCAAAAACTTGTTCACTCCCCAAGTGCAGGGTTGTGATGTAGTAATAAAACTCGGTGAGACCGAGGTCGAATCCACAGAGACTGAAACCTGTACATTATCTGAAAATCACTAGAACTAGAACTAGCCTAAGATGAGATCTAATCAGGTGAATATGAAGGAATAATTGTGAAATAGGAAACTAAATTTTGCAGAATTTTAGAGTAGGAAACTAGGGATTCAGAGGATCCACTTGTAGAGATCAGGGAGATCTACGGTTGATTCATGAACTCAACTGGACTTCGAGTCCCATCTTCATCCAGTTGGAGGATATAACCTGAAAATCAATTTTGAACTTCATTTAATCTAGTTTTCAAGAGATCAAACAGGTGTAAATTAGAATGGATTCCATCACCAAACCATGCCCATGAGACAAAGCAAACAACAGAATTAACCAATTCACATCTAATCTGAGTGATATACGAATGTCAGGAAGAGTTCCATCATTCTACCATGTCCAAGGGGCGATGGTGAACAATAGGGCGTCCTGGCTTCATAATCACTATAAGGAAAAAGGAAATACTCAAGCCATTGTAGATCTATTGTAATGTCAGTCACAACAAACCATGAAAAACTAAAAAGCATTCCTTATATAAAACTAGCATAAAAATCCATTCAGTCACAAATCCAAGCCGTAGAAATCTCCCATCATGCCACAAGCTTCACCTCCTAGCCCTAGCTAGGGGGTTTAGCCAACCATGATTAGGCTAAAACACTCAAAATCTAATAAAGAAAACAGAAACATAAAGAAAACAAGAAGAAAGAAAAATTGTAAACCAACAACTCTCTCCTTGTGCTCACGTCCAAAGAATGGTTTTTTTCTTCTCTTTCACGTTCTCTCCCTCTCTGTTTTATAGGTGTGTTGGTCGGCTAGAACAGCTGGAGTCGGTGGAGAGCTTCACGTGCACAGCGACAGAAAACGCAACTCCACTTGCGTTTGGAAAGAGTTTCCCGCCGAAAGATGTCCAAGAGACCAATTTGGACTCCATGGTTATGGTTGTGGGCCACAGTGGAAGAGATTGAACGGTCTCGATCACCCATCCGACCATGATCATGATCACGGAACGCCCCAATGAGGTC
Source organism: Magnolia kwangsiensis (assembly GCA_037074715.1). NCBI lineage: Eukaryota > Viridiplantae > Streptophyta > Magnoliopsida > Magnoliales > Magnoliaceae > Magnolia > Magnolia kwangsiensis. The sequence goes on along the minus strand of CM073587.1, from coordinate 18,673,630 downwards.
GGCAGCGTCCACACGCTGTCTTGCGCATGAATTTGCGCTGGCTTGTTCGGTGGGCCCCACAGAGGTGTTTTCAGAAAAATCCACCCCGTCCATTGGATTTAGGATGAAATTTCAGTAAAAAATGGGTGATTTTGAACGTCCATTGACGTGGCCCAGAGAAGAAATTACAATAAAATCAATTTTGAACGTCTCAGGGCAGTCCTTTTGTGATCTCTGTATCGCACATGTGTGCATGCATGGATGTGAAAAGTCAGCATGGTTTTGTAGTATTTGATTCCCTCTACAAGATGGACAACGTTGATTAGACGTAAAGGGCAAGTGTGGGGCCCACAATTGTCCGAAAAACAGACCAGGGCCGTCCGTTCGCTGCAATGAAAACGAAAATTTCCATTTTTTTAAAGTCAGTCGGGTCAGCACTTGCTTGGACCGACTGACGGGTCCTGTGCACTTCGGGCGTGTGTACACTATGTACACACGTTGTATATATGGGGCCCAATGTGATGCTTTCAAGAAATTTGATCCGTCCATCCTTTTTCTCACATTATTTAAACCATTGGGACTAAAATTGAGGCAGTTTCAAATATCAGGTGGGCCCCAAATTGAAGATTAATGGGCTGATCTATCCATTGGCCCACTTCCCGAGATCTTCAATAGCTGAAATTTAATATGCATAGTTAATTTATGGTCCCCATCACATGTATGAAGTTTCAAGTCAATCAGATGGTGGAAACCATGTGATCTTGCATTAGGGACCAATTTCGGGCCATCTTTAACGTGAACGGTCTGATTTCATCAGATCCCTGGCTTGTAAATCCACTGATCTCATTCCTCTAGAGTCCGTCACTTGCTCTGGTGCCTCTAGAGCATCAAATCAATACTTTTAATACTCTTTTTCATTCAACGCTCCTAATTACACCCTGCAACAAAAACAAGATTAAATTAATCCATTAAGCAGTGTCATGTTTGTAAATCCATGTAATAACTGGGGTTTAATATGCAATATTTGACCCTCAATATTTAACCAACATTACTCCTACGGAATGGCCTTCATAAGGTCAAGCATGTAGTGGGATCATGGCCACACATAAGGGCCTAATACACATCACTATGGATCTCGCTCATGGACCACATATACATCATAATGGGCCACATCTTAGGGCCTTATATAAACAACAGGTGGACCCTGTACATGGGCCTCAGGTACATCACACGGGCCACGACCCATGCGCCTAACGCACATCATAATGAGACTCATTAAATGGGATACAAAAACATCACAATGGTCACACTATATGGGCCGGAAATACATCTCATTGGGCCTTACTAATGGGCCGAAAATACATCATAATGGGCCATGACATATGGGCCAAAAATACATCTCAATGGGCCATGAACCATGGGCCTCAGTACATCGTAATGGGCCGCAACCACTCATGGGCCTCAAATACAACAAGTGGGTCGCATCAATGGGCCACACAATGGGCCTCATAAACATTAAGTGGGCCGCATCAATGGGCCTCAAGGGAGAGCTTGGGTTACACCAAAAATCATTTCAATAGTTGCAGGTGTAACATGTGTATCACTGTACACTATCATTCTTTAGGGCACATGCCTCACTAATGATGATCAGTGCCACCAAACATTGTCTATGTAAATCAGCACTGTCCAAACATTGGACAACACTGTCCAAACACTGTCCATGTAAATTTACACCATCCAAACATTGGACAGCACCGTCCAACACTGTCTGGACGGTGTGGAAAAAATAAATATATCACGGTGGGGCAGCACAACACCTTCCAAACACGTCCAGCACTGTTTGGACTGTGTGGATGAAACAAATACATCACGGTTGCCCCCACAACAGGTGGGTTGCCACATGGGGCCACCTGATATGTATATATATATATATATATATATATATATATATATATATATATATATATATATATATATATATATTTGGATCAATAGCAGCGTCCAGGCCTGAGATGGCCTGGATGAATTCATACGTCATGGTGGGGTCCACAACCATGTCCAAGATTGGACAATGTGGATACCACAAAAAGATCATGAGAGGACCCCCGATGAACAGTCCAGATATTACACATGACTCATGATTAGACCCACCATCTAGATGATGGACGGGTGGATCTGTAGCATATACATTGAGGTGGGCTTCCACCATCAGATGTACAGTGTGGGTATAACCCATATCACAGGATGGGACCCACATAATCGCTAGACGGTGTGGATTTCTCACATACACCAAAGTGGGCTCCACCGCGATGGATGGCATGGATGCACGCATCAGGTGGGCCACCAAACAGTAAAAAAGGAGAGAGAGAGAGAGAGAGAGAGAGAGAGAGAGAGAGAGAGAGAGACGTGAGATGGGGAGGAGTCACGCCCCAAACCCGAAAATCGGATTCATAGGAATCTCGATCACCGAATTCGGTACCGATAGCCTCCGTAGTACTCCATTCTCGACTCCTAGCATTCATATGCCAGATTCCGATCCTGGGATCCTATAAGGAGGACTTTTTTTGTGTACATTTAACTCGCAATAAGCATAACCACATGATTACCCAATTCACAAAGGCAACATTATCATCACATATCCACTAATATAATCAGTTGAGTACAACGCTGAAAAGAATTACATAAATAAAAATCAAGCTCCAGAAGACCGCTGTACGCTCCATGCTCAACACTGTTGCAACCTAATATCACCTGCACGCATCTATGATGCATAAGCTTATAGAAAGCTTAGAGGGTGGTGTAAGTGTGTGCACAAGGTAAGTGTCAAGTATTCAATACAATGCTATAATCATACAATATCGGAAGTACTGGTAATCCATAAATCGTGCAGTATCGGAATAAGTAGAAATACTAGCAAGATCAAGAATTATCAGAGTAAACAGAAATACTGACAAGATCATAAATCATACGATAACAGAGTAAGCGAAAATAATGACAAGTTCATGAGTCACACAATATTAGAATACGTAAGACAAATCAACTATGTAAATGAGGAATCATAGATAGTCAAATATCAGATGCAAAGGATGCAATACAATATACATTCCTGATGAGTACACAAATAGTGTCAGCCGTACCTAGACCATATAAATACAGAAACACAATAACCCAAAATGTCGTATGCCGCGAATGTCATGCAATATGCGGTGCGAATGAAATGGTCATGCTGGAGTGTGAAGTCAGGATGATAGTATGTAGTATCACAGGCTATGAGGTCCATCACAAGGGACTTATATACAAATCAGTCTCATACCTAAATTTAGATAGTCAGACTAAATGTGGTAAACTCCTGATCTCAGGTTAGTCGCGTGCCCCAACCGAAATCCTGACCATTACGAAGGTAAGCGTAACAAATAGTTGCGCACCACTAGCCTGAGTGGATGATGAATAAATGAATGAATGAATGAATGAGTATGCAAATCCTGCTCACTAAATCCACATATCAGTATAGTTCATCTCTGGGATCATCACCAGCGTCTAGTACACTCTACGCCAGCTTTTCATCCCTATCCGAACGCACAACTGGGAGAGCGGAAGAGACCTCACTATCCGCCTGCCAATATTGGGCCTGGCTCGTCGATAGCGAACTGATTTCTCAAGCTGGTCAAACTCAACTTAAAAGTTGCCCCCTCACTCAGGCGGGTAAGGTCACACTCCTTTCCAACCGACCACGACATAGTGGGACACGCAACCTACTGGTATACGGCCCTCGTGCGCTCATATATCCACTCGGTCTCGACGTTAGAGTCATCTCCTAGCTACGGAGGTTTAGAAATTTTCACCCAGGGACATCTATGGTGCCCGTATGCTAGAACCAAACATTTTCGGTGTCCCGTCTGGCCATCCACGATATGCCTGTGGAGGCTACGACCCTGATGTTACTAGGGCGTATAACACACAATATAAGATGCATGAGTCATACAATCCAGTCATGCATCAATCCTACGCGTGTCGTGCACTCATGTGAGATAACCTCCGCCTATCAGGGAGCTTCATATCAACACATTCAATGACATATGTAATGATCAACCAGATCTCATAACAAACATGCAAATGATGCACATGGGCATGAATCATGATATCATGTTGATACATACTCATAATCATGGGCTTCATCTCCTAGCCTTCAAATGCATCACAATGGGCCTCATCACATAGGCCTTAAACAGGGGCTGAATACACATCACAACAGGCCTTAAATATATGCCACATATACATCACATTGGACCCTCGACAATCAAAATAAGGAATCGGCCACAAAAAATCAAATTAGTAATCGGCCTCGATCGATAATCGACAATCGGTCACGACAAATCAAAATCGGTAAGCGGCCTCGATAGATAATCGGCAATTGGCCATGTCAATTTAGAATCAGTAATCGGTCTCGATCGATAATCGACAATTGGCCACGATAAATCAGAATCGATAAGCAGCCTCGATCGATAATCGGCAATCGGCTTAGATAATCGGTACTGATAATCAGCATCGGTAATCAGCACCGACGATAAGCATCGATAATCGGCCACGACAACCAGCATATATAGATAAGGCGGGGTCCATAGATGGACAACTAATCAACCATAATGTAAAGATCAACTTTCGACCGTGGTTATATCAAATCCGATAGTACGGAGCCATCCGTCTATGGCAAATGGGGCTCACTTATTTAGGTTAACTCACGAAGAGAATGGGCCTAACAAGGCCTAAGGGAAGGTCACAATGAGGACATCTAACTGTCATTGCCCATCAGCGTGGACATTTAACCAACATTGCTCCCAAATAGTGGCCCATATAGAGTCAAATATAAGGTGGGCCCATAGCCTCATACAAAGGTCTAATGTATATCACATTGGGCCTCATACAAGGGATATATACACAACAAGTGGGCCCTGCACATGGGCCTCAGATACATCGCATGGACACAACCCATAAGCCTCAAATATATCATAATAGACCTTATCAAATGGGTTGGAAGTACATCTCAATGGGCCACGTCCCACAGCCTGATACACACCACAATGGGCCGCATGACATGGTCCTAATACGCATCACTATGGGCCACAACCAATGGGCTTCAATACACAATAGGTGGGCCCTACATATAGGCCTCAAATATATACAACCGGTGGGCCTCAATTACATTAAATTGGGCCTCACTCAAGGGTCATAAACATATCATATGCATCACTTTTGGGCCACATCACATGGGCTTCATACAAGGTTCTCATGAAATAGCCCATGGCCCACCCAATAAATGGGCATTATCCACAATATTCTACACACTATGTTGGGCCCCAAGTAATGGTCCCAAGGCCTAAATACATCAAAATAGGCTACTGAGGGGCAGGCCATGGCCCAAATACATCATGGCTAAGGAGAACATCCTACTTATGCATTATGTTGGGCCTCATGGGCAACCCACATGCCCCAATTAAATTGCCAAGGTGTAACCATCATCCACCAATGTGTGCTTTACAAATCAGTCCAAAACCAGGCAAGTTAGGTGGGCGGCAAGGATTGAGTCACATATATCATGTTGGGCCCTTATTGGGTGGCCCATGAAATCCAACAAAATAGATGGGCAACATGTGCAATCATATACACTATTACAGGCCCTCATGAGGCAGCCCATGACCCAAAGAACCGATAAACAACGTGTTTCTTATACATCAAGGTGGGCCTCAACAACGGGCCATAGATATGGTAAGTGGGCCACATCGCATGGGCCACATGTATATCAAATGGGCCATACCCAAATATAAGTGGTGATAAGGATTTCCACCATTAGAATTCCTAAGGCCCGCCATAACATTTATATTCCCATCCAATCTAATCATAAGGTCATAAAGGCCTGGATCTAGAGGAAAAAAATAAATTAATATCATTTGGACCAAACCTATTAGCCTCAGGAGTTTTAATGGTGGACGTTCAAACCCACTGGTTCCTATAATGTAGTCCACTTGATCCTAAATCTGTCTTATTTATTTTATTTTTTTTAGCCTCAGGCCTCAAGGCAAGCTTACCAATTGGATGGACAGTTGAGATATAACACATACATCATGTATGAGCCTCACAGATGGGTGGTGGTCATACATACATCAATACAAGGTGGGCCCCGCATTCATAAAACACATACATCAAAGTAGGGTCCACCGTCTAGATGTACGAACAGTGGATATAACATATTCATTAAGGGGACCCACAGAACTTGCTCTCGTCGTCACAGCAGCGGGACCCACTATCCGTCTATCCTAACAGAATGGTTGGACGACATGTATAAAACATATAGGCAAGGTAGGGTTCCACCATCCACAGCCGTGGACGGTGTGAATAAAACACATAACTCATGGTGGGAACTACCCGTCTATATCGCATTACATTTATAGCACGCGAGAACTACCCATATTCTTCAGAAATTAGTAAGATCTTGTGAAGCAAAGACTATACATCCGTACGAGTAGAGTGGGTGCCTAATACCTTCCCTCTCATAACTGTGGTCCCTTATTTGGAGTCTCTAGAATATAAACTTACAAATCATCTTACGGTTAAGGATTTTCAGATTCTCAATCTCAAGCGTTTCTATGGGCTCTAACTGACTGTAGAATCACAATAATTGGTTAGTAATAACTTGGTTAAATATAACACCTTTACCCCTATTACAAAAGCCCTTGAGTGAGGCAACCAGTGAAAATAAAGAGAGTAGATCTCCCAAACCTTCGCGGAAGCACCTAGTTGTTGAAGTGAATTTCACGTAAACATCATGATGGGGCCCTCTACGATATTGACCCATGCCAACCAATCAATGGACATGGTGAGTGAATTTCAGATCATTGCTTCTCGAAGATATGAAAACCTAGGAATCTAAATACTTCATACTTTGTTTTCATATTCAAAGAAGTAGGTTTTATTATTATTATTATTTATATTATTTCAAATACACTCAAATTAAATTGGCCAAATTATGAATCTTACTCTAGATGTGTCACGAACCAAATTTTTTGTGCTTATTCGATTGTATCTGACCATTGGATTGGTGGACATTTATTAGAGGGCTAAGAATGAAAAATATCCAATGGTCCTATTTTAGTAAACAAGTGTCCACCATTTAGAGGTTAGGAATTCAATATCAATCAGATTTTGGAACTATAACTTAGCAACAGTGCATTTCCCAATTTAATAGGTTTATTTTGTATTAATGTTTGCCAGGTGTGCATTTGTTTTAGTGCACGCGTGTCAAATGTTATCTGCTGCAGGAGTATCAAATAATTCTTTTCTTTTTTCAAACGCTTTTTTTTTTTTTACTTTACACACGCGCACACACCCCACACACTCACGCTGGTGGAATTTCACCACCTATGGGTACTCGAACCCGTGACCGGGAGTTGAAACTCCTGAGAGTCTACCACCCGGGCAAGAGTAAGGACCCAAATAATCCCCTTCTCATCACATCGTATTCTTTTATTTTCACGTTAATCATCTCATCTCGATTAAGAACATAAAAAAACAAGAGCTGTTCCGGATGAAATTCAAGTGGGCCCCAAATAAAGATTATATGGCCATAAATCACCAGAGCCCTCTCATTAGGTGGATGGCCCAAATCCCTTGAATGAAGGCCTGAATTTGTGTTGGGTGGGAAATGAATTACAATGGGATTCAATTAGGGGTGTCAATGGGGTGTGCTCGGGCCTGAAAATTCAGATATTTGAATAGACCCAGTCCCACAGCCTACCCAGGCCCAATCCATTGGCAGCCCTTAGATTTTTATTTGATACTACGGCATAGTACAACACTTAATATTCATGCCCTCAGAAACGGTAAAAATGCCATACATTACCTCAAATCAAGCCAACCAAACTTTGGAACCCACCCTATCCAAGTCTCAATGCTAAAACAACATTGTTGAAAAATCCTTTCTTAGATACTTATTTAGTGAAATAGGACCATTGAATATTTTTCATTTTTTAATCGTCCAACTTATGTCTACAATAGTTAGCACAGTTTAATTTGAATTACACACGCTACATAGGTAATTTGTAAATATTTTTTAATTACTTGTGTATCACTTATTACACACTGCCATATTATCCAAGTTTTTGTCTTTCATCCTGTTTGCCAGAAGATTTTTATTAGAGCTGTACACCAGTTAAACCGAGTCAAGCTTAGCACAAATAGGCTCGGTTTGGCTAGCAGCTTATCTTAGCTCAAGTTCGATTAGTCTGGATTCTCAAGCTTGATTGGCAGGCTTGGCTTAATACGGTCAGTTGCTTAGGTTAACCCGAGCTTTGGCTTTCGAGCTGAGTTTGAGTTCAAACTTTCAAACCGAGCATTTTCTTTCAAGTTTTTAAATGAACAAGCTCTTATATATATAATAACTCGAGTTGAATTGAACTGAGCCAAGCTGAACCAAGTCAAATTTAGGCTGAGTTTCGAGCCGAGTCGAGTTGAACTTAAGCCAACTCAAGCTCAGCTCAAAATCCTTTCAAGTTATAAAAAAATACAATAAAATAAAATAAAAATAATCAGCAAAGCTAGGCCTAAACCCAACTTCGAATTGAGCTCATCCAAGCTCAACTAAGCCATTTAATTGAGCTAGTTCAGTTCATGTTCGGTTGTAAAACTCTGAAAAGTACTTTCTTATATAATAGTCATATTTTTTAAAAGGTTAAAAATAAATAAATAAATAAATAAAATTGTAGCCTCTTTTCTCCGTACTCAAAATCTGAGTAATTGAGAAGTGATTTTCAAGTACACAAACACCAACTTAAGATACTTAGATGGATTTAATTTTTCAATAATGAAAATCCCTTATTCCTTACGTACAGCTATTTAGATCCCATGAGACCCTTTATATAACTTAGTGAGGTGGGAGCAATGAAGGGCCCGCATAGGAAAATGAAACCAGATATTACAGATGGTGGGGAGAGTAAATGGTTTTCCTTAGTTTCGTTTTTTTAAGATCACATTTAATACATGCATTCAATAATAATAATAATAATAATAAGAAATGGTGCTATAGGGTCCACTCATGTAGCTTTCCATGAGGTTGAGTTCTATGGGCCCCACTGTGATATATGTTGTACATCACACTGTGCATTTGGTGGGTCCCTCTAGGTTGGAAGATATCTACAAAATCAGCAGTATTAGGAACTTAAGTGGGCCATATCATTTAAAACCATGTGAAATTATACCTAAGACGTCTGAAACCACTTGGTGGGGCTCACCTAAGTTTTTTTTATATGGCTGAAACTTAATGTGACCTCTCGTCTAAGTGGAACACAAACAATGGTGGGCCCGAAGTCTGAACCAAATCTCAGGGGCCATATAAACAATCACGAAAGTTTCAATAGGCATTTATCTACTCTCAACTGTTGTCCGTCATGTGGCCCACCTAAGTCGTAAATTGGGCTGATTTTTATATTCGAGGCACAACATAAAAAGATGCATCTGGTTAATGGGATGGATTTCTGTCACGTATCACAGTTGGGCCCACAAAGCTCGACCTGATGGGAAGACTCCCATGAGGTCGACCACATGGAATCTTTTCTCACAATAATAATAATTATTATAATTATAATAATAACTGCGGGAGAAAAAACTTTGATACTCTTGCATATTGTGACGGTGGATACGGTCCCACAATTTGGACAGTTTAATTTGAATTAATATAAGCAATGTGTACAACTTTTGAGTGCCCGTGTATCAACCATCACATTCTGCCAGAGTATCAAACAACTCCCTTGATAATAATCATCGAGAAATTTACCACTGTAGACCCGTTTATGGCCCATTTACCCACTTACTCCCACTCCTTTTTACCTCACCGATTAAGCCCCGTCTGCACGGACGACTTGCTAAAGGTCGAAAATGTCCCTACTTTTACCTTCAAGCGGATCGGCTGGTGCTCCAAGACGAGCGCTAACACTCCTCGAAATTCAAGTTGTACGAACGGTTCAAAAGAGATTAACATTACATTGGCCCCACAGTTAGTACAGTTATGTATTTATTATATTTACAACGTTCATCCATATTTGTAGATCATTTCGGAGCATTATTCAAAAAAGAAAAAATCATATCCAAAGATCAACTGGACCACACCACAAAGAGCAACAGGAAAATTGATTTTCACCGTTGAAAATTTTGTAGGGCCCACCATAACATTTATTTTCCATCCAATCTATTCGTAAGGTCACAAAGACCTGGATGAAGAGGAAAAACAAATTTCATAATGATCCAAAACTTCTGTAACCCCTAAAAGGGTTTCAATGGTAGATGTTCAATTCCCCATTGCCTTTTACAGTGTGGGCCACTTGATAGTTAGATCTGTCTTATTTTTTGTCTCAAGCCTTAATATGAGCCCGTCAAATAGATGGATGGTTTGGATATAACACAGACCTCATGATGGGATCCACAAATGCAACAAGGAAAAAAAGAGGCTGCCGCGGGCAGTCTGGCAGGACTTTATATATATATATATACACACACACACAAGGAGAACTTTTTCCCTTACATTTTTGTCTAATATATAATTATATAAATATTTATATACAAATATATAAAAATATTTTTCTATCTTTTAATTCATTTTTTCTCTATTCATTTAACAAGCATATCTCCTAAACTAGAATGAGTTACTTAACATACCACATATGATTTTGGGATAGGATAAACTAATTTAGCCAACTAACCTAGTAATTTTTCAAGATTTCATTGGGTCGATGGTCGAAAATTTATTTCATTCACTTCGCGGTCAATTTTAATCAGTTCGCTGTAAATTTCATTCATTTCATTCGCTTCGCAGTTAATTTTATTCACTTCGCGGTCAATTTTTTTCTCTATTCATTTAACAAGCATATCTCCTAAACTAGAATGAGTTACTTAACATACCACATATGATTTTGGGATAGGATAAACTAATTTAGCCAACTAACCTAGTAATTTTTCAAGATTTCATTGGGTCGATGGTCGAAAATTTATTTCATTCACTTCGCGGTCAATTTTAATCAGTTCGCTGTAAATTTCATTCATTTCATTCGCTTCGCAGTTAATTTTATTCACTTCACGGTCAATTTCAATTAGTTCACGATAAATTTCATTAATTTCACGATCAATTTCATGCATTTTGCGGTGAACTTCGAAAAATTTCCTTCACTTCACGATCAATTTCATGCATTTCGAGGTCAAATCCCTTCACTTCACGGTCAATTCCATGCATTTCACGGTCAATCCCGGCGATTCCCCATCACTTCACAGTCAATTCCATGCATTTTACGGTCAATTCCCTTCACTTCACGGTCAATTACGAGCATTTCACGGTTAATTCCCTTCATTTCACTATCAATTCCATGATTTTACGATCAATACCAGTGATTCCGCTTCACTTCACGGTCAATTCCATGCATTTCACGGTCAATTAAATGCAGTTCACGGTCAATTCCCTTCACTTCACGGTTAATTCTGACAATTTTCTTTCACTTCATGGTCAATTCCATGCATTTCACGATCAATCACCAGAATTGAACGGAATTGACCGTGAAATGCATTGAATTGACCGTGAAGTGAAAGGGAATCGACGGGATTAACCGTGAAATGAATGGAAATGTCCGTGAAGTGAAGGGAATCAACTGTGAAATGCACGGAATTGACCATGAAGTGAAGGGAATTAACCATGAAGTGAAAGGGAATCACCGGGATTAGATCATGAAATGAATGGAAATGACTGTGAAGTGAAAGGAATCAACCGTGAAATGCATGGAATTAACCATGAAGTGAAAGGAATTGACCGTGAAAGGCATTAAATTGACCGTGAAGTGATTGATTATGAAGTGAAGGAAATTGACAGTGAAATGAATTGAATTGATCGTGAAGTGAAGGGGAATCGCCGGGATTAACTGTGAAATGAATGGAATTGACAGTGAAGTTAAGGGGATTGGCCGTGAAATGAATTGAATTGACCGTGAAGTGAAGGGGAATCACCGGAATTGACCGTAAAATGCATGAAATTGACTATGAAATGAAGGAAATTGACCGTGAAATGCACGAAATTGACCGTGAAGTGAAGGGAATTGATTGTGAAATGCATTGAATTGACCATAAAATAAAGGGGAATCGCCGAAATTAATCGTGACATGCATGAAATTGACCGTGAAATGAAGGGAATTGACCGTGAAATGCACAGAATTGACCGTGAAGTGAAGGGAATTGACCAAGAAATGCATTGAATTGACCGTGAAGTGAAGGGGAATCGCCGGGATTGACTATGAAATGCATGGAATTGACCGTGAAATGAAGGGGATTGACCGTGAAATGCACGAAATTGATCGTGAAGAGAAGGGAAATCATCGGGACTGACCATAAAATGCATGGAATTGATTGTGAAATGAAGGAAATTGACCGTGAAATGGACAGAATTGACTGTGAAGTGAAGGGAATTGACCGTGAAATGCATGGAATGGACCGTGAAGTAAAGGGGAATCGTTGGGATTGATCGTGAAATGCATGGAATTGACCGTGAAATGAAGGGAATTGACCGTGAAGTGAAGGGAATTGACCGTGAAATGCATTGAATTGACCATGAAGTGAAAGGGAATCACCGAGATTGACCGTGAAATGAATGGAAATGACCGTGAAGGGAACGAAATCGACCGTGAAATGACGAAATTGACCGTGAAGGGAATTAATTATCAATTCAAATCATTTCACGGTCAATTCCCTTCACTTCACAGTTATTCCCCTTCACTTCATGATCAATTCAATTCATTTCACAGTCAATTTCCTTCACTTCATGGTCAATTCTGTGCATTTCATAGGTCAATTTCATGCAATTCACTGTCAATTCCGGCGATTCCCCTTCACTTCATGGTCATTTAAATTCATTTCATGGTCATTTCCATTCATTTCATGATCAATCCCCTTCACTTCAGGGTTATTTCCATTCATTTCACGATCAATCCCGACGAATTCCCTTCACTTCATGGTTAATTCCATGCATTTCACGGTCTATTCCCTTCACTTCACAGTCAATTTCATGCATTTCATGGTCGATTCCCTTCACTTCACAGTCATTTTCATTCATTTCACGGTCAATCCTGGCGATTCCCTTTCACTTCACGGTCAATTCAATAATTTCACGGTCAATTCCCTTCACTTCACGGTCAATTCTTTGCATTTCAAGGTCAATTCCCTTCATTTCATGGTCAATTTCATGCATTTCATGGTCAATTCTAGCGATTCCCCTTTACTTCACGGTCAATTCAATGCATTTCATAGACAATTCCCTTCACTTCACGATCATTTTTGTGCATTTCACGATCAATTCCCTTCATGTCACAGTCAATTCCGGCGATTCCCCTACCCTTCACGGTCAATTTAATTCATTTCACGGTCAATCCCCTTCACTTCGCGGTCGTTGTCATTCATTTCGCGGTCAATCCCCGCAATTCCCTTTCACTTCACGGTCAATTCAATGCATTTCATGGTCAATTCCTTTCACTTCATGGTCAATTCCATGCATTTCATGGTTAATCCCGACGATTCCCCTTCTCTTCACGGTCAATTCCATGAATTTCAGGATTAATTCCCTTCACTTCACGGTCAATTCCGTGCATTTCACGGTCAATTCCCTTCGTTTCACGGTCAATTTAGGTGATTCCGCTTCACTTCACAATTAATTCCCTTCACTTCATGGTCATTTCTATGCATTTCACGGTCAATTCCCTTCACTTCACGGTCATTTCAATGCATTTCACGGTCAATTCCGATGATTCCACTTCATTTCACAGTCATTTCCATTCATTTCATGGACAATTCCCTTCACTTCACGGTCATTTTCATGCATTTTATGGTCAATTTCCTTCATGGTCAATTTTGTGCATTTCATGGTCAATTCCCTTCATTTCACAGTCAATTCTATGCATTTCACGGTCAATTCTTGTGATTCCACTTCACTTTACGGTCATTTCAATGCATTTCATGGTCAATTCCCTTCACTTCACGGTCATTTCCATGCATTTTACGGTCAATTCCATTGATTCCACTTCATTTCACAGTCATTTCCATGCATTTCACGAACAATTCTCTTCACTTCACGGTCAATTCCATGCATTTCACGGTCCATTTCAGCGATTCTGCTTCACTTCACGGTCAATTCTATGTATTTCACGGTCAACTCCCTTCATTTCACGGTCAATTCCATGCATTTCACGGTCAATTCCGACGATTCCCCTTCACTTTATGGTCATTTCCATTCATTTCATGGTCAATTCGCTTCACTTCATGGTCATTTCCATGTATTTTACGGTCAATTCTAGCGATTCCCTTTCACTTCACGGTCAATTCCATGTATTTCACGGTCAATTCCCTTCATTCCACGGTCAATTCCATGCATTTCACGATCAATTCCCTTCACTTCACGGTCAATTCTATGCATTTCACGGTCAATTCCAATGATTTCGCTTCACTTCACGATCAATTCTATGTATTTCATGGGCAACTCCCTTTATTCCACGGTCAATTCCCGCGATTCCCCTTCACTTCACGGTCATTTCCATTCATTTCATGGTCAATTCGCTTCACTTCATGGTTATTTCCATGCATTTTATGGTCAATTCCGGTGATTCCCTTTCACTTTACGGTCAATTCTATGTATTTCATAGTCAATTCCCTTCATTTCATGGTCAATTTCATGCATTTCATGGTTAATTCCCTTCACTTCACGGTCATTTCTATGTATTTCATGGTCAATTCTGACGATTCTGCTTCACTTCACGATAAATTCTATGTATTTCACGGTCAATTCCATGCATTTCATGGTCAATTCCGACGATTCCTCTTCACTTCACGGTCAATTCAATACATTTCATAGTCAATTCCCTTCACTTCACGGTCATTTCCATGCATTTCACGGTCAATTCCCTTCACTTCACGGTCAATTCCACTCATTTCACGGTCAATCTCCTTCACTTGTAGCAATACCAATACTTCCGGTTATCAACGATATTATTGATGATATCGATATTATTTCTGTATCCTTGGCCAGCGAAACTTGTAGCAATATCGATATTTCCGATTATCTATGATATTATCAACAATATCGATATTGTTTCCATATCCCTGGCCTGTGAAACTTGTAGCGATACCGATACTTCTGGTTATCAACGATATTATCGACGATATTAATATTGTTTTCGTATCCCTGGTCAGTGAAACTTGTAGCGATACTGATATTTCCAGTTATCAGCGATATTATCGACGATATCGATATTATTTCCGTATAGAATTGACCGTGAAGTGAAGCGGAATTGCCATAATTGACCGTGAAATACATGGAAATGACTGTGAAGTGAAGGGAAATGACTATGAAATGCATGAAATTGATCGTGAAGTGAAGGGAATTGACCATGAAGTGAAGAGGAATTGCCGAATTTGACCGTGAAATACATAGAATTGACCGTGAAATGATGGGAGTTGATTGTGAAATACATAGAATTGATCGTGAAGTGAAGAGAAATCGCTGGAATTGACCGTGAAATGCATGAAAATGATCGTGAAGTGAAGGGAATTGACCATGAAATGCATGGAATTGACCGTGAAATGAAGGGAATTGACTGTGAAACACATAGAATTGACTATGAAGTGAAGCGGAATTGCCAGAATTGACTGTGAAATGCATGGAAATGATCATGAAGTGAAGGGAATTGACCGTAAAATGCATGGAATTGACCATGAAGTGAAGAGAATTTACTGTAAAATACATGGAATTGGCCGTGAAGTGAAGCAGAATCGCTGGGATTGACTGTAAAATGCATGGAATTGATCGTGAAGTAAATGAAATGAATAAAATTGACCGCAAACTGATTAAAATTGACTGCGAAGTGAATGAAATGAATTTTCGACCATCGACCTAATGGAATCTTGGAAAATAAACAAGTTGGTTGGCTAAAGTAGCTTCTCCTACCCCAAAATCATATAGGGTACATCAAGTAGCTAATTTTGGTATAGAAGTTATTCTTGTTAAATGAATAAAGAAAGAAACGAAAAAAAGAGAATTTTTTTTTTTTTTTTTTATATATGCTTATATATACATATTTATATAAATATAGGACGAATAAGGGTATCCATCGAAAAAAATTGGGTGGCAGTTGGCTACGGCTTTACCTACGGTTATAATCCGTAGCCATAGGGAGTAGCCCCAAGCGCCAACCGATCTGCTTGAAGGGAAAAGGAGAGGCTAGTCGTCCGTACATTTAGGGCTTATCTGGTGAGGTAAAAAGAAGTGGGTTTTGAGCTGATAAATGTGCCATAAATGAATCGTACAGTGATAAATTTCTCATCATCACAATAACCACAGAAAACGAAACTTAAATACTTTCCTACAGTGTGATGTGGATATGAACGCATTAAGAAACTGCATACGTGGCATATTGTAAACTTAAACTAGACCATTCAAATTGTGGGTCCCGGTCCATATGGTTTATACACCTGATTTCCTTGATGATTGACGGTGGATCTTAATGGACGGTAGAAATTAAAAATAATAGATGCTCCAAATTCAATAACAATGCTCAATAATCAGAAGTTAGGATCGTTGAACCAATCTTAATTTTGGAAAGCGACCTATAGACATTGGATCCCACGATTTGGATGGTTTAAATGAGTTGATATATTGCAGGGATACAATTCCTAAGCACCTGCATATCAACCATCGTACCATGCCAGAGTATCAAATGACTACCCTAACAATAAAAGAACCCATGAATGATCTTAATAGCTTTAGGTTGGGAGATTTCAATTCTCTAGACGGCTAGTGGAGTGGCGTTTGGCTGGCAAAAGGAGACAGCCAAAAGGAGTTATGTGGTGCGCAGGATACGTGTGCAGCTTGATACGCAGGCACTCAGACATTGTACACTGACTAGATTGTGCATTCCACTGTCTTGGAGTCACTACCTTAAGATCAGATTAGTTGATCAATCCTAACCTTTGATTCAAAGACTTGTTTGTGAAAATAGGGCCATTGGATTTTTTCACTTTTAACCGTCCAATAAATGCCAATGAATCCGATATTTGGATAATGGAATTAAGATTATTTTCTGGATCGTGATATATCTAAACTAATTAACATAATTTGAACGGTTTAATTTGACTACTTGTTTAACGAATATGCAATTTCTAAGTGCCCGAGTATCATTCATCACACTCCCCCAGTGTATGGAACTCTTTTCACATACGTATGTATCTGCGTAAATGACCTTATGAGTGCTCAGAGAAGTTATTTGAGATATGTATTGTAGGGTCATGGTGAGTCAGGACTTGAATAGTGTGACGAGTGTCCTAATGCACCAATTACAGGTCGATGGGGCCCACGTTCTAGTGATCCAGATCATTTGATTACATGGGCCCTGCGATCTGCAGGGGATGTGCGGAAAATCTTCTAGATTCGAAGATCCAGTCGTCTATGCAGCGACGGCTAAGAAAATTTTTCTATGCGGAGAATGGTTTGGATTAAAGGCCTAAATTGGAACATTGTGCCTCCATGGTGGGGCCTATCAGATCAACGGTTTAGATGACCGAACCATGGGATCAGTTGTACTGTTCAGATTGCGATGCATGAGGACACTACTGTTCCGTGATGATCAATGCACTGGGTGAGTACGGTGATCCGCACAGTGGCAACGGATAGATGGAACGATGATCCTAAACGCTGGATAACTTCCAATGATAGGGCCTAAGTCCAACTGCCTGGACCACAAGTTACAGTCCATCAGCCGATGACTTCCAACCTTTCATGTGTATGCAGCATCCAACTGGTTCAATAGGTTGGCCCCTCCATGACGATTGCTTATAAAAATCAGCCACATTCTACTCATTGAATGCACCAGATTTGTATTTTTCCATTTATCAATGGATATCATAGTTTCTGGTAGTGTGGCCAACCTGATCAGTATATGGGGTTGAATTTTAGGTCAACTTCATATTGGGGTCAACCTATTCGAAGGATTGGATGCCAAATGCACATGAAAGATTGGAAGTTATCCGCACGCACATAGGTTTCGAAGGTAATCAGCCATACCACCACTCAATGCATTTGCATGCACTTCATTCCGTTATTTATATTTGGAGGTTGAGCATTTCATGGAAGAAGATAGTGGCAGAGAATGGTGGGACGTACCCAGGCAGGCATTAGGCGTGCTCAATCCAGACTGTCCCATTTGTGGGGCCCACTATACTGATGGGGTACATGGCAATCATAACAAAATGTTAGATTAATGGGGGGTTATTTAATCCGCTGAAAATTCAACACGGGAAACATTCATTACAGGGTTTTGTACCAATCTAGACCGTCAATCTAATGGGATTTACTGTGGATGGCAAATGCTTCAAGATACACATAGATTGGATAATCCTGGACATCTGATTATCAGCCTTTAAAACAATAGTTATCAAGAAAAAAAGGTTAGTGGCCCACGTTAAGTTCTAGGGTATGAAAAAAAAATTGACGCATGTGATCATCTGATAAGTGATATTTTAAAAACATAATCCATCCATCAATAATGAGGACCACAAGATTGACGGTCCCTATTGACTCATCACCCTGTCACATGTACCATATAGAGGTGGCTGCACCACATTTCGATTCTTCCCGTTCTACCGTATAGTGTGACTATCCGCCGGTGCACATAGAAGCTGTACAAATGACACAGATATACTTCAATCCAAACTGTTCAAATAAAGCTAGTTGGGTCATAATCCAAACTTACGGAAGGGATGATAATAATTATCTGGTTAGCCACCATCAAATGGATGGTATAAATGAAAAATAATCAACGGTCAAATTTTGGAGAAACAAATGTCCACGAACCCAAGGTTAGGATCATGGAATGAATCTAAATTTCACGTGTATGTTGCGTTGCATACACAGTGGACACACATGGAACATCAGACACGGCGAGAGTAGAATGTCATTTCACTCAATTTATATCTTCCTTCTTTTCTATCTATAACTCAAAACTCCCCGTAAAATGTTAAAATTCCTTGTAACCCTCGTAAAGATAATAAAGATCCTTTTTAAACATTTGTATTTATTCATGCCCCTCTGACTTAAGAGCCATACATAAACCAAGCCAGCTCAAAGGTTCAGGTAGGATTGGTTTGAAAATGCTCCCCCCCCCCCCCCCCCCCCCCCCCCCCCGGCAAGAGCAAGGATTCTAGTTTAAATAGAAGTTCAAACCATTCTAAGCCTACGAGTCAAGCACGTTTATAAAATCAAACCAAGCCCAAATTAGGGTAATATTGGCTAGGCTTTATTCAGCCCGGTTTGATTTGGCTGGTAGATTGTATGAACACTGTTCCTGTAGTGTGATCCACTCAAGCTTTGGATATGATTCAATTTTGGAATCATGTCTTAAAATGATATGTAAAATTGGATTGACGGTGTTAATAATACATATACATGACGGTGGGAATAATAAATAATACATATACATGAATGCACAATATTTTATGTGGTTTGGTCTACTTGTGCTTTGGATTTAGATCGCGTCCTATAATGATATGTAAAAATGGATGGATGGCGTGGATAACATATATACCCAACTATGGGCCCACAAAGTTTACTCAGTGGTAAAGTAGGATTTGAATTGGTTGGTGACCTCAACACCAGCCACGTGCCTGGTGTCAAAGCTTTGTGGGCCCCACCATGATATTTGTTTTATCTAGCCGTCCATCAAAATTTTCAGCTCATTTTAGAGTACAAGCATTACAAGAAAATTCACTTTTACCGGTGAAAAAATTCATCGCTAAATGACAATTTTTCAGTAAGTAATGGGTTTTACCGCCAAATGTTTTTGTCGGTAAAAGACCTAGTGTAAAGGCTTTTAAGCAAAGGTAAAGACTTTTACCGACGAAATTTTTCATAAGTAAAAAATTTTGACAAAACTTTTACCGATGATTTTTTTTAGGTAAAATGTTCATGAAACTAAAAAGTTTTAGAAAACTTTAACTATAAAACTTTTACCTACGAAAGTTTGCGTTGGTAAAACAATATTTACGAAACTTTTACCTACGAATAATTTCGTAGGTAAAAACTATGCATAAGTACGACTTTTACCTACAAAATTATTCGTAGGTAAAAACTTTCGCCTAGGTACAACTGTGGTTGAATCTTTTACCTATGAAAGTTCTCGTAGGTAAAAAACATGTATGAAACTTTTATATTCAGGCAAAAATTCCTGATATACATCTGTTACAATATATTTCATCATATTCTTCATGATATACACCTGTTATAATATATTTCATCATATTTACATTCACATCCATCTAAACACAAACTACGTACATCCATCCGAACATAAACTATATGCATCCAAATATAAACAATCTTATCCAAATCACATTCATCCACGCATAAATACATATAAGTTTAACATCATAAATAAAATACAAAAAATTATTCATAGCCTATTTCCTGGTGGGGCCCACAAAATTCAGTGTGGTCAACACATCGCCGAGGTTAGTGTGCACACACACACACACACCTAGGTCCTTACTCATGCCTTAATGGTAGAATCAAAATAGTTTTAATACAAGGTCATGAGTTCAAGTACCCATTGTAACTGTAAGCGACTCTGGTGTGTGAGTGTGTGTTAAAAGAAAAAAAGACAAAAAAAAAAGAAAGAAAGAAAATGCTGATTTATCTTTTGGGTTGAGCCTAATGGTACTTAGTGATTTCTCATCAGGTAGAAATTATTATTAGTTATTTTTAGAAAGGTGAGATTAGACCACTTATAATTATATTAACATGATAAAATGTTGTACGTATATTTGAGCATACACTACAAAATGAATAATCTTATGGAAAAAAAAATGAAGAGAGAGAGAGAGAGAGAGAGAGAGAGAGAGAGAGAGAGAGAGGTGATTCTTATCTCCTTTGATAGATTCAAGCTGCATGTGCCCTACCCAACTTCCTATAAGGAGAAGTTATATAGGTCTTGGAATAATGTCGGTGACAAATCCACTTTGTCTATTAATATTATCATATTATGTTAGGACATGACTCTAAAAATAAGATAAATCCAAATCTCAAATAATTTATGTTATAAGAGATAGTGGAGATAGAAATAGATGTATTGTGATGCTTGAGTTCGAGTATGCTTACCAACAAAGCAAGATTTTCTTGTTTGTTTCCATGTGATTGGACTACATTATTATATATTACATTTGATGCAAAAATGTTTTAATGATGACTAGGACTTGCGGTCATAATGCAAGAAAATAAGATATTTCTATTTGTATCAATGGTAAGCAGAGGATCTAGATTCGTGATGCTCATATGTCATCAAAATTGTTTATAAAGTCATTACCACTAAAATAACCTGAAAAAACACAAAGTTTGCTAATCCTAAACTCTTATATCCCAAAGAAGGTTTGAATGTAGGCGTTCAATCTCTATTCATATCTCTATTTTTATTTGCCATGTTTCACTTGAGTATGGATTTACTTCATTTTTAGGCACGTCCTAACATAAGCTTATAAAATTGAAAGGCAATGAATTTCTCAAGAATATTAGAGTGAGCCCCACTTAGATTCCACCTTAGTGGGGAACACGAACAATTCGAATTCCCCTCTAACCACCTTCTATGCCTACAAAAGATGATAAAAATCATCATAATAAGAGACAACAACTAATGTCTTAACAAGGTATTCAATTGAAATCATACAAGAAATAGGCTATGAATAATCTACTTGTATAAGGATGATTCTTTAAGATTGTGTGTGGGCCCATTCAATCGGGTATGGGTTCAGGATCAAGTTTAGGTTTGATTTTTCAAGTTTAGGTTTAGGTTTAGGTTAGGGAGTTGAGATTATGATTAGGTGTAGGTTTAGTTTTAGGGATTTGAGAATACATTTAGGTTTTAGGTTTAGGTTTAGATTTTAGGTTTAGGTTAAGGTTATAGGTTTAGGTTTAGGTTATAAGTTCAGGTTATATGTTTAGATTTAGATTATAAGTTTAAGTTATAGGTTATAGGTATGGGTTTAGGTTAATGTTGTAGGTTATAGGTTTAGGTTATAAGTTTATGTTAATGTTGTAGGTTATAGGTTATAGGTTATAGCTTTAGGAAATTGAGAATAGGTTAAGGTTTAGGTTTAGGTTATAGGTTATAGGTTATAGGTTATAGCTTTAGGAAATTGAGAATAGGTTAAGGTTTAAGTTTAGGAAATCGGCTTCAGGTTTGGGATCAGGTTTAGGTTTGTGTTTTCAAGTTTAGGTTTAGGTTTAGGTTAGGGAGTTGAGATCAGGATTAGGTGTAGGTTTAGGTTTAGGGATTTGAGAATACATTTAGGTTTTAAGTTTTAGGTTTAGGTTTTAAGTTATAGGTTTAGGTTATAGGTTTAAGTTATAGGTTATAAGTTTAGGTTATAGGTTATAGGTTATAGGTTAAGGTTTAGGTTATAGGTGTTGGTTTAGGTTAAGGTTATAGGCTTATGTTTAGGTTTAGGTTATAAGTTATAGGTTATAGGCTGAATTGAGAATAGGTTAAGGTTTAGGTTTACGAAATCGGGTTCGGGATCGAGTTTAGGTTTGAGTTTTCAAGTTTAGGTTTAGGTTTAGGTTAGGGAGTTGAGATTAGGATTAAGTATAGGGATTTTAGAATACATTTAGGTTTAGGTTATAGGTTTAGGTTTAGGTTATAAGTGTAGGTTATATGTTTAGGTTTAGGTTAGGTTATAGGTTAAGGTTTAGGGAATTGAGTTTAGGTTATAGGTTATAAGTTTAGGTTTAGGTTATAGGTTTTGAGATTTGAGAATAGGTTTAGGTTAATGTTGTAGGTTATAGGTTTATGTTAATATTGTAGGTTATAGGTTTAGGTTATAAGTTTATGTTAATGTTGTAGGTTATAGGTTTAGGTTTAGGTTTAGGTTTAGGGATTTGAGAATACATTTAGGTTTTAGGTTTAGGTGTAGGTTTAGGTTTAGTTTTTACGTTTAGGTTAAGGTTACAGGTTTAGGTTATAGGTTTAGGTTTAGGTTATAAGTGTAGGTTATAGGTTTAGGTTTATGTTCGATTATAGGTTAAGGTTTAGGGAATTGAGTTTAGGTTATAGGTTTACTTTATAAGTTATAGGTTATAATTTAAGGTTATAGGTTATAGCTTTAGGGAATTGAGAATACATTTAGTTTTTAGGTTTAGGTTTAGGTTTTATGTTGTAAGACCCGTATCCTATACCGTACCATTTCGTAGACTTCCGCGGTCTTACCGGTCGAATTTCGGCAACCTTCGACCCTTAACCGATATTTACGTGCGACTCTGATTCGAATGCCGTCAACCCGTATCGACTCAACCCAAGACCATTACCATAGCGACCGTGCCATCGCTGCGGTTCGGATGCCGCAACTTGAGCGCCGAGGCGATATCCTGGTCAAAAGATGTGGGCCAACGTTCGGTGCGAGGAAAAAGACGCGTGTTGCGAAATCCAAGAGAATCTCTACGAGATTTCACATCAATCCCATCAATCAATCCATCAATCCATCACATGTCAAGTACACATCACCTTTCACCCATACTCAAGCCACCACAAAAGTCCAAAAGTTCTTCCATGCTTATACTTTTCTTACACAAAATGCCTTAAAAGTCAAGAAATCCTTACACAAGCCATGCCTTTCTTACACAAAAGGCCACCAAAGTCAACAAAGGTGTCTTACACACCCATCACCACATCCATCCATCACTCTCTCTCTCTCTCTCTCCCTTTACAACTCTTTCTCGCTTTCTCATTTTTAAAAAAAATCCAAGCAAGAACCCCATACGTATGTGAGCTCTCCAAGCCTCTCCCTCTCTTCCAAAACTCCAAGTGTGGCCCACCTCCCCATCCCAAGATCCCCCATCCTAGCCATTCATTCCTCATCTCACCCATTAGAATCAAAGCTAAGGAGCTAAGGAGCCCATAGGAGCAAGAAGATCGAACGGTGGATGCTTAATAATAGTAGTTTTCCATGTTTTTAAGATGGGCCAAGTGAGGCCAACTGATCAATGGTTTGGATCTCACTTGGGACCCTAAGTTGTGGCCGATGGCCCACCTTGATCATCATGATCATTCCATGATGGGGCCATTCTCCATGGACCCCATCATGATGTTTATTTTCTTGTATTAGAAAGGTCATATAGACCATCCATACCAGTGGGGAATGGATCTCCACCGTTGATTTTGATTTAGGTGGTCTCATGTGTAAAGGGACTCATTTGATTGTATAATTTCTTTAAGGGAGGGCTCATAGTGGCGGAACCCTCCAACACAAGCGTGTCTGTCATGCCCCAAACTCAAAAACCGGGCTCACAAAATTTCTGATCACTGAATCCGGCGCCGACAGCCTCCGTAGAACCCCATTCTCGGCTCCTAGCTCTCATTCACTAGGTTCCGATCCTGGGATACTACGAGGAGGATTTTCAATATCAGTTTGATTCGTAATAAGCATAACCAAAGGCATAACCCACAAACAACAACCAAGTACTCCATTACATTTCCACTAAGATCAAAAACTTTATAAGTACAATGAGCATAAAGGGAAATACAATGGTAAAGAACCAAAAACTCCAAACGCTCTGCAACGTGCTCCTACCTCAGCGCTGCTGCGATCCAATGTTACCTCTACGCAACGGTCTTGCATAAGCTTACAGAAAGCTTAGAGGGTGGTGAAAGTGTATGCGCAAGGTAGTAATATGAACATGCAATGACAGAGTAATGCGGAATATGCAAATGGAACCATAATATCATGAGCCGTACCTCGGCTATGCGATGCAAGACATGAATGGTATCGGCCATCCAAAGGCCATGCTATGTACAATGCAACTCAAGCATACAGATCATCATCTATGTCCGCGCATCAATACAGCTCAAATATGGGATATCACCGGGGTCTAGTACACTCTAAATCAGATTGCCGCCACATCGCACACAATAAGGTAAGTGGAGGAGACCACACTATCCGTCTGTCAATATCGGGCGCGACTCGTCGATAGCGGACCCATTCCTCGAGCTGGTCAAAGTCAGCCTAGCATTGCCCCCTACACTCGGGCGGGTAAGGCCGCACTCCCTTCCAACCGACCACGATACAGTGGAGAGCGTAACTGTCTGGTAATTGGCACTCAACGCTCATCTACCCACTCGGTCTAAACGTTGGAGCAACCTCTTGGTACCATAAGGGTTTAGGGACTTTCACCCAGGGATATCTATAGTACCCCATGTAGAACAAGATTTTCGGTATCCAATCCTGCCAACCACGATGCGTCTGTGGAGGCTATGGCCCTGATGTCGCTAGGGCATACAATAACCATGTCACACAAATGCGGAATGCATGAATCACGCTATCCAGTCATGCAACCAATCCTGCGCATACCGTGCGCTCATGTAGGGCAACACCGCCTAACCGGGAGCCCATAAACAACCTGTCCGAAGGTAAATGCTATGATCAGACAATTCTCACGTCAAGCATACATATGATGCGTATGATCATGAGTCATGAAACTGTACTAAACATGATATAATAAAATGAACTATCTCACAATGCAGATGGACCTGGACGGCTTATACACGATAAGTACGGCCCAGTAATGAGCCCTGAGGAGAGTCGTAATGTGGACATCCAACCAGCATTACACTCGCAATGTGGACGTCAAACCAACATTGCCCTCAAGGCACAAATCTTCTTAAACATCGCTACATAATCGGTATTGGGATTACACATTACAATGGACCTTAGGTTCATCCCATTGGGCTTTTCATATATATATATATCAAATGGGCCCTATCCTATGGGCCTTTTATTCATCAGATGGGCCACATAAATGGGCCACACCAATGAGTCTTATGTGCATTACAATGGGTCAAAACCCGTGGGCCTTGGATTGCATCAATTGGACCTAGTCATATGAGTCTAATATGTATCAAATGGGCCACACCAATTAGGCCCCACATGTAGATCAAGTGGGCCTCAACCCATAGAACTAACATGAGTCAAATGGGCCTAAACCCCTAGGCCTTAATCAAATAAAATGAGCCTAACTCATGGGTCTCAAATAAATCTAGTGGGCCTAATCCCATGGACCCTTTTATAATCAAATGGGTTTAGTCTCATGGGCCTTACAATATATCAAATGTCCTACTTCCATAGACTTTAAAATTTCAACAAAAGGGTCCAAGTACATGGGCCTTGAAGTACATCAAATGGGCCTAGTCCCATGGACTTGCAACACATCAAATGGGCCTAAGTTCTTAGGCCTTAAATGAATCAAATGGGCCTAGCCCATAAGCATTTTATAAATCAAATGGGCCTAGCCCATGCCCTTAAATAACAAGTGAGCCTAAGCCCATAGGCTTTACGTATCAAGTGAGCCCAAATTCTTAGGCCTTAAATGGATCAAATGGGCGCAGCCCATAAGCATTTTATAAATCAAATGGGCCTAGCCCATAAGCCTTTTACAAATCAAATGGGCCTAACCCATATGTGATTGGTCCACCCAACTAACGACCCATGCTTTAAAATGATCTCACTAGGTGGATGGACGGCCTAGATGCACCACATGCATCATGGTGGGTCCCACTATCCAGTGGACAGTGCGGATATAACACATACATCACACAGGGCCCCACCGTCCGCTGGACGGTGGAGGCCACACAAACATCAGGTGGGCGCCACCGTCCACTGGACGGTGGTCTTCTTTTATTTATTTATTTATTTTTTTATATATAAATGCATCATTGTGCGTCCCATGTGGGGCCCACCCTGTAATGTCCATTCAAAATCCAACCCGTTCACAAGGTCCCTTGGACCTGGATGAAGGGAAAACATAAATTTCAGCTTGATCTAATACTTCTGTGGGCTCCAGAAACTTTTCAAAGGTAGAATTTAATTCACATTGTTTCGCGTGGTGTGGGCCACCTGAGTTTTGGATCTGACTTATTTTTGGAGGGGGGGCCCACCACTGGGGTGGCCCACCTAATGAACAAGTTGGATGACAAAATAAAAATTATTGTGGGGCCCACGGCTGGAGCCGTGGGTCCCTAACCGGACGCCCGCCCGCCATTCCACGGCTGCACGCAACAGCATGCAGCCCTCCTGCTGCTAATGTAAAGGCAGAGGCTATGCCTCTTTCCAAAAATCAGGAAAATCAGTTTTCCTATAGTTTTTCGTGCATGGGTCCCGCTAAAATGAAATCCGCTCCGACCATTGTGTTCAGTGGCCCGCAACAGTCGAAATGAGTCCAAAGTTTGAATTTTTATAAGCTAAAGAAGTGGAATAAAATAGGAAAATAGTATTTGAATGGTGAGAATGCAATATTTGGCGCTATGGCCCACCAGGTGATTGGATCAGCTCCAAACTTCTACCCAACGGCTAAAATACCGTGGGTAAGAGGATGGATGGCTTGGATCGAACATAAACATCAGGGTGGGGCCTATGCAAGTGAACCACCCTAAAACTCTTCCTTTCTTTCCTTTTTCTTCTTTCTCCTTTGAAACGTCCAGCGTCCCAGACGCTGGACGGTTTATTTTTATTTTTTATTTTTTTTAAAATGGTGGGCCCTGATGAAGTGGGCCACCACGGATATTAGATGTGGGTACACATATAAGGTGGGCCCCACTTGAATAAAAATGTGAATAAAATAATTCTCAAGGTGGGATCCATTCAAGTGGGCCACACCATCCTATTGCAATAAAAATAAAATAAAATAAAATAAAATAAAAGAGAGAGAGAGAGACACATGGAGAGTGGGACACGCCTTGTGATGGAGGGCTCCACCACTATGAGCCCTCCCTTGCAAGAAACTATACAACAAACGGATCCCTTTATACATGGGATCATCGAAAATGTAAATCAACGGTGGAGATCCATTCCCCACCGATATGGACGGTCTAGATAACCTTTCTAAATGAAATAAACATCATGATGGGGTCCATGGAGAATGGCCCCATCATGGAATGATCATGATGATGCAAATGGGCCATCGGCCACATTTTTGGGTCCCAAGTGAGATCCACACCATTGATCGGTGGGCCTCACTTGGTCCACCATAAAAATAAGAAAATCTACCCTATAGAAGCACCCACCGTCCGATCTTCTTGCTCCTAGAGGTTCCTTGGCACCTTAGCTTCAACTTCAATGGTTAAGATGAAGAATGGAGGGTTGAGATGGGAGATTTTAGGGTAGGAAGGTGGGCCACTTGGAGCTTAGGAGCTCTTGCAAAATTCCATACGTATGGAGCTCCTTTGCTTGGAGTTTTGCAAATGAGAAAGAGAGAAAGAGAGAGAGTGATGTAAGGGAGAGAGAGAGTGATGGATAGATGGGTGAGTGATGGTTGTATAAGAAAAGCTTGACTTTTGAGGCTTTTGTGTAAGAGAGGTATGGGAGATGAAGACTTTTGTGGCTTTTTGTGTAAGAGAGGTATGGGTGATGAAGACTTTTGTGGTTGCTTGGGAAAATGGAATAAAGTGATGTGTACTTGACATGTGATGGATTAATGGGTGATTGATTGATGGGATTGATGTGACACATCGTAGAGATTCTCTTGGGTTTCGTAACGCGCGACATTTTTTCGCACCGAACGTTGGCCCATATCTCTTGACCAGGGTATCGCCTCAGCGTGCGAGTCGCGGTATCGGAACCGCAACGATGGCGCGGTCGCTATGGTATTGGTCACGAGTTGAGTCGACTCGGGTTGTCGGCAAATGAATCAAGATCGCGCGTCGAAATCGTTTAAGGGTCGAAGGTTGCCGAAATTCGACCGGTAAGACCGCGGAAGTGTACGGAAAGGTACGGACCAAGATGCGGGTCTTATAGTGTCCCACTCTCTATCTCTCTCTCTCTTCCTTTCTTTTTCTTTCTTTTGTGATGATATAGCCTAGTGGCCCACTTGAATGAGCCGCACCATGAGGCTTGTATCCTACCCAAGCCACTTATAAGTGGGGCCCACCTTAGATGTGTTCATCCATCAGTGGTGGCCCACCTCAGCAAGGTCCACCTCAATGTTTGTATCAAGTCCAGGGACGTTGGACGTTCCCTGGACGTTGAATGGAAAACACAAAAATAGCTTGGTTCAAGCCTTGGGAGTGGGTCGTTTGTGTAGGCCCCACCTTGATGTATATATTCAATCCACGCTGTCCACCTCATTCCCTGGGACATTTTAACCGTTGAACCGAAGAATGAGGCTGACGCGATCAACTGGTGGGCCATAACACAAGAAACTTTGGTGGTTACCGTTAAAAGAATTTCCTGGTGTTTCTAATCATCTAAAAATCCTGAACTTTGGACTCATTTCGCCCGTTACGAGCCGTAGAATCCCATGGTTGGGACGGATTCACTTGGAGTGGGCCCCATACTTAAAAAACCTCAGGATCAAGGTTTTTTTTATAAAAAAAATAAAATGTAAAGCAGCGGATACTGCTGCTGCGCTGACAGTGCCAGTACAGGCGCTGCACCCGGCGCTGGCAGGAGGGCGGACGTTCAGCCCCACGGCTGGGCCGTGGGCCCCACCATGATATGTGTTTTGCATATCTACACCGTCCATTAGTTAGGCCACCCCCAGAAATGGGCCCCCTCCAAATCTTGGCCCCATCCGACGCTCAGGTGGCCCACATCGAAAGAAACAGTGGAATTAAACCTCTACCTTTAAAAATATTTTTTTTGGGCCCCAGAAGTTCTGGATCAAGATGAAACTTGTGTTTTCCCTTCATTCAGGTCCGCGTGATCTCCTGAACGGTTTGGATGGAAATTTTAACATTATAGTGGGCCCTACCCCATCCCTTGGTCCACGTGGCCGTGAATCAGGTTGGACGGCAAATAGATATCACGGTGGGTCCCCTACCCTGCCGTGTGGCCTGGTAAACAGGTTGGATGACAAATAAACATTTAGGTGGTCCCCACGTGGAGCCCACCTATGCATGTGTTTTCTCCACGCCACACCCCTGGCCGGTTGACAAATAAAAATTATAGTGGCCCTGTAACACCCTGAAAATCGGGGGTCATGTATAAACCCAACTCTCGAGTTCCAGACCGTCACTTATGCAACAAAATGATTATGATTCAATGTTGTCTGAGTTAAAGTATTCACATGAGTAAAAGTATACCAAAACTGCAATTCATACTCCAGATTCAGTGATAAAAGCAAGCGGAAGACTAAAAGATATACATATCACTGTATGGAAAACAAAATAAATCTCAATTGTCTCCAAATTATGAATACATCTCTGAGTCTCATATACATGTACATAAACAGAATCAAAAGGTCAAAAATAGTCCCACTGAGAAGTCCCGCCAATTCAGGTCACCTAAGCAAAGCCGTCGTGATACTGCATATATGAGAACTCATCCTGGTCCTCATCATAATCCGGCTCTGCGTCCTGAATCGCTGCCTCACCTGCATCTAAGACAGGGTCTGGTGGGTGTTGCAAACACCATCCCGTAACATGGGAGTGAGTAGCTAACTCAGTGGAATAATAGAGCAAAGATTACATGTTCTCAAATCAATCATGCGATAATAGTAAAGCAGTAAATCAAACATTCTTAATACTGTTGTTAATGCAATATGACGTGACATGATGAATGCCCTCACCGACGATCTCCCTCATACGGCACCATCTTACGCCCGCGGCATGCTTTCATCCCACAGTGCTCCACATCTTCCAGGCACATGCTATGTGATGGTGATATGATTACCGAGTTATTATTAGTCCATTCAAACAACAGGATTATAAAACTAAGGTACTTCCCTTATATCAATCCCAACACAGATCCTGTCTAGGGTCGTCATTCCTAGTAATCTCATATGATGTATATTTTGTAAGTCACTGCAAGGGCTGTCAGGGCTGTTGCTCGCACTCGTTGCACCGCTCCCCCATCACCTTATCAATACAGGCCTACTTGTACTCTTGTCGCCACGGATGGGTCGTCGCCTCTCGTAGACTCAGAATACGCTCGAGGTCACTACAAAGGGCTGTCAGGGCTGTTGCTCGCACTCGTTGCACCGCTCCCCCATCACCTTATCAATGTAGGCCGACAGCAAGAATATAGTGTCCCATACCACCATAATTTGCTCACGAGTTTGGGTTGCTCACTGATCACTACAGGGAGGTTTGTGGCCCCAGCGTAGGCCGACAGCTCGACCACGGTGTCCCATACCACCATGCCCGGCTCATGATTCTTTATGGATCAAGGTACCATGGTTAATAGGGTTTACAGTGGTAAGTTCAGTACCCTAGGTTCAAGCAGTTATGACTCATACAAAGTGAACATACAATGGCCAGTCGGGTTACTTGACAGGCTCGACTAGCACGAACGCATCTCAAGTCGAACGACATGAAGTGCATAAAACACCTCGTATGGCCTAACCACTACCGCCAACTCCAAAACACGACTCGCGTTCATCGGTGCGTCGTTCGTGGCAAAGATAAGCCAACCACGACTTTATTTGATTACCAACTGCCTGGACTAGGTATAGTCCCAAACATTTATGAATCCACATCAACGATCATATTAGAGTAATGGAGATGAAATACAACAATGTGAGCATGTTAACACATGTTATAACATACAACTTAAGTAAATCATCTAACACATGCATTTCATACATATAATGAAATCATGCATATAGCCAACATGTAGGAAATCATTTACATCAGCATATTATTTGAGAATTCAATCTTAAACTAATTCATAACACCATTTAATTCAATACATACTAATACAAACATTTATACAAACACTTAGACTACACACTTAAGTCTACATATAGTATGTCGACTCAAAGTGCTCATTTGGGCGAATCTCTTCGCCAAACTGATTATGCACGCATTCCTAATATCTTAATGCAACAAGAAGCCATGTCAATCATATCAGCAAAATATGGATGAAAACAGTATTTTCTACAAATGACTAAAACGCCCTAAATCTCATATTTTTCGTCTGCTTACGAAACAGGAAACGGACAGCATGTTGTACATGTCAAACGGCGTTTCCATCGATAATCTACTATTAAACGATATTGAAAGAGTTGAAAACAGTCAATCAAAGCGTCTAGAATCCGCACATTTTATCCTAGAAGTGTATTGATTTGAACGGAGCGTATACGCTTCGTCTATGGTGAACTGGGAACCTAATACACAAGATCTGTAAGTTGCCATGCTAAGGAACCGACGGAACCTTAAATCAGCAAGTGTTTAGGGTCTTTTCTTACCTAGAAATGCGACGAAATCGCCGAGAAAGTTACTGAGGTGTGTTGCTTAAGCACGTGTAACAGGTAGTGCAAGCAGCAGGAAGTTCTCTCCCTCTCTCTCTCACAATCTCTCACCTTTTCTCTCACACCAGCTAGGGTTTCTAGCAAATTCGGATGGGTGAGAGAAGTGAGGGTTTAAGGCCCTTTTATAACCTAAAACATGCCCAAAACAGGCTTGGGAACAATGTTTACTTGATGCCTAACCAAATCGGAGCTGTTTTGGTCCAAAAAGATATTTCTAGAGGTCCCCTGGCCGAACCGATCAGACTTAAGTTCATGCATGTCGGATGTCTCTCACATCCCATTTTCAGACTAGTAGTGTTCGTAGATAGCACGTGGCGGTCCAGTTTCAATTCAGCGGTCATCGCACGTAGATCAGGTCTACAAGTCTCATGATATGAAAGAGAAATTTTTCTTGATCCGAGGGTGTAATTTGGCTGAATTCTGACGGTCAGAACGCTTAATAATAACGCGCCAAGTCGTGTGCTAGATTTGAATTTTAAAATTCCAAATCTACCCTATTCTCACTCTCTTCACTCCAGGCTCAATGAAATAGCCTCTGAATGTCGGTTGAACTTGATTTTTGAAATGATTGTCAAGTCCAGCTAGGCGGTTATAATAGTCTAAGATTGTAGGTATCGAACTTTTGACGCGCGGTCTAGATCCAATACAAATTTTCAAAGAGGTCCTGAGAACAAACCAGTTTAGAGTTTGATCCGAGATTTTAGAGTATTATAGCGTCACTGGTTCTACTCGCTTTGGGTCTTGTAGAACGTATTTAAAGTGATCAGGGACTATTTCTCAGCTACTCTAGCGTTGCGCTAGCTAACTTACACTTATTTTCCAAAGGAATTAATCCTACGCGATTTCTGGTCGAGTTGGTACTCGAGTCCAAGTATGGATTTTTCCAGGGCGTTACAGGCCGCCCCTGGCCCACACACTGGATGAATGGCAAACAAACATTACAGTGGGCCCCCTTGCCATTTGGATGGCAAACAAACATTCCAGTGGGCCCTTTGTCATTTGGATGGCAAATAAACATTACAGTGGGCCCTTTGCAATTTTTGGATAGAAAATAAACATTTCAGTGAGACTCTGGGCCCATGGGATTAGGCCCATTTGTCGTATCTTAAGGCCCATGGGTTGAGGCCCATTTGATGGAAATATGGGGCCTAATTGGTGTGGCCCATTTGTTACATATAAGACCCATAAGATTAGGCCTATTTGATGCAATCCAAGGCCCACGAGTTATTACCCATTGCAATGCACATAAGGTCCATTGGTGTTATCCCTTTATGTGGCTCATTTGATGAGTAAAAGGCCTATATGATATGACTCATTTGATGTATTTAAGGCCCAATGGGATGTACCTAAGGTCCATTGTAATGTGTGAGCCCAACACGGTTTATGAAACGATGTTTGCGACGATCGTACCTTGGGAGCAATGCTAGTTTGACGTCCACATTGTAAGTGTAATATTGGTTGGATGTCCACATTATGACTCTCCTTAGGGCCCCTTTGATAGGCAGTACTTGTTGTGTATAGGCCGTCTAAGCCCATCTTCATTGTAAGAATGGTTCATCACTTATTTACATGTTTAGTATAGTTTCATGACTCATGATCATACGCATCATATGTATGCTTAATATGAGAATTGACTGATCATAGCATATGCCTTCGGGCAGGTTGTTTATGGGCTCCCAGTTAGGCGGTGTTGCCCTACATGAGTGCACGATATGCGCAGGATTTGTTGCATGACTGGATAGCATGATTCATGCATTTCGCATTTATGTGACATGGTTATTGTGTGCCCTAGCGACATCGGGGCCGTAGTCTCCACAGACAGATCGTGGTTGGTAGGATTGGATACCAAAAATCTTATTCTACATGGGGTGTTATAGATATCCCTGGGTGAAATTTTCTAAACCCTTATGGTACCAAGAGTTACTCCAACGTCTAGACCGAGTGGGTAGATGAGCGTTGAGTGCCGATTACCAGATGGCTCCGCTCTCCATTATGTCGTGGTCGGTTGGAAGGGGGTGCGGCCTTACCCGCCCGAGAGTAGGGGGAAATACTAGACTGAGTTTGACCAGCTCGAGGAATGAGTCCACTATCGACGAGTCGAGCCCGATATTGGCAGACGGATAGTGAGGTCACTTCCACTTACCTTATTACGCGCGATGTGGCGACGATTTGGTTTAGAGTGTACTAGACCCCGATGATATCCCAGAGTTGAGCTGTATTGACATGTGGGCTTAGATGAGGATTGTATGCTTGACTTGCATCTTGCATCGCATAGCCTTGGTACGACTCATGATATTATGGATCCATCTGCATATTCTGCATTACTCTGATATTGCATGATCATATTACTACTTTGCGCATACACTTTCACCACCCTCTAAGCTTTCTATAAGTTTATGCATGACCGTTGCGTGCAGGTGACGTTGGGGCTCAGTAGCGCTGAGGCAGGAGCGCTTTGTAGATCATTTTGGAGTTTTTGTTCCTTACCATTGTATTTTCCTTTATACTCATTGTACTTGTAAAGTTTTTTATCATAGTGAAAATGTAATGGAGTTCTTGGTTGTTGTTTGTGGATTATGCCTTTGGTTATGCTTATTACGGATCAAACTGACGTTGAAAATTCTCGTCGTGGCATCCCAAGATCGGAACCTGGCGAATGGGCGCTAGGAGCCGAGAATGGAGTTTTACGGAGGCTGTCAGCGCCAGATTCAGCGATCGGGAATTTTGTGATCCCGGTTTCTGAGTTTGGGGCGTGACATATGTTTAGGTTAAGGTTATAGGTTTAGGTTTAGGTTCTAAGTGTAGGTTATAGGTTAAGGTTTAGGGAATTGAGTTTAGGTTATAGGTTATAGGTTAAGGTTTAGGTTATAGGTTAAGGTTTAGCTTTAGGTTATAGGTTTAGGTTTAGGTTAAGGTTTAGGTTATAGGTTAAGGTTTAGCTTTAGGTTTAGGTTAAGGTTTAGGTTATAGGTTATATCTTTAGGGAATTGAGAATAGTTTGAGGTTTAAGTTTAGGAAATCGGGTTCGGGTTCGGGATCGAGTTTAGGTTTGGGTTTTAAAGTTTAGGTTTAGGTTTAGGTTAGGGAGTTGAGATTAGGATTAGGTGTAGGTTTAGGTTTAGGGATTTGAGAATACATTTAGGTTTTATGTTTAGGTTTAGGTTGTAGGTTATAGGTTTAGGTTTAGGTTATAAGTGTAGATTATAGGTTTAGGTTTAGGTTAGGTTATAGGTTAAGGTTTAGGGAATTGAGTTTAGGTTATAGGTTATAGGTTAAGGCTTAGGTTATAGGTTATGGTTTAGGTTTAGGTTATAGGTTTATGTTTAGGTTATAGGTTATAGGTTAAGGTTTAGGTTATAGGTTATGGTTTAGGTTTAGGTTATAGGTTTATGTTTAGGTTATAGGTTTTGGGATTTGAGAATAGGTTTATGTTATAAGTATAGTTTTAGGTTAATGTTGTAGGTTATAGGTTTAGGTTATTGGTTTATGTTAATGTTGTAGGTTATAGGTTTAGGTTTAGGTTTAAGTTTAGGGATTTAAGAATACATTTAGGTTTTAGGTTTAGGTTTAGGTTTTATGTTTAGGTTAAGGTTATAGGTTTAGGTTTAGGTTATAGGTGTAGGTTATAGGTTTAGGTTTAGGTTAGGTTATTAAGGTTTAAGGAATTGAGTTTAGGTTATAGATTATAGGTTTTGGGATTTGAGAATAGGTTTAGGTTATACGTATAGGTTTAGTTTAATATTGTAGGTTATAGGTTTATATTAATGTTGTAGGTTATAGGTTATTGGTTATAACTTTAGAGAGTTGAGAATAGGTTAAGGTTTAGGTTTAGGAAATCGGGTTCGGGTTCGGGATCAGATTTAGGTTTGGGTTTTAAAGTTTAGGTTTAGGTTAGGGAATTGAGATTAGGATTAAGTGTAGGTTTAGGTTTAGGGATTTAAGAATACTTTTAGTTTTTAGGTTTAGGTTTAGGTTATAGGTTTAGGTTATGAGTGTAGGTTATAGGTTTAGGTTTAGGTTAGGTTATAGGTTAAGGTTTAGGGAATTGAGTTTAGGTTATAGGTTAAGGTTTAGGTTAAGGTTTAGGTTTAGGTTATAGTTTTTGGGATTTGAGAATAGGTTTGTGTTTAGGTTTTCGGGTAGATCTAAAGCTCAAGTGGACCTCGAAACGAATTGGGGCTACAAAATTTTTTGATCAAGCTGATATTTATGTTATTCCTTCTTCAGGTTTAGGTCTGTGTGAACTTACCAACAGGTTGGATCTCAAATAACCACCATGGTGGGTCCCAGGAAGGAATTAATGGTCTGGGGCGCTGTCCCCACCATGATGTTTATTTTTAGGTAGTAGTTTTAGGTGTAGGTTTAGGTTTAGGGTTATACTAGGGTTTGCTCCAACAATTTCGAGCTAATACATAAACATGGCTTATCTAAATGGTCAGGCCACTCCAATCCTATCTATAGGAAATGGATAGCTTCATCATGGTCATAACAGTGGTTCCCACCTTCCAGGGACCCCCGCTCAATATTCAAATATCTCCGACGCACATCTAGGTCTGCTCCATCAAGTTCGAGCAAATACATAAACACGGCCTGTCCAAATGGCTAGGCCACTCCAATGTTGTCTATAGAAAATGGATAGCTTCATCATGGTCATAATAGAGGTTCCTACCTTCCAGGGACCCCCGCTCAACATCTAGATAGCTTCAACGCACATCCGGGTCTGCTCTATCAATTTTAAGCTAATACATTTAAAAATAACATAAAAGGTAAGTAAAGCAAGAAACATCCATATGAAGATATTGAGGGAAATTACTAGTGTATCTATATTCATTTTATGTGTTAGGTTGATTTTGAGTTGATTATGACTAAGATGTTGATATTACATTATATGTGATGAGGGTTGCATTACTAGTGTATCTATATTCCTTCTGTGTACTAGGTTGATTTTGAGTTATTACTTAAATGATAAAACTTGATATCATTTCACTATTGGGATGGATGCCTTAAGGCATGTCATTATTTGTTCATATTGCATCCCTATGACATGGTGAATTGTCCTTGCCATGAGTTGAAGGAAACTTGATACATAGTGTACATTATATGAGATTAGGCACAGGATGTCTCAGTCAATGGGAGGAAATACATACCATAATCAATTTGGTTTAGAGCTCATACTTGAAGATGTTTATGTTAAAAGTAGTTATACATAGTATATTTACAGGGGTTTGAATTTAATTACTAGATCAATTTAATATATCTAACTAATGAAAGTCTGTAATATTTGACACAATGGTTATAATAAACCCTCTCAAATATATATTTTGGTCAAAAATGATGAAATTCCAAGTCTCTAATGTGCCACAAGCATAAGATCATGTCCGAGTAACTAACTGACGGTTAAAAGTCTCTGAATGACGCATGTGTCTCTTTCAAATCAAAGAGACTTTGGGTCTATTGATATGGATGTCTGAATTAACCGCACGTGCACCTGTTAGTGGATATACAACAAATCATCAAGGCGGGCCCAACTGTAAAGGCTAGGATTTCTTAGTTGGAAAGGTAGTAGCCACTTAAGTGTTACCGGGTGACAATTTAACGGGTTTTACCTTTTCTGAATGGTGCCCAACTTCATGAATGTTTTGTATATCAAGGCCATCTATCTTGATTTAAAAATCACTAAAAGTTACATGGACTACTTAAAATTAAGCATATTAAACAAAAACCACACCAAAATTTGATTCATGTGTACCACATGACTTGATACAGTTTTAATGGCTAACAATGTCTTTTAATCTCTCTGTTATTATGGTCCACTAAAATCACTAAATTAACCAAAATTTCAGCCCTGGTTCCAAGGTAGGGTGACTCACATGGTGGATTTTACACATACATCAAGGTGGGCCAACAATTTGATCGTCTTTATTGTAGTTTTTAAATGCTCTTCATGTAGTGCTTTCAAATGACAATTAGCACATGCATTTTCTTGCATCCCATCATGCTTGGTTGGCCCCACCATAAAGTATATGTTTATCCATGCCGTCCATCCATTTTAAATTATTAGTTTAGGGCATGGAAAAGAAAAGCCTATTCAAATTTGAGGAGGACCACACTAGAAGAAAATGTTGATTCCATCCCAGCCATTAAAAACACCCTATAGCCTTTCATTTTTACCTTGCAAATTGTGATGATTATAGATAATTTGGTTCAACAAATCCATATATCACTAAAAATTAAGTATGGATATAAAAAATCACATGCTAATTTATGTGGGTCACATAAAATGACACAGTATCAAGTTTAACATTATCTTACACTCTCTCTATTAAGCAATCCTAACCATTCCATCCATCAGTGTGACTCTCATGTGATTAGGGTACCATAATCCCCAATTTCAAAACCCCTAAGATTGAAATATGATTAGGTTACCATAATCCCCAAATTTGAAGTAGGATTTGGGTACCCAAATCCACAATTTCAAAACCACCTAATTCGATTTGGGATTAGGGTACTAAAATTCTCAAATTCAAAATGGGATTAGGGACCACCTTCAAAATGGGTTAGGGTCT
Source organism: Magnolia kwangsiensis (assembly GCA_037074715.1). Classification (NCBI taxonomy): domain Eukaryota; kingdom Viridiplantae; phylum Streptophyta; class Magnoliopsida; order Magnoliales; family Magnoliaceae; genus Magnolia; species Magnolia kwangsiensis. The sequence goes on along the minus strand of CM073587.1, from coordinate 18,634,744 downwards.
TTACCTTTCAAGCTTTGAGGAAGAGAACGAGTTCCTATTTGAGTTGGAGCCCCGATCACAAGTCCATGCCCAAAATAGGGTTCTCGAGCTTTGAGGGGAGAGAGAGAGAGAGAGAGAGAGAGAGAGAGAGAGAGAGAGAGGATGCACGCGAGAGAGATAGAGAGACAGAGAGAGAGAGAGAGGACCGAGAGAGACAAAGAGAGAAGATGTGTGTGTGAGAGAGAGGATGCGCATGCGAGAGAGGACCGAGAGAGACAGAGAGAGAAGATGTGCGAGAGAGAGAGGACCGAGAGAGACAGTGAGACAGAGAGAGGGAGAGAGAGAGGTGAGGGTGTGAGAGTGAGAGAGGCCTGAGATAGAGAGAGAGAGAGAGAGAGAGAGAGAGAGAGAGAGAGAGAGAGAGACAAAGTCTCTTGGAGTACGTACAGAAATGGATTGGTTGGTCGGTGCTCTGTGGGCCCCACCATGATGTTTGTGTTTCATTCATGCCATCCATTTAGTTTTTTATATCATTTTATGGTATTAGACCAAAAATGAGTTATATCCCAATATCAAGTGGACCACATTATAAGAAACAGTGTTGAATGAATTTCGACCATCAAAATTTTTTTGGGGGCCATGAAAGTTTTAGATCAAGATGATATCTGTTTTTACCCTTCATCTGGGTCTGTATGACTAATCAACAGATTGGATGTCAAATAAAAAGTATAGTGGGCCTTAGGAGGGTTTTAATGGTGGATATCCAATCACTATTGTTTTCATGTGGTGTGGTCCACCAGAGATTTATATCCCTCTCATTTTTTATATCTAAGTCCTAATATGATATGTAAAAATGGATGGACGACATGGATGAAATGCATACATCATGGTGGGACCCACAGAGCATCGACCACCAGCCACGGGGCTGGTGTCGGGGGGAGTAGCCAATCCATTTCCCTCTTAGATGCCCAACGATGATGTCACCAAGTTTTTTGGGGCCCACTATGATGTATTTTTTATATCCACACCGTCCATCCATTTTAAGATATCATTTTAAGTCATGAGCCAAAGAATGAGGCAGATAAAAAATCTGTAGTGGACCCCACCACAGAAAACAGCGGGGAGAGTGATTCCCACCGTTGAAACTATCTTAAGCCATATGGTCCATTTGTTTTGCCAACTCATTGTAGGATATGAGCCCAAAAATGAATCATATTCAAATCTTAAGTAGACTATAACATAAAAAACAATGGTAATTGAACACCCACCATTAAAAACTTTATGGGCTCACCTTAGTACCCACTATAATATTTATTTATATTTGACCTGTTGATTAAGTCAGACATACCCGAACGGAGGAAAATAAAAAATAAAATAATTAAAAAAACAAATATCAGCTTCATCCAAAATGCGGTGTGGTCTAACAGAAATTTGGATGTGCTCCATGAGCTGACAAAACGGATTAATGGTGTGGATATACAATACTTCAAGGTAGGCCCAACAGTTAGGGTTGCACCTAAATTAAGAGGTATATAAAGATCATTTTATGACTTGATCCCAAAAATGAGAGGAATATAAATCTCAGGTGCACCAAACCACATGAAAACAATAGTGATTGGATATCCATCATTAAAATCCTCTTAAGGCCACTGTACTGTTTATTTGACATCCAATATGTTGATTAGGTCATACAGGGCCAGATGAAGGGCAAAAAAAAAAAATCAGCGTGATCCAAAACTTTTATGGCTCCAAAATGTTTTTTAATGGTTGATGATCATTTAACACTGTTTCTTGGAATGTGGTCCACTTAAGATTTGAATATATCTCATTTTTGGTCTCATACCGTAAGTTGATCTTTAAAAATAGATAGACGACATGGATTAAACACATACATCATGGTAGGGCTCACAGAGCACGAACCACCAGCGATTGGATGGTGTCATGGGGAGTAGCCAATCCATTCCCCTTATTTGTGGTGCGGTCGATTTAATCTTTGGATATGATTCATTTTTTGGATAATTCTTTAAAATTATCTCAAAAAATGGATGAACGGTGTGGGGTGATCCCAAATTTTTGGTAAATCCAAAACTCGAGTGTACCATACCATGCGAAACAATGTGGAATAATGATTTCCACCGTTGATACCTTCCTTGGGCCCACAGTAATGTCTATTGGACATCCAACATGTTCATAATATCAAAAAAATATAAATGAAGAGAAAACACAAACATCAGCTTGATCCAAAACTTCTGTTAAAGTTATTTTTAATGGTGAACATTCAGTCCCTACTTTGTAGTCCACTTAAGCTTTGGACCTGCCCCTTTTTTGTTAATATCTTAAAATGATCCAAGAAAAGCATCGAACGATATGGAGAAAGTCAATCCATGACTTAGGTGGGCCAAGAGCTTAAAAATAAAGTCAATCCATGACTTGGGTGGGCCACACCACATAATATAATGGAGAGGGGTTTCCTAAAAACATTCATAATCATATATTGGGTCTGCCTAAATGTGATTCACATATCCAACCCACTCATTATGTGTGTCCCACTTGGATGAGGAGCTAGACCAATTTTCAACCGCATCCAAAACTCATGTGGGCCCCACCAAGTGCTTTTATATTTTTTTAGATGTCTTCACATAGTTTTAGATGGTATGGCCCACTTGAGTTTTATAAATAGATGATTTTTGAGATATCTCATAACCTAAAGGGACACATCAAATCCACAGTATTGATGTTCGACACACATCATGATGGGGCCCACAAAACTTACTAACATCAATTCTTAGTTTCTCACAAGGTCAGTAAGTTGGGTCACAATTTTGACCAGAATATTTGGCCCATTTTACATGTTTGGTCCATTCATTCTATTTTACTGATCAATACCCTCAATTTGACTAGTTACTCGCCTCAATCAGGCTACATATGAGAAAGATATTGGGCATACTAAGATTGATCAACAATTTCATTGAAATCTGATTTAAACATCTGAAGTTATTTACTCTTCAATTTGAACTGATTAGATTGTCCAAAAATAATTAAAGGTTCAATTAGTGGATGTGACTAATAATTTAGTAATTTTATTTTTCACAGATAAATTTCAATTTCCATTTAAAAATAACATTTTTTTTTTAAATTTATATTTTTTTACTTTTTAACAAAATATCATTTTTATTATAAAATATTTCAAAAAATATTAACATACAAATTCTAAATTTTTATTTTAAAAATCTCAAAAAATTTCTCATATTTTAATTTTTCTCAAAAATTTCAAAATGCCAATTTTTTTTTCTTCAAAAACATCATTTTGTTCTAAAAAATATTCTTTTTCATGTGATATTATAAATCATTTAAATATTAATTTTTAATTATATAAAAAAAAATTCCTCTTAAAAATTATAACAGTTTTATCGGTAAAAACATTATTACCGACAAAAAAAAATTTCGTCAATAAATGTAGTGTTTTATCGATGAAATTTTTTTTCATTGGGAAAAACATTATTTCCAATGGTTTTAGTTCGTCGGTAAAACATTTATCACATAAGTTTTCAAAATAACGTGAAAATTTTCTATCTTAAAATAGTTTTACCAATGAAATTTTTCGCCGGTGAAAACATCATTACTGAAGAAAAAAAATTTCGTCAGTAAAAGTAGTGTTTTACTGACGAATTTTTTTTCATCGGGAAAAACATTATTCCCGATGGTTTTAGTTCGTCGCTTAAAACTCTTACCACGTAAGTTTTCAAAATAGCGAGAAAATTTTCTATCTTAAAAATTGTAACAATTTTATCGACGAAAATTTTCATTGGTAAAAACATTATTACCGACAAAAAAAGATTTTGTCAGTAAAAGTAGTGTTTTACTGACGAAATTTTTTTCGTTGGTTAAAAACATTATTCCCTACGGTTTTAGTTTGTTGGTAAAACTCTTACCACGTAAGTTTTCAAAATAGCGAGGAAATTTTCTACCTTAAAACAGTTTTACCGACGAAAATTTTCATCGGTGAAAACATTATTACCGCCGAAAAAAATTTCGTTGGTAAAAGTAGTGTTTTACCGACGAATTATTTTTTCATCGGGAAAAACATTATTCCCGACGGTTTTAGTTCGTCGGTAAACTCTTATCGTATAACTTTTCAAAATGGCGCAAAAATTTTCTATCTTAAAAATTGTAATAGTTTTATCGACGAAAATTTTCATCGGTAAAAACATTATTACCAATGAAAAAATTTTTGTTGGTAAAAGTAGTGTTTTACCGACGAATTTTTTTTTGTCAGTGAAAAACATTATTCCCGACGGTTTTAGTTCATCGGTAAAACTCTTACCTCAAAAGTTTTTAAAATAGCGTAAAATTTTTGAATCGTAAAACTTATAACAGTTTTGCCAACGAAATTTTTTCTCGGTAAAAACATTATTACTGATGAAACCGATGAAAAAAATTTTCCTTGGTAAAACTAGTGTTTTACCGATGAATTTTTTTTTTTCGTCGGTAAAAGTGCTGTTTTGTCAATGACAAAAATTTTCATCAGTAAAACCCTACTTTTACCAATGAAATTTTTTCATCAACAAAAATTTTGTCGGTAAAAGCGCTATTTCTTGTAGTGAAGACTAGAAATAAGGAAGATCCAAACATTTGGTTGACCCCAACATAGGATCCAAACTTGTTGGATAACAAAAGTTTCGTATCAATGTTATTTTCCTATGGTGGGGCCCACCTCAATGTATGTGATGCATATTCACATAGCCCATCCATTTTTCCAGCTCATTTTATGGCATAGGCTAAAAAATGAAATAGATCCAAATATTAGGTGGGCCATACCACATGAAACATTGATCATTGAATGATTGCCATTGAAATCATTGTAGTGATAATATCAACACGATGCAAAACTTTTGTGGCCCACACAAAGTATTTCATGGTCAATACCTTTATCGATGTCTCTGTGACATTATTAATTATTTGAACGGTGAATAAACATTATGTAAACCCTAGGAAAGTTGTAATGGTGGTTGTTCAATGATCACTATTTCCTATGGTATGGCCCACTTGAGATTTGGAACTGCTTCTTTTTGGGCCCATGTCCTAAAATGATATGGAAAAATGGATGGACAGCATGGATATACAACACATACATTTAGGTGGGCCCCATAAAAAATCATATGGAACTAGTCCTTCAAGTGGACTTCAATTCAATTGGTCACTGCTCGAAAAGTTGCATGACCTTGATCCACTTCATCCATTCACTTTACGACATCAATTTAGGAAATAATGCAAAAAATGAGACAAATATGAGTTTATAGTGGACCACGGTAGAGGACATAATAGTGATTGAACACCCATCATTAAAAACTTTTTGGGGCCCACCATAACATTTATTTTCCATCCAACCTGTTGATTAGGTCACACAAACTTGGATGAAGGGAAAATAGAAATATCAGTTAGATCCAAAACTTTTGTAGCCCCTAAATAAATTTTAATGGTAGGCATTCAATCACCACTATGTCCCATGGTGTGGTCCACCTGACATTTGGATCTATCTCATTTTTTGGTTCATGCACTAAAAATATGTAGTAAAGTGGATGGATGGAGTAGATAAAACATATACATAATAGTGGGGCCCATAGCACTAACCAGTGCCGAGCTCGGTACTTGAGGGGTCATTACCGAATCTGACTCTTCGATTCTCTGCAAAAAATCCCAAAAGGTGGTTTCCCACATACAACCCCTTGTCGAGTCGCTCCCTCCCTCCCTCCCTCCCTCCCTATCTCAAATCTCTCTCTCTCTCTCTCTCTCTCTCTCTCTCTCTCTGGGAGATTTTCTCCGACCCTTTTTGTTTCCCGCATTGTGTCGTTAGCCGCACTCTATTTCTCTTTCTATCTTTCAAATATCTCTCTCTCTCTAGGTGATTTTCTCTTACTCTCTAGGGTTAGGGTTAGGATTATGGCTTTTTATCCAAAAGTGCAATCACAAGGTTTATGCTCTTTAGATCTTTCTTTTACACCCGTTTATATTCTATTTTATATTAGCTTTATGTTGTATAGAAAGAAATCTCATGTAGGTATATCTCCTTTTGAAGTTTCTTTGATTTTTGGTGAAAATAATCAATTATGATGTTATTCAGATTTGGATTATTTGAAAAAATGGAGTGTTATTTGATTTTTTTTGCCACATAACACTCCATTTTCAATCAAGCATGTTGTCAAAAGAATGAACTTTGCTGTCATATGCCAATGAAAGAGGGATTCTATTGACTTCATTAGAACATGCATATTTATAAATATGTTCTTGGGATATCACCTTTTAAGAATTGCTTGCTTTATATAAGTAAATAAAAAGAAATTGGAATGAAGAAGAAATTGTCTTATGATGTCTAGTTATTTTCAGTAGAAGTGTAGCTACTTGAATTTATGTCTTTTTGTTATCTGGGTATTAATTATATTTAGATTTTTTTTTTTTCATTTTTCATTATGTTCTTCTCCATAGGCCCTCTTGATCAGGTATTGTTAATGTGGTTGTATTGACACTTTCAGAGAAGCACCTGGTTGCCTGTTACAATAAACTCAACAATAAAATTATCGACCACAACATATAACACTCTTTAAATTATCCTAGTCAGTGTTGTTTCCTTTCTTAGTTTGTATAACATCACATTTATTTTATAATTAAAATGAGTACCTTACATTTGCTTTACGATTTTACATGTTTTGTATTTAAATGTTCTTACCTCACTTCTCTTTAAATGAATAGATAGCTAGCAAGGATGTCCAAACCCATGGTCCCGGTGTATCAATTATCTCTCCTCTTGATGTGGAAGAAGAAGATAGAATTAAAAACAATGTGAATGGGGATTTAGAAAAAAGTAAAACCATGAAGAAAAGATAATCTCTATAGCTAGATTTATAGGAAGTCACCATTCAGGGTGTTGTGAAGATCAAATGTTTACATTGCAAAAGTTTATATGTAAAGAATACAGATGGGGCAATGAGTCATTTAATTAGACATCTTAAGATTTGTGAAATGAAACCTAGGAGGAACCCGTGGAAAGGCCAACAAATACTTTTCTTTACCACATTTGAAGGGCATGAGTCTCAAGCCAACATCTCCAACTACAAATTTGATAAATAAAATTTAAAAGAGTGGTTTACAAGACTTATAATCGTCAAGGAAAAACTATTTAAAATGATAGGAAGTAAGGTTTTTATGGGATTATGCAGAAAAAAGTAATTTCAAATGTGAGAAGAAATTTCATGTAATAATAAAGAGAGAGTGCATGAAGATATATAGTAATAAAAAATGAAGTTGAAGACTCTTTTAATATTAGTGTTGCGAGTTAGTTTGACAACAGATTTATGAACTGTTTCAAATAAAAGAAAGTGTTATATGTCATTGACCACCCACTATGTTGATGCGGAATAAAAATTATGTAAGATAATTCTAAACTTTCACCACCATCCTCCTCATAGTGGCATGAATATTTTTAATTGTATTTACAATTGTCTTATTGAGTAGGGCATTTTAAATAAAGCTTCTACAATAACCTTAGATAATGCTTATACAAATGATAGTGTCATTATATTTTTAGGAAAAACATTTGAGGCCAATGGAAATTTATATTTTGGAGAAAAAATATTTCAAGTACTGTGTTGTACCCACATACTCAACTTGATTGTAGTAAAAGGGCTTAAAACAATTGATCGATTGAGAATATTTGAGAGAGTTATAAATTCATTAGAGAATCACTTTCAAGGTTGAGTATAAGGAATAAAACAATTTAATATTTGAATTTTAAATCACATAAGACGCTAAAGTTAGATGTATGTACATATTGGAAGTCAACTTATGAAATGTTGATTTTAGCCTTGGAGTTGCAGTAAGCTTTCCCTCACTTTGCAGATCATGATAGAAATTATGTCTAGCTGCCTTCTTAAGTTGATTGGAAAATGGCCAGAGAGGTAAAAATGTTTCTTAAGATCTTTTATCAATATAACAAGATTTTTTTCAGGAAATAAGTATCTTATGGCGAAAATATTCCTTACAAAAGTTTGCAAGATTAAAGACACTTAAAAAAAAACAACTAATTGAAATCCAGGTTTTTTTTTTCCAAATCATAACATCTGGGATGAAATTAAAATTTGATGAGTATTGAACTGATTGTGGGTTATTGATATCCATCGTAGTTGTTCTTGATTATTGGTACAAGACAGAAATGATTAAATTCTATTTTACTAAGATTTATCCTACATATAGGGTTCAAAAGGAGGTCTCTTTGGTTCATGATTCACTTAATGAGTTTTTCAATTTTTATATTGGTATTGTGGATGAAATACATAACAAAGAATCTCATCCTCAAGTTAGGCTTAGTGTATTAGTAGAAAATGATTCCGATCAATATATCAATGATTTCAATTCCATGTCATTCTTACAGAATGAGAAAGTAATAAAATAAACAACTGAATCAAAATTACACTTGCATCTTAAGGAGCCACATGTATTAATGAACTTCGATTTAAATTTTAATTTTCTGGAATGGTGGAAGCTGAAATAAAGTAAGAAGTTATATCCAACGTTAACGAAGATGGCATGTGATATATTGTCAACTCCAATATCAATTATAGCATCAAAAGCTGCCTTCAACACATGAAATATGGTTGTGAGCAAGCATCGTAGTTCACTTGCACAAAAAACAATTGGGGCCCTCGTATGTTGCCAAGATTGGTTACATCTAGTTTGGGTAGCTAATAGTTATGATTTTGAGGAAGAGGATGAGGACGATCATGAGGGTCAATGCGAGACTGTGTCTGCATGAAGGTCCATTTTTTACCTGCATTGAGATGTTCTTTTCATGTAATTATAGTACTTTAGTTATGACCTTCTGTAATTGGAAACTTTGAGACTCATATATACTTGTATTTCAAGTCCTAACTTTTTGTTCATTGTTACTGTCCTATGGAGGATATTAAACATTATTTTATGTTTAAGCATTTTACTTTTGTATTGGTCTTTTTAAATAATATTTTGTAGTGTTATCTTTGTATAAAAAAGTTCATATTATGTATATTGTTATTTAACAAAAAAATGAGTTGACCCATGTTTGAACTTGGCTCAGTTTGACTCAAATATTTAGACCGAACCAAACCAAGCTCAAGAACATATAATTTGGACCAAATCAAGGTCAAACAATAGGGATATGCTTGAAGCTCGACTTGTGTAAAGCTCGAACAGGGGGTGTCACATGAACAAGCAAAATTAAACTTGGGTCAAACTTGGTTCGGCTTGGCTCATGTAAAACTCTACTCGAACCCAATCTTATTGTGGTATAAAATTCCTATACTGTCGTAGAAAAAAAATGAAATTTTCTCAAAGAAGAATTCTTTAATGCATTTCATCCATAAGAATGCACTAAACTATTATATACTTGGAAAATACATGTGTAATTATCTACACCGTCAAATAATAAAAACCACCATACATGACTATACATATAAAATTAGATTTATTATACAACACTTTTTATTGACATACACTTGTTTGTTCAATTCAGACCATTGATTTCAATAGTCCATTAAAATCTACTATATAAGAGCACCATTTAGTATGATTTTTAGGTTGTGAGCCATCTAAAGCAAATGATATGAACGGTTAGTTTGAGATGAGTGTATAACGGCTCTACGCATGAATATTGGGCCATAGTTTGGTAATCTAGACCATATGTCTTTTATTAGGAGTGTCAATGGAAGGGTGGTTAGGCCCGAACTTGTAGGGCCACCAATTGGGCCCCTAAGCATGGCCTGTCAAAATCATGTCTGATCCTTAGGCCGGGCCATTCATCCAGGGCCAGTGATGAATGGCTTGACCCAACCCAAAACCTTGGTCCATTCCAATCATTAAGGGCCAATTCCATCCAGGGTTTGTAGAAATAATAAGATGTTGTTTTTTCTCAAACCTCTTCTATGTATAAGTGTAGTAAAAGACAATCATTTAACCCCGTTTCATGTTTCAATGTAGGATTGATTATAAATGAAGAATATTCTAAGAAAAGAAAAAACCTAAACTAGACCATTTAAAAAATTTTGTTCACCGGACTCTTTTCCTCATAGGAACGGTCCTTATAGAGCCGAGGCAAGTGCTAAGGCCTTTTTGGCCTGATTAGGGCTAGGCTTAAGGGACTATGGCTAGGATAGAGCCAACCCTCGCTTGGCCTATTCCCATGGCCCACCATGAATGAAATATGACTTAACAAAACATCCTTTATTGGACAACCTTATTCTTTCACACAGAAAATTTGAAAGTGGATGTGGTTTAAATTGAAATGAAGAAGTCCTGGCCTTGGTTGTTGGGATCTTCCAGTGTCTGAGATTTTTTGTGGATGATTCACCCGATGGGACTTAACATACTAGTGGTCTAGATTATTAAACATTGTCCTTACTTGTCAACTTTGAAACCTGTGCATGCTTTTAAAAAATGCAAAAAATTTCCTAAAATCTCATTGCTCTAATTTTGTTGATTAAAGAGACGTTTATCATGTGTAGATGGAATTACCAAAACTTGTTATATAGCTAGAGAGATAGAGAGGCATAAACGATGAGACGCAATTGATTCAAATGTAATTTCCCTTTATAAGTGAATCTCATGCATTTAATATGCACATTCTACGATGCATCGATCATGAGATTTGGAGGCTTACCTCGCATGCTTGATGGATTTTCCATTAATGGACAAAGGTAGAGATTGTTGGATAAGATAGCCTTGATATCGGATTGTCATTCTCTTCCTCATGTCTCTATGTAGAGGGATTATGTAAATCACAACCATGTGGCGTGTCGGGAATTAGGGCATCGCAAAAATAGAGTTGGATGATGGTTGGCGGTGAGTCCTATCCACCGTCGGACTGTTGGGGGCCTTGTACAAAACCTTAGGATCTAGCCTCTTGAATAAACCAGAATTATGGGACAATAATAGCAATGAAATAAATCAAAGCATCAATCACACACCACACAAGAGATTTTTACGTGGAAAACCCTCAAAGAGGTAAAAACCACGGGACCTCGTCCAGATCAACAATCCACTATGAAGTAGAACGTTACAACCTTTGTCACTTATGCAGGAGTGGATGAACAATAAGAGAATAAAGAAAAAAATAGAGGGATCTCACTGATCACAAGGACGTAGAAGCGCTGAGACGACGACTCCCTTCCACAAGCTTCCTCTCTCTCTTTTCTTTCACTCTCTCACCCTTGATATCCCTAAACCCTTTAGGAAACTCTCTCATGCTTTTCTTGTACATAAAAAAACCCTAAGAATCCCTAGTTATAGTTTTAGAAAACTCTTTTCCGTATCCTAGTTGTAAAAGGACTTTCGACATGAAATCCGCTTAAAATCACGGAATGAATCTGCGTAGTTTCGACCGGTCGTGGACCTCCTACGGCCGGTCGAGCACCTCCTACGACTGTCGTAGACCACCTACTACTGGTCGAGCACCCTCTGAAAAAAATAGTCCAATCGCTGGACTTTGAGTCGAGCTACGACTCGACTCCTACGACTGGTCGTACTAGCCTTCGACCGATCGAGTAGGGCTTATGACTGGTCGAACACGGAAAAAAAATGCCATCAAATCTCTCCCTTTTTGACCCAAGAGGGATTCAACTTCTTCAAGCCAACCAAGTTTCTGCAAACCTCAAACTTGCTCTTGAGCAAAGCCTTGGTCATCATGTCTAACCCATTATTGTCCGTGTGGACCTTCTCAAGCTGTAACACCTTTTGTTCCAAAGTATCCCTGATCTAGTGATACCGAATCTCTATGTGCTTTGAATTAGAATGTTGACTTGAATTCTTAATCAAGTGTATAGCACTCTGACTATCTCAATAGACCACGTGCTCCTCCTGCTTCAGGCTAAGTTCCTGTAGGAACCTCTTCATCCAAAGCATCTCTTTACATGTTTCTGTGACTGCAATGTACTTGGCCTCTGTCATCGACAATGCTACGACCCTCTGTAGCTTGCTCTGCCAAGAAAATGCTCCCCCTGCAAACGTGAACATGAACTCCGATGTAGACTTCTTGAAGTCTATGTCACCTGCCATATCTACATCTGTGTAGCCTTCTAATATAGGTTTACCATCAACATAGCATAGGCTCAACCTGGATGAGCCTCTTAGATACCGCAGTATCCATTTCACCGCTGCCCAATGCTCTTTGCCAGGATTGGCAAGATACCGGTTGACAACACCAACCGCATGTGCTATGTCTGGGCGTGTACACACCATAGCATACATCAAACTTCCTACAGCTGACGCGTAGGTTATCTTCTGTATCTCTTCCACCTCTGCCTTCATCTTGGGACACTTCCTGTCGCTCAATCTGAAGTGACCATCCAGTAGAGTACTGACCGGCTTCGCTGCATTCATATTGAACCGCTCTAGGACTTTCTCAATATACCGCTCTTGTGACAGCCAAAGCTTCCTGCTACTTCTATCACGGGTTATCTCCATTCCTAGGATCTGTTTAGCCGGGCCCAAGTCTTTCATCGTAAATGACTTGCCCAACTCCTGTTTCAGCCTGTCGATCTTCTTGATGTCTTTTTCCATGATGAGCATGTCATCAACGTATAAGAGCAGAACTAAGAAATTACAATCTGAGAACTTACGCATGAACACATAGTGGTCCAACTTCATTCTGTCATACCCATGTTGTAACATGAACGAATCAAACTTCTTGTACCATTACCGTGGAGCTTATTTTATCCCATACAAGCTCTTCCTCAGCATACACACCATATGCTCTTTGCCCTTGACTTTGAACCTCTCTGGTTGGTGCATGTAGATCTCTTCTTCTAGGTCACCGTGGAGGAAAACAGTTTTAACATCTAACTACTCTATCTCCAGATCCATGCTAGTTGTCAACTCAAGAAACACCAGTATGGATGTCATCTTCACCACTGGTGAGAATATCTCCTCGAAGTCTATGCCTTTCCTCTGATCGAACCCTTTTACCACAAGTCTGGCCTTAAATCTCGTCTATGAATTCTTCTGCTCAACCTTCTTTCTGAACACTCACTTGTTGCTCAGAGCTTTCTTGCCCTTAGGCAATTTCACCATATCATAGGCGTGGTTCTTATGTAAGGGTTTCATCTCCTCTTGCATAGCTTTCAACCACTCCTCCTTATGCTTATCGGCTAAGGTCTCAAAATAATCTTCTGGCTCTCCCCCATCAGTCAGCATAATGTACTCATGCGGTGAGTACCTCTTGGAGGGCTGTCTATCCCTAGATGACCTCGTCACCTATGGCTCACCAGGTGGATCAAGTGGGGGTTGCTCCCCTGGTCCATCTTCTGAAGGAACTCCCTCGTCCTCTGCACCTTGTTGTACTCCCCCATCATCAAGCACCACTGGAGAAATAACCGGATCATGTCCTCTAGCTCATCTGAACTAGGCTGGTTCTTCTCTGGCTTACCAATGTCTTTTATACACTGATCTTTAAAGAAAACCACATCTCTGCTCCTGACGAGCTTCTTCTCGGTCGGATCCCACAATCTTTAACCGAACTTTTTATCACCATATCCTAAGAACACGCACTGCCTGATCTTTATATGGAGCTTGAACCTCTCATCTTTTGGTACGTGAACAGATGCCCTGCATCCAAACACCCTGAGATGACTGTACGATGCATCCTATCAAGTCCACACCTTCTCAGGTACTTCTCCATTCAATGGGGCTGATGGAGACCTGTTTATCAGATACACCACCGTGTGCATTGCTTCTCCCCAGAACGTCTTGGGCGACTTCGCATGGGATAACATGCATCTGATTCTCTCAACAATGGTGCAATTCATTTGCTCAGCTACACTATTATGCTGGGGGGACTTGGAAACTGTCTGTTCATGCCGTATACCCAGGGACTTGTAGTACTCATGAAAGTTGCCAATATATTCACTACCATTGTCAGTGTAGATGCACTTCAATGATCTACCTGTCTCTCTCTCGACCATAGCATGAAACAACTTAAACACACTAAAGACATCGTCCTTGAATTTCAAAGCATAAACCCAAACCCTACAAGATGCATCATCTATAAAAGTAACAAAATACAATGCCCCACCCATGGTTTTGTTCTCATAGGACCACAAACATCAGAATAAACCAAATCTAATGCATGCACTTTATTAACATGAGAAGCAGATTTAACAAATGAAACTCTATGTTATTTCCCTGATAAACAATCAAGACAGGTTTTAAGAGGCGTACCTATTACATCTGGAAGGAGCCGCTTCCTTGCTAGTAGCTGAAGCCCTTTTACACTCATGTGGCCTAGACGTCTGTGCCACATGTCTATAGCTGAATCTTCCTCTGTGTTCAACCCACCCTTGCATACACTAACACTTACCTTTACAGGGTGCAACACTTCTTTCCTCTAGCTGCGATCAATGAATCCTTGATGAGCTTCCAGCGCCCACCAGCAAACTGACTTTCATAGCCATCATCATCCAGCCTTCCCGTCGACATCAAGTTGAGGCGAAGGTCTGGGATATGCCTCACATCCCTGAGAACTAATGTGCAGCTGACATCGGTCTTCACACAAATATCACCGACCCCTACAATCTTCGATACGTCAGAATTTTCCATCTTCACAGTCCATAGTCACCTGACTTGTAACTTGTGAAGAAGTCCCTGCATGAAGTCGCATGAAAAGAAGCCCCCGAGTCTATCACCTAGTCGGTGTCCTGATTCGTGACTGTGAGACATACATCATGATCCGCGGAAAGAATAATTATAACGTTGCCATCTGATGCGACCGTAGTAGAATCTGATTCATCTTCCTTCTCCTTTTCTTTTCCTTTCTTATCATTATTAGCCTTATGACATTCATTCTTATAGTGGCCCTTCTTGCCATAATTCCAGCATTCAATATTTTTTTTGTTACTTGACTTGCCTCTTGATTTATCTTAGGCCTTCCCGCCCTTCCTGTTCTTTCCTCTCCCTCGTTCCTGTGTCACAAGGGCCTCTTGCTGAGTAGACCCCTGAGACTTCCTCATTGTCTCTTCATTGAAGAGACAGCTAGTAACCTGTTCCATGGATATCTTTCCGTTTGGCGCGGAGTTACTTAGAGACACCACCAATGTCTCCCAACTGTCAGGCAACGAACTAAGTAATAGTAAAGTTTGCAATTCATCATCTAGGACCATCTTCATAGAAGAGAGTTGGTTCACTATATTACTGACCTCATTCATGTGCTCGGCCACAGAACCACCATCCTTGAACTTGACATTCACAAGTCGCCTTATCAGAAAAAATTTATTACTGGCTGTCTTCCTCTCATATAGCCCTTGTACTTTCAGCCATAGGCTAGCGGCTGAGGTTTCCGTAGACACATAGTGGAATACAGAATCATCCAGCTATTGTCTAATAAATCCCACCACCTTCCGGTCTAACTTCTTCCAATCTTCACCAGACATATCCTTAGATTTTGCTGATATGCCTAAAATTAGAGAATATAGATCCTTGCAATAAAGCAAGTCCTCCATCTTAGCTTTCCATATGGTCCAGTTAGAACCATTGAGGCTGATCATCCTTGATGAGCCACCTTCCATAATTCCAAATCGATCATACCCATTCAATGAACTTAGTGCTATGATACCACTTTGTTAGGGGCCTTGCACAAAACCTTAGGATCTAGCCTCTCGAACAAACCAGAATTATGGGACAATACTAGCAATGAAATAAATTAAAGCATCAATCACACACCACACGAGATTTTTACGTGAAAAATCCTCAAAGAGGTAAAAACCACGGGACCTCGTCCAGATTAACAATCCACTATGAAGTAGAACATTAGAACCTTCGTCACTCACACAGGAGTGGATGAATAATAAGAGAATAAAGAAAAAAATAGAGGGATCTCACCAATCACGAGGGCGTATTAACTCTGAGACGACGACTCCCTTCCACAAGATTCCTCTCTCTCTTTTCTCTCACTCTCTCACCTTTGATATCCCTAAACCCTTTAGGAAGCCCTCTTGTGCTTTTCTTGTGCATAGAAAAATCCTAGGAACCCCTAGTTATAGTTTTAGGAAAATCTTTTTCGCATCTCAGTTGCGAAAGGACTTGCAACACGAAATCTGTGCAAAATTGGGGAATGAATCTGTGTAGGTTCGACCAGTCGTGGACCTCCTACGATCGGTCGAGCACCTCATACGACTGGTCGTGGACCACCTACGACCGGTCGAGCACTCTCCAAAAAAAATAGTTTAATCGCTGGACTTTGAGTCGAGCTACGACTCGACTCCCATGACTGGTCGTACCAGCCTTTGACCGGTCGAGTAGGGCCTACGACCGGTCGAGCACGGGGCAAAAACCCCATCACGGACTCTTACTGACCCATACAACTCTCTCCCTTAAAGAAAGAGAGAATCCTACCAAAAACTTATGGGGGCCACCTGGAATTTATTATGATGATCCAAACCATTCACATCCACATCCAGTTGTTGAATGCCATGTATAGCCTACAATTTCTAATATTCTCCTAGTTGGTCCATATATGGTATTAACATATATAAATGTAATGGATTATGTATATACGGTAGATTAGTATCCTAATAATTTGGCCTACCAAGACTACTATTATGGGACTATGTCAGTTGTTATTGCATTTATTGTATCGGGACCATGCATGATCCCAGATAACAAAACTCTCATGACATGAATTCTAGTAGCTAGGGAGCGTGGTATGAAAATATTTGTCCGGTGTGGCCTTCTATGTTGACTTTTAAGCAGTTACACTGCCTCGAAAACTTTAAAGTATTCTTTTTTACTTATTTAATTATACCCATAAAAACTTTACCTTCAGAAATAGAAACCATAACACCATAAAACTATACTGTTTACTATATTGATTAAAATTAAAATATGCACATAATTGGAGTATCTGCATCTTCTACTAATTAAGTATGCCTTTAATGCTAACCAATCCTATATCATTTACTAATTCTTTTAATGTCTTGAAAGTTAAGCTCTTATTTAGTGGGTCCTCAACCATCAACTTCATGCTAATGTGTTATACAAACACTAGATGAATCTCAATGATCTCTTTTACAATAAAAAACCTTATGTCTATGTGCTTTAACTTAGGGAAATTTTTATTGCTGTCAGATAAGAATACCACCATAGTGTTTTTATAGTAGATTCTTGGAGACTTTGGAACTAAATATATAACTTAAAGTCTTAAGATAAAATTTTGTAACCAGATTACCAGGAAAGTGGTTTCATAATAGACAATAAATTCTACTTCCATTGTAGATGAAGCCATAAGTTTTTATTTTGCACTCTTCTATAAAACAAATATACTGACATCATGAAAACATATCATGATGTGGACTATTGATGCAATTTTCTGGTTGGCCTTCCCTAGACCTTCATGTACCTACACAAGAGATGAACAAAGGAGACCCTAGCTAGTATAGGGGACCCTCCGATGCCTAAGTCAGATAGGGAATCTAGGTTCAGTTGTAAATATGATTTTAGGCTAAAAATTGTGCGTACTTTTCACTATTGGAGATGCCCTTATTTATGTTTGAGGAGAGGCATTGGTGTAAGAGAGATCTCCCTATTTAGTAGGGACATATTGTAGTAGGATTTGGATCCTACACAAGTCGTGAGGATCTTCCTAGATTCTCAGCTAGGATCTCGGGCAGATCCGTATTGCGGTTGACTTCCTATATCTTCGGCTGGAATCTTGGATAAGTACAGTTGGGATGAGGTCGGAACTAATAGAAGGTAGGTTGTGCCGACCTGGGGCTATGCCTACCTGAATCCTTCGGCGAGTAGTTGAGGTTCTTTCAGTGTCAAACGGATTAGTAGATCTTACGACCTGCTGATGAGAGACGTAGCCCGACCTCATTTCTTGCTCGATCTAGGGTCAGAGGTAGGATTTTTGGTCGTATCAATTGTCGTTCAATCCGGCGAAAAGCATAGAGTCCTGATCCGGCCTTTTCTTATTGGTCGATCCATTTTTCCCATAACAGTAACCCCCCTTTACTTTCGAGTTTGTGTAGCGGGCACAGGAAGTAGATCGGTCATGGTCGGGTCAGATTGTCTTGTGTTCAAGGTATCGAATCAGCTTGTCACTAATGTCAAGTTTAGGCGGTGTGCACAGGAATCGGAGTGTATCTACAATCATCACACGCTGCACTCAAGGTGGTGTGTCACGGCTCGATGTCATGTGCACTGTCAGGGAACCTTTTCAGCGCTTAGTGTATGAGGCGATGACGCATGGCCTATTCTCGGTCGCAGAGCTGCGTAGCGAGTGGTAACGCTCCACGTGTCTGAGTGAGAGTGTCGAGAAGCCGTTTTTTGGCTGTGCATTGAATGAGAGTATTAAGTGCTCGTACGGGCGGTTCTACTATAAAAAGGGATGCCTTGGCATCATCTAGAGCTATTTACCCCTTCGTCTCTGCTGCGTCCTTTGCTCCTCTCCGGGGTCAACTGATTTTCGGCAATTCTTTGAGCAATTTTTCTAACATCTTTTTAGGAAGGCATCCTCCCTTGGTGAGCCCCATTTTTTCCTCCTTATCCCCTTCCCTTCGTCTTTTTCTTATTTTCTTCGAGTTTCTAGTGAATCTCCTGCCCATAAACATACTTGAGATGTCTGGTCAATGGGAGGGGACATCCCGGTGTGACGGTGGGGCAAATTATCTCCGCCCTATATCGAACTCACCGTCACCCTTGATGATGATGAGGGACAGGGATTTTCGGGCATCCCATGAGTCGTGGATGGCGGAGTAGTCCTCGGTCGAGTGGCCAGAGGATATAGTGGAGGCTACACCAATGGTCGAGGATATTAGTGGGTCTTCGTCAGAGGAAGAGGAGAAAGGGCCAGTAAGGTCCTCGCTGACGAAGGCTGATATGGTGTGGATTAGGTCGGGGTATCATATCCCTGATTCCATGATACTCTGAGTGCCCACACTGGGTGAGCTCCCAAATGAACCTTGAGAGGGCGAGGTGGCCATCTACGAGGTTGCCCTCTAATGTGGGTTGAGGCTCCCTCCGCAAAGGATAGTGGGGCGAGTTCTCGCGTATTTGGGGTTAGCTCTCAGGCAGCTGATTTTAAATGCTTGGAGTGTGTTAATGGGAACATTTATTCTCTGGTCTGAGCTTGATCATCCCGAGCTGACAGTGAATGAGTTTCTCCATTTATGCCAAGTAAAGTCCAATCCTTTCCATGAGGGCTGGTACTATTTTACCACTTGAGCGAAGACTGGCAAGGCCATAATCATGGACATCCCAACCTCAAATAAGAAATAAAAGGGAAAATGGTTTTGGACATCGGGGACTGGGAGACACCAGGAATTTTCAAGATGCGTTCTTAGGTTCCGGCCTCTTTTGCTAAATTAGGTCGGTATATCTGAATTGTTTTTCCATAATTTTATTTTGTTTTCTTTGTTTCTAACTGTGGTCGTCTATGAAAATTCTGCCCAAATGCTCTGCTGGAGTAAGTGAGGAAGAGTGAGCTCGGATTGTTAAAGCTAGGTCGGTGGATGCTGAGCTGAGATCTTGGAGGCACCTTATCACACCCCAACTACTGCTCAAATCAGGTCTTGATTCATTCTTGACAGGTATATCTTTTTAGGGTTTAATTGGAGGTTCTTCTTACCTTTATGTGTTTATTGATCATCATTTTCTATCATGAAGAGATGCCGGAGTAGAATCGGTCCAAGCGAAAGGATCCTTTTACGGCCGAGCTGACCTAGAAGAAGTAAAGGCATGCTTTGAGGAAGAAAGTGGCCGTTATATCTGCCACTGTCACTCCTCCAGACTAGACCATGGTCTTTAAAGGTGTCGAGGTCATTGTGGGAGTGGACCTTGTGGCTGAGGCTGTGCTCCCTAAGGTGAGGGCAACATCTAATTGAAAGGTCCAACCCTCCTTATCCCAACCGGGCAGTTTGGATGAGGGTCGGGGTGGCAAAGCTTAGGCCCCCCCTTCAATTGCTGTTGCAGTGATAAAGGGCCTCATATAACATCCTGAATTTTTGAGGTCCGAGTACGTACTCATGCTTAAGAATTCTGAATGTTAATAATGTAAAAATTGGATGCTTCAAAATCGCACCTTATTTTTTTAGATAAATCACATCCAGTTACATTCACGAGAATAAAATCAATTGTATTTATTATTCCATTAGAGTAAAAAGCATACAAATAATTCTTTAATTCCCTCTTAATGGGAGCTTATTACATTATTAAAGTTTACAACGAAAAATAAATAAACTAATGAGCAGTGTTATCATTCTTCTTTTCTTTTCAAATGAATCTTTTATAGAATGATTATCGATCATATCATCAACTTGTAATCACTTGCAATATTTGTATGGTTGGAGAGGGTCAATATCCTACTCATAGTGATGGTTATCTTTTAAGATTAAAAATAATTCAAGAGATTCATAAGAATAATGTGGGATTTTTTTATATGTCTTGTACTCCACCACTACAAGTGGTATCGGTATGCGCAACCAATCTACATGAACGCTTACCTAATATAGTGTGTGCGGTCTATCATACATAGTGGTCATCACAATATGGAATATAGTTCATAAAAAACTCAACTCGCCTTGCATCCTATACTACGGAGATTTGTCGGCGTGTCCAATGTTAACGTGGATTTATTTGAACATCTAGAGGTTACACAATAACGTGATTGAAAGATTTACATGACACGATTTGTTCATGGAGTGACTATTTGTGACATCTAATCCTGAGAAGTGATGTAACACGCATAGTGATTTACTTACATCGATTGTGCACCACTACCCAACCCACAGGATTATATACTACCTAAGAGGCCGTTGCCCGAAACACATTATGTCCACGACAATATATATGAACAACTATATGTGAGGCCTATAACACATCACTTGTATCAATAGAGAAATAAGTCAAACCATGAGAGTTTTTAAATTTTAAGACACATGCCCAGGTTATAAAGGGAGGTAGCACAAAGCTGACCTAATAAAAGAGAAAAGTAGTAATAAGCTAACTCAAAAAGATAGAAGAGTAGCAAATAGGCTAACTCAATAAAAATAAGGAGAGGCAAACAAAAGGCCAACTCAATATAGAGTGAAAGCACGAGTCACTCTTAAAATTGGCAAAGGACAAGACTTGTATCCATCAACCCACATAAATTCATAAAAATCTCGCATAATTAAAATCATACGTTAACCATAATTATCAAAAGGATAAATAATTCATAACGATCCATCAATCAATTACTTGAAAAATCACAGTAATATGAAAGTATGCAAAAATAAGATAAATCATATCAACTCAAATTAGTGCAGGCTTAAAAGAATCCCTCATCTTAGCCTTAGATTTAAACCCTAGATAAATCTTAATGTAGGAAAGCTTATACATGAATTGCGACATTGCTCGAGCAAGAGAGAGACACCACGCGTGTGGAGAAGGAAGATGATGATGGGTGTCTAGGCTTCTGTTTCTCTTTCTCTCCTCCTTGGACGTTGGGAGGTGGTGTGTGAGTGTAAAGGGACCCACACCCTTCTTTTTTATAAAGGAGTGAGCATGTAAGAGGGAGTGTGTTTCACATCCCACTTTAATTGGGTTTCTCCAATTTGACCTTTTCTAGCGATCTTTCTTTAAATTTAATTCGTTTATTATGTCAGGGTCATCGAATAGAGCCGGCATATATGATTTTCTTGGTGATATAAAATTTAGATTAGCCTATCTTGAAAATTCTCCTAATGGGTATCAAAACGAACTCGATCTCAATTAACAATCGACACTTAATGATCAGGGCATAATTTTAGGAAAAATGTGTAGTCAAGATAAGAAAATAGTTGGATAAAATTTGGTGGTTGATCAATGGTGGAAAATGCCTAAATCTGAAATTTCACCTTTTGCAACAAAAGGTAGGAATTGGAGTCAAGGCGGTCATCATTCAACAATGTAGGATCATAGATCAGGGTCTAAATTTAGTATGATATCATAGTCATATGAAGTTAAAGTGTGGTCCAAATTTAAGTTACGATTGACGGTGTAATGTGGGTCAATCAGAAATTATAGATTTAGGAAGAGTTGGTAAGCCTAAAACGACTTACTTCATGCCTAAGGAAAAGCCTACCAAGGTGGGGTCCTCATATTTTACACTGGGTCCGTATGATGGCCAATCAAACTCATTCATATGGAGGGAAATATCTTACTACAATTATTTACAAGCTTTCCTCACTCGATGGACACCAAAATCAATGATTAAGGGACTGATTTGTTAATTGGGCCACTTTTACAATGATTTAAGGGTCAAAATTTGATGTGTATGGTTAAATTATGATAAATAGGTATGGTATAAAATTTCACATGAAACGGATTATGAGAACTATGTGATCTAGAATTCAATGGTTTAAGTTAATGGCATTAAGTATTTACAATTTTGGTATCTTTTATTTCTCCAACTTTCACCATCTGTAACGTCGTACTACACCATACAAATACATTAAAATTTAATAGACATTCTTTATTTTTTATTTTCTTTCCATCGCTCCATTTTGGGCCTTGATCGCTTACAGATGACCAAGATGCCTTTTTAATGGGCTATACTGCCCCAAGGTCTAAATCAACGCTTTCATATATCTAATAAAGAAGTTAGCCGGTAATTGTGGCATATACCTTACGATCTTTGAACTGAGTAGTTCATTCTGATATTTATGTAGTCCATTTAGCGAATTTAAATATGATGGATGGTCAGATGATATGTTAAAAATATGAAAACTTGATGGTTGGTACTCTGATCATGTATGTAGGTGGTTTGTATGGTTGGTTTTGTAAACGGATGAATACAAGTAGGTTTTTGGAGTAATTAAGAGGTAGAACATGTGTACCATTAGATACAAGTGACTTGTTTACATGTGTAAGTTCCTCAAATTGTAGTCCTGATGGTAGATTAAGCATATTCATACGTGGTGAAGAAGATAAACAGATCAACATCTCGATCTATACGTGTACGAGTGG
Source organism: Magnolia kwangsiensis (assembly GCA_037074715.1). Taxonomy (NCBI): domain Eukaryota; kingdom Viridiplantae; phylum Streptophyta; class Magnoliopsida; order Magnoliales; family Magnoliaceae; genus Magnolia; species Magnolia kwangsiensis. The sequence continues at coordinate 18,611,767 of CM073587.1, read as the reverse complement.
ATGTAGAGATTAAGTAGTTAGTTTACCATGATCGGGTGGTCCAAACTCATAGTGGATGGTTAGATATCTTTACGTAGCGGTGAATAGTTGATCAAACGGTTGGTTATGATGAAAAAGTGAGAATACTTGGAGATATGATGATCTTGTCCTAAAAATCAATGGTTGGATGACCTAAACTATGGATGAAGATTATTCTCAACGGTCAAATTCAAGTTAGAGAATAGATGTAAGGTTAGGATAGGCTAAATTATTGACATGCATATGTATATACTAAATTAAATTTCATGGTAACACTCGAGAACTTTTAATACTGGGTATTGAAAAGTTCGGGGTGTTACACTGTAACGCCTTGTGTTTTTAGGATCCGAGTATATGATTCATTTCCCAAAAACCCAAGTGCTAACCTATAGAGAGCCAAATTCCATATATATATATATATATATATATATATATATATATATATATATATATATATATATATATATATATATATATATTCCAGAGTTAGGAGTTTAGCGTAGAATGAACAAATAAACATAATTAGAAATTTGCATTTACATTTAGAATATACAAGCGGCTGCCCATAATGACTTATACAAACCAATGTCCAATACTTACAATTACAAAATGAGATAACATTGCATGTGAAACAAAATACATTATAACAAATCTTGAGCTGTAAAATCACGTAGCAACTCTTAGCAATATAATCATGAATCCTTGACGATTGCACGCTGGTCTTCATCAATATGAACATGAATATCAACTGGGCCACCTGTGCTACCTGTACGGTTATATATTCGATGAATGAGTAGACAACTCAGTGTAAATGCCCCTCAAGATTACACACCATCGCATTAGGTAAGAATAATTACAAAAACATAACAATACATACAAAATAATACATGATGCAATCTTATTAGATGCATGGATGCGTGAATGCATCATCGACCCGGGGATGCTCATCCATTCGGCAGTTAGGCTTATCACCCATGTGAAGGCTGGCCATTAGCGAATCACATCATGTACCGCATAATGACTGCTTATCATACATCATGTACGTAAATTGATAGTTGATGGTCAGGTAGCTAGCGAAACGATACCCCAATAACTTAGAGGCACGTGCTATAACACATAGAAATATGCACCCGTCATCGTAAATATGTCATGTATTCATGATTAGCTAAACCTTATTAGTCCATTTATAATCAACCGGTTTAATAAAGCTCAAGGTCACTATGGGGGGCTCATCACCCAGCGTAGGCCGACAGCTCAGGCATAGTGTCCCATGACCACCATCCCCGGCTCATAAGGCTACCACCTTATAATTTTAATGAAAACTTGTCGACTAGTGGTCAATCATATTTCATTATATGAGGCTTACCATTGCGTGATTGCACAAAATAAAATGTCGAACCCACCTAGGGCAAATACTAAAATAAAGCCACATAGGGCCAATATCAAAAATAAGTTACATCGGGCAATAATCAAAACAAAGCCATATAGGGCCAATATCAAAACTAAGCCACATAGGGCCAATATCAAAACGATGCTATAAAAGACCATCCTTAAAAAAATCACTTAGACAAAGCAACCCCTGGATGGTAGGCCCACATCAATATCCAATTTAAACCACCATTCAATAACCACTAAATCGAAGGTCCATTACAATCATAGTTAATTAAGTTTCATCACAAGCATGGGTGTACATTTATAAATGGGGTTTCCCATTGATGTACTAGTTTAAGTTTCACAAACAATCCACAAGTAAACCAAAAGCATGAGAAAGTATGCAGGATAACTATTAAGCATGTAATCTAACAACTCAATTCTAACAATTAACACATATGATTATAAAATGAAGATATCAATTATCAATCGAAATTAAAATAAAGACTATCGCTTAAGATAATGGGAAAATGGAAAGCTCAAGGGGAAGAAATCATCATCTTATACTTTGAATTGCCAACATATGTTGCTAGGAAGCACGTGTACCCTTAGAATTAAGTCCTACCATGGATTATAGAGTTGTATGTGAGATCAGATTTTTACAAAGTATTTATGATTAAGATTAATATAACCTAGGGCTTGGATTTACTTATTTTTAGGGTTTTGATGTATAATTATATTTTCATCCTAGAGTTTAGTTAAATGCTTAGATTCTAGGATTTGAATCCTAAATTATTATTAATATTATTTTTATTGTACAATGGATCGAGTAATATTCATAATAGGAGTATTAATCCATCATTATTAATAATAATGGTTCATAAGTTCATATTTAAATGTATCGACATTATCTAATATTCTTATAATGACTAAAAATTTCTTAAATAATATAAGTAGTAATAATAAAATCTTCACTAACGATAACATAATAAGGACTAATGCTAATAATTATATTAACAAGTATTATACTAATTCCATAAGGAAAATGATAAATATTTTCTAATGTTAATAGTCAAAACTATCAATAATGAATCTAGTCATGATAATAGATACTATGATCTACCATGAATTATAAAATTCTACAATTAGATCCTTACCTAACACACTATCTATGCCTAGGGTATTGACCTAGAGTTTAAATTGCTTAGGTCTAGGATTTTATCCTAGAGTTTAGCTCTAGGCTAAATTTAGGGTTCAAGTGCTAATCGGTGTACTATTGACCATAATGTTAATAATATTAATAATTTCATGGTGATCATTAATATTAAGGATATAATTAATATTATTTGATGTGACATTAAAATCATTGTGATGAAAATAAATAGTATGCTTTACTATTAATAATAATATTTAGGAGTGAAGAATAAATTACTTATATTTAACAATTGCAATTTGTCTTTAATAACTAGCATTAGTATAGGTAATTTACTAATGGTTAATCATGTTTAGTATTAACAATCCTAATGATGATAATAAGGGTAACATTGATAATTGTAATAAAAAAAATTCAATCAAGGAGGAGGTGGACTCACCTTAGTTGACTCGGTAGTCCAACTCGACCTCGGTTCAAACCATCAATATTATCGCTAGGAAGGGAGTGCACATAGAATTAAATTCTCCTGAGTGGGACTTAATCCGAACCCAAGCCCGATCACTCCAACTAGGTTTAATCCAAACTAGATTGATCCAATCTAATTCAGCCCCATATATACCATACTAAGCTTAGTAGGTGGTAACTATTAGGATGTCTTGGGGGGAATTCCAACCTGATTTGAATTCAAATTTGAATCATCATAGTCCAATATCTTTACACATGAAAAATCCTACACATGGGAAAGTTAAGATTTCTCACGTCCTTATAATAAAAATAACTCCTAATTAAACACAATTTAGCATTATAATAAGTTGGGTCAACTCACCTAACCAAGTGAGTCACTCAACTTGGTTTTAACCTGCTAAGATGCAACTCGGTTGAAACAACGCTGTTCAGGCAATGAGTCAAACTTCACTACTAAGCTAAAATAGCTGGATTCAGCAGAGTCCACTCGAACTCAACAACTTGGTGAAAATTTATCGAGTCAACTCAGCATCCATTCTACTACCACCATCCTCCTATCTCCCTCCTTTCTTCTCTCTCTCTTTGAAGTCCAGCAACACCACTGGACTCGACCCAGTCACAACCCGACCGAGTCGGGCAGCGGCTTGGTGTAGCTTGCAGCCGCACTACCCCTACTCTCTTCCTCTATCTTTCTCTCCTTACGTTCTCCTATTTTCTCTCTTGGCATCAGGATCTCTGGTCCATCTTGACTCAGCCTGAGTCGACTGGACAGACTCGTTGCACTGAGGCAGCAAGTGCGGCGATGTCCTATCCCGCTCTCTCTCTCTCTCTCTCTCTCTCTCTCTCTCTCTCTCTCTCTCTCTCTCTCTCTCTCTCTCTCTTCTCCTCCATTCTATCTGCTTTTACTTCTTTATCCCCTTCCTATATTTCTGTCGTAGTGTCCAGTCATCTCTAGACTTAGGCAACTCGACTAGTCGCGCCAAAACATGCCTGCAGCGGCGGAGAAGAAGATGCAAGCATTAATGGTAGATTGCAAATGGGGGCTTGGTTCTTTGAATTGCCTCTTCTAGACAGTCTAGATGGACCTTATGAAACTCGTAGGTAAGCTTTTTTGAAGCTTAGGGAATGCCTGGGTGATGGGTTCGAGTTTGGGGAGAAACAACCATTTTCGAGTGCGACCGCAAGGATGGGAGAAGCTGACATTGAGGACTGATCTTCTCCCTCTAATAGCATCGCCCTAATGATCCTAGACCGTTGGATGAAAAATAAATGTTAGGATTCGGTCTGTTTAAAACCACTCCTAAAACTGGCTGGTATTGCAAAACTGGTTGTTGTTTTGGTTTGGCTATGGACGAGAGCCTTGAATTGAAGGGCTAGGTTTGGTTTGAAATGAACGGTCGGGATTGGAGGATCCCCTCTCATGCGGATTGCAACAACTAGCAGTGCAATAGTTTCCATTTTTGAAAATGTTGTGTTTGTAGGTCTTGTTTGGGTTGAAGATGGTGTGCATGCACACGTGCGCCAACACGCGAAAAGGGATAGGTTTTGGTTGGACCTACACTGTGCACATGATGGACGGTTTGGATCATATTGATGGGGCCAGATGGTGGGCACACATTAATCAAATGAGCATCACTTGTTTTGCTGGCAAGAGAATGAAAGGAGCCTTCTTCTCGTTTGTGGGAAAAACACAGGTCAAACGTTGTTTGACTGGTTTTGCGTTGTGGTGCATTGCAAGTGCATGCCCGCTGTGGTACTCATGCAGTTTAATGTGGGGTCCACAGGATGTTTCGATGAAATCCTCAACAACCATTCAATCCATTGGCACATGTAAGGCCATGAGTACAATAATGAGGTTGGTCCAACACTCAGGTGGGCCCTCACAAATTGAATCTTATCAAGTTTGTTAATCTTCATTGATCCAATGCTTAGGTTTATCCCAATTTGAACATCAACGGTCAAAAGATCCTATTGGGTTATTTGTAATATTTTCATAACAGATTACCACCCAAACACTAATATTAATATTAATATTAATATTATTTCTTTATCATAAACTATTTATTATTGCCATTGTTTATTTCACTTCATTGTTATTATTTATACTTCACATATGCATGTTTTCTTTTATCATGTTTTGGGTCACTTTGTAGGTCATTAGGACTATCATCTCATGATTTTATATTATTAAATATTTAATTATTACTATTATTATTGTTATTATCTTCTTTTTAAGGCCAAATTTTATTTTATTGCCTGTCAGAGACATCTGTTAAGTCTATAAGTTTCTTACTAGGCCTCGGTTCCAAATTTAAGGCGGATTACGTGTATTAGTGGACCACATAGAATAAATTTCTATTATAGTTTTAAGTTATAGATTTTTGAAAAATAAAGATTAAATTGATTTTAATTCATTCCATGGGCGGATAGCTTCTAACTTGACCTAGAATGGTTTTAGGGGTCACGAACTAGTATAGGTGCATCTGAATCGTCGTCTTTACATGATTCTTAAGCTATTAAACTTACAGGCTATAGTGCATCTCACCATCCAACCATTTGATTAAGTTATCTTGAGAAAATGCACACTTTCATAGTTGTACATCGAGTACAATGCTTGCTCTGTAATTCAATGGTTAGTTTGCCTCAAAATCATTTACCAATGGTCCTAGGATCTTAACGGGTGTTTAGGAATGATATGGGGATTGAATATGGACTAGAATAATCTGATTGCATTTTTGAATGATGGACCTTATAATGGTAACCCTGATGGTCGGTTAGATTTTTGTATCAATGAGATTAAAATCCTAAGAATAGGTCTTTCTAATGATGTGATGGTCCATTTAGAAGAATGACAGATGGATAGCCTGATATATGAATGAGAATTATTTTCGACGGTCAGATTCATATTAGAATGAGGGTGACTGTTCAATAAGCTAGGTTAGTGTTCATTCAAAGTTAGGTTACACGGTAACACCTGAGTACTGAAAAGTATAGGGTGTTACATACACCTAATGCCTTGGTTTGCGCAGAATGTGCCTGATGCCGAGTTCTCCCGAGTGATGGACATGGCTCCGGAGGCCGTTGTACGGCATATGGCGGCCCTCTTCTACAGGATAAGTCTTCCCTTCTCCTTTTGCTCAATAGTCATCTTTCTGCACTGAGTTATTTTTGCATCTTCTAATTGTGGGTTTGTTTTCAGTTCGCCCCCTCCCTCATGAATGCCCACCATGATATATATTGCGCCTCAAGATGGAGTGCAAGGAGGCGGAGGCGACCTTGCTGCAAAAGAGCATTGAGTCCGAGCAACTTCGCTCTAAGAACGTTGCTTTACTGTCTCGGGCAGAGGGGTCGAAGACCAACTTGGAGGCTGTGAGGATCGAGCTGGAGGAGGTGAAGGCGTTTCTCAGTGAGGCCTAGGAGGAGGGTGCTCTGTGGAAGTCTGAGGTGGACGATTTGCGACATAGCTATACTGTGAAGGTGAAGGAAGCTCAAACGGCTATCCTGAAGTCTAAGAAGGTGGGAGCAGAGGAATTGAAGGCCTCCAAAGAATGGGAGGAAGAGAGTGGTGCACTTGATAGTGCCGGGTACAACAAGTGCCTCGAAGATATTAGGAAGGCGCACCTTGAGCTTGACCTGTCTGCTTTCGAGGTTAGCCCTTCCAAATTTTCTACCTCGCCTGAGAGTTGAGGTCTCCCCTTTCGAGCAGCCTCATCCACCAGCGCTCAAAGCTTTCACACTTCCATTTGTACTCTTTTTTGTTTCCCAACACTCTTCTCTTATCATGTTTAATGAAAAAGGGGTTTTTGTTGATGACTATTTATTTGTGTGGTTTTCCAAGTGGGCTAGTTGGATCACTTTATCGTCAATGGGCAGGTTAACCCTTTTATGCTGTGTTGGGGTTAGTTTTTGAGCCATTTATTTTCATGAAGTGGGTTTGACGAGCCGCATCAATTCCTTGGTTGATCAAATTTTCTTTTAAAAGCATGATTCTCCTTCATTGTAGGTCGTGTTGCCCAAGTAGTAGCAGCACTTAGTGATCTGACCTCTTCTTCAAGGGTTGGATGGCTAGTCAAGGACTGTTCTTTCCCTTGCACTAAATGAAGTCCTTGACAGGCAATGTAAGGGATTTGATCATTGGTCCGACCTCTTATTTAAGGGTTGAATCATTAGTGAGAGCAGTTCTTTCCTTGTACTAGGGGAAGCCCTCAATAGGCTTACGTAGATTAAGCATTTGTAGATAGATAAGTTAAGGGTAAAATTTCCCTGACTTGGGATTTTTATTGTAGCTTCTGAAGAAAACATGTGATTCTAACATTGTATATTTAAAATACCAAGATAGTAGATTACACACTCAAGCCTGGTCAGCCCTTACACATAATAGATCTTTAGGTGCTTGGCATTCCATGGGTGTGGCAGGGGTCGTTCCCCCATGCTTTTAAGTCAATATGTTCCTGGTCAACCCATGTTTGTCACCTTGTAGGGCCCTTCCCAATTTAGCCCAAGGGTCCTTGAGCTAGGCTTCTTGGTGTTTTGAAATGTTCTGCATAGGACCAGGTCTCCAGCTCGAAACCTTCTCGTTTTAACCAAAGAGTTGTAGAAGCGGGCGACCTGCTGTTGCCGAGCTACAACTCTTAGTTGGGCTTACTCCCTTCTTTCTTCGACCAAGTCGAGGTCTAGCATCATCTGCTTGACGTTTTAGCATTCGTCGTAAGAGAGGGTTTGGGTAGTTGGGAGTCCGATTTCGACTGGGACAAAAACTTTCGCTCCGAAGGCTAGGGAAAAAGGGGTTTCCCCTATGGTCGTCCGAGCAATAGTCTCGTATGCCTAAAGAACGTGAGAAAGCTCTTCTGCCCAAGCTCCTTTAGCTTTCTCGAGCTTGGTTCGGAGGCGATTCTTCATGATTTTGTTGACCGCTTCGACCTGCCCATTAGCTTGGGGGTGCCGAGGTGATGAGTAGATGTTTCAATTTTTGAGGTTCTCGCACATACTTTAGAATCGGTATGGGGGATCGTATGGGGGATCTCATAGCGACATATGATATTTTTCCAAATGAAGTTGGTAATCTTTTGCTCAGTGATCTTGGCTAGGGGATCGGCCTCGACCCACTTAGTGAAGTAGTCAACCATGACGACCATAAACTTGGTTTGTCCTTTGCTAGTTAGTAGCGGATCGATGATGTTGATTCTCAACTGAGTGAATGGCCATGACCCAGTCATGGGAGTCAGCTGTTCGGGTGGCTGATGGGGTATGGCCATAAATTGTTGGCATTTGTCACGTTTTCAAGCGTACTGTTTCGCATATGTTTGGATGGTTAACCAACAATATCCCTGACGGATGGCCTTGTGGGCGAGTGCGTGGTTGCCGAAGTGATTGCCATAAATACCTTCATGAATCTCTCTCAAGACATAGTCGGCTTCATCAGGTCAGAGGCATCTGAGGTAGGGAAGAAAGAATCCTTTTTTATATAAGATGTCCACGACCATAGTGTACCGAGTCGCCCTTCATCGAAGACTATGCACCTTCAGTTGATCCTTAGGTAGTTTCCCTTCCCCGAGGTAGTCGACTATTGGGTCCATCCAAGTCGATCCTAAATCTATCGGGAGGACCATGCCTGGATCGAGCTTGCTGATGCTTGGTTCAATTAAGAACTTGGTTGGGATTGGTGTTGGGATATTGTCTTTGAGCATTATGGCCAGTTTTTCCAACATATCCACTTTGAAGTTCTCTGACCTGGGGATCAGGCTAATATTGCACCTTGAGAATTTGTCGATCAGTTCATGGGCCTTTTACAAGTAGGCTTTCATTCTCTCTTCTTTGGCCTAGTATTCAGTAGTTATCTCGTTGATGGCGAGCTATGAGTCCTTATGAACTTCCAAGTGCTAGGCTCCCATGGCTGCTGTTAGCCTGAGCCTGCGAATAGTGCTTCGTATACTGATGCATTGCTTGATGTTTAGAATCCAAATCTTAAGGCATATTATGTATAGGTCTGGTTAGGAGCCTTAAGGACTATCCTAGCCCCACCACCTTTAGAATTGGATGAACCATTGACTGCGGCATCCATGTCTCCAGATCTGGCTCACCAGTCTGATTTTTGGGCTGCTCAATTTGGAAGTCAGGTTTGGTCTCTACATCGTTCTCGGATACGAGTTTGACAATAATGTTAGAGCATGAAAATCAATTAAAAAAGATGAGAAAAGAAAGAAGAAAGAAACAAAAGAAGTGAAGAAGGAAAGAATTGAAGAAAAAGTTGATCAAGGCCAAAGTTACACAGGTAAACCAAGTTGTGCGGAAGACTAGAGTTACGCGAGACCACGCAACTCATCATAGTTGCGCAGGTCTATACAACTCATAATTATAATACATGTATGTTGCGCACAGTGGAAACAAAGAAGATGCGAAGTGGGTCCTATGGCACAAAATTTGAGGATTTACACATGTGAAAGCCTATAAATACCCCCTACCCTAACACTTGAGATATGAGAATTATTGAAGAGAAGACTTCGATACCTCTGATAGGTATTGGAGAAAATAAGGAAGTAAAAAAAGGGAACCATACAACTCAATATTAAGTTGTGCTGACAGTCTAAAAGGACAGCTTATATGTATTTTTTGGAAGGATTTCATAATATTGTCATCTTCTGATGGATTTCAGCATTCCTCTATATCGTTTGGAGGAATATGCATGAAAGAAGATCCACACAACTCTTCTCTTATGAAGACATGAATAATATGAGCCGAAATATTGCCAAAATCGGCATTGAGCTTATTTAATACTTGTTTTCTTTAATCATATATACCTTATCTTGGAATCAAAGGATGAGAAGGATGTAAATGAATTTAGAATAAATAAAATGTGATGAGTGTTCTCTTCATTCTATCTTTGTTATTATTTAGTTAGATAATCACCAAATCAAATACTTTTCATTTCTTGTTGAAACAAAATGGAGACTCCACTAGGGACTATTATCTTATGCTGTGAGGCTCGTATCCTAGACTATACCATTTCATAGGCTTCCGCGGTCTTCCCGATCGAATTTCAGGGACCCGTGACACGTAAATAGTATTTGCACGTGATCCTAAGTTGCATCCCGTATATTAGAATCGACTCGACTCGAAACTTGTATCCTTGCGACCGCGCCATCGCCGCATCTCGCGCGCCGAGGAGATACCCGGGTCAAGAGATGTGGGCTTGCGTTCATTCCAAAGAAACACCATGCGTTGAAAAATTTGAGGGAATCTTTAAGACCTATCCCATCAATCAATCAATCAAGTACATATTCTATCTCTAGTACATCACCCATACCCCAAGTCAACTCTCTCTCTCCCCACACATCCCTCTTTTACCCAAATTTCAAACAAACCATATCTCTCCATCCCCTTCCTTACAACACCCATTCCACCCATCTCTGACATATCTCTCTCTCTCTCTCTCTCTCTCTCTCTCTCTCTCTCTCTTTCGATCATCTCTCTCTCATGTTTCTCCCAAGCTCTACGAGAGCAACAGTCCAAGCTATTTCCATGAGAGAGAGCTAGTGTGGCCACCTTCCTGCCATCCAATCCCACCCTCCAAGCTTCATCTCGACCGTTGAAATACATTCTAAGGAGCTCTAGGATGCATTAGTGGAAGAAGGGAGAGGAGGTCCAAAGGTGGGTGTTCATCATCTCGTTCTTTGATTTGAGGGCCCACTTGTAGTGGGACCCAAGTGATGTATGTGTTGTATCAAAGAGGGTCCCATAGTGGTGGGGTCCCTCCTATTTCCACCACCTCTCTCTCTCTCTCTTTTGATGTGTGGCCCACCATATGATACATGTATTTTATCCATGCTGTCCACCGAGTAGGCCCACCTGGCGGTCCGTTTGGACGGACCTGATTGAAAAAAACATAAGTATCAACTTGAATCTCAAGCTGGTGGGGCCACATGCGTGGACCTCATCCTGATGTATATGGCTGCCTACCGTCCATCAGGGCTGGACGGTGGGAAAATATACATGTCAGCTTGCTCTCGTGCAGTAGCTAGTGGGCCACACATGTGTGGACCCACCTAGAAGTGGATTAGCTGTGACACCTCGTGCCAGCAGGTATCAGCTGTTGTTAATGACGTCAGCAAGCGGTGGGGCCTACCTTGATGGCATGTGTGGACCCCACCATCATGTCTGTATTCTGACGGTGGAACGCCACCACGATATAGTATCTTATCCACTCTGTCAACCCCACTACGTGGTATGTGTGAAATCCACACCATCCACGTGGTCATGAGACCATCTTGTAGATGTGATCCCAACCAGGTCGTCCGTCCGTTGGATGTCCAAGATGCCTGGATGGGTGAGTGAAATGCAAATATCATCTTGATATATGCCAGGGCCACACGTGTGGGACTTATTTGATATATATGTTTCATCCACACGTGTGGGATCTATCTAATATATATGTTTCATACACACGTGTGGGACTTATCTGATATATATGTTTCATCTACACGTGTGACCTATCTGATATATATGTTTCATCCACATGTGTGGGACCCACTGCTGTATTCACGTCAGCAGCTTTGTGGGTCTAATCAGGGGTACATGTTATTTCCCTACCATCCATCCATCTGACATGCTGACCACCCCACCATTGATGCATGTGCTGCATCTATACCGCCCATTGATGGGCCCCACGACACAAGCGGGTCCGCTGGTGTTTGTGTTACATCTAAACCATTCATCCATTTGGCGTCACGTCTCAAGGCTTGAGACTAAAAGTAAGACAGATCTAGTATCAAGTATACCACACTGCAGAAACAATGAGATTGAATGTCTACCATTGAAACCCTTTGGGTTACAGTAGTTTTGGACCAATATGATATTTGTTTATCCTCTTAGATTAGGTCTTTGTGACCTTATGAACAAATTGGATGAAAAATAAATGCTATGGTGGGCCCACTGGAATTTCATCAGTGGAAACCATTATCGCCACTGTTATTTGTGGTATGGTCCAGATGGTCATTTGATATGATATAATTTTAAATAATACTCTAATTGATCTCTAAAAATAGATGAATGGTGTAGTGATACAACCCATTTGATTCGGCCCATTTGATACAACCCATTTGATTCGGCCCAATTGATATAATTCGGGCCCATTTGGTGAGGTCCGATGTGATATACTTGGGGCTCATTTGATAAGTCCCAATGTGATATATGAGGCCCTTGTAAGAGGCCCAACTTGTTGTATTTACAGAGGCCCAACGTGATGTATTACAAACCATTTGAGTAAGGCCCAATACGATGCATATGTGGCCCATGAGTGAGGCTCATCGTGATGTATAATAGGCCTTTATGTGAGGTCGTGGGCCCACTATACGTTTGGCCCTATGTGGGCTACTCCTTGGGAGTAATGTTGGTTAAATGTCCACATTGATGGCCAATGATGGATAGATGTCCACATCATGACCTTCCTTAGGCCGATTTTCAATGTCGATTATTAGGCCGATTTTCAATGTCGATTATCGAGGTCGATTATCGATGTTGATTATCGGTGCTGGTTATTGATACCAATTATGGGTATGTGACAACATAACATTATGATACATGCCCATACGCATCATTTGTACATTTGTTATGAGATGTGATTAACCATTGCATGTGCCATAGTGCAGGTGGTTTATGGGACTTCCTAATAGGTGGAGTTATCCCACACGAGCGTATGGTATGCGTAGGATTGATGCATGATTAAACTACATGACATGCATCTTGCATTGTGTGATTGTGATTACTATACGCCCTAGTGACATCAGAGCTGTGACCTCCACCAACATGTCGTGGATGGTCAGATGAGACACCGGAAATGTTTGGTTCAAGCATTTGGGAATTTTGGATGTCCGTGGGTTAAAGTCCTTAAACCTCTGAGGCCAGGAAATGCCCTAACGTCTAGACCGAGTGGACACATGAGCGTCAGAGTGCCGAATACTAGTAGGCCATGTTTCTCATTGTGTCATGATTAGTTGGGAGGGGGTATGGCCTCATCCGCCTAAGTGAGGGGGCTATAAGCTAGGCTGAGTTCGACCAACTCCCAAATGGGTCTGCTATCGATGAGTCAAGTAGGCATTGGTATAATATTGGTAGGCGGGTAGTGAGATCTTTTCCACTCGCTAGGCTACACGGTCGATTGGGATGGTAGCCAGCTTGGATTGTACTAGACCCCAGTGATGATCTCAGAGATGTACGGTATTAATATGTGGACTTATTGAGTAGGAGTTTCATATTCATTCATTCACTATCCACTCGGGCTGGTGGTGCGCAACTATTTGTTACGTGTACCTTCGCAATGGCCCAGATTTCAATTGGGCGTGCGACTAACCTGAGATCAGGAGTCTACCACATTAAGTCCGACTATCCAAATTTAGGTATGGGACTATTTTGGATAGACGTCCCTTGTGGTGGATCTCGTAGCCTGCGATACTACATACTATCATCCCGACATCACACTCCAACTTTGTCATTTCATTCGCATCGCATATTGAATTGCATCCTCAACACATAGCACTTGGTTTACTGTGTTTTTGTATCGCATAGCCTGGATAAGGCTTATGGTATTTATGGACTTACCAACATGTTTCCGCATTACTCTATACGATTAAGGTTGACAGTATTTGCGAACTCAGCATATGATATTTGGCTCTTTATGACTCCTCATTTGCATAGTTAATCTGTATTGCGTACTCTGATATTATATGACTCATGGACTTGTCAGTATTTTTTCTTACTCTGATATCTATATGCTTGGCACATGTATCATACACACTTACACCACCTTTTAAGCTTTCTATAAGCTTATGTACGATAGATGTGTGCAAGTAATGGTAGGTTGTAGGAGCATTTGTAACACAACAGTTTTTGAAACCCGAGTACACGACTCGAATTCCAAGAACCCAGGAGTTAGTTATTGATAACAACAATAACCCAATAAATCAAAGTGCGATATAGCAGAAATGAAAATGTGTCATAGATATGACCTCAAAATAGGAACAATATTTGGGCCCACTCAGCTGGGGGCCACTTATAAAACCTTAAGGTTCATTAAAACCTGAATGTACTGAAATATGATAAACGACTAAACTACTGATTTAGCCTGTAGTAGGTTGCCGCCTCTTGTTGCAACTCCTCATCATATGGGTCCTCCTCGGCCACCATCGCCTCCAGACCTGCCACGTCCTCGACGTCTCCTGTACCTGCGTCCTCTGTACGGTTGAACATTGATGAATGAGTGGCTAGCTCAGTGTGATCTCCCCTCAAGATTACACACTGTTGCCCTAAACAAGGAATAACATAAAATACACAAGTAATCCAAAATACAGTTTATGCAGTCTTATTTAAATGCATGGATGCATGAATGCAATGTCAGCCTGAGAAAAAATCCAGACGGCCTATGTCCCGAGAAAACATCTGAATGGATATTGGGGTCGTCACCCATGGATGTGACTGGACGTCAGTGCAACACTCAGTGTAATTACATGGGCATGAGGGTCCAAGTCATCGTCATAAATCGATCAGCTGATCATTAGCGTAACACGTGATGTAATCGTATGGGCATAATGATCCAAGCTGTCGTAGTATGCTATGCATGCATGATTTACCAACCCATTATTAGTCCAATTGTAAACAACCATTTTAAATAAGCTTACGGTTACTAAGGGGAGCACATGGCCTAGGATGACGGCTCGAGCATAGTGTCCCATTCCACCATCCCCAGCCCATGAGACCGCCGTCTTAGGGTGTGTGTAGTACCCACTAATATGTGGCCAATCAATTCAACATAAAGGGGCCACAACCAATGCCGACTGGGAATGAAACGTTGAAATTACCAAATGTGATAACTAAACATGATGGCATGAATGGTACAAAGAGGAGTAAATAGCAACAGTATTTAGAAAAGTTGTGAAGTTCATCCCACGTCAATTAGGTGAAACCCCACGTGGATGGTAAACCCCAGGGTCAAATACTACAACCAAAACCTCCATGTCAGGGGCCTACTTAAATCACAACTAGTCTAGTTACACCCCAAGCACGGACTCTTCTTTGATAAAAATTCCCATGGAGAGATTTTAGCAGTATGTGTGTCAAAGCAACATGTAACAAAATTTTGAAGAGAAATAAGGAACAACAACTGAAATCGCATAAGACACATAAGATAAATGACTATTATTCACTTAGGCAGTTCAAAGAAATAAATATTCTAAACAATAGTAAGCATGATGGTTATCATGTTAAACAGATAAATCAAGGGAATACAGTTTCAGTTCCATACACAATTCATCATTAGTCTAGTTAACCATTTACACTACTAAAGCTACTATTTCTAATCTAGTTAAGGATGAAAGCTTAAGAGGAGAAAATCATCACCAAACAAGGCGTAGAGTGTTCCTGGGTGTAGGTTTCGTTGAGTAGGTAGTGGATCATCACTCACGTAACTTCCTGTACAATTTCATTCATATTAAACAGTGAGTCACCAAGTTAAATGCATGAGAATAGGTGGAGAGTCAGAAGGCCCTGAACCGAGGTTGTTTGGGTTGTAACCAAAGGTGATCCAGCCTGCCAAACATGTGCCACCTATTCAGTGTGAACTGGCACGAACAACACTCACTTTTGCTACATTCAATCATCCAAAAATCGGGCCATGGTATAAATAAAACATTTACACCAAGTCGGGACTACAGCGCAAAAAAAAAATAGCCAAATCATGGTGGGATCTACTATACAGACCCCACAGATAAAATGCTTATCCTGGTGGGGTCCATGCATGTGGCCTGCCGACATATAGATGGCTCGACACGTAACACATATATATGTGTACATTATATACATACTGTATATGTATCATCTGAAATACATGATTACATTTTACACATTGTATTTGCATCACATGGCCTATAGGTGTGCATTACATGCATTATCTACGTACCACATGGTGTATAGGTACATATCACATATGCTATATATATAACATGGGTATCTGGTGGGAGGAGTGAATGTGCGACTAGGTGCACCACGATCAGACCCTGGACGACCTGGATTCCACACCTGTATTAGCACATGAGTCCCAGGTAAATGGGGGGGCCACATGACATGCCGCACCATGGAGGATGCTCCAGTTAGTTCCAACTAGTGGGGCCCACAATATGTAGACATCAAGGGCTGTGGCCCACCTTTTTGGATGGCATAGATGAATACATGCCACGTGTGGGATCCATAGAGTAGATGCAACAACTTCTGCCATCTCAGTGGCACGCTGGCCCACCGTCCAAACAGTGGACGGCTGGAGCGAAACGCATGCCTCAGGGTGAGTACCCACTGACGCTAGTGGAGGCTCTCCTGCGTTTTGCGTAGGCCCAACACAGGGCAGCCCATTTGTAATCGATAGGGTCCACCTGCAATTTATAGGGCCCAATGCCAGCTAGCCCACAGCCTTCAGAAGCGGAACCCGTCCTCCACCTGCATTTTGTTAGAGTGGTTTCTGGCCCCGATTTTCAGCATGAATGTGGCCCGATCTTGACCGTTATTCAATCCCAAGCTGGGACCATTTGGGTGGCGGATCGGCCCCAAGCAGGGCCTGAGGGAAACCTTTTCTGAAGTGTAACTCGACAGCAGCTGAAAGAGATGGTTTCAGTCCACCCTTTAACGAGCTTGATCGCTCAATTAGGAAGACAACCATTGCTTGGCTTGTCTTCACACAACCATGGCTTCTGCTAAGCCTCATTCTCAATCGCCATTTGGGCCCGTTGTCTATCTAAAACCCAACCATTGTTTGGCCGTTTCCTGTCCCCAAACAGGGCCGTTGCATGGCTTGTTTGCAATACGCTGCTCCTAGCTCCAAACAGAGCTCTGGTTTGGCTTCGATCCTAGCCATTGTTTGGCTGGACCTCAGCTTGAAATGGAGGCTCTGGTTAGGTCAAATTTCAGTTCGGGATAGGGCCATTCGTTGGTTCAATCCCAGCCCCAAACAAGGAACCACCAACACCACTCCCTCAGACCGTCCCATGGCCATTGACTGGCTCGATCTCAGTCCGAGACTGGGTCATCCTTTACTCTCTCTCTCGGTTTGATTTCAGCCATTTTTTGGCTGATCTTAGAACCAAGTTACAGCCACCATTTATTTCCAGGTGATCATCACCTACCACTAGCTAATGCTACAGAGGAAGAAATGAGAAGCAACTAGAGGAGGGGCTATCAGAAAAATGAGAAATCTCACTTGGGTCGGGTCCCCTATTCTTTTTTTCCCTTCTACCCTTACTCACTCTCTCTCTTTGTGGTGTTACTATGGGTCCACACTGACTCGACTCAGCCTATTTTCCTGGCTGAGGCGGTGCAGGGTGCACTGAGTTCACCTGGTTGGTCCTCTGTTCATAGCCACACCCTTTCTCTCTCCTACCTCTCTCTCTCAACTGCCTGTGAAGATACAATCCCAACTAATCTGACTCAGTCCAGACCTCACTCGGAATGAGTTGGAGCAGTGGAAACTGAGATCACACAGTAGGCCCACTCTCTTTCCTTCCTCTACTCTCTCTCTCTCTCTCTCTCGTTGGTGCGAATCCCCAGGCTACATGACTCTTTATATAGAGGGAGAGGGAGGACACCAACGGCTGGGAATGCCCTGACTGTGCACAGTTGAGATCTGAGATTGGTTGTTCATGGGGTCCATCCATTCGTTTGGATGAAAAGAAGACCTCGAGGCCCACCAGAAAAGAATTCTTCCTGATCTTGTGGGGCCCATCTTATTTTTTCATGCGGATTTTCAACGAGGAAGATGAGGCAATCTTTAATGGCGGATCACCATCTAATGTTCATGTGCATGATCTGGTCTATCTGGTTAGTCCAGATGGGATCCAGGATTAGTGTGGAGCCCACTTCTCAGGACCCCAGCATCAATTATGACATATCTCATGAGAATCTTCCATTCTCATGAGATAGATTGCATTTCTTATCTTTGTCTCGCTACGCCTTGATCCAAGGGCAGGGATGAGGCCATGTGGTCTCGCGGACGGCTAAAATCGCACCAGCAGCAGTTTCTTGAAGTGGGAATGCTCCCCTTTACTTTTTCTTGCACAGCCCTTGCCCGCCCTTTTCTAGAATAGAGAGAGCACGCCGTTTCTTGGAAGTTGGATGGATGGGATGGCGCCATCGGACTGATCATGAACCATCCAAGCAATCTCAGATGGGTTCCACATAGCGGATTTCCGCTACGTGTAGTGCAATGGACGGTGGCGACCCATCTATCTCGTTCGTTTACAACGGCCCAAAAAGCTATACCGTTTTGTTAAGCCGGGCCTCGTGGAGAAAATGAACGGTTCAGATGGCTTTGAAAGTGGCTAGGGTGGCCCACTTAGAGGCACAAAGATCATTCGTTCAAATCTAAAAATGGCGGGAAAAATGTTATTTTCTCTCTTTAACGCAAGGAGGTCAGTCAAAGGCCGTTTGACCGACCCTGACGTTCCAATGCACATCGTGCACGAGTACTCCTAGTGTACATGTGTCGTATTGAGGCTCGCTGAGGTGTCAGCATCATAATCCACACCGTTTATTTTCACTAGGGACCCCACTTCAGGGATCCTGGCCCACTTTGGGGCGAATTTGATCCCTGGGCGGGCCGTTACACCCTCTTATGGGCTTTTATTGGCCCATATGACGTGATGTATCAAGTGGATGGGCCTGATACTCATTTTCAACGGTTAATATGAGGTGCTTGTTGTGATGAAGGCTTGGTTTGTTACTAACTAATTGTTAAGTGTGGGTGGCAAGTGTGTTGTAGCAGCATTCTACTAACATAAATGCTTTAATTTAATGTGTTGGGGTAATCTTACCCTTTGCGTGTTGTAGGGCGCGTCCTAGCTCCTGGAGGACCTGGATGGATGAATTTAATTTCGACTAGAATCTCCATCCAACATGTGTCAAGTTCAAGTCAGTTAATTAATCCCCCCTTGATTTAAGTTGATGTGGGTTTTAAAGGTAACATCCAAGTACCGTTGGTACAGGGTATTACAATATTGTTCTTGGAGCATGCAACGGTCTTCTGGAGCTTTGATTTTTAATATATGTATATTTCCCTTTCAGTATTGTATTCAACTGTTCATATTAGTGGATATATGATGATGATATTTGTCTTTGTGATTTGGGTAAACTTGTGGTTATGCTTGTTATGAAATAAATGTACATTAAAAATCCTCTTTGTAGGATCCCAGGATTGGAATCGGGCATCAGACATTGGAAGCCGAGAATGGGGTACTACGGAGGCTGTCAGCACCGGATTCGACGATCGGGAATCATGTGAACCCAGTTTCTGAGTTTGGGGCATGACATATGCGATATTAACTTAGAAACAGTTTAGAGAATTTCAATATAGTTTGACATCATATAAACGCCAAAATGCCGACTCTCAATAGGAGCATCCTCACTTTCATCTCCAAGATAAAGTACATCTGTGTTTAGATACTAATCGATATCGTTTTGCGTCTCCTAATGGAACTACAATACAATACATATGTTCAAGCTACAATCAATGGCAATCGTTACAAGTAAAACAATCTTTTACTTTACACCAACTGGATTCGTGGAAGAATATGCTTGCAATCAATCTCCGAGTAGTAAGAATCAGCCTGTATTGACAAGAAATGATAAGTCTCGAGCCACCACATGAGTCATAACTGTTTCTCCATTGGTGTAAGAAAACAGTAATAAATGGATCGTTGTATCATGCCAAAGATCGAGAACCCGAAACGCTATGACTTTCAAAGCGACTCCATCACTATAGAAGATCAGAGGACCAATTAAAAGGAACACAGCCTGAAAGAACCCTGCACTTGCTCCTCTAGCATTATACCCAGGAAAATCCGCTTCCTCTCTGACATCGCATGATTTCCCGGCTTTACCTGCTACAAGCACTTGATGGACAAGGAAGGAGAAAAGAAAATCACCCATGAAAAATCCATCAATCTTCATATCTCCTCAAAATACACCTCCACAAGTCATGTCACAATCACCCGAATTCTGTGGAAGTATAGAAGAGCCGAGCGAAACTCCTCTCTCATTAAGCCCTATTGTGCTAATGCATTCCTGCCTTACTCTAACAACTGCTTTATCAGGGAATGGAGAAGTTGCTGTATGTATGGCAGGGACAAGTTAAGGTCCACCATTGACTATTGAAGATCGTGTAACCGAGATGACACAAGCACAAACAACATTAATGGAGAAATGCACAAACCTCCGAGAAGCCCTGGCCACTCTTGCACATAATGTAGCTTAGATTGTAGCCCCTCCAATGATGACTATTATGAAAGAGGGCAAACAGCAACCTGAAGGCTCACAACCACTGCTGAGTGTTAAATATTATATATTCTCTACTATTTATATCTTGATTTTATGAACATTATCAGGCTTAATGGTACATGTTTATGTTGCAAGGTGAATCTGAGAGCTTGGATTAGAAAGAATGCTAAAAGCATGGATTTAATACTCAAGAGTCACCAAGGCAAAGAAGGTATCTTAGGAGACCATGAATGAAGAGTTCACGTGATAAAGATCCAAAGAAACTAAGTACAAAAGTTGAAGAAAGAACTCGAAAGATCACAGAATCTGTAGCAGAAAATAGATAGGTTCGGTCCGATTGAACCCATGTTTGGTCCGACCAAATCACACAAAACAATCTAGCAACCAAAGATGGAATTCAGAAGCTAATTCGATTCGGCCGATAGACACTTTGGTCCGACCAAAAGGAGGATTCAGTGCGACCGAAAGTACACAAAAAGTTCCAACAAAGAATGACAAATTTTGAAGTTAATTCGTTCCGATCGAACACATCTCGATGCGAACAAAATTGAGCAACTACTGCAATAGAATCCTTTCCAAATCTGGACTTGACTTTGAATTCGACTTCAGTCCAACTGATGCATTACGTGGTTGCGTAAATTAAGGTAGTTTCGTGATCGGATTGCAGAAATTCCAAGTTGTTGTATAAGGTGGAGCTTCAGAACCATAAATAGGAGTCCATAGGACGTTCTTAGGGATCTTCTACGGTTTAAGGAGTGAAGCAAAAGGGTGGAGAGCCTCCGTCAAGAGTCTTTCTTCTTCTTCCTTAGTTATTTTTATGTTTTATTTAAGAGCTCTTAGTTCAATCATGTTTATGGTTGGCTAAACCTCTTAGCTAGGGCTAAGAGGTGAAGCTTGTGGTATGATTGGGATGTTTACTTTGGTTTAATTCATGTTTATGTTGAACTTCATTGATTTCTAATTGATTTTAAGGAATATTTTCAGTTTTCAATGGTTTATTATGACTCAAATTACAGTAGACACCGCAATAGCTTTGAGTATATTCTTTTCTTATTTAAGATTGTGGGATTGGTAAATCTTGTTATTTTCCATTATCTCCTGGGCATGGTTGAGTGATGGAATCCCTTCCAAATCTTCACAATCCTCTTCCATTGAGGCTAGATCAATGAGAACTTCAAAGATTTGATCATCTCTCTTTCCAATTAGATAAGATAGGACTTTGATTCCAATTGGATCTCTTGAATCAAGTAAGGTAGCATCTCAATAGCTACAAGTGGATCCTTGACACCCTAGTTCCCACCTTTAAATTAACAAGTTTCAATTATAAAATTCACAATTACTCTCTCTAATATTTCAAATTTAGATTTAGATCTTCTTCTTATTCTGGTTCTAATTACTTTCAGAAGTATACAAGATTAGTACCCGTGGATTCGACCTCAGTCTCACCGAGATTATTACTACATCACGACCCTACACTTGGGGTTGTAAACAAGTTTTTAGCACCATTTCTAGGGACTACGGGTACATTTTTCTAAGATTAATTAGTATTAGAATTTGGTTAAGATTAGGATTTACTTTTTACTTTATTTTTAGGTTAGGATTTTTTCTGGATTTTTTTAGGAACTAAAATTGTTTTCTGCTCTTGTAGGATCTTCAATTATATTTCTTCTCTTTTGGTAACTTCTTCCCTCTACTCACTTTCCATATTGGTGTAGGATTTTCTTTTATTTTTATTTTAGGAATAAAATCAGAATTAAGGTTTCACCATAATGAACAAGAGTGGTCATATAAGTATGTAATTTATTTTTAGAAAATGAGAGGTTCCGTGAAGAAGTGTTAGATACTTATGTTTGGAAACAACCTGTGTCTCAAAATTTTTCTAAAAGAATTATCGAGAACTAACTAGACTATGATATCCCACCAGTTAAGAAATCTATACGTGATCATATGCAGAAGAATAATTACACTCTACGGATTAAGAAAACAGTACGTGATTATTGGTGTGAGAATGATTATCACCCATCAGGCAATAAGAAAATATTCTTTGATTATATTATGGGTGATAACGTATACCAATAACCACCAAACTCTCCCACATATGACCTGTATGAGTATGATCAGTGAAAACATCAGAATCGGAGAGATGAACCAACAATCGATTATAGTGACTATTCTCTTGGATCCCCTACCTTTGAAATCCAAACAGAAACAATCCAAGAGAATTCACTTCAGAATTCCACACGAACTCTAGAGCTCATCCAAGCATTATAAGAACTTAGAAAAGATATACAGAAGATTGGTTCACGTGTTGCGATTATGGAAAATACTGAAATTGAGAATGAGGAGTTGGATTCTGTTAATGAGCATACAGTTCAATTCACTGAAGAATCGATCTCCATGACTATTCAAAGGAATGATTAAGAGACACTATTAGTTTTTAAATATAATGAGGCTGACACACTCCAACCACCTGACACATTTGATCTCAATAAGGAGGAAGAGGCTAGTTTATTCGAGCCTCAACCCAATCTATAAACAGAATATGAGGAAGGTGGCCCCAACTCATTTGTGAACTGTACTGAATTAGACAATGTTGAGTAGTGGGATGATAATCATGAGTCGATAGCCCAAATTTCTCAGGAATCGATCTCAATTATGGTCCAGGTAAATGATCAAGAGGTACAAGGAATTGTTAACTATAGTGATCTACTCCACCCATCTGACACGCTTGATTTAAATGTGGAGGATGAGTTCCTTATAATTGGACTACATGATTCTTTTGAGGTGTGATCGGCCCACTTCCCTGATTTAAATGATGATTTGATTAGGGAAAAGGATGAATCACTTGATATGACTCTGGTATTTGAAACTACCCAATGGAGGCCACCATTTAAACAGTCATCCCTTAACAATACAAAGCCTGTACTGATTAGTATTAAGGAACCAAATCTTCTCCTTAGATCTCTGCCTACTGATTTTCAATCTTTCTATACAGGGCAAGGCAAGATGTATCCGGTGACGATTGATTCTCACCAAGATGAAGAGCAAGAGAGAGCATGTTTCCCTATATTCTAAGAGAAGATGAAGGAATCATTGGGCATATCATCATAGACCTCAATGTAGAAAATGAGCCCCTTTTAAATGAATGTCTCGACTCTCTAGAAGTTTTCTTGGCACACTATAAGAATTCTAATGACTATATGATTTAAGATATAATGAGTGCCCTGCGAGAAAATACCTTGGTAGTTGATACTGACCGAAGGAATCAATTCTCTGAAGCACCTCCTTCCATAGATCTTGAATGTTTACCATTAAAGGAGGAGGAGCTAAAAATTAAATCAAAGTCTAAAACTTTAGAATGTGTTGAGACTACACTGCCTAGTGAGAATTTTTTTAAATTTCACCTACTTATAATTTTTAATTCACCATGGTGTATTAACATTGAAAACTTTTTTGTCACATGTGAATATTATCCACTTTGGATACCTCAGGGGATTAAAAGAAATTTTCTTACTGAGGTTCATAAATTTCTCTGGACATTCATGCTTCAAGGCATCTAAGCTTATTGCAAAATGGGCTTTTGGATTATCTTGTTGAGAAACCTACTTATAAATTTATCGAGATAGTGGCCAGAGGAGGAACTCGCTGCATGATTTAGTAACCATTCCCTGCTTCCATATTTTAGGATTGAAATTTATTACTTTCATAGGATTTACGACTAGGATAGTTTTCTTTCAGTTTGTTTAGTCTTCTTATTGACCCATCTTCATGTTGAGATCTTTGGAATAGCTACAATTTGCCTTCTTCAGGTACTACCTTTTCATCACTTCTCCTTTCTTTTTGTTGCCTCATGTGCATTGCATGAGTATATCTTTTACATTGAGGATAATGTAGATTTTAGGTTGGGGGTGTGGATTGGGTAAACAAATTAGTGTAATCAATGTTTTTCTTAGTTTTTTGACCAAAAATTATGAAAATTTTCAAAATTTCAAAGTAAAAACCTATTTGAAAAGTGATAGTTTGTGCATTCTTTAAGAATGTTTTGAGTATGATAAGATGACGATTAAATTCTAAATTGTTGGAGTTTGATCAACTGAGTAGTTTATCACTTGAAGTTTTTGTACTCAATTGATTAAGAGGAAGTTCAAGTATTATGTGGATCTAAATCAAAAGACACATTCAATTTACTTTCTAAGAGTTGTGCTAGAGTTACTGATTATTAACATGTGAATCACTGATAAATGTTAAGAATTAAGTCTGGAGAATTTTATCTACCTTAAAAGATGAAAAGAACCAGTTTAAAAAATAGTGAGATTGGCAAAAAGGTCATGTATGATGAAAAGACTGTAAAAGAATCAAAAATAATAGGTCTGAAAAAAAATGAATAAATAAAAAGAGACCATTGATAAAAAAATCAAAAACAGGAAAAAAGAAAAGAAAAGGGGATAAGTTTGGAATCAGTACTTGATTATTCAATTAATCTTGAGATGATGAGCATGGCTAATATTATGTAATGATAGTATTTTCTTCTTCTTTTTTTTTTTTTTTTTTTTTTTTTTTTTTTTTTTTTTTGCGGAAAGGAAGCTAGAATTCACTAAGCACATTAGAAAAACTTGATATATGAACTTATGCTCTTGAATGATTAATAAAGAACCTATTTGATTGATTGCTCACTTGGTTCAGTTGTAAGTTTTCAAATTCTCACTCTCGCTTCTTTGGATTATACTCATCTGCACAAAAGATTGTTTTCAGAAAGAAGTTTTGAACATTGAGAATAGAAGATTATTTCACACATGTTTTGCTCGGGACTAGTAAAATGCTAGTTGGGGAGTGTGTTGAGTATTTAATATTGCATATTCTTCCCATTTATATCTTGGTTTTATGAACATTATAAGGCTTAATGGTACATTTTATACATGTTTATGTTGCAAGGTGAATCTGAGAGCTTGGATTGGAAAGAATGCTAAAAGCATAGATTTAATATTCAAGAGTCACCAAGGCAAAAAAGGGATCCTAGGAGACCAAGAATGAAGAGTTCACATGCCAAATATCCAAGGGAACCAAGTACAAAATCTGAAGAAAGGACTCAAAAGATCGAAGAATCTATAGTAGAAAACAGACAGGTTCGATCCAACTTAAATCACACAAAATAATCCAATAGCCAAAGATGGAATTCAGAAGCTAATTTGGTTCAGTCGATAGACACTTCGGTCCGATGAAAACCCAGTTCGGTGTGATCGAAAGGAGGATTCAGTGCGACCGAGAGTGCATAAAAAGCTCTAGTGAAGAACGATGAATTTTGGAGTTAATTCGATCCGACCGAACACATCTTGATCCGACCGAAATTGCTCAACTATTGAAACAGAATCCTAAATCTGGACTCGACTTCGGTTCGACCGATGCGTAACGCGGTTGTGTAAATTGAGGAGGTTTCGCGATTGGATTGTAAAAATTCCAAGTTGTTGGGTAAGGTGGAGCTTCACAACTATAAATAGGAGTCCCTAAGACATTCATAGGGATCTTCTATGGTTTAAGGAGTAGAGCAAAAGGGTGGAGAGCTGACACCAAGAGTCTTTCTTCTTCTTCCTTAGTTATTTTTATGTTTTATTTAAGAGTTCTTAATTCAATAATGTCTATGGTTGGCTAAACCTCTTAGCTAGGGCTAAGAGGTGAAGCTTGTAGTGTGATTGGGATGTTTACTTTACTTTGATTCATGTTTATGTTAAACTTCATTGATTTCTAGTTGATTTTAAGAAATATTTTCAGTTTTCAATAGTTTATTGTGACTCAAATTATAGTAGACGCTGCGATAGCTTTGAGTATCTTCTTTTCTTATTTGAGATTGTGGGATTGTTAATTCTTATTGTTTGCCATTGTCTCCCTGGCATGATTGGGTGATGGAATCCCTTCCAAATCTTCACAATCCTCTTCCATTGAGGCTATATCAATGAGAAGTTCAGAGATATGATCATCTCTCTTTCCAATTGGATAAGATAGGACGTTGATTCCAATTGGATCTCTTGAATCAAGTAAGGTAGCATCTCAATAGCTACAAGTGCACTACAAGAAAAACGGGCAAAGGCTACGGACAAAAACCGTAGATAAAAGCCTTTCTCTATGGATCTAGTCTGTAGCACGTCCGTAGCTATTGGTGGTGTAGCTAAAGGTTCAAAAATCGATGACTACAGATTCAATCTGTAGCAATAGACATCAGTCGCTACGGACAAAAGCCGTATCTATAATTTCTATAGCAAAATGTAACTACGGCTATAGATTGAATCCATAACAATAGATATCAATGGCTATAGATAAAGGCCGTAGTTATAATATCTGTAACGAAACATACCTATGGTTACAGATCACATCCGTAGTAGTAGATATCACTAGCTACGGAAAAAAGCAGTAGATATAATTTCTGTAGCGAAATGTATGTATGCCTATGGATAATATCAGTAGCTAAAAGTGAAATGAAATCCGTAATAATATGCTATAGTTATCAATAACTACGATTTTCAGAATAATAGCTATGACTAAAATCCGTATCTATTTTTAAAAAAATTATAATAATGGTGCCTGTTTCCATTGCAAGAACTTGCTGTGATTGATAACTCATCTAAGCTTAATGCTGATAGGAATAGTACGTAAAATGCATTCAGAAAAAAAAAAATGATGCATTTATTATAAATAGTAATCAAATCATATAATGCATCCCACATTCACATTTTTAAATAAACAATACTTCACTTTGCTCAACCTATCATAAGAAGATAGAGCTTCTTCTTTCCCTGAAACTGTAGATGTAACTTCTGTAGACTTTGACACAAGATCACTTTCAAGTTCTGAAACCCTTTCCTTAAGAAAGTGAATTTCATCCTCCAGTGACTTGTTTAGCTTGTCGACCTGTATAAAATAATATTTGTAGACACAATCAAACAAGCATGCCTTTGTACACATCTTAAAAGAAAGAAAGCAAAAAAAAAACACTGAAAACAGGGATTGCAACTTTCAAACAAATGAGGTTTAGGATACAAGGGATATACCTCAGCCTTTAATTTATCATGAGCAAATTCAACTTGCTTTAGTGCAACTTCATTCACTTGTGCTATTTCTTTATACTGTAAAAAAAATATATCATAAAATATTTAAATCCTTAAGAGTATTAGATAATAAATCCAAGTAAAAAATTCAAACCACCTGTAACATGTGATCCTTGTTGGCTTGTGCCTCCCCTTTCAGTTTTTTCATCTCTTCCTTTGCTTTCTGCATGTCCTCAATAAGCTATTACATATATAACTAACAAAATTGGAACATACTTGTAAAAACATTACATATTAAGAGAGAAAGAAATGAGTAAGAAAAATAGGAGAGAAAAGTCAGGCCAAAATATTTCTCATATAGATTTTATATATATATATATATATATATATATATATATATATATATATATATATATATATATATATATAGAGAGAGAGAGAGAGAGAGAGAGAGAGAGAGAGAGAGATCAGGTTATAGGTTTAGGAATTCGGGTCAAGGTTATAGGTTTAGGTTTAAGTTTAGGTTATAGGTTATAGGTTTAGATTGAGGTTATAGGTTATGGGTTTAGGAATTCAGGTTCAGGTTTGGTTTCGGGTTTAGGTTTAGGTTAAGGTTATGGTTATAGGTTTAGGTTTAGGGATTTGAGAATAGGTTATAAGTTATAGGTTATAAGATTAGGTTTAGGTTTAGGTTTAGGTTATAGGTTATAGGTTATAGGTTTAGGTTATAGGTTTAGGTTTAGGTTTAGGTTTAGGGATTTGAGAATAGGTTATAAGTTATAGGTTATAAGATTAGGTTTAGGTTTAGGTTTAGGTTATAGGTTATAGGTTATAGGTTTAGGTTATAGGTTTAGGTTTAGGTTTAAGTTTAGGGATTTGAGAATAGGTTTAGGTTTAGGTTTAGGTTATAAGTTATAGGTTTAGGTTTAAGTTTAGGTTAAGGTTATAGGTTTAGGTTTAGGTGTAGGTTATAGGTGGGTTATAGGTTATAGGTTATAGGTTTGGGTTTAGGTTTAGGTTTAGGTTTAAGTTTAGGTTATAGGTTATAGGTTTAGATTGAGGTTATAGGTTATAGGTTTAGGTTTTAGGTTTAGGTTTTAGGTTATAGGTTTAGGTTTAGGTTTAGGTTTAGGGATTTAAGAATAGGTTTAGGTTATAGGTTATAGGTTTAGTTTATAGGTTATAGGTTTAGGTTTAGGTTAAGGTTATAGGTTTAGGTTTAGTTGCAGGTTATAGGTTATAGCTTTGGGTTTAGGTTTAGGTTTAGGTTATAGGTTTAGGAATTCGGGTTCGGGTTCGGGTTTAGGTTTAGGTTTAGGTTAAGGTTAAGGTTAAGGTTAAGGTTATGGGTTTTGGTTTAGGGATTTTAGAATAAGTTATAGGTTATAGGTTATAGGTTATAGGTTATAGGATTAGGTTTAGGTTTAGGTTTAGGTTTAGGTTAGGTTATAGGTTTAGGTTTAGGTTTAGGCTTATGGATTTAAGAATAGGTTTAGGTTTAGGTTTAGGTTTGGTTTAAGTTATAGGTTTAGTTTATAGGTTATAGGTTTAGGTTTAGGTTAAGGTTATTGGTTTAGGTTTAGGTGTATGTTATAGGTGGGTTATAGGTTATAGGTTATAGGTTTGGGTTTAAGTTTAGGTTATAGGTAGGTTATAGGTTATAGGTTTGGGTTTAGGTTTAGGTTTACGTTATAGGTTATAGGTTTAGGTTATAGGTTTAGATTGAGGTTATAGGTTATAGGTTTAGGAATTCGGGTTTGGGTTCGGGTTTAGGTTTAGGTTTAGGTTAAGGTTAAGGTTATAGGTTTAGGTTTAGGGATTTGAGAATAGGTTATAGGTTATAGGTTATAGGATTAGGTTTAGGTTATAGGTTATAGGTTTAGGGATTTGAGAATAGGGTTAGGTTTAGGTTTAGGTTATAGGTTATAGGTTTAGTTTATAGGCTATAAGTTATAGGTTTAGATTGAGGTTATAAGTTATAGGGTTAGGAATTTGGGTTTGGGTTCAGGCTTGTAGTGATGTTTATTTATCATCCAACCTATTCACAAGATCATACAGATAGTGATGAAGGAAAAAATAAATATCAGTGGTTCCCACCTTCCAGGGACCCCCACTTAACATCCAGATAGTTCCGATGCAGATCTGGATATGCTTCATCAATTTCGAGATGATACATAAACACGGGCCTGTCCAAATGGCTAGGCCACCCATATTGTTGTCCATAGGAAATGGATAGCTTCATCATGGTCATAACAGCGGTTCCCACCTTCCAGAGACTCCTGCTTAACATCCAGATAGGAATATGAATTGACTCGGGCTCTTCAAAGATTGGTCAAATTTCAAGATTAAGGGCAACTTTGGAGCCTTCAAGTAGTGACCACTTCCAACATTGATGGGCCCACCTTCTGTCCCCTATTATCAAAAATTGAGATTAATAGATTTGGGTCTTGGAATTAAGAAATTTTAAGATTGATGAGCCCACCTACTTCTCAATTCCCAAGAATATAGATTGACAACTTTGAGATCTTCACTAATTTTAAGACTAATGGGACCCACTTGTTGCACCCAATTCTCAAAAATTAGCATGGATAGCTCTTATAAAAAAGGTCATATCCCACCCGAACGGACATGAAAGAATCCATGAAATGTTGGTATTGCATTGTAAAAGCTAAAAAAAGCTTAAAACTAGGGAATAAGAAAAAATTACCTTAGCAGTGGCGGTCCTGTAATTATTTGTTTCCCAAGATCAATCTACACAGAGATACTGGCTTATGATAGATCTATACTTGAGCCCTCCAATGCCTTGTTAAAATAGTCAATAACCTGCTCCAAACCATGTAATTGGACTGTAAGTTTGAATTTCATATAAGATATCAAAGAAAGGCTCAAAAAGTTCCACTGATAAAAGAAAATTCAGAAACCAAATCATCCAAATGGTCACATTCTGACATAGAGTAGGATGATCAGATGGCAACATTCACTAATAAACTAGGGACAACTTGAAACAAATGCAGAGATACACAAAGGCCATGAAATAGGCATTAAATCCTGATAAAACAATCCTAGCTTCTAATCCATGGACACTTGTTTATGGCAATAGAACTGTTGGGCATGAAAACATTTTTAATCATCTAATAAATGTTCACTATTTTAATAGTCAGACAATCAGATAGTGTAATTTTTAGTTCATGATATATCTAAACTGAGAACCATTATTTGAATAGTTTAATTTAACTTGTATGGCTTGGATGCAATTTATGTAATTTGTAAGTGCCTGTATATCATCTATTACACTCTGTTACACCATAAAAAATGGGGTGCCCACAAGAAAATCTAAAGAGATGCAGTTCAAGAACAACTAAACAAACAGCTCATCATGCTCAATGATTGTAGAACACAAGCAATGTCAGGAGCAAAAAAAAAAAAACCAAATTTCTATCCACTATGAATTCATACATGCATATACATGTATGAAATTATGAAGTACAAAATATTAGTGTTATTTTTTCCTCAAGGAAATCTCCTTTTTTCAATTAAAAAAAAAAGAAATTTTTGTCCATTTTGGTGTTTCACTACAGTGGATTTCCCAATCCTAAGTGGAATAACAAAACTTGAGTGCTTTTGGATGCTCAATCCAAATGAATTGCAATTCATTGAATGTGAACTAATCCAAGTTTCATGAAATATTATGATTAAACATTACAGAAGTCATATTGAAGTATAGAAGATTGGTAGGAAAAGATGTAGACATCGTCATGCTATAATTTGAAAATATTATCCAAACATCTCATACCATTCATAAATGAACTTCCATTAGTGACCATTCACTATGTCACATCCATTTGCCTCACACATTCCAAGTAACTTCTACTACAAAAGAAAGATTGCAAATCAGATCTCTAGTTAAAACTTAAAAAACAATGTTCTACTATTTATACTAAAACAAATCATGAGCCTGTTACAATCCGGCCCGGCTGGTGATATTCTAGACTATAGCTCTGATGGGTCATAATTTGAATAGAGAATGTCCCCAGATTGGAAGTTCCTAATCCTTCGATGAATGGCCTACGAGTAAACAGTTAAGGAAAAAAATATAGTAATAAGACTACGAAAAAGGACAAAGATTGTATGGTTAGGAACTTTTTCTTGGATCTGATTGGGTCCTGATAGAACAAGAACTTGTAAAAATTAAGAATAATCACTACTAGAAAATTAATTTTCAGTGCAGATAGGTAATTACCATTCTCATTCAATATGGCTTGAAAGTATAGATCCACAAAGTTCAAACATCTTGGCCCTTCTATGAGTTCTTTGGGAATGAGGAAAATTACAATACCACCACCAAAAGGAACATTACAATACGGACCCTGTCTTGAAGATGAGCATATGCAAAATTCAGGCTAATCCACCCATATGGTAGCATTATACGGGAAGTATTGTCATTTAAAATAAATTTTCAAGCTATGCTACCTGACATATTAGCATGTTGATCCGAGAAATGTAGGTCCTTTCTCATCATGGGTCTACATTAGCCAATCATGGAATGTGCATCAACAACTGAAGGAACTCGAAGCATTTTACATAAAAAATAATAATCAGTAATGGTTAGCTAATGATTGCTTTGCATTTAAACTCAAGAACATATGACATTGATAAGATTGAAGTTTAACATAGAACAAAGTCAATAGGATGATGAAACAACTAGATATTTCATAAATAAGAACATGTTCTGAATGTGAAAGTTGAAAAACTTTACGCAACAAACAATGCTCGAGATCCATAAATTGAGTTTGCATCGAATAATCCTTTTTGTTGGGACCCTCCTGAAAGGCTGTAAATTTTCAAGAGTAATGAAATCTTCATGGCATTTTTTTTTTGTTTTTTTTTTAAATTTTTAAAGAATGAAAATCTCAAACATAGAAGAATTGTTCTGCATGTATGACAACAACATATGCTTGAATATGAAAAATGCAGTTAAAGAAAAATGTGATTGTTGTAAAGTTTCAAAACTATATGTTTGAAACCAAAACTATGGAAATGAAGAAGAATATAATAGAAATGACAGTAGTCTTTCAAAAAAAAAAAAAAAAAAAAGATAATAGTAAAAGGAAATGAAGAAGAAGAAAGGAAAAAGACCATTTTACCCATGATTTATGCATCTTCTTTTGCAACTTTTGAAGTCACTCTCTCTGCAAGAAATCTTCCCCTTAAACAATCAACAGTTCTTGCTTCTCCTTCCATCATCTTCTCTCTTAAAGAAAAAAATAGCCTAATTTATCACATTAAATTATCATATTAATCCCACACATCCAAATTATCATATTAATCCCACACATCGAAGTTTGCTTTGATTGATAATTGAATTTGAATTTGAATAGTATGTAGAATGATAATTGATTTGAATCATAGGAATTAAAGCTTAACAAAGAGGAATTGAAAAAAAAAAAAAAAAAAGAGAGAGAGAGAGACTGAAACTGCAAATTCATATGATTTTGAGTCTGAATTAAAATACGTGATATGTAATGCCAACTTCATTTAAATTAGAATAATGTTACCTGAGTCAAGATAGTTTTTTTCCATTTTTCTTTGTTTCCTTTAAGTCAATTCAACTGAGCATGCCTTGCATCCAAACACGCCTTACGTTTTATATAACAACATCGCCAAAATCTGTGGCCCATAAGACATTTGCATTGACATGTAGGTCTACTTTACATTTCTTTTTGTCAATGAAAAAAAATAGCTTAACCATTTGGTTTGTGCTTTGGGTGTATTTAGCGGTGGACTATCTTTTATTTATACATTCAGACAAGAGAAAAAAAAAGTTAGTAATCCGGGAGAGTTGATGGATGAAAGGCAGGCACTTAAAAATTGCTAAAAAAAATTACATACCTGGAATGCACGTGGATGGTAGGGCTCACACGCATGTGGAATTAGCAAATCTCTTTCCAATTTTGGCAAACTTGGTTTCAAAACTTGCTTTTCCATAGCATCAAGGTTGTCCATTAGTTTCAACCAAAAAAGGAATGGTAAATCAAACTTGCATAGAAGTATGAACTTGGATTGGCATTCGTAGAGATTCCAAAAGAAAAATAAAAGCACAGATGAAACAACATTTTTTTCATCTGGTTGAAATAAAAGAATTAGTTCTTATGCCATTAGCTGAAATAACAACATTTTTTTTTAAAAAAGAAAAAGTTGTAAAAGAAACCTCTTTCAAAGCTACACCATGAATTACAACAAAATGAAACAAAAATAAATGTGTTTTTATTATTTGTTCTGGCTGGAAAAAAAATAGTTCTCATGCCATTAGCCAAAGTAACAATAGTTTTTAAAGAAAAATATTTAAAAGAAACTTCTTTCAAAGCTACACTTGGAATTACAACAAAATGAAACAAAAACACACTGGCCATCCTAATCATTCAATGAATCTAAACAAACATCACACTATCAATTAGATAGGATTCATCGGTGTAGTCTTTGGCCTCTGGCCCATCTAGTGTGCCCACCCAACTCTTAAAAAGTTCTAATCACCACCACAGTAGAATGGACAGTGGAGATTTCTTCTGAGACCTAAACCAGACCATTTTCTAGATATTGGTACCCTCCTTTTTCTATACTAACCTGATCAGGAAATTCAGTTAGTTCTTGCTCCAAAGAAGCTATTGCTACTTCATCATTTGAGATCTGCGATTACTCAAGATTGGTTATTTGGACGTTATTTTTAATATCTTCTACAAGTTTGCTGGTCCTTAGATCCACTTCATGTTGCTGAGCCTCGAGATCAGAGATCTGCAGCCTGAGAGTCAATATAGTCTCACTTAAAACCGTCAAAGAATGCTTAGAAGCCTTCAACTGTTCTTAGAGAGAGTTGAATTCCTTACTATACCCAGAAATCATCATCATTGCCCTTGAAAATTTTTCTTTAAGCTGTGATAAATCTTTTTGATGGGAAAGTATTTCAGGAGTAATAGTCATATCCCGAGCAACTTCTACTTTACGAAGTGTGGTAGAAAAATGAGAGAGAGATTCGCGCAGAGGAAAAATATTAATCTTGGCCATTCTTGTAGCATTATCCAGAGACACCAATGCTATATCCAAATCTGGCCAC
This sequence comes from Magnolia kwangsiensis, assembly GCA_037074715.1. NCBI lineage: Eukaryota > Viridiplantae > Streptophyta > Magnoliopsida > Magnoliales > Magnoliaceae > Magnolia > Magnolia kwangsiensis. The sequence goes on along the minus strand of CM073587.1, from coordinate 18,577,311 downwards.
CGTGCTAGATCCTTGAAAATACATATAGCCGCCAATATAGAAACTTTCAACAGGACTAATGTATAGGGAGGAATCTTACTCAATAATGACAAAGAGAAAGAATAGAGAGATAATCATCGAATCTTATTTTTTTTTTGAGTTCATTTACATCCTTTTGATCCTTTGATTCTAGGATAAAATTTTATAACTAAAAGTACAAGTGTTGAAACAAATTCAAATATGTGAATTTTGGCAGCATTTCGGCTTATATCATTCATGTCCCCATCAGAGATGAGTTGTGCGGATATTCCTTGCTCATTAATATGATAAAGAGTGCCAGAGCCCCTCAAAAATATCTGAAATAACTTGGAAAACTCTTGAAAAACCAACATGTTGCTGCTTCATAGAGCATCCGCGCAACTCTTCCATGAGTTGTGCGGGCCCGCCAACTCATGAAGAGTAGCATAGCCCGGCCTCCATTCTCTCTCTCTCTCTCTCTCTCTCTCTCTCTCTCTCTCCTCTCCAGTACCTGTCAGAGGCACTGGTCTTCCAGACATCTCTCTCTAAATGAGGGGGTAGGGGGTATTTTTAGGCTTCCAAACGTCTGGGTCCTCAAATTCTGAGCTGTGGACCCCACTTCACATTTTTCAATCCAACCATCTCGAAAGGGAGTAGTGCGGGTTGGCACAACTATGATAAGTTTCACAGCCCAACGTAAATCTTGTTCCCACGCGACTAGCATCCTATGTCACTCGCACAACTCATTGCCCGCGCAACTCGACTATTTCATGTCTTTTGTTTCACTTTGATCCCATTTCTTCTTGACATGTCTTCCTTCCTTTAATTGAATTTAGTGCTCCAATAAATGCCCCCTTGATCCGAGATTTGACTGCTCATCAAGTCAACTCAAAGGATCAAAATTTATTGCCAATGAACTTGAGTTGCGCCGACCCACGCCAACTCCTCTTCATTGGATCCCATGCGACTCAGTCAAACCCTAGATTCAACTATAAATATCGAACTCCCAATCATTTTTTCACTTCAGAATTTTTCTTCAGACCAAATCCCTCTTTCTGCGCCACTCACAGACCCGCACAACTCAGAGTCTGCGTAACTCTCCAGCAATTAGTGCAATTCCAAGTGTTTCGAAACTCTGCCCAATTTTCCTTTAAGCCCTAAGTTTCTCTTTTCTTCTCAAAACCTTGTGTTTGACTTAATAGCCTCTATTCCTCAATCATGAAACATTCTGAAGCTTCATCTTTAAGAAGAAGGGATCCTTCAGCTTCTTTGAAATTTGAAAAAACCTCTCACCATACTTAGGATTACATAAAGATCAATGAAGAAGTATAGGAACTTCGCCACCCTTCTGCAAGTGAGGCAATTACTATGCCTATAAATTTACGACGTCATTGGTTAATTCTACATAGCGAACCATTTACCTATTAAGGCAGCCTTTTTTTATAAACAATTGGATCATGAGGGAACCAAGGATTTTGAAGGTCGTTTTGAGGGGAAAGAATCACGTCAAAAGGCTGGCATGATATATAAAATGCAATTTTTACTTCCTTGCTATGATCCTCATCAGCCCTTTCCAACCCATTTCTTTGAAACTGCTCAGCAACATTAATTTAATGGTCATATACCTTGGAGAACAAATGATTTTCTGGCTAGGGGTCTTCTATCTCCTCAAAATTTCTTCAGTTCTTAGGCTCGAACCGTCACTTGGAAAACATACTACCATCTAGGAACAGAAGAAATATCTTTGATGTTTATATCCCTTCAAACGAAGAACTTTCTTTACTTCTGTAGAAAATAGCGAATCTAAGATTTCAAAGACCGCACTTGAACTCTTCAAAGAACTGGCTAACTTCCCACGACCTGAACATATTACTTCCCTTGAATGGCTGGCTCACTTTTCTCGAAAACTATGACATATTTCTTTTCTTTTGCACTTTCCTTTTCGGGTCTTTCAGGTCTTCTAAATAACCATATTATTTTTCTTTGGCAGCTTTATGAGCCATAATCATCGGGACATCAAGACCATTTGTGAGAACATAACGAGCACCATTGAAAACAGTCATTCTTATGAATTAACCACTTTTTTATCTTATTGGCTGAGCTTAGTAATATTTCCTTACTCGGAACAGATGAACGTCATCAGACCATCTCTCTTTGTACTCGCGGATGCAATGGCGGAGGGTCAGAGATATTCGTTAGCTCCTCCAGTTCTATGCTCTCTATATCGCACTTTCGGGGACATCGCCTCCGGTCCCAAAGATTCAAGAATCACATCTTTCTCGGTTTGCGCCCTGTAACACCCTGAAAATCGGGGGTCGTGTATAAACTCAACTCCCGAGTTTCAGATCGTCACTTATGCAACAAAAATGATTATGATTTAATGTTGACTGAGTTAAAGTATTCACATGAGTAAAAGTATACCAAAACTGCAATTCATACTCCAGATCCAGTGATAAAAGCAAGCGGAAGACTAAAGAATATATATATCACTGTATGGAAAAACAAAGTAAATCTCGACTGTCTCTAAAGTATGAATACATCTCTGAGTCTCATATACATGTAAATAAACAAAATTAAATGTCCAAAAAGAGTCCCACTGAGAAGTCCCGTCAACCCAGGCCACCTAAGCAAAGCCGTCGTGGTACTGCATGTATGAGAACTCGTCCTGGTCCTCATCATAGTTCGGCTCTGCCTCCTGGATCGCTGCCTCACCTGCATCTAAGACATGGTCTGGTGGGTGTTGCAAACACCATCCCAAAACGTGGGAGTGAGTAGCTAACTCAGTGGAATAATAGAGAAAGGATTAGCATGTTCTCAAATCAATCATGCGATAATAGTAAAGCAGTAAATCAAACAATCCTAAAACTGTTGTTAATGCAATATGACATGACATGATGGATTCCCTCACCGATGTTCTCCCTCATACGGCACCATCTTACACCCGCGGCATGCTTGCGTACCGCTCAGTGCTCCACATCTTCCAGGCACATGTAATGTGATGATGATATGATTGCTGAGTTATTATTAGTCCATTCAAACAGCAGGATTGGGAAACTAAGGTACTTCCCTTATATCAATCCCAACACAGATCCTGTCTAAGGTCGTCACTCCTAATAATCTCATACGATGCAAGGGCTGTCAGGGCTGCTGCTCGCACTCGTTGCACCGCTCCCCCATCACCTTATCAATACAGGCCTACTGTACTCTCACTGCTACGGAAGGGTTGTCGCCTCCCGTAGACTCAGAATTCGCTCGCGATCACTACAAAGGACTCGTCGCCTGATCAGTGTAGGCCGACAGCAAGAATATAGTGTCTCATACCATCATAATCTGCTCACGAGTCATAGGTGCTTACTGGTCACTACGGGGAGGTTTGTGGCCCCAGCGTAGGCCGACAGCTCGACCACGGTGTCCCATACCACCATGCCCAGCTCATGAGTCTTCGTGGATCAAGGTACCATGGTTGACAGGGTTTACAATGGTAAGTTCAGTACCCGAGGTTCAAGCAGTTATGACTTATACAGGGTGAACATACAACGGTCAGTCGTGTTACTTGACGGGCTCGACTAGCACGATCGCATCTCAAGTCGAACGACATAAAGTGAGTAAAATACTTCGTGTGGCCTAACCACTGCCGCCAACTCCAAAACACGGCTCGCGTTCATCGACGCATCGTTCGTGGTAATAATAAGCTAACCACAAACTTACTCGGTTGCCAACTTCCTGGACTAGGTATAGTCCCAAACAAATATGAATCCACATCAGCAATCATGTAAGAGTATGGGAATTGAAATACAACAATGTGAGCATGTTAACACATGTTATAATATACAACTTAAGTGAATCATCAAGCACATGCATTTCATACATATAATGAAATCATGCATATAGCTAACATGTAGGAAACCATTTACATCAGCATATTAATTGAGAAATCAATCTCAAACTAATTCATAACACCATTTAATTCAATACATACTAATACAAGCATTTATACAAACACTTACACTACACACTTAAGTCTACATATAATATGTCGACTCAAAGTGCGCATTTAAGCGAATCTCTTCGCCAAACTAATTATGCACATATTCCTAATATCCTAATGCGACAAGAAGCCATGTCAATCACATCAGCAAATTATGGATGAAAACAGTATTTCCTACAAATGACTAAAATGCTATAAATCTCATATTTTTCGTCTGCTTACGAAACAAGAAACGAACAGCATGTTGTATATGTCAAACGGCGTTGCCGTCGATAATCTACTATTAAATGACATTGAAAGCATTGGAAACAGTCAATCAAAGCGTCTAAAATCCGTACCTTTTCTCTTATAGATGTATCAATTCGAATGGAGCATACACGCTTTGTCTACGGCGAATCGGGAACCTAATACACAAGATCCATCAGCTACCATGCTATGAAAACTAGGGAACCTCAAATCAGCAACTATTTAGGGTATTTTCTTACCTAGAAATGCGGCGAAATCACCGGCAAAGTGATTGGATTGCGTGGCTTAGTCACGTGCAACAGGTGGCACGAGCAGCAGGGAATTCTCCTCCACTCTCTATCACAATCTCTTACTTTTCTCTCTCTCAACCTAGGGCTTTTTCCAAATTCGGATGGGAGAGATATGAGAGGGTTTCAAGCCCTTTTATAAGCCTAAACATGCCCAAAATAGGCTTGGGAACAAAGTTTACTTGATGCCTAACCAAATCGGGGCTATTTCGGTCCAAAAGGGCATTTCTGGTAGTCCCCTGGCCGAATGCAATCGGACTTAAGTTCATGCTTGTCGGATGTCGTTCACATCCCATTTTCAGACCAGCAGTGTTCGTAGATCGCACGTGGCAGTCCAGTTTCAGTTCAGCGGTCACCGCACGTAGACCAGGTCTGCAAGTCGCATGATATGAAATAGAAAATTTTTCTAATCCGAGGGTATAATTTGGCTGAATTCTGACGGTCAGAACGCTTAATAATAACGCGTTAAGTCGTGTGCCAGATTTGAATTTTAAATTCCAAATCTAACCCTATTCTCACTCTCTTCAGTCCAGGCTCAATGAAATAGCCTGTGAATGTCGGTTGGACTTGATTTTCGAAATGATTGTCAAGTCCAGCTAGGCAGTTCTAACGGTCTAAGATTGTAGGTATCGGACTTTCGACGTGCGGTCTAGATCCAATACAAAGTTTCAAAGAGGTCTAGAGAACAAACCGGTTTAGAGTTTGATCCGAGGTTTTAGAGTATTATAGCATCATTGGTTCTACTCGCTTTGGGTCTTGTAGAACGTATTTAAAGTGATCAGGGACTATTTCCCAGCTACTCTAGCGTTGCGCTAGCTAACTTACACTTATTTTCTAAAGGAATTAATCCTACGCGATTTCTGGTTGAGTAGGTACTCGAGCCCAAGTACTGATTTTTCCAGGGTAATACACGCCCCATGGCATTTCTTCATAGGTTGGTTAGGAGTGTATTTTCCTTGGACCTTTGATGACTTAAAAATAGCATATTCAGATCCTCAACGGCTCCCCCTCAATATTATCAACTAAGGAGGATGATTGAGAAATTGAATGGTTAGGTCACTCGAAAAATAGAGGATAGTGATCCTATTGATTTTCATCAAGTTCTGTTCACTAGCCATCCAGAAGGCATAGAAGCTGTTGATGATGATACTATCTATTTTGGCAAACATTTATTCCTTATTTCCATTAGATCCAGCAATCTCCCACTGAGAGAGGGTAACACATTCTAGTGCGAACCCTATTATCTAAGTAGATTTTCTCATCAATTCGGATTCGACCAAACCATGCCGGAGACCTCTGATATTGTTACGAGATGCATGAGGAGTTGCAGTATCGGGCCATATAATTAGGATTTAATATGGAGGCAGCTCTTAAATGTCAATACTGGGTCTCATTTCATAATTCCTGGCTATAACTATCCAGTCCATACTTCTTACTCCTGGATGCGCTGGTGGGATAATCAATAATACTTGGTGCGTATATATTATCTAGCAGATCATGCCATATACATTCCTCCACCACCACTAAGGAGTTATCAAAAAGACTAAGGCATAGGTTATTTTGAAGAAACTAATCATGCCCCTCTCCAAGTTAGCTTTGTATAAGAATTTCTCCGGATGATATTATTCATGAAGAAAAACCTATTGATACCCTTGAATGATGGATAGCTTTTGGTGTCCCTTTAAGGAATTTGGAGAATATATTTAGACCATCAAGCCTTCCTAGGGAAAATGACGATTTTTCACGATTTCATCCTCTGGCGCCTTTAAGAAATTTGCCAGACAATTTATCTTCGTTGTAAAGATCTCATAGTTCTCATCAGAAAAGTAAACATGTTGTAATTAACTAATAGTCGCTTCAACAGGCTAAACTTTTGAGTAGATTACCGCAAACATTTTAAATTTTCTTGACATCGCTATAATTGAAAGAGAAGATATAGCATTTTATGTTTCTTGCAATGATTTCTAACAATATGTTTCTATATGAGATGGATGAGCACATGCATTTGCATAGTTATGCACTAATTCGAAGCTCATAATCATATTAGTTCCTATAAGCATATTTAATAAGTACATGCTAATACAGTAGTAATCTATATACAACTGCATCACCTATATAACATTTTAAATGGGTGGAAATAAATTTCAATTTCAGTTAATTTCACACATAGTTTAAGTTCATGAGTAGTTGGAGCAATCACAATTTTTAAACTCATAAGTAGTTGGAGTCGGGTCTTACGCGAATGGGCTCTGTAAATCTCTAGAGTTCACGCGGCTTATCGCAGCCAAGGAGTTCACAAACCATGATCCACCAGAGGGACCTAGTGAAGCTACTGGGGCAGTGAAATTGGTGGGTTTTAAGCACATGGTTGGCCACTGTAGCTCTTTAGAGTTCACGGGGCGTGTAAGACTACCTTTGGATACCAAATCCAGGGCCGTCAATCCATCAATGAGGGGTTGTCTTGCTTCAGAGACCTGTCCTCATGCATTACTACTGCAATCAAACCAAGGATCTGGAGAGTTGTCCTACTTCAGAGACTCACTTTTTCTTCACCTGCCAGGTCAGACCCATTCACAAGAGGGCATTTTCTCACCAACCCTCACGAAGCTACCAAAAACTGTACAAACGGCATAGGTCTTACGTGATTGCTTCATCAAATGCTTGCATGGGTGCACATGATGCTCTTTACGGGCTTTTTAGGGCCACAGGCTTCTCACTGCTGCCCGAATAATCTCATCGCATTTCCATCGCCAATGATGATAAGCCTTATATGGAGGTGGCCTCATATATTCACTTTATATGCTTAGTTCTGCTACCGTATATGATAGATTTCCATCGTTGTCGTAGGATTTCATACGTGGTGGTTGGCTTTATAAGCCCTGTTAGAGGTAATAAATCAAAATTGATATATCGTCCCTAGCTGATGATGTAAAATAACATTTTTATAATTAGAATAGTACATCAGCTTGGCGATGCTATTAATTTCAATAAATTTAGATAATAAAACGACCTTTGTGTCGACGATACGGCAATGGCAGTGACAAATTTTGACGATTTGACGGTAATCATTGGTGCTTTTCATTTGGCAATAATCACTAGCACTTTAACTTGATAAGTCTGAAAATCTATATTTTTATTAATTGTGCAGGAAAGAATACAAAGCGTAACCTTTTGAGGCTCTTTCATCATTCTGCTTGTCTTGCCCCCTTTTGATTGAGAAGTACTATGTTGTGAATCTTCTGAATCAAAATTTTATGCATATTCAGGGATGATACATTTTTATGAAGCGAGCATTGACTGGTATACTTATGCCCCGTCTGTCTTGATCTACCACCCGATGGCTCCATTGGAGTACACTTCAAATATTATATACGAACCATCTCAGTTGGGATCAAAATTTTCCCCTATTTTATGGGTGACCACAATCGGTCTTTTTAACATTAACACCATATCACCTTTCTTAAAGGATCGATGCTTAACTCTTTTATTAAAGGCAGTAAAGATTCTAGCCTGATATACTTGTATTTGTTGTTGGGCTACCAGTCATTTTTCATCAAGAAAATCCAATCCTGCTAGTCTTATTTTGCTATTTTCATCATCTATAATTGACTGATGTACTACTACTACCTTAAGCAACACAACTTGCATCTTAATGGGGATAATGGCTTCAACCCCATAAACCAAAGAATACGGTGTGGCTTTCGTAGCAATTCGATGAGTAGTTCAATAGGCCCATAGAGCTTCTTGCAACTTCTCATCCCAATCACGCTTATTCCTCATGACCATTTTCTTCAATATCTTCACAATTGTCTTATTGAATGCTACAGCTAACCCATTGGCTGGCGGGTAGTATTGCATCAAAAATGAATGCTAAATATCAAAATTTTGACATAACTTCTCCATACCTTTGTTCTTGAATGGCGTCCCATTATTAGTGATGATCCTTTGCGAGATACCGTGGTAATATATTATCGCGTGTCGTATAAAATTTACGACATCCTTTTCTTTGACATTTCTTAATGCGATAGCTTCGGTCCATTTCGAGAAATAGTTAGTCGCCACTAAAATGTACTATTTCCCTTTAGATGACGATGGATTTATAGGGCCAATAACATCCAGCCCTCAAGCTGCAAAGGGCCAAGAAGTCACCAATTGATGAAGGTCTTCTGGAGGTACACGTATAACGTCGCCGTGTATTTGATATTCATGGCATCACTTCACATATTCAATCACATCTTTGAACATTGTAGGCCAATAATACCCCATCCGATGTATTCGATGGAATAAATTCTTGTCAGCCTAATGAACTCGTCATTCATCTAAGTGAGCTTCTCGTAATATTTGATTCGCTTCTTTCATATCCAAGCATCTTAACAACACCTCATTATATGACTTCCTGTTGAGCTCTTCATTGCATAAAATGAACTTCTTCGCTCTTTGCTTTATCCGCAGCTTCTGTACTGGCGCTTTTGGAAAAATATTATATTTGAGATAGTCTATGCAATGCTGACGCCAATCGTCTAGTGTGATCTCCAAACATGACACGGGAAGTGCTTCAGAGATTTTGTCGACATCTTCGACTAACGGTAAGAATCTACTCTCTTCGATTGTTATCTGAAGGGGATTTCGATTAGGACAAGATAAGGCTGCAGCCAAGCTAGCTAAAACATCTGCCCTTGCATTTTCTGATTGCGGTATATGCTTGATTTCGACATCTTGAAACTGCTCCAACAATTATTACACTCATCGATAATTCGGTAGGAGTTTCTACTTTCATATTTCAAACTCAGTTGTAAGCTGATTTATTAAAATTCATAGCACTTTTATTTTCATCTCTTGAGCTATTTCCATACCTATAATGAGAGCTTGATACTCAACTTCATTATTGGTATATGTAGTCCCTAATGTAAAGGAATATAGCAACAAGTCGCCCTGAGGACTGATGAATATCACTTCAGCACCCGTTCCTGAAGTCCTAGAAGCCCCATCAAAGTACATCTACCATAAATTAGGCGATTCTATCATTATAACTTGTTCGTCTAGAAAATCATCATTGATTGCTTCATTCTCCGATATGGGGTGAGCTACTAAGAAATCTGCCACTACTTGTCCTTTCACAAATTTTGCCGGTTCGTCGGTGATCGTATATTCTGAAAGTAAAAGCATCTATTTAACCAATCTCCCAGATAGCATCAGTCTCATCATCAAAAAATTTATGGGGTTCGCTCGCAAGATTAGGATTATATCATGAGAAAGACAATAATGTCTTAATTTCTGTACAGCGAATATCAATGTCAGGCATATTTTCTCAATGAGCGAATAATTGTACTCAGCACCTATCAGAGTTCTACTCAGATAATATAGCGTAATCTTTTTTCCTTATTTATTTACTTATGCTAGCAGGGCCCCTAATGAATTTTCTGCCGCATAGATATAAAGAATGAGGGGTTTACCTTTCACAGGAGCTGCCAGTACTAGGGGATGGTTCAAAAACTCTTTGATTGAATCAAATGCATTCTAACAAGCTTTGTCCCATATAAATTCTGTTCCTTTCTTCATCATATGGGAAAATGGCTGACAGCTTCCTGCCAAATTTGAGATAAAACGGCGAATATATGCCAACTTGCCCTGCAGAATTTTTAATTCTTTTAACATTTTCGGCAGCAGCATCTCCTGAATGGATTTAATCTTTCCTGGGTCAATTTTAATTCCTCTGTGTCGAAACTAGATATTCATGATGTTCTTCATGATCCTTTGATCTGACTACTAGGTCGTCCACATAGCATTCAACATACTTATGTATCATGTCTTAAAATATATTCTGCATTTCTCTCTGATATGTTGCGCCAGCATTCTTGAGGCCAAACAACATGACTTTATAATAGTAAATTCCCAGAGACGTCCTAAAGGCTAAGGCTTCCTCATCTTCTGGAGCCATTCTTATTTGGTTGTACGCAGCATAACCGTCCATAAAGGACATAACGGCGTACTTGGTTGTACTGTTGATTAATAACTCAGTTATTGGTGATGGAAAATCATTTTTCGGACATGCTTCGTTCAAATCTCTGAAATTAACACATACTCTGATTTGTCTGATTTTCTTTTCACTGGGACAATTTTTGATATCCATTTGGGATACTTGACTTCTCTAATTAATCTAACCTTAATCAACTTATTTACTTCTTCTTCGATCAAGGGAAACAAATCTGGGTGAAATTGCCTTTGTGCTTGCTTAATCGGTTTCTTGTCTTTGGAGATGTTTAGCCGATGCATTGCCACTAATGGTTCCAGGCTCGACATTTCTGCATATGTCCAAGTAAACACGTCGTTATTTTCTTTTAAAAGCTTAATATATTGATCAGCTTCTTGTTCAGGGAGAATGACACTTATGAACGTGTTCCGTGGTTCTTCTTTAGTTCCCAAATTTATTTCTCGCAAACTATCAATGGTTAGTTGCCCTCCATCTTCTATTTATTTTGGAGCTACTTCAGGATGCTTGATTACTTCAAGGTCTATCTCTTCCACTGATTTAACCGTGATCATATTTATTGAAGATTCTTCCCCTATTCTGCGGGATTTCTTTCTTTTCTCCTCATTGACTCCAATTAGGATCAAAATAACTTTTCCACTGTTCAGTCCGACCGGTTCTTTGCAATCAAAACCCATATTTTTCATCATTTTCCTACTAGCAGGGTTGTATCTTTCGAGGTCTTCAGATGTTAACTTATCGACATTCACCTTATTGTCTGTCTTCTCTACTATTTTTGCTTTTGAAATTACATAGAATTCAATAGGTTCCGGGTTCTTTAAACTAGCTTTAACATGAAACCTTTTTGGCATAGCTGGAAATGGCTTTTTCCTCTTTACATGTGGTAGCGGCATCGTATAATTTAATTGTAGAATCTCCAACTATTCAAATGATAATAACGTCAGTGGAGGCTGTCCCGATTGTCTTAAATGCCTTGGTACGAAATAAAATTTCTACTTCAAGTTTTCTTTCTCAGATCACTTTATTTTCGTGACTTCATTCTGCACCATTTTCCTCTCATCATTTCCCTTATTATTTTTTACAACAAATCCTTTGTAATAGCTGGCGTCAGTGAAGAAAGATTCTGCTTCTGTATATGGTTTTGCATCTGTCATTACCTTATATTGTAACCCATCTTTACAATACTTAAAATATTGAAGGAGGGTCGATGGTATAATGCCATATTGATGCATCTAGGGTCTTCCCAAGAGGAGTTTATATGTTGTTACTGCATTGATGACATGATAGACGACGTCTATCATTAGCTCTCCTATCTCTAATGTTAATGTGATCTTGCTGAGCACCCGCTGTACTTCTTGATTAAACCCTAGTATCATCATTCCACTAGGGCGTGGATGGGAACGAAGATATCCTAATTCATTCAGCATCATCAATGGAAATAAATTCACCGCGGACCCATTGTCCAGCATTATTCGTTTGATCTTCCTATCGCGAACATGGCCTATGACCATCAATGGCCTATTATGCTCTTCATTACAAATTAGATCATCATCGGAGAAGGAAATTACTGACATGCAGTTGTTTCGCTCTTCATGTTCTATTTCTGTGAGCAATGCTTTTCTAACATTATTATTGGATAGAGCTTGAATCAGGCTATGTCAAGAATCTTCTGACAGTTGCAAAACATCATACACACTTAGTCGAGCTAGTATGCCTTTCAGATGACTTATCACATCGTATGCTTCCTTCTCGATCCTGTTCTTTTCTTCTTCTCTACTGTCACCATGATATTCTCTAGATGTTTCTCCTTTCTGTATTTTAGTGTTTTGTTTTTAGGGACTTTTTATTCTTTTGCCTAAACGCAACGTGATTACTGCAGCTTCACTTGTACGTCTTAGCTGGCGGTCATCATCCATTTCCTTCTTCCTTTTCCTATTTCTCTGCAAATAATCTCTTGGATGATTGATGCACTCACTATCATTTTATTATGATTATGCTGTTAGAAAACATAAGTGACATTAGTTAACATTACTTGCGAATGCATTCTATCTTGCAGATGAAAGGAAGGATGTTCCCATTGAGAGTCACCATTTTAGTGTCTTATATGATGCCAAACAACGATGAAATTCTCCATATTGTTCCTCAGTCAATATAAAGTAAGATAAAATCCCCAGTAGAGTCGTCATATGATTTTGACTAGAAACGAAAGCATTTGATTCAGGGGAATTATCTTACTTAATAATGACAAAGAGAAAGAATAGAGAGAAGAATCATCAAATCTTATTCGTTCTGAGTTCATTTACATCCTTTTGATCCTTTGATTATAGGATAGAATTTTATAACTAAAAGTATAAGTGTTGAAACAGATTCAAATATGTGAATTTCACTAGCATTTCGGCTTATATCATTCATGTCCCCATCAAAGATGAGTTTTGTGGATCTTCCTTGCTCATTAACATGATAAAGGAGTGCCAAAACCCCTCAAAAATATATGAAATAACTTAGAAAACTCTTAAAAAACCAACTTTTTATTGGTTCATAGAGCATCTGCGCAACTCCATGAGTTTCACGAGCCTACGCAACTCATGAAGAGTAGCGCGACCCGACCTCCATTCTCTCTCTCTATCCTCTCCAGTACCTATCAGAGGCACTGGTCTTCCGAACATCTCTCTCTTTAAATGAGGGGGTAGGGAGTATTTATAGGTTTCCACAAGTGTGGGTCCTCAAATTCTGAGCTGTGGACCCCATTTCGCATTTTTCAATCCAACCATCTTGAAAGGGAGTAGCGCAGGTTAGTGCAACTATGATAAGTTGCGCAGCCCAACACAACTCTTATTCCCCAAGCGACTCGCATCCTACGTCACTTACGCAACTCATTGTCCGCACAACTCGTGCCCCGTGCAACTTGACTATTTCATGTCTTTTGTTTCACTTCGATCCCATTTCTTCTTCACTTGTCTTCCTTCCTTTAATTGAATTTAGTGCTCTAACTCTGACAAAATTTGAGGTTACGAAACTGCTTGAAGATGGATGAACTACAATAAAAGATGAGAGAAATATGAATTAGAATGAAACTTATGAAATATCCTTGTAAAACAAGATATTAAGTAGATATACCTGTAGCTGAATCAACTGGAACCAAAATTAGCACTTCTGTAGATTGTACTCTCTCAGGAAGGGATGAAGGACCAGGCATATTTGGAACCATGTTTATAAAAGAAGGTGCCCTGATCTCAATACTTGAAGTAACTAAAGTCGGAGTTGTAGTGTCGATTGGCTCCGTTGGAAAGATTATATCTCACGCTACTATACTAGGTCTAGTTAAAGGCATAAGAGATACTCTAGACGACCCAGTAGAATGTGGACCAAAAGCAGGAGCAACTGCCTCATTCTGAACTATGTCTATATAGTAATAGGAAGCGACTCTAAAGCCGTTGAAGTGCCAACTATTGGACAAGAGAATATTTTACGCAGAAGAAGAGAATAGTTATTGCTGAATGAGATAGTCAAATAACTTCCAGTACATCATCGTACTCTCCATAGTCCAGATGCTCTTCCTCTTCACCGGCTTTTATAGCTACTGTTTGACGGATGGTGGCATCCTGAGGCACTTCTTCATCCACCACGGTAGTCGTAGTGACATGCTCCTCTCCACCAATATCGACTTCCCCTTCTTCTTCCTCATCCGTATTCTGTTCTCCTTCTTCTTTCGAATCATTGGAAGACGAAACATTTTCAACAGAAGAAGTACTACCAGAAGAGGATTCTCCGTCTTCATCCTCTGTTGATGATGATGATGAATTCAAAACTGGTTCTTCGACAAACACCTGTTTTCCTTTCTTCGAAGATCTTATTTCATCAATAGGAGAGAGCTCTTCTGTAGTAACAGTTGTGGGAGAAACGGAGGATCTAACTTGAGTCTGTGATTGTGTGATAGGAGATGATGAACCCTTTAGGAAAAGATGATGGTTGATGAGGAATAACTGGAGATGCCTCTTGAGGCTCAGTAGGTTCGGCAACTTCTGAAGTGGGAGATGGAACAGTAGGAACATGAGTCGAAAGGGCCTCTGTAGTGTCAACATGATCTACTTGACCAGTATGCTTCTTTTAAACTCTCAGATACTCTAAGGGGAATCCATGGGCTATCCAGCCCTCAAGAGTGTCTTCTAGTTTAATTTGGCGAATTGGTTGTTCCAAAGAAAGCTTCACACAAGCTTCACCGGGGGCAAGGGCACGTTCCTGCTCAATACTGTGCCCTACTCTTTGCACAAGGTCTCGTTTCCTCAACCTAGGAGGAGGCACCCATATTGGAGAATTCACTACCATACAACGATGGACTACGAGAGATTAGTGTGCCCACCATCTCATCTAAGAATATGTAGTGCGAACAAAACGCCCGATACCAGGAATGATGAACTTAGAATTGATGTGCGCGATAAGTAATTACTTCCAGACTAATCCCCAGTTATAAGGACCCACACCATAACTTCTCATAATGCGTGTCACTACTTCAGGATGTTCAGGTACTGTTTGGTCATAGCTGAACTGATGGGCGAATCTACTCAGGTAATGTGGTTCTCTCCAAAACTCACTACATTCTCTCAGCGGTAAACTATTAGATCTGATTAAGATGAAGAAGGCTCATTCAGCTAGAGGAAGATTGTCATTGTCTATCACTTCAAAATCATCAACGTAATTGGTGTGAGATCCGACCTGAGTTCATATGTGTGCATGTGTGTGTGAGTGTGCATTTCTTTCATTTTGGTCTCACGGTCCTACCGGTCAAATTTCGGTGACCCGTGACCTTCGGGTAGTATTTGCGATCATCCTTAAGTTCAGTCACATAGACCTGACTTGGATTGACTCAAGACCTATGCCATCCTATTCACATCGTCATTGTGGTTCCAACAACGCGTCTTGTGCGTCCATCTGATTTATAGATCAAAAGTTGTGTATGTTTCATTTTATGACCCTTAATCATGTGGCCCACTTTTAATAGAATATGTGTGGACCACCACCTCTCTTAGCACAAGTTCCAAGGTACACTACCCACACACTATACAAAGATCCATAACTAACACTACTAACCACAAACACCATCAAGAGACCTACTAAACCTAGCACTTTATTATTGCCACCATATGCTATTATGGTTTCTCTAACCAAGGAGAGAGAGGCAATGATTTCCTCCCTACAACTCTCTCTCCCTCTCTCTTTCTCCTCATTCTCTCTATCTCTCCCTCTCCTCTCCCTCTTGCAAGATCCTTCCCCATTTTCAGCCCTTTCTTCACTCATTTCCTCTCCATCTAGCCTTTAGCAACCCATCCATAACCATCAAACATCTTCTTCTTAAAGCCTAGTACTTGGATCTTGCAGTTTGGGAGACATATTTCAAGGCGGGTGCTCTTCTTAGCTTCATCTCCCCTTCTTCTTCTTTCCTTTCTTTCCTTTTTGCTACATGCATGGAAGTATGTAGGGCCCACCAATCCATGATAGAGGCCCTATATGGCTCTTAGGATGAAGGCCAAGGGCCTACATCCTTCACAATCCATTCCATGGAGGGCCATTTTCTATGGACCCATCATGATGATCCCCCCTTATTTCTTGTAACTCATGGGCCACTTAGACCCTTGCATGCATGTAAGGAAGGGATCCCTACCATCTAGCAACTTATTTTGATGTATCTTGGCTTGCATGTAAGTGTATGATATAGTGATGGCGTGAATTTGTGTGTGGGTGGTCCATTAGTGGTGGGACCTCCCATCTATGGCCGATCTTACTCCTTTTTTTTTCATTTCCCTTATCTTCTTCTATACATTCTCTGATAATGTGTGGCCCATCAAAGTAGGTCAATAACATCCCAGGCCCCTAGCAAGATGGGTTGTCCAAGCCCACCTTGATTGGACATCCACGCCCAATCATGCATGCATGGTTTGGATGGCCTCTAAAAAATGGATTTTCATGGAGGCTTGAGAGCTCTGATGGGTCTGAAATTTTTTGAACCTATCAGGGTGGACCCCACATGAGCAATTAGGGCTATGGACCCCTTGATTAATTTGTATGGGCTAAAATATGGACAGTCTATGTTGTTGTCCAGATTTCAGGCCCAGTTGGGGCATGTGTTTTGAGTTATTGTTTGGACCTATTTGTAAGCCTTTTATCCCAAATTTCTTTACGAGTTTTGTAGTGTGTGGACCCTACTTTGATATGGTATGGGTCCCACACCCTACCTCCCATGTTTGAGGCCCATGGGTTGGGCCAAAGATGGCTAACTGTCAAGATATTTCTGAACAGTTCAACAATACAATATGGAGGAAAAAACTATATTCACCTAACTTTTTGGAAGAAGTGGGCCACTCCAGTGGACCCCACTTATTTTTCAGGTGTATGGACACATTTTACCCAATTTTTCAAGGGTTTAGGTGGGTCCAAGGCCACCCCATATAGTCCCAAACATATGAACAGTTAAAATTCCAACAACATTTCTCCTAGGACAGACTGTAATTCCAAATTTAATTAAAATATTTTTGGGTATCTAAAAATTATAAAAATTTACAGAGAGGTGGTATACCCATGGTAGGAGTCACATACCAAATTTTAGTGCCAATGGACCACTGTATACACCATGGAAAGGGCTGGACTGGCCCACCACATTGGGACGTACAGATTAACCAAATTTTCTGGATAGTCTGTTTTATTTAAATTAATTAAAATACTTCTGACCATCTAAAAATTATAAAAAAATTTGGAAGTTTGACCCACCTATGGAAGGACCATCTTGAAAATTTTTAAGGCCATCGGGTCCCTATACTAACTGTGGTGTGGCCTGAAAATTTGGGTCAATTTTGGGCTAAATACCCAGGCCCGTAGGACTACCCACCATGGGACGCCTCTACCTTGGGCTATTGCTGGGCCTGTATTCCAGAAGAATGGCCCGCTTATAATATGTATTGTGCATTTTCCCTCTTATCTGGTGGGGTCCACAATGATGTATGTGGGCCATCAAAAAATAAATATACCATAAACTAATTAAATTGCTGAACTCCAACAACCCAGAAAGCGGGTGGGCTAGAAATTCAGCAATGGGCCCAATGTTGCTGCCTATAAATATTTTTTTTGAGGCAGCATGGCCTACCAGATTTAAGGTAGATTTAATCAGTTATCTTGCATGTTCCTTCAGTATTTTTTGGGTTTACTTAGTGCTTATTTGAGGCCCACCTAAGTTGGGTTTTCTTTGATCATTACATGTGGTTAGCTGCTAGTTCTTTAGGCCTTTTGGACTGAAACTTTCTAGATAGGCCCATTTAATTTTGAGCCTATACACTTTTACCTATCGTAATGGGTTTATGGACTATAATATGTAAGTAGTTGGGCCCTTGATTGCCCACCAAAATTAACCCTGTACTTGGGCTAAGAAGTAAGGCCCAACTCACTAGTAATAAATGTGAAATTGCTCACATGGTTGAACTATTGGGCTGCCAATGAGGCTCACCATAATATGTGGGTTTATGACCTTTATGGTTGGGCCCAAACCTTACTTGAGGGCCCACCATATTACCTATGAGTTAGGCTTTTTGTCTAGCCCATTAGGCCATAGATTGCTAGGGCCTTGGACATTACTTTATGCATAGCGGGCTACCTTTGGGACCCAATTGAGGTTGGATGTCCTCTTTGGTGGCCCTAAGGTAGGCCCATAGGGCTCCTTTAGGTGGTTGAAGGTCCACCTTGGGCCCTTAATTAGGACCGTTTCTTCCTTAGGGTTATGATTCTCTTAGTTTGTGGGCCACCCCAAAGTATTGGGCCCCCACTAGAGGACTTCAATTCTCCTTAGAGTATCTATCTATGTATCTAGACCCTGCCTCTCCTTGGGAAGAAGGAATATATCCTACAGGTAGCGTACTTACATCATTATAACCCATATGCATCATCTGTATGAATTGATTGCATTATATGGTGGTCATTGAGGGATGGAGTTTCTTCCCTCGTGCACAATGAGTACCTGAAGCTTATGCATGATTTGTATGTGTGACTCATGCATTAGCATCATATTTCATGATGATACTTCCCTTACTTCATCAGAGCCTTGCCTCCACAGGGATATTCATGGATGGTTGTATGTGTGGACAATGGAAATGATACTTAAGCATACTGGGTGTAGAGGTTGTCCATGGGTGAAATTCTCAAAACTTCCATAGTAAGAAGGGACTGCCCCAATGCAGTGATCGAGTGAAAACTATGAGCGCACAAGGGCCTTATACTATTAAGCCATGACTCCCACTGTCATGTAGTCGGTTGGGTACAGATGTGGCCCTTCCGCCTGTGAAGGAGGGCAATACTAAGTTGAGTCTGACCAGCTCGTGAAATGGGTCCGCTACCGTCAGGCCTTACTGGTGATTTGTTGTCCATAGACGGGTAATGAGGTCTCTTTCGCTTGTTTGACTATGCAGGGTCTGTAAAGCGATAGTCATCCAGTAGTGTAATGGACCCCGGTAATTTCCTTATGTTTGGAAATATTCTTGATATGTGGATTGGATATGAGCACTGTTATTACTTGCATTACATTTCCATCGGCTGTATAAGCCCTTTCATGCATCTCCCTGGTATGGCGCCCAGTACTCATTGCATCGTATTCATGATGAGCCTTGGCAAGGCTAGTGATATTGTCATTGAGCATGTTCCTCTTCCTGTACCTCCTCCTATTCTTTTGTGCACCATTATCACACACTTTTACCATGCTCTAAGCTTTTTTAAGCTTATACATGATTGATGTATGTAGGAGACCCTAGGCGGGCGTCGTAGCGGCAGAGCTTGGAGTAGAGTTGAGCCTGAGGGCTCTAGTGTTTCTAATCTTTCTCCTTTTTCTATCATCTTATGTATGTCCTTTTGGACCTTATGAAAGCTTATAAAAGTTCAAATTCTTAGTGAATTTTGTGATGTGTGCCTTTGTTATTCTCAGATATACTTGTTGTGATCTTGGGTATGCTCATATTGGAATGTATATGCTATTATGAAAATCCTCCTTATAAGATCCCAGGATTGGAACCTACCTCCAGAGCCAAGAATGGGGTACTACGAAGGCTGTTGCGGCCAGAACCGGCTATCGAGTTCCTTGTTAGTCTGGTTACCGAGTCTGGGGCGTGACAATTGAAAAATAAGAACTGATAAAAATTAATGGTGCTTGTTGATTCGATCTTATCAGCTATCCATTCATATGTTCTCCTCTTCATCAATTTCTTTTGATAGTGCCATAGTAAGAGTTGCAAAGGATTGACATAGGCTTTCTCCAGGTCATCATATGTCCAAGGAAAATAAACACCAAGCCACCCTAAAAAGTAATGTCATGGTGTGAAGGCATAGTCGGCCTCGATAGATGGACTTTGGCAATGAGTTGCTACGTCGCCAAAAGCCCTATACAACGAACAGAGAATAGGAGGTGCTAACGAATACTTCTGACCCCCTGCTAACCCTCCTGCAATAGAAAATACAGTTAACCTGATTGTATTAGCCCATTTAGAGCTTGGAAGCACCAGTATACTAAGCCAATACGCAAGAAAGGCGACAAGTTCGCCCTTGGAGGTGTACTCTGGAGCATCCCTTATCCTCTGTCGTGCTTTCTCCAGGTCATTGGAGTGGCTATTTTTGAAGCTCCGACAAAAAGAAAAAGAGAGTAAATAAGGTGAATACCGATACAGCTTATGCATACACGATATAGTAAGTTGGAAACTATACCGCAATCCTCGGGAGAAATGAGCCAACCAAAGAAGGTGAGGAATCTTCTAGATATCAGGGAACTTGGACATTTCTCTAAATAGTTCAACTGAAGCATCTGATACCAATGCTTACCTCTAAGAAGGCGAGAAGTGAGAGAATTCTACATTGGTTAAGACGTATTCGTCATAGAAACGACCTGTTATCGGAAGTCCTTTCATCCTATATAGATCTCAAAGAGCGATGCTGACTTCACCCAATGGTAAGTGGAAGAAGTTGGTGGTTGGACACCAATAGCTGAGAAAACCCTTGAAAACCATAGGATCTTTGCAGAAATACTCAGAAGTGACCTCTATAGCACCATAAAGGCTGACTTCTATCAGTGTAATGGAATGCTTGCCCAGAATAGCCTTTGCCCAGTCAGTGTAATAATTATGTGAGGATCGGAAACTATGTGTACAGAACTCCTCATTTCCCCACAAAGAATCTCTATCTCAAAGCATTGTCGTATTGTCTCATAGAAAGCCATGGGAAATAGTTCATGAGGATTGTAGCAGGGGATGAGAAACCACATGGGGTGAATATTGCCAATCTGTTGCTTTGATCCTCTTTTCGTCAGGATGCCTTCCAACATTCTCAGTTCCCTCATAAACCAATTGGTTGAATACATCAGCCTATTTTGAGTTATTATGTCTGTAGGCTCACTCTAAAGAATGGAAAAATGGCGGCGTATATTCAGCGGAATAACTATCAACGTGTCTTTAAAAGGGATATTGAACTTTATAATACCCTTCTGGACTTTCACGGTATCCAAGGAATGCTGAAGCTTCTTCTTCTTGTGTTCTTTAATCTTTTCCTAGGACTCCTAGTTCTTGGATACGGCACATTTCTTTTTGAAAAAAGAAGGGGGGAACTCATCTTCCCTGGGGGGCGGGCGTGTGTCATCAGTATGGAGATGGGTTGTCAATTTTAGCCATCTTTCCCAATCGACTTCTTGACCTTACTTTGGAGGTCCTTCTACGTCTCCAGCAATGATGGCTTTGCATATCGGCCAAGATAGTACACAATCTTATCAGAGAAATCATAAGTGGGGAGCATCGGGTCTTTAATATAGGCTGGACATTTCTTGGTCACTTTGATTCTCTTTTTTGGATAGTCTTCATGGACAGGAGGAAAAGAGGATGGTTTAGGGACCTAAGAAGGGGTTGGAGAAGATGGAATTTCAGCATGGGAAGGATGATCGGTTAGTGGGTCCATGAAACGATAGGTTCTCTTTGTTCAAGCCATCTTGGAAAAGTTGAAGAAATTTGCCTAAGACTTAGGAAGATTGAAGAAATTCTTTTAATTTGGAGAAAATTAGCTAAGTGTTAGAACTTGAAGAAAATTTGGCTAAGTTTCAGAATTTGCAAAAATGGTACTAAGTACAAATGAGTTGCATGGGCAACAGAAGTTGCCTAAGAAGGCAAGTTGTGCGGTCAATAAGAATTGCGTGGGCAAGGAAGTTGCACTTCCAATGGGAGTTGCACGAGTGAAAGAGTTGTGCGAAAAAGGGAATTTGCACAGAATTTTTGAAGTAGGAAATGATTGTGACGTCCAATATTTATAGTCGTTGGGATCTGATTAGAGTTACGCGGGACCTGATTGGAGTTGCGTAGGGCTTAATTCGCTGGAATAGTTGATTGATCCTTCAATTGACCAGATGATCGATCAAACATTGGATCAAGGGGGCATCTGTTGGAGCATGAAAATCAATTATAAGAGATGAGAAAAGAAAGAAGAAAGAAACAAAAGAAGTGAAGAAGGAAAGAATTGAAGAAAAAGTTGATCAAGGCCCAAGTTGCGCAGGTAAACCAAGTTGTGCGGAAGACCAGAGTTGCGTGAAAGACTAGAGTTACGCGGGTCCGCGCAACTCATAATTATAATACCTATATGTTGCGCGCAGTACAAACAAAGAAGGTGCAAAGTGAGTCCCATGGCATGAAATTTGAGGATTTACACGTGTGAAAGCATATAAATACCTCCTACCCCTTCATTTAAGAGATCAGAATTGTTGAAGAGAATACTTCAATACCTCTGATAGGTATCAAAGAGAATAAGGAAGAAAAAAAAGGAACCGTGAAACTAGGACGAGTTGCACGGGTTCGCGCAACTAAACGTTGAGTTGTGCGAAAAGTTTAAAAGGGCAGCTTATATGTATTTTTTGGAAGGATTTCAAAATTTTGTAATCTTCTAAGGGATTTCAACATTCCTCTACATCATTTGGAGGAATATGCATGAAAGAAGATCTGCACAACTCTTCTCTTATGAAGACATGAATAGTATGAGCCGAAATGCTACTGAAATCGACATTGAGCTTGTTCAATACTTGTATTCTTTAATCATAAATACCTTATCTTAGAATCAAAGGATGAGAAGGATGTAAATGAATTCATAATAAATAAAACATGATGATTGTTCTCTTCATTCTTTCTTTGTTATTATTTAGTAAGATAATCCACAAATCAAATACTTTTCATTTCTTGTCGAAACAGTTAGCTACTTCTTGACCTTTAATGGTAGTTTGGGGCTGATATTTGATGTCAAACTTGCTAAGCTTGACTGCCCACTTCATAAGTTTCCCTGACATGTTGGGTTTTTGGAGTACTTGACAAAGGGGTAGATTAGTTGGGACGGCGGTGGTATGGGCCTGAAAATAGGGCCGCAGTCGGTGAGATGAGAAGATGAGGGCCAAGGCCAGCTTTTTGATGTCTAGATACTTGGTCTCGATAGAGACCAGAGCTTTGTTGACATAGTACACTGGCAGCTGTTTTCCCTCTTGTTCTTGAATAAGGGCCGAGCTAACTGTTGCTGTTGAAACTACCAAGTAGAGAAGTAACAACTCTCATTGTTAGGGTTTCGAGAGCAACAACAGTGATCCTAAGTTCTGCTTGAGTTACTAGAAGGCAAGTTGGCACTCCTCTATCCATTTTATCTTTTGTTTCTTTTTAACTCTTTGAAAAAGGGAAGACATTTATCAATTGCGTGAGAGATAAAATGGTTGAAGGCGGCTATTCTCCTAGTGAGACATTGGATTTCTTTTATTGTTTTGGGTAAACTCATACCCAAGAGAGCCTGGATTTTGTAAGGGTTTGTCTCTATCCCTCTCTGGTTGACCAGGAATCTAAGAAATTTTCCCAAGCTTACACTGAATGCTCATTTTCTTTGGTTTAATTTCATCCGGTATTTCATGGAATCGTGAACATATCTTTGAGGTCGGTGATGTGGTTTGTAGCTCTGATGCTTTTGACGAGCATGTCGTTGACGTGGACCTTCATGGAGCGTCCGAGCTACTCAGCGAATATTCTATTGACGAGCCGCTGATATGTAGCCATGATATTCTTTAGCCCAAAGGGCATGACCTTATAGCAGTAGAGGCCTTTGTCTATGACGAAGGTCATCTTCTACTTATTGTTGTGGTTCGGTGCTTAAAATAATCACACTTACTCCACTCCCAAAATTACTACCCTCATAATTTTGGCTTTCACTATAATAAGGTTTTCACAGGTTCACCTTAACAACATAATACAATTCCTTGTGATTTTCATGAGCTATCACAATAAAAACTCTTTTTCTGAATTTGACAGGCTATCATTAATAAAAACCCTTATTATGATTTTGATGGGCTATCACAAAATAAAAAATAAAAAATAAAAGTCCCTTTTGTGATTTTGACAAGCTATCACAAATAAAAACCCATTGAGATTTTCACAGGCTATCTCAGACAAACCTAAAATGAAATAAAACAATAAAATACTTATCTTCAAATGGAGATTCTAAGATGTGACAGAAGCTTGTAGCAGATGAACTTCTTTCTTAAACGTAGATGACGCGGTGTTCGATCAAACAGAAATAGTATAAGGTTCCACAAATTTTTTAAAATGAAAAACCCAAATGCTACTTGATTCAATTCTCTTATATCCCAAAGAAGAGTATAAATTACTCTTTTATAATAAGATTGAAAATGATCTTGAGAAAGAGAATTAAAAAGCTAAAATTAAATTATAAATACCACATAATTACCTTGCTGAGGACTTGAGGATCTTTTTCTCTTGCAGAGAGATTAGAGTGAATTTTCGCTGTCCTATAGAATGAGAAAATCCTCTATTTAGCCAAAGAGGTTGGAAATTCGGCTAGCCTAAAACTACTTCGGCTGGCCAGATTCCACCAGATTCATTTCAACGGCTATCAAATCACGCGGAATAAGATCTATCCAAAATTCAGTTGGGCCAAGGTCAAATTTGCCTCGCCGAATTTTCCAATCAGGTGGCTGAATTCCCTCAAAAATTAAAAGTTTGCATTTTTAGAATTTGACCCAAACTCACTTGGGCTAGCCGAATTTCAATCTTAGGCTAGCCGAATGAAAACTTAGGCTGGCCAAATTTTTAACAAAATTTGTTATTTTCCTTGGGCTTAAAGTTAGGTTAGCCGAGGAAGTTAGGCTAGACAAATTCTAGACCAAAAACATAATTAAAACCCATGTTTAATGACTTTTTGAAAGATCCTAACCTAGGGTCTTTATAGGGTTATACCACCTATGTTTTAGCAACTATATGGGACAACTTGTCTTGAACTTTGACTTGATCTTGTTTTGAATTCGGACGTCTACTTCTTGAGAAGATGTGTCATTCTTGAGCTGATCATAAGCCGATCTTGAGCTAATGTTCAGTCAAGTAGAGTAGTTGTGATTCCATACTTGTGATCTGACCTTAAAGCACTTTTTTCTTACAAAATTTAACAATCCATGTGTTAAACATAAAAGCACTTACAATCTCCCCATTTGTCAATTTCGAGACGAAACACACAACATACATAATACATCCACTAACATCTAACATTTATGTTCACACTCATTCACAAGAATCATTCAAAAGATTTAACAAACTTGAAGTTGTCCTACGTAGGTTGTAATAATCATCCTAGTAATCCTCGTAACCAACTGGGCACAACTAATGCTCCCTCTTAGAAATACAACATATATTATGCACAAAATACAAAATGTAATATGTAGCTAGCAAATATGTAGCACATCACATTCATTCCATTCATCACATTACCATCACCAATTACTAGCACCAATTTCTCCCCATTTTTGTCACAAGTTGACAAAGGAAGAACAAATGATAGGCTATATTATGAAGCATATCAAAGCTAAAGAAAATAACAAGAATGTCAGTAGTCATGAATATTAACAAGTAGGGATAGCATCAAAATCCAAGCTGTTAAAATAAATCATTAAGATGAAAAACACTGTATGATACAGTGTATGAAATATTCAAATAATTCATAAAAGTATCCATGAAAACCAATGAAATATAGTTTAGTACAGATCCATAATAAGCAAAGAAAATAAGCAAATCTAGTTCAATTTGACCCTAAGGAAGATAGTGGAGGCATCAAAGGATCATTAATGCATACACTTTAATTGATTTGATGGAAGTACTTTTTCGTACTTCATAATAGACTTTTGGGTTTGGACTAATGATGCCCGAGTTACATGCAATGCATCAACATTCTCCTCTAATGCAAATAACCTTTCACTAAATTGAGAGGGACGATAGTCAAATTTAGTTGGACATCTGAAGATATCTTCCATGGTGGTGTCCACCTCTTATGGTTCTTCTTAACCTTCTCTTTGTTCCAATAGGGACTTGCTTTTCATCATATTCAAATTCTAGTTATTGAATGGGAGTTCGGATTCCGGTGCCTCAAACATAGGGACTTGGACATTATAATGAAAAGCAAGACTAGACATAAGATGTCCAAATGAAATTGACCCATGCTTAGGATATAAATGAAATTGAATGATGACGTAATAGATCAAAGCACTACCAAAAAATAGGGCAACGCCGACGGCTAAAAACCATCCACACTGACCTTCTTCGACGTCTTTTATTCGTCGTAAGGTCCGTCGGTAAAGGGTGCGTCGGCGTTGCTCGCCGACGGCTAAAAACCGTTGGCGTTGTCAGGGGCTAAAATCCGTCAGCATTTTCGGCGGCTAAAAATCGTCGGCGTTCTCAGCGGCTAATCTGTCGATGTTCTCGGCGGCTAAAAACCGTCGGCGATTCTCATTAATAAAAAAATAAAAAAAATTAAAAAAAGAGGAATTTGGATGATATATATGATTTTGATTTCTTCCTTTTCATATAGACTTTTCCTTCTCAAATAAGTTGGTTCATTAGGGCTTTGGAGAAATTGGTATATGTAGTTATGGATGTGTATTAATCAACGCACATCTAAAACTAGATATACCCATTTCTCCAAAGCTCTGAACGAACCAACCTATTTGAGAAGGTAAGTCTACACAATAGAAAAGGAAGAAATCAAAATCAAATATATCATCCAAATTCCAAATCTTTGGACTGGATATATGCGTTAAAAAAAAGAGAGACCACATTATTTAAGTCTCTTTGTTTATTTTGTTGCTTGACCTATGGGGGTTTTTAACTATTCAGATCTAGGTTGCATTTGCATGTGATTATGTTGAAGACAAACAATCACAAGATTAAGCACATTTATTTATGAAACACACCTCTGTTGCAAGAGGGAACTTCATGACCAAAGACATTTATTTAAGGTCTGTCGCCAAACAAGAAAGCCAATGACTATGTTCATCTAAATTTTCTATTGTTCTCATTTTATTCAACATCTTAGCAAAGTCCAGTTCCACCATGAAAATCAAAGTACTCTTTTAAAGGCAACAGGCTCAAGCAAGCAGAGGTTGATCCTTGATAAACCAAGTGATATGCAAGGTTGTAGTGTTTTAATAGTTCTTGCTAACAGTTCTAATAGTCGTGAATTCAAATTGGGAAAAGAAAGAAACCCTGTAATAGGAACTGTCTCTGGACAAGTACAACCTGTTGTAATTGCTGCTACTACTGTAGCTGGTCCTGTTGTTGCTGAGCAGAGGACTGATTCATCTAGGAGATGTTCATCTAAAAAGAATCATCAACATGTCAGAAAAATGTCAAACCAAACAGCAGACACCCTATTGATGATGAAGCTAGCAAACATCAACATCATCATCATCATCTTAACTCTCTCCCAGCAATTTGGGGTTGGCATTAAAATTGTATACTGGCGAAAGTTTTACCATCAACTCCCCACCAGACATCCACCTTCCTCTTTCACCTAGGCTCTTGGAACCAGCCATTGCAGAGGTTCACATTGACACCACTCCCATGGATTCCCACCCTGATCTGAACCCCATTCCAACCATTACATGCACACCCCAAAGGGCGAGAAAGCAAAATAGGGTCATGGCTAAATTGATAAATGTTAGAAAAAACTGATGATAAATATTAAAGCAGGTTCCAGAATTTTACGCTAAATTAATACTATTGATTGACAAGGCTGAGAATCTAAGTTGGGCATACACTGTTGAAGAATGCACATAAGGACATGAGTATGTTTATGCATGGCCACATTGATAGAAACTCATGCTATTAAAAAATAGTCACATGGATACATATATATGGAAGTAGGTAGATTTGCAGATAAACCATGAAGTAAATGTTGCGGGTTCGGTTCTACCAGCAGTTGTATGGAGGATGAGAAACTGATTTTTCTTTCAATTAATTTCTCTCTTAGTTTCCAGTATATTTTGATTGATTATGATACGTTGATACAAGGCAACTAGATTCTTAGTTGTATTTATCTTTTTTTCATTTGACAAAGAAATGGCTACAGTCATATATAGCTTAGTAAAACTAACCTTCACGAGAAATTCTGCTTGATCCTGTGGACCTAATCTGACCTTTGGTGAACTTGATTGAATTGGGGAGCCTAAAAAGCCATCATTTCCTGTGGGCTCACCATCTTTCCCATTCAAGCTACCCCTAGGTAAAAGCCTAAATATTCGAGGATCCAAATCTCCATAATTAGGTGAGCTCCCAAGACTTCCTGCGCCTGAGCCTATGCCAGGAGCTGCTGCTGTGGTGTCAAAATCTGAAACTGATTTGATGACTGTAGAAAAGGCTTCTGTACTTGTTGGCCTAAATTTTGCCGTAGTTGGTCAATGCCCTGGGAAAATAGAAATAATTCAATGTCAGGAAAGATGTGCATATCCAAAATAAATACCAACACCAAAAACCCATACTGCAGATGAATTTAGTATATGACTTGTAGTTAAAAGGCCAACCCTTTAATGGAAGACCACTGACACCTTGGTTCAACCCTGAATAGAAAGGCACAATAAATATATAAGGGAACTCTGCAAGAAAATTCCCAAATAACAAATCCTAATAATATAACCAATTTTCAGGTACTTATCAACATATTTCATTAGCACAATGGACAACAACATGCTCCTATGGACAACTAATTTTCAGTTACTTCTCACCATGCTTCATTAGAACACATATGCACACAGAATTTCAAGCGTGGACAAAAAAGGGCAGAAGATGATGACACGAGGAATCTATTCGCAATATTAAAAGTTTTCTGAAACACCGACTAACAGTCTCTTGAGCTCCCAAAAATGTAATTTTAGCACCTAGATATTATTCATATTTTCCATGCTGAACCAAAAATAAATAATCCAAGAGTTCCCCCTCGTAACAGTTGGTTTTCGATCAAACATCCTAGTCAAAACCCAAGTTCACTTCTGCATTACAATTCTTACTCGATTTCTCCTCTTATTCTTTCAAAATAAAACAGCCAAGATTTTTGCCATGAAGAAAACATCATATCACAAAGATAGGTAGGTGAAGAAAATGAGAAATCTTTGACACTGTGGGTGCATGAGAAGAAGGTACAAGCAATAGCAAACTTGTCACTTCTTGCCTTTAAAAGAAAAAACGTCACCAACAAAAAGCAGAGTCCTCGCTCCAGAAGTTAGCCAGACTAGGAGGTAGGGAAAATATGATTTTTCAGTTTGCCGCGAAGTCTTTGACCTCATCACAGACAAAAGGAAGCCTCAAAAGCTCTGCCTATTTAGAGAACATTGGGGAACTGTTAGGAAAAAAGTGGAATTTTTCACTGAAACTTCAGGAGATGTTAACAAAAGCATGTGCGTATATTGGTGAAGAGATCACATAAGCCATCATGGCATATGCAATCGTGGCAAGTATGTCATGGCATACTGCATATTGCCCAATGACCATTGGGACTTCTTTTTTTTTTTACAATTCAGTCACTTTCTCGACAATGTGAATGGTTTGGGAACCTGTCCTTCAACAGCACGTCTCCATACCACCCATCCATCCAAAATTTCACCCAGGTCCCATCTCCCAGTTTAAAGGAGATGACGGTTCTGAATCTGGTAGCATTTATGGGGATAGCATTCCATATGCCAAACACCCTGTACAACACCAATGCCCTCGGGAACCATCCTCCCCACTCTTCACCATATCAGAGGCTATTTTCCTCTTCCTCGAACTTCCACAGCCACTTTCCTAACAGCACCTCATTCATAGTTAAGACTCCTAACTCCTATTCCTAAAACATAGCCAGGAGAAATAACATCATAATATTTTGAGTCCTACGTGTGTAAACATGTCTTTTAACATCTCCAAAAGTTTCACTGAAAAATTCCAACCTTTCCCCAATGTTTCCTTCGTACAACAACATCTTACCTGGTATCTGCAATATTATCACCGATATCGATACATGTTTCTGTATGCCAAGTCATCAATACATGTAACAATACTGATAATTTGAACATTGTTCCTATCAAACTGAATGGGGTAAAAAATTTTAGAAAGCGTTTAAAATGTCTAGTGCTTGTAAGCTAAAACTAGGATACAATAATAGGTCACACGAAATTTTGGCGTGATTGTGTAAATAAAAGTTGAAAGACTGTAGAAATGAAAACAATATAGGAATTTGGTGCTTTGGCAATTTTCTAGACATCAACAAAAATACCATATTTGAAAAGCTGCATGGTAAACAATACCAGTTTGAATTTTCCATTTTTCTATGCACCTGCAGTAGTAGTTGGCAGCACATTTGCTAGTTTTTTCCCAACTGTGGCAAAGCTCAAGCTCAGTACATTGCCTCCAAACCCAACTCACCAGGTTCTTTGGCAGGTATGTCTGATATCTATGCCATGCAAACATATCTTTGAATAATTCAATGGAACCAAAAACGAATGAAATAAATGGAATGTGATATCATATATCCAAAACCCATAAGCAGACTTTTCAACAGCAATGACCAAGATGCATCTAGATGAGTTGTATATGCTCTGGTCCACTAGGGCTACAATTTTGATAGGCTGAACATAAGTGCCACATATACAGTAGATGAGTTGCAACAACAGAAACAACACAGTCTAACACATTTAGAAGTAAGATAATTGATCGCCAATTACTGTTAGTTGGGTTTTAGGAGCTCACCTCACTAGTTCTAAGCTCTGGCCTTGTAACATGAGCGACGACTTCAATGTTGATGAGCTCACCTCGCTAGTTCTAAAATTTATAAAGAAATGACAAATGTGCCACATGTACTAATAGAAGAACCATCACATTACAGATTTGATTAATGACAGATAAAACTGAGTTGAATGAATACATTTAAGCCATCAAACAAACATGTTAAATGCAGTAACCAAGGCCTACTTGGGAAAAGTAATACAGAAATTGTGATTTCTTATATCTCTAAAAGATCAATCCAATCCTTTAGACAAAAAACTAGAAGATTATAACCAGAAATCAAAACAAATCAAATCAAAACCCCAGATGCCTTTGAAATCCTTAGGTCAAGACAAGCAGGAACCGGTACAACAAGCTTGCTCTTTGATAGAATCTTCATATGTAGACAAGACTCTAAGAATAAGAAAAACAAGAATTCGAAAAAAGAAACATAGTAAATAATACCTGCATAAGGAAATCAGACCCAAAGCCCAATACCTACAAAAGGAAATCAATACATCCAAAGAACCAATAAAGAAACCTTCTTCATCATATCACTACCCGATTTGGCTCTTAGTGGGACCCCAAATGATGAACTCATCAGACAAAACTCTATTGCAAACTCGCTACTGTCGCGTTCATTAGCTAATACGTACCTCTCATAGACATGCACGCCACGCATGCGAAACGTCATTTTCAAACAAAACTACACTCGCTATTTTCCAATCTCCCGCAGCCACTTTATTCCCCCACTCTCCCTCGATTTCCCCACTCTCACCTCTCTATTTCTCTCTTACGGCAAAAAAGAAGAAGAAGAAAAAAAAATCTCTTTTATGTTTTTTCAATCCATGTTCCATTTTCTTCTTAACAAGAAAATCCATATTTACTATTATTCCCATTTTTCTATTTTTCAAAAGAATGAGTTCGGACTCCGAAAGCGTCGGCTCCAGCACTCGTACTTTCAGCCCAAACCCTAACCAAGAAGGACTCCAAAATTAACAAGTACTCATAAACATTCATTGTAAGCATTTTCTGTCTATGTGCATGACGACCATACTATTAAGATCAATCCTCTTATTTGCGCTCCCCTAGGTGTGGATTTTGATGGGGATTGCGTTCATATGCTACTTCATAAATCATATTCTGAGATAAAAGGTGTCAATTATATATAATTAAAAAATTATAGTTCAAAAGCAGACAATAAAGAGCATAAATTCTTATTATAAAGGTGATATTTAGAGTTAAGCTTACTGTCATTGTCATGTTGAAACCATTCCTTGAATACGGAGACGTCCCTTATTGATCTAAAACAGTCAACGAGAATTACAATTAAATGAAAGAGAGAAAAAAGAAAAGAAAAGAAGGCAAGCAAGTAATTAGACACTCAAATGCAACAAAAAAGAAAATTTTCAACTTATCTGGTTAACTCCCCCTGAAGTGACAGCTACACCAACTTGCAACAACGGAAACCAGATCAGTCTCAAATGTGTACTTAACAATCAAGGCATAAAAAAAAATGTAAGAGTACCTTTCGGGTGAGAACCAACCAGAGTAGCTTCAGCAGATGATCCTGCAACACTCAAAACCAGATCCTGTAAATAAGAGTACTTCTGGCATCAACATCTTGCTATTTACATGATTTTAAGATAGCCAGAGTAAAACCATTTACCCTTGAAGTAACTTACAGCAGATGGTACTCTGTTTGAGGTTTAATTTCATTGTACACCTGCAGAACCACCAGCAGCTGTGGAAGAAATTATAGCAGAGCCACATAAAAACTTATCATCGGATTTGATCGCCAATATAAAAGATATTTTAAATCTAGACAATTAAGGAAGGCTATCTTATTACCTCTAGCATCTTCAGGGGCTGCATCTTCAGGAGTTGCATCCCCTAGCGGCTCTGCGCCGAATGACTCTGCCTCTGAGTGAAAGATCATTTTAAAAGAAATTTTAAATCTAAATAGGTTTTTCCTTCAGAGCTTTTTCCTTCAAGCCCAAATGGTTACAGAGGTTTTTCCTTCATTAATTTTACATTAACAGAGAAGAGTGATTTTAGGAAGTTTGTATAGAGGGGTGTGGTTCTCATGACCTTATTTTATGGATTATTAGTTGATGATGTCACAATTAACTTTTTCCATACTCAGAACAGAGTGGTCAACATGTAAGATCTACACAGTTGTACCGTGAGAACCTCCCACCATTCAACATAGGATAGGCCAGGAGTTGAGAGCATGGAGGTCCTATATGATCCTAGAGCCTACTCCAGCAAGGAGTTGGGAGTAAAATGGGGGAGGAGATGATGTACTTGGGTGATCAAATATGGATTCCAATTATCTTAAACCAAAGTGGACTTAATAGATATTCTTTGCCTTGGCTTATGAAACATGTATGTTGACTACCAGATCACACGCTCGACAAATTAAATTTACCACATGACACACATTTTTCTACCTGGTTGCTAGCATCATCATGTAGCGTATGATATTTTATTCTACTTTTTTAATTATCAGTAATGAGCCTTTTCTCCTACTTTACTCTAAGATGAAGAAGGCAAGACTCCTTAAATTGACATAAATTGTATATCTACTACATTCTTTGTATGTGGCTTAGAAGTACGTAGTGTGTTGCTAAACTCCCCATTTAGTTGTTTATCATGTTTGGAGAGTTTTTTTCTACAGCGGCCAACCATATCCCCATCAAGCAAATGCACGGTGATGTAGTGGACATTTATATGCAAGACATGAAGTTAAAATTTGAAGAAAAATTTCTCCCATTCAAGAGACTATGCAGAACAAGAGAGGTGGTTGAATCTCTCTCTCCAGATAAATTTATAATAGTCATTTTTTATGAATTTATAGCAAACATTTAACTAGTACATAAAAAAAAATTGTTTAGATGGAGACATTGGTGTTAAATGATGACAATCCTGCAGCTGCACTTGTTGGACATTTATCTGAATCAGGCATCACAAGTATAGTCTTGGGCTCTTCTTCTTTGAACTGGATTTTGAGGTATAATTTCCGAGTATCATTTTTGTTGACATCGTACTCTTGTTCTTTGCATCATATTTTCCACAAATGGTTCATTATTTATTGCATTTTTTGTTTGGATGTTACCTGCAAGGAACTGAGATGGGAACTATAATATGTTTATGATCCATAATTGTTTTTAGTTTTGGCAAAGACTTACAGTATAAAGTTAATTACAAAAAATAAATAAATAAAAAAATTCCCACTCATTATTTGTAGAACCTAGAAATTCGTCAGCTTTTTAGTATGTAATTTGAATTTTGAAACAAAGGATTAATGCAGTCTGGATACCTGGCAGAGTTATGCCTACAATATCATATCCCCACTCCCACTCCACCTGTATCTTGTGAAATATGTGAGTGGGTACCATAGAATGGAAGACCCTCAAAAAGACATGGCTTAACTTTCTTTTTTTCTTTTTCTTTTTCTTTTTTTTGCATATGAATAAAGAATTTTTTATTCAAATAAAGGGAAGTTACAGCTGGGGAAGAGAATTCTGAATACAAGCCTTTGCAACTGAATACCTTGTTTGGAAATATTGGTCGAAGCAACATTAACAACAGTAGAAACCGAGGACAACGAGATATTTAGGCTTGAAGAAACATTCCCAGTCTTGCTTGAAAGAAATGCCAAACTCCAAGGATCTTCTTGCTTGCTTGATGCCCATTAGTGGACCATCAAAGAAAAGAAAGAAAAATTCTAAGTCCCTCACAAAGAGCCTCAGATTTTGTAAATATATGATCACCTTCCCACGCAGGATTGGAGAATGCAAATTTCACATTTCCATTTGAGATCCTAAGAATGCCTCCCATCCAGAAAATGTTATAAATTCAAAATCCACACTCTGGAAACATCTATGTAGTTTCACGATACAAGATAAAAATGAAATTGGCTAATCTCCCAGTTTAACGACACAAGATAACCAAGAAATTGGTCAATCTCCCTATTGTTAGCGGTATGCTGATAACCTTGCCTTTTCCAGAGTCTAACTTGACTGTTCTTTGTGATTTTTCATCCATGGTAATCAATTATTGTTGTTTGATCCTTGCACGGTTGAATGCTACTTCCAGCATGCGCAGCTCAAATTAGCCTCATAATACATTTACACAGAGAGAAGTTGATAAACAGATATGTAGCAGTACCATGGAGTTGAAAGGTAACGATCCCGTAGATGCGTCAAAACCAGATGTTGGTGTCAGATTTTCTCGATCATTTAATGGTGTCCCTAGTTTTAGCATCCAAAAGAGCAAATCACAAATCAAACAGCCCCAAGTTGTAACCCCATTTTTAGTTTCTCATCATTTATAGGATACTAGCCCCAGACCAGCTAATATATAGGGAAGTTATTTAACAGTGTAGTCTACTTCGGCACGCATTGTGGCATGGTTGACATGGGATAATGCATTGCATTGATTTGACCTCTTTTTTCTTTTTCTTTTTCTTTTTAAAATTTTTTAAAGCCTAAAATTTGCATCAATTGAATGTTCCCAACCACCCATCCCATGTAGCCTGTCTAGACCGATCTCAACATTGATAATGGTCCAAATCAAATTTCATCCAATGCATGGGTGGGTCAGAAATCGTATCAAAACGATTCTTGGTCTATGGTCCAACCAAAAAATGCCCGAAGAGATTAAAACCCTTGGAATATCCCACCTGTTGACACACATGCTTAACATTATGCATGCATGTATATGTGTACAGTAGTAGCAGGAAACATGTGCATTACTTGATGAAGCCCAAAAAGCATATAAAAATGAATCATAGTGGGGTCTAATTAAATGGTGGCCCCAAAAGTGGATCTAACACAAACATCATAGTGGATCCCATGGAGCTTTCGGTTACAGGGGAGCCACGTAACCCCAGGTTATAGGCAAGTCTCATCCATCCAAACGACAGTGGCCGGCATCAGATGGTCAGGATTAAATCCCGTCTTGAGAGTGTACTTTTGAACTGTGGACACCTCAACCTGATGCCCAGTGAACAAGATCTTGTCTATGTGTGCCTCTTTATGAAGTTTTAAAACAAAAATAAAAAATAAAAATAAAAATAGAGATCTAATGACCAGTGAAACTTCAGGCAAGAAGATAAGATGAAAATAACTGCAATCCCCCCCATGTTATTTATACAGAAGTAAACAGTTCCTATTAAAGATGAAGATGTCCATATACAAGTAACTGTAGGGAATATAATAATAATAATGTCTGTCAATAATGCCCTTCAACCCGACACAGAAATTTCACAATGTGAAGTTCAGATATGCACAAAAAAGGGAATTGGCTAAGATTGGACCCACCCACATGATTAGCCCTCTTTTGGCGGTAAACCTCACTTATCACCACGCACATGGGCTGGGGGGTCCCACCCACAGAAATTCCACAAGCCGTATTCCTAGCAGTTGTTGGATCCAAGTTATTTGGAACCTCAAAGATGGCTACTCTCACAGTAAGCTATCCTTTCACTGAAGTGGCTACTTCGATGATCCACATGGGCATCTGGTCCCAAAACCAACAACAGAGACCTAAAAAACCCTGGCAAAAGATGGGTATCTGGGGCCCACTTGTGCCGGTTCCACATGTCATGTTTAAAATACATGAAGCAATCAGTGTATGGTCCATACACAATGAGATCGGTGATTCCAATGGTGTGGTCCACGTGATGGATGGATAGGTATGATTAGCTAGAAATTGTAAAATCAGAATATACCGAATGATCTTCCTTGGTATGAGAAAAGCAAAGGCATACATCACAGTGGGGCCACAAAACACATTATGGTGGGTCCGATCGGCGAGGAAAGAGAAGCTCACGTATTTGAAGACGCTGCTCGATGGAAGATGGAAGATGATGCTGCTCAATGGTGATGGAAGATGGAAGATGACGCTACTCGATGGCGGTGGAAGATGTCGCTGCTGCGATGGAAGATGTCGCGGCTCGAAAATGCGAAAACAGCAAATGCCGCTCGATTTCCCGAATCCTCTTCTAAATCAGATAAACTTTTCAAATTCGAAATAGTGTACGTTTACCATTATCTATAACAAAAAGATCTGTTAACAGTCATACATGCAACAGGGACCAATTTATGGACAGTTAAGATCTTATTATATAAGAAAATTATAAATATTAAACAGTAAAAACTAGATGGATTATTTGAATAGTCTGGATAACTCCATATCATTGCCACTATTTTCATTAATGAGTCACCACTATTTTACATTATGTAAAAAACTCACAAGCTTTTACGGAATAAAACAACGGTAAACCCATCTTTGGAAAGGGGAGGGCTCTATGGGCCCCACCATGATGTATATTTTTCATCCACTCTGTCCATCCATTGTTCAAGATCATTCTCAGATAGATCCAAAAATATGAGCTCTAAATAAGTCTTGTACGAACCACAAAATGAGAAACATCTAGACGGTTGGACGTCCACCATTCAAAAATTCATTTAGGGCGACGGATTAGTGACTTTAGCCAACGGATTTTGGCCGTCGTTATTACCGACGGATTTTAGCCGTAGCCAAACCTACCCCAGGTCCATCAGCTTTGCATGATTTTTTGGTAGTGAAGAAGGCAAACAAATACAAATATTTGTGACACGGGCATGAAAGACACAAAGCATAAAGGTAATAAGATTAGTCCTATTCCCAACTCTTGGATATACATTAGATGTAAAGATGTAATTGAGGATGTGGAATTTAGGTAATAAATTGTTGGAGGGCAAGGCATTATCGAATCGATATTCAGCATTTAAACCACACAATGCCCTTATAATCGACTGCTTTTCAGAGTTAGTCATTTTCTCTATAACGATTGGTAGTCCATCATCCGCTATGTCAATGTCCATTAAAACAAAGATAATAGAAGACGTAATTATGATTCTCTCTTAAAAATTTAATTGAGAATGATAAATCTTCAAGAGAGACATCACAAATGGAGGCAAACATGCCTTGCACAATGAATCGATAAGCCGTCCCACCCCAATGCAAAATTCTTTCCCATCCAACCTTGTAAAGGATTTCAACAAGACCAAAACAAGGAACATGGTCTAGATTTATAGATTTTTCAATAATAATATTTCTCGTGCAAAAATCCCGAAGATTTTCTAGGTCATCCTCCGGTGAACGTAACCATCGTACACCAAGAGGGATGGATCAGGAAGATGAACAAACTCTTGACTTACATATAGTTCGTTTAACTCTTGGTTCCATCTTAAAGCATAAGAAAAATTACAAGAAAAAGGCAAGGAAGAATGCAGATCATATTTTGAAGAAAACTCAACAAGAAAACGGTTTCAAGATGAAGAAAAACTACACAAACTTGCAAATCTAGGAATGGACAACCTAAATATTGAAGAAAA
The DNA here is from genome assembly GCA_037074715.1 of Magnolia kwangsiensis. Classification (NCBI taxonomy): domain Eukaryota; kingdom Viridiplantae; phylum Streptophyta; class Magnoliopsida; order Magnoliales; family Magnoliaceae; genus Magnolia; species Magnolia kwangsiensis. Next base: position 18,539,320 of record CM073587.1, on the reverse strand, counting down.
TTAAAATAAAATCACCTACAAGAGAGTTGGGTTGATGGGTTAGTCGAATGAAGCACCAACTAGGAGAAGAAGAAGTGGAGAATGAAACAATTTGGGGGGTTTTTTCCCTTTTTGTTCAATCGGCGTGAACTTCGGCTAGCCCAAGCATATGCTCAGCTGGCCAAATTTTTTGGTCAATAACGGGCTAGCTGAAAAATCTCCAAAAATTTTGATCTTTAATTTTTTTAACATTTATTTTTATTTTAAATTTTCCTTTTCATGCATTTCTTAATTATAAAAATAAAAATATAAAAATAAATGCAAGGAAAAGAATAATCATTTAATAATACATAATCCAAGATCATGCTTCAGATTTGAAATTTTAACACTGTCAAGCAGCATAGTCAACATATCTGTAAGCTGCTTCTCAATTTGAATGTATTCCAGCATGAGTCTTATCATCAACTAATTCTCAAATGTAGTGATATCGTATGTCAATATGCTTTATACAAGAATGTTGAATTAGATTTTTAGAGATATTTATTGCACTTGAATTATTGTAATATAATGTCATCGTATCTTGTATAATATCATAATCGGCTAGCATTCTTTTCATCTACATTAGCTGAGTACAAGCATTCCCTGTAGCAATATATTCAACCTTCATAGTGGCCAGAGATACGGAATTTTATTTCTTACTAAGCCATGATACTAAGAAGTTTTCAACATAGAAACACACACCGCAGGTAGATTTTCTATCATTTACATTACCTACCCGGTTTGCATCAGTATAACATGCGATTTGTACAGACGTATCATGTGGATACCATAAGCCTAAGTTCGTAGAAATTATGAATATCTGATTATCCATTTGACAACGGATAAGTAAGATTCTTTAAGATCTGATTAATATATAGCGCAAATGCCAACACTTAATGCCATATCAGGTCTACTGGCAGTTAAATAAAGAAGACTATCAATCATACTACAATATAGTCGAGAATCTATACTTTTTTCGGATTCATCTTTTGAGAGTTTAAGAATTGTACTCATCGGAGTATTGAAATTCTTACCATTTTTAAAACCAAATCCCTTTACAAGGTTCAATGCATATTTGGTAAGAGAGATGAATATGCCATCTTTAAGTTGTTTGACTTGTAATCCAAGGAAATAGTTTAGTTCGTTGGTCATACTCATTTTAAACTAGGATTTCATGATATATGCAAACTCAATAGATAAATTAGCACACGTAGATCCATAAATATATTGTCAACATAGATTTGAACAATCAGAATATCATCAAATAGGATTTTGTCAACACTACCCATAACAAAATTATGACTAAATAAGAATTTAGTCAATTTTTCATTCCATACACTAGGGGCTTGTTTTAAACCATAAAGAACCTTTTTAAGATGGTAAGCATGATTAGGAAATTTGGAATCTTTAAAATCCTTTGGTTGTTTAATGTAAACTTCCTCATTTAGATCAACGTTTAAAAAAGACTTTTTACATTCATTTAATATATTTTGAGTTTTTTATGACATGCAATGGAAATAAATAATCTAATTTATTCAAGATGTGTAATTAATGCAAATGTTTCATCGTAATCAACACCTTCAATTTGAGTATAACCTTGTATAACCAGTTATGCCTTATTTTTTATAATATTCCCCATTTCATCAGTTTTATTTTTGAAAATCCACTTGGTTCTAATCACATGTTTGTCGGTAGGTCTGGAAACCAAATATCATACATCATTTCTGACAAATTGATTTAATTCATCTTACATGGCATTTATTTAACTTTCATCAGCAAGTGCCTCATTTACATTACTCGATTCAATTTGGAAAGTAAAGCAGACATGATTACATATATTTTCAAGCTGTCTTCCTGTCTAAACGTTAGTGTAAGGGTTACCAAGTATTTTATTAGTACGATGATCTTTGACTAACCTTAACTCAGTATTGTTAGATTTAGATGAAGATTTAGGTAGATTAACCAAATTGATATCATCATCACCTTGATCAAGACTGGGTGTGATCTATCGATCATTTATCACAGCATTTATCAATTCTTATATGACACTAGTTCTTTTATTAAGTACAATATATGCCCGATTATTTAGAGTATAACCAAGAAATATTCCCTCATCACTTTTGGCTTCAAATTTTTCCAAGTTTTCACGGTCATGTAAAATAAACATTTACTTCCAAAAGTTCAAAAATATTTAATAGTGGGCTTTTTGTTAAACCATAGTTCATAAGTTGTTTTATTTTCATATTTCTAATGTAAACACGATTAATTATATAACATACAGTACTAATAGCTTTAGCCCATAAATGGAGTTGCTGAAAGAAGTCGGAAAACATATAAAATACATTCTAGGGTAACCTTTCTAAGAGGAAAGTCAGATACTCTTGACGAAGTCGGAAAACATATAAAACACATCCAGAATGATAAGGAGTTATCTGTGGTTAGAATTAGAAGTGATCATGGAACTGAATTGCTATTTTTGAATTCAGTTCCATGATCACTTCTAATTCTAACCACAGATAACTCTTTTTCAGTCTGTATGTGTTTTATATATTTTTCGACTTCGTCAAGAGTATTTGACTTTCCTCTTAGAAAGTTACCCAAGAATATCTAGTGTAGTCACCAACTATAATAAGAAAATATTTATTTCCACCTCTAATCTTTGTTCTAATTGATCCGACTAAATCCATATGGAGAAGTTCAAGAGGTCTTGTCGTGGCTAAGTAGTTCACTTTTTTATGATGACTCCTAAATTGCTTGCCTATCTGACAGGCGCCACATACTTTTTCTATCTTATTTAGTTTGGGTAGGCCACGTAAGTGATCTCTTCTGCTCAATTTATATAGATCTCTATAGTGTACATGTCCAATACGCTGATGTCATAATTCAGTTTCATTTTTTGGACCATATAGCATGAATGATTTGTTGAGCAAGAGTCATCAATCATATAATAATTTTCAGAAGTTCCGCAACCATTTAATATTACATTTCTTTTCTTATTAATTATCTCACATCCGTGATATAAAAATTTAAACTATGTTTTTTTATCACAGTTATCTGAAGAAGTGATTCTGGTTATAATCATAAAGGCTTTCAATTCATTTGCATTTTCCTGATCAAATTCATCAATTTTAGAATTAGTTTCAGACTTTGACGATTCATCCCAAGTAGCTATCATGCATTTTCTTCTAAACATTGGGTTTCTTTTATTTTAGATTTTCAAAATTTTGAATTTCCTTTTCTTTTATTAAATGGTTTTTAAAATTTTGATTTTTTCTTATTTTTAAAAATTCTATAAAATTTATTTGCCAACATAGCCATATCAACTTTATTTTCTTCAAAATTATAATTTACATTAGATTCCTTTGAATTATATTTAGAAGATTTAAGTGAAATAGACTTGATTTTAGGAGCTTTGAAATTCAGCTGGTAAGTCTGAAGAGAACCAACTAACTCCTCAACCTTCATGGTATCTATATCCCTCAATTCTTATATAATAGTAACTTTTGAATTAAACCTATCAGGAAGTGATCACAGTATTTTTGCGCAACCCTTACTTTCATGGTTTCCATCTCCAAAACCCCACATGGAATTTACTATGTCATTTAGTTTCTTGTAGAAGTCCATAAAAGACTCATTTTCTTCATTACATACTTTCTTAAATTTGGTTGTGAGGATTTGGATCTAAGATTTTTGGCAATGGTAGTTCTTTCATGTATGATTTCAAGAATATCTCATGCTTGTTTAGTCGTATCACACGAAATGATTCTTTTGAATTAATCTTGTGATAGAGCACAAGTTATTACATTTAAGGCCTTTGCATTTGCAATACTTTCACTTTTCTGAATAGTAGTCCAAAAAGTGTATGCATTTTCTTTCATTGATATGGTTCTATCTTCAACTGCTACTTCCATCATATGAGGGATTCATTTATTCACAATGGCTTGCCACACACTTTCATCAATGGATTTGAGAAAGATCATCATCTTAGCATTCCAATATGAATAATTAGAGCCATCAAACAGAGGTGGACTGGTAATGGATAAGTTTTCAAATTTTGACATCTTGTAACTCTAGATCTAGCTCAAGGATATAAGTCCAAAAAAAATAAAATGAGCAACCCTCTCTGATACCACTTAAAAAGGAGATCTAGATATGTCTTAGAGGGGAGTTGAATAGGACAATTCCAAATAATTAAAAAAACATGCGGAATATGTAAAGAATACAAAATTCTCAATCACCTAAGTTTTAAACCTTGATTCTAAATGATTCATAGGACAACCTTCACCTAAAATATTAGGCAAGACAACCTTATTTCACGAATGTCTTTAAAATCAATCTTTCAAACTAGTAAGAGAATATAAAATGATTATGGCATTCACCACAAGAATGAAAATAAATAACATCTACCACCAAAAGAATAAAGCATTCACCACAAGGTACAAGGAGTTATCGTGGTTTGGTGCTTAAAACAATCACACCTACTCCACTCCCAAAATTACTACCCTCGTAATTTTATTTTGGCTTTCACTATAATAAGGTTTTCACAGGTTCACCGTAACAACCTAATACAATTCCTTGTGATTTTCATAAGCTATCACAATAAAAACCTCTTTTCAGAATTTCACGGACTATCATAAATAAAAACACCTTTTCTGATTTTGACGGGCTATCATAAAATAAAATAAAAATTCCTTTTGTGATTTTGACGGGCTATCACAAATAAAAATCCATTAAGATTTTCACAAGCTATCTCAGACAAACCTAAAATGAAATAAAATAGTAAAATACTTATCTTCAAATGGAGATTCGAAGATGTGGTAGAAGCTTATAGTAGATGAACTTATTTCTTAAACGTAGATGATGCACTGTTTGATCAAATAGAAAGAGTATAAGGTTCTATAGATTTTTAAAAATGAAAAACTCAAATGCTACTTGATTATATTCTCTTATATCACAAAGAAGAGTATAGATTACTCTTTTAGAAGAAGATTGAAAACTATCTTGAGAAAGGGAATTGAAAAGCTAAAATTAAATTATAAGTACCACATAATTAGCTTGTCGAGGACTTGAGGTTCTTTTTTTCATGCGTATAGATTAGAGTGAATTTTCGTTGTACTTTAGAATGAGAGAAAGCCTCTATTTAGCCAAAAAGGTTAGAAATTCAGCTACCTTAAAACTGGCTTTGGGTGGATGGATTCCACTGGATTCATTCTAACGGCTATTGAATCGCACGGGATAAGATCTATCCAAAATTCAGCTAGCCAAGGTCAAATTCGTCTAGCTGAATTTACCAATCGGGTGGCCAAATTCCCACAAAAATTAAAAGTTTACATTGCTGGAGTTCAACTCGAACTCACTTGGGCTAGCTGAATTTCAAGCTTAGGCTAGTCGAATGAAAACTTAGGCTGGCCGAATTTTTAACAAAATTTGTTATTTTCCCTAGACTTGAAGTTAGGTTAGCTAAGGAAGTTAGGCTGGCCGAATTTCAGACCAAAAACACAATTAAAACCCAAGTTTAATAACTTTTTGAAAGATCCTAACCTAGGGTCTTTATAGGGTTATACCACCTTTGGTTTAGAAAATATATAGGACAACTTGTCTTGAACTTTGACTTCCTCTTGTCTTGAATTCAGGCGTCGACTTCTTGAGAAGATGTGTCGTTCTTGAGCTAATCATATGTTTATCTTGAGCTGATAATAAGCCACTCTTGAGTTGATCTATTGGCATGTTAAGTAGTTATGATTCTATACTTGTGATTTGACTTTGAAGCACTTTTATCTTACGAAATTTGACAATCCTTGTGTGCTAAACATAAAAGCACTTACACCCTCTCGTTCTTTGGATTTGCTCTCTCTTCCCTCCCGCTAACATATTTCTACAAATGCCCATTGCGGATGAGAGCCTCGATCTCCTCTCTTAGATTGAAGAGGTTGTCAGTTGAATAGTCGTGGTCGCGATGGAAGTGGCAGTACTTTCGTTTGTCCCACTTATCAGCATCTATTTCATCTTGTTCGGTGACTTGAGAATTCATTTGTCCCAAACTTCCACGAGGAATTTTTTGGGCGTCATGTTGAAGGGGGTGTACAAGTTAAACCTGCTCTCGGGTCACCTGCTTGGGTGTTGGCCTCTAGTTGGCTCATCGTCCTTCCTTTTTTTGTTACTATTGGTCAAGGCCGGTTCTCCCTTAGGTTGGTTCACATATATATCACATTGGGCCTCACCACATGGGCCTCATATACATCACCTTGGGCCTCACACAAGGTCACATATACATCACAATAAGCCTCATCACTTGGGCCTGATATACATCACAATGGGCCTCACATAAGGCCACATATATATAACAATAGGCCTCATCACTTACGGCCACAACGGGCCCCACATACAGCCAAATGGTCCTCACATATGGCCACAACGGCCTCACATACATCAAGTGGACCTTACATACAGTAGGTGGGACTTATGTACACAGCAGGTGGGCCCTGCGTATACATCAGATGGGCCTCACCAGAAAGAAGGCACAAATTTAATACAGACATCACAATTGGGTCTCACCGTCCACATATTGGACGGTGTGGATAAAACATATACATTACAGTGTGTTCCACCGTCCATCTGTTGGATGGTGAAGATATAATGAATACATTAAGGTGGGTCCCTCGTCCCAACTGCTGGATGATGGGGATACACCACATACATCGATTGGGTGGGGTCCACGTGTATGGACAGCATGGATGATTCACATACATCATGGTGGATCCCACCGTCCAGATGGACAATGGGGATAGAACCCATATATCTTAGTGGGTCCCACATCCCTGTACAGGATGGCGTGGATAAAACACTAGCATCATGATGTGGTCCCACATCCCTATCAGATGGATTGTTAGGATGAAACACATACCTCATGTCCAGACCCACAGACCTTGTAGACTTGAATACAGGAGCTATATAGTTGTGTAATGTACACCGGCCAATCTTCTTCACAGAGGTGGGTCTCACTTGGGGCCCACCATAACGTTTATTTTCTATCTAATCTGATCATAAGGTCACAAATACCTAAATTAAGATGAAAAATAAATTTCATATAGATCCAAAACTTTTGTGACCCAAAAAGGGTTTCAATGGTAGACATTCAATCTCTAGCTACTTTTTATAGTGTGGCCCACCTGAGTTCTATGTACGACTGATTTTTGGGGTACCCCAATAGAGGGGACTAATCAAATGCACGGTGTAGATGTTTGACATACATCAAGGTAGGACCTATGGTGGGGCCCACGGTCCCTGCCTTGATTTCAAGCACCAGGACGCTACATATATATTGTTTATATGCAGTTTTTCATAGGTGGGGCCCACATCAAGAGGTCCACTCTGTCGGTTGGGTTCTCCGGCTTATGACGCGTCTAACAAGCCCCATATTCAATATGTTTTGATGCACAGAAACATCATAGTGACCTCTAATAGTTTATTAATATTAAAACAGTTTATTTGATTATGTGGCATACTAAAGATTTGGATTGGCTTCATTTTTCAGCTCAACGCCTAAAATGAGCTGGGAAGTTGGATGGACGGTAAGGATCAGACACATATCTTGGTGGGCCCGTTGTGGGTCCCACACTCCTCCCTACTAAAAGTGTGTTGGGACGCTGCCTGCTACAGCGTTCTCTAGACGCTGGCAGCAGCATCCACCAGATGGGTGGCCTCCTCTTTACACACCGCCAGTACTCACGATGTAGTATGATTTCACCACCTATGTGGGCCCGCTTGATGGACGGCATGGATGGTCCACTAGATGGACAGCGTGGGTAAAATACATACCATAAGGTGGGCCATCATACAAGGGAAAGAGAGAGAGAGAGAGAGAGAGAATCGTGTGGTGGAGGGGAAGGGCTCCGCAACTATTAGCCCTCCCTAAGTGGGCCATGTAATTACAATACATACATCAAGTGGGTCCCATACATGTGGGCCCACTGATCAAAATCAACGATGGAGATCCCTTTTCCACCAAAAATAAAAGGTCTAGATGACCTTTACACAATGGGAAAGTAAAACATCATGATGGGGTCCATGGAGAATGGCCCCATCATGGTATGAACATATGAATCATGGTCGGCCATCGGCCACACCTAGGGTCCAAAGTGAGATTCATACCATCAATCGGTAGGCTCCACTTGGCCCATCATAAAAATATAAATCTAATCCTACAAAATACCCACTGATTCCACTTCTTCTTAGATCTATGGCAAGCTAAGTTCCTTAGCTTCAACTTTGATGGAAGATGATGGATTTAAAGGGCTAGGATGAGAGATGGGAGGGGTAGGAAGTGGGCCACACCTGGCTCTCTTGGAAGAGCTTGGACATCCCCTCTTTGGGAATTGCTTGGAATGGAGTGAGAAATGAGAGAGAGAGAGAGAGGAGTGGTGTGTAAGGGATATGACATGGAAAGCATGGGTCTCATTGACTTTTGGGATAAGAGGAATGGGCTAAGCATGAGTTGCTTTGACTAGTTGCTAGGAGAGGAATGGGTGAGTGATGGGTTGTACTTGACTTGTGATTAATTGATTGATGGGATGGATGGGATAGAGATTCTCTCGGAATCCACAATGTGTGGCATTTCTTCCCAATATATGCAGGCCCACAACTCCTATCGTGGGTATCGCATCAGTGCGTAAGTCACGGCGTTGGAAATGCGGTGACGACACGGTCACTACGGTACAAGTCTCGAGTTGAGTTAACTCAGATCTACAGGATACGAATTAGGGTCACGCGTAAATGCCAACTATAACTCGTGAGTCACCAAAATTCAATGAGGATTTCAAAACTCTAAGGAACGGTACGGACTAGGATACAAGTCTTACAGCTCTCCCCTCCTAATAAAAATTTCATCCTCAAAATTTACACTATCACGCAACTAAATGGAGCTCATAAAAGAGGGAAAGCATTTCACTATGTAAATCAAAAATACAACATACGAATGCAGTCAAACAATCGGGAGCAGGGGATAACGCTTGAGAACACAGCCCCTCACTTCCAAGATGTCTCCTCAATGAATAATCTAGTAAGACAATCCTAAGTCCTAGTCGCACGAATCGTCAATGACTCCTCCTAATGCCTGAGGATCCTGGTGGGCTGCGTAAAATCTTCCCTAGGCCTACTGGGTAGGTGTAGTGTATGTCCCCTCTGTGGTCGTTGTCACAGCAGTGGTCTCAGTGGAAGGTACTACCATCACTGCTGCTGTTGTGAGGGCTACTACTGAGGACGAGGACACTTGTGCTAACGACGCCCCGTTCCACCACATCCAAAGCAAATACCTAAGAACGGTCTCCTTGGTGGTACTGGAGGTGTTGCTGGTGCTTGAAAGGATGGACGGTTCCTATGCCACTGTGCCCGTCACTGCCATTGTCGGGAGCTATTGGAGGGGACCTCCCTCTTCTGACCTCTGCTCTAATCACGGATCCTCTGCGAATTGATCCACTCTGCCTCATATACCAAGGCCCGTTGTATGACTTTCTCAAGTGTTGGGAGCATGTGTCCAACAACACAACTCCGAAGGCCATAGCACAAGCGGAATTTAAAACGGCGGGCCTTCCGCCCCTTATCAGCTACCTGGTATGCTACGAATCTCTATAACGCGAGGAATCGGGCCTTATACTGAGACACTGATATGTCCCCCTGCATAAGAGACTCGAATTCAAGTGCGCGCTACTGACAGATGTGCTCCGAGAAGAACTTTTGGTTGAACCAATCAGTAAAGTCCTCCCATGTCCATAAAAACTTGACTCCTGCTACTTGGGTGACTGATGCCCACCAGTGCTTGGCCTCGCCCTATAGAAGAGATATAGCCAACGGAACTCGCTGCTGTGAAGTGCATCTCATAGTATCAAAGATCTTCTCCACCGCTCCACTACCGATCGGTCAGGCTCTCTTTGAAGATGCGGGGAATCAAGCCACCTAAAGTCGCATAGAAGGGAGCTTGCGGGCTCCTGCTTGGTCTGGACGGGTGTATCCGCAGGTCGCCTACCCTACCCCTGAAGAATGGCAATCATCGCCTACAAAAGTTATTCTGCACTCACCGATTCAGTCGGGGCTGCACTGGTCTCAAACGCGGGAGCCGCTTGGCTCGCTCTCTAAGGCGTCATTTCCTACAGTATGGAAAAAGGGGAGCACTTTTGAATGCACACACGAAATGGAGCTATATTAGAAAGTTTCTAAGTTATTCAAACTCAGGGATCTAATCATTTTAAGTTCTCAACAATCATGGAGTGAAGGGTAGTTATCAGTAGATATGTGATGTTATCCTCAGGTATTCCCAAGTTATTCTCTGATACCAACTTTTGTCACACCCTAAACTCAAAAATAGGACTCATAAAATTTTTGATCGCTGAATCCAGTGCCGACAGCCTCCGTAGTACCCCATTCTTGGCTTCCAGTACCCATACACCAGATTTTGATCTTGGAATCCTACAATGAGGATTTTTTGTGTGATTTTTTTTGTAAAGGAGAACAACCACAAGCATAACCAAGTCATAAATGACAATATCAATACCACATATCCACTAATATAAATATTCAAATACAATGCTGAAAGGAAAAAACATAAATAACAAAATCTCTAAAGTGATTTGCCACAAGCTCCTGCCTCAATGCTGTTGTGACCTAGCATCACCTGCACGCAACGGTCATGTATAAGCTTATAAAAAGCTTAGAGGTAGTGTAAATGTGTGCGCAAGATAAGTGTTATGCATACAAATATCAGAGTAAGCAGAAATACTGGCAAATCCATAAGTCATACAATATCATAGTATGCAATGTAAATCGTTTATGCAAATGCGGAATCATAGAGAGCCAAGTATCAGATGTCGAGGATGTAATGCAAAATCTTGGTGAGTCCATAATACCATCAACCTTATTCAGGCTAGAAAATACAAAAACATAGTAAACCAAATGCAATGTGCTAAGAATGCAATGCAATATGTGGTACGAAAGAAATGACCAAGCTGGAGTGTGTAATCAGGATGATAATACGTGGTATCATAAGCTGTAGGGTTCATCATAAGGGACTTCTATCCAAACCAATCTTATACTAAATTTGGATAGCTAGACTCAATGTGGAAAACTCCTGATCTCAAGTTGGTCGCGCACCCAATCAAAATCCTATCCATTGCGAAGGTACACAGAATGATTTGGTTGTGCACCACTAGCCAAAGTGGATAGTGAATGAATCAACGAATGAGTCAAGTGCTGAGTACACAACCCTGCTCGGTAAGTCCACATAACAATACCGCACATCTCTAGAATCATCACATTAACTCCTCTATGTTCCAATTACGCTACCACATTATAAATTTAGACTAACTATATCTAGATTTCCCCAATGCAACTCTTATATCTATACTCTAGTCGAGTAATGTATATAAGTCTAGAGATTTGAGACCTTTTTAACATCTACCGAAAGTAGGAATTTATTTAAATACCTAATGACCTCACAATCTCCTATAGTATTTATTAGGATTTCAAGTTCATTTAGGTGACAACTAACCATAATATGATAGTTTCCCATTTTCTAAATACAATTTTAACTTTTCTGTTTTCTTGTTCGCATTTAACACGAGCAAATGGTCATAGTGGGTTTGAGCCTGATACATCAATCCTTCGCCTGCATGGAACATAGGACTTACTGTATCATTTCCTAATCCTAGAAACTCTCGATCTTCTGCCTGATCAGGGCATTGAGATCATTAAAATTTTATAGGATATGAAATTTAGATCAAACCGTATATGCTTTACTTAAATATTATTCCATCTACTCGTGGTCCCGATTATTCTAGACACTTTTGAATATAATGAAATTTTCTATTTTTATAATAAGAGTCCTTGGAATCTAGGTGAAGCAATCCCAAATGACTAACACCTTTTCACTATGCATTTTGATTACCTAGTGTATTACCTAAAATTTCAAGTTGCTACAGGGAAATTCGAGTTCAAAATTTTTGTTAATTTCACCTAGGTTTTCAAATCTCGTTTAATATGCTCACTCTAGCGTCAACAGTTTACCCAAACTCTATAATTTCTCCTCTAATTAATCCTAGGGGTTGGATTTTAGCATAAATACTGTCTTTAACTAAAGAGGAGCATTGAGAGAGTTCAAATCATGAGTTGTAGTACAATTCCTTAAGTTTAGGGGGTGTTTATGTTAGGTGAAATGTTCAATATGGTGGTATAGAATTTCCTACAATGCCTGAGTTTGTTTCACTTAACAAGCGTGGCGAAGATGTTATTCATAACAACTTCAAATCCTAGATTCCTAAAAGTGTTCCCTAAACATCAAGTACAAGGAATGCTTTTGTCAGACCTTAAATATATCATAGTTGGGATTTGTTTTCCCTTGATGCCTAGGTAGTTTCCAAGTTCAGGTAACTATTCTAGTAATTTACATGGTTCAAAGTTCTCGTCCCAATTTTCAAATGACTCATTCTAAAATTTTAAAGGAGATCAAGGTTTCAACTTTCCATGGAATTTATCATAAATTCGAATGGCATTTCTAATAAAGTTTGTAAGGGGCCCTAATGTTTAGTTTCTAAGTTCAAACAAGTAATAGTTCATAAGGGGAATCTAAATTCAATTTCTGCATTCAAACAACTAAACTTGAACTTTCCTACGGGGCCTAAAGTTTTGTGTTTCTATGTTCACAATTTCCTAAGTCATTCCAATCAAGTTTGAATGGCTACCCTAATGAGTTCAAGGGAACTTAAATTTGGGTTTCTATGTTCTCAAACTCTCTCTAAATCTAAAGGATTTCTATATAAGTTTGAGTAGTTAGCCAAACAATTTTTTTTTTTTTTGAAGGGAATCTAAGTTTGGTTTTTAAGTTCCAATAACTAAATCTAAAATTTTCAAAGGAGCCTAAAATTTTGCCTCTCTATTTTCAAAATTGTTCCTAACTTTAAGGGAATTCTAAATGAATTCAAATGGCTATCTTATCAATTCCACAGGAAACTTAAGTTTGGGTATCTACATTCTCAAACTTTCCTAAGTCTAAGAGAGATTCACCTAGGTTCAAGTCTCTCATTTCAACATCCTAACTTGAGACATTTAAGTTTTGTATAAGTATGTTTCTCTAAAGGAAAGGTTTGTCTAAACTCTCTCTCTGATACCATCTTATAACACCCTGGTTCTCAAAACCCGAGGATAGTTGCTCCTCGTTGAGAACCCGAGTATTACGTTATGCAGTAGACTAACATATATCTAGAAAGCAGCAAATTTCATAATATAAAGTAAGGCAACATTGCATAAACTCAGCATATCAAGGGTAATAACTAGGAAGTTTAATACACATAAATGTGAACAAAATGGAATCCCATAATAGGGGAAATATTATTTACAACTCAAACAAAACATGTAGTCCGAAATATGAAAGCAAGTCCTAAAGTATCAGTTGAGCTCCAACAGCTCAACAACATTCACATAGAGTTCTTCCTCGCCAAAGTCTACCTCAACCGTCCCTGGAATCCCGTCATAGGGGTCTCCACCTATTCATCATACCTGTGTCTATTTGGTGCAACCGCACGATTGGGTGAGTGAAAACTCAGTGGGAACTTCCCGCAAGGATTCATGCATATCATATCATTCCAAAATAATTTAAATCAACATATTCAAATTACAAGGAGATAAATCATAAAATTATAATTGAATGTATGGGTGTATGAATGTATGTACAAGTCACAGATCTGGGGATGCACATCCAGCTGTCAAAATAAAGGGTCGCCAAAGGCGAACTAGTCACCCAAAAAAATACTTATAGGTACGCCCAAGGAGAACTAGCCACCCATAAATGACCATGCAGACTGCGCGCAGTATATTATCTACCTGGAAAAAGCCATTTAAGTGAGTGAGTCCAAGGATGACCTAACTCCTAGAATAATACATGGGGTATGCCCGAGGAGTGTCTGATCCCAAAATAGCCTTATGTAAAATAAGAGTGCCCAAAGTAGCTCAAATGCACAAAATCTTATCATTCAACTGATCTAACAGCGAATCGAGTAGAGTGTGGCTTACATTAAGCACTCGAAAAAGCTTACATGTCATGCGTGAATGCCATGCATCATGATGCTCACGTACATTCCATATGATTGACAAGATTATTATCACAAACATGATCAAGGTTCAACTAAGGCCCATAAATGTAACATATCTTACCAAGTTCTCACAACATCCCACGAAAGGTGGCATTTCACACTTAGGCCTCGTTGTACAACATTGATAATAGATAGATACATCATGTCATATGTCGTTACTTAGTAAAATATAACTCTAAGTTGGACCATTACTAACATGACATAGAGAGTGTTAAACCAAGTTCTAATCACATGTTGGTCGCATATAGAAATCAAGTAAATAGGCATTTGTACATTAGCTCATGCTCACCATAACCAAATTAAGAATGAAAGAAATAGCGTACTAGTCCAAGACTTCATACACATTAGATTCAAATTAAAATGGTTCTAGCGCCTGAAATGGATTATGGAGTGAACTTACCATTTTGATGGAAGCACGATTTACTACTTCTTAACATTCTTAATGGAATGCACATATAACTAGGCAATTCTAAATATGGAACCAAGAGTATGATGTGAATTTTTACAATATATTTTAGAACAATAAGATATGAACATTTTCACACGGCTAGTGAAATTAAATCAAAGGAAACAAGACTAACACATGTACAATTAATATCCCTACAATTTCAAGCTTAACACTATTTTAGAATTTAATGCAATGAAGAAGCTATGGGGGATATCCCTCACGTGGATTGAGGGTTCCTCTTGTTTTGAGATGTCCTTTTGAGGTGAATGTAAGGATCTTGATTGAACAATTTAAAGGAAGAAGTTCCTTCTAAGGTAATCAGTTGCCGGTTGTACTCGGATGATCTGTCACAAGGCACTAGTGAGTCATGACCGAGTTGACTAGATCGGGGTTTTCTACTAACAACTAATTGAGTTAATTTTAAGAGTTCTACTAACTACATGTCAGATTTAATGATCCATTGAATCCAATGCTCCTTAAATCATCCATAGATGATTGTATTCATCTTGACTCAGTCAGGAAACTGACTGCGTCAGCCCGTTATTGTGTATTGAGTTGACTCAGTTGGGGAAACTAGTCGGGTCAGCCCCCTATTGGCAAGTTCTGATTGTCCATGACTGGCTTTAGGCTAACTAGGGTGATCTGCTTCCTAGGCCCAACTAAGTTGGGATTTCTAAGCCTAGAACGTTCCTGAGTCACTGACTCAGTAATGACTCGATCCAAATGACCCACTCTACTAGCTGGGTACAGCGGGTTCGAGAGTAGCTCGATGTGCCTAACGTTACTTAAGGAAATCCAACCACAACCATGGATTTAAATAAGGATTTTCACTTTGAGATGTGGACCTGAGTCACTTAACTCGTGACCAAGTTGAGGGTGGCTGAGAACACCATCAGCCGTGTGGGTGTGAAAACTCCATGACTAAGGGAGAGTTTGGTTGAGGTACCTGATCAGGGCACTGCGTGGACGCTACAAGGGGCCTGGATGCATCGAAATTAGTTGGGTTGAGGCAAAATAGTAGCTGGAGCTCGTTCCAACGGCGGCAGACACTCCATCTCTCTCTCTTTCCATTTCCTTTCTTTTTATTTTTCTTTTTTCTCTCTTTTTAAATCCATTGCCCTAAAAGGAAGGAGGCTACTTATAGCCTCGAGGAGATCCAGAAGGATCAGTTCTTAATCAGCCGATTAGTTATGGTTTTGGTTGTTTAGTCTATCGTGTTTTTATGGCCATGAAATTGAACCAAGCCTGTATGGCTTTGATCAGAGGTCACGAATGATTTTCTGGCATTAAGGTCCTCTAGATGAATAACCTTGATCAGAGAATGGGCCACATCCAGAGCAAGTGGGTCTCCCACGTGTACATGGAAGATGACAGCCCCACTGATGGCAGAAATGAGTTAAAGGGGTGATCTTGTGATCCAGGGCATTTGGATTGTGTAGATGGGTCCTATGATCACTATGGGACCCATTGAATGGACGACGATTAGCAGCCCTTAGATGTTTGGCCTCAACAGCGGCGGCAGGAGAGAGCCTCAAGCTTAGCCGAGGAAAACCCTACTTTAAAGGGCTGAGATTTGCTAAGGTGGAGAGCTGAGATCCCAGTAGGAGACTTCACGTGAATTGCTAGCATGGAAAGGCCAAAGAACGAAATCCTTTCCATTTTTGGAAGGGTGGTTGTACACAACCTCCTTGCGCTCATGATCGTGCAGTCATATATGGGATCCAACAGGTGAATCTATGGGGGTTCAAATGTGTTCAACTCCCACATAGAATAGACAGTTTGGATCAACTGAAGAATCCATGATGGTGGGCCAACATTCGAAGCAACACTGTAACATCCTGAAAATCGGGGGTCGAGGATCAACTCCACTCCCGAGTTCCAGAACATCACTTATGCAACATTTTCAATGATGGATGAATATTGATCATATTAGTGCAGAAATCATGAGTGGGATTAGACCAAAACAACATATCATACTCCAGAGATAGTTAAATTAGCAAGCGGAAGAATGTGATAGATATATATAGAATATATGAACTGTTGTAGGTCTCTAGAGTGTGAACATGTTACCAGGTTAACTAAATACATGTATACTCTACAATAGAAAGAGAAGAATATACATGAGTGTGTAAATAAAAGGTAAAATACCAAGTGTATTGACATTTAATCAGTAACCCTGCAAACCTCGTCAATCAGAACCTGCATATAGGAGGGATCCTCATCATCATCATCAAGTCCGACTCTGCTTCGCAAGCATCGCCATTATCTGAAACTGAAATAGGAACTGGTTGGTGTGTACAACACCGTCCCGTAACGTGGGAGTGAGTAGCTAAATCAGTGGAATCATAGATCAAGGATTAGCATGTTGTCAAATCAATCACGCGATAATAGTAAAGCAAACAATCAGACACACCTAGATACTGTGATTAATGCAAGCATGAAATGACATGATGGATGCCCTCACCGACATACTCCCTCATGCGACACCATCTTACGTTCGTACCATGCTTTCTTCCCTCAGTGCTCCACATCTTCCAGGCACATGCAGTGCGATATGAATATGATTACCGAGTTATTATTAGTCCTTTTCATACAGCAGGATTGGGAAACTAGGGTACCTCCCTTATATCAATATCCAAACAATGATCCTGTTTAGGGTCGTCACTCCTAGAATTCTCATATGATGATATATTTCTAGGTCACTGTAAGGGCTGCTAGGACTGTTGCACGCACTCGTTGCTCCACTCCCCCATCACCTTATCAATACATGCCTAGTTTATATCCTTAAGACTGCATCAGGACTCGTCGCCCCCATGCGGTGTCAGGATAAACTCAAGGTCACTATAAAGGGCTGTCAGGGTTGTTGCTCGCACTCGTTGCTCCACTCCCCCATCACCTTATCAATGTAGGCCGACAACAAGAATATAATGTCTCATACCATCATAATCTGCTCAGAGTAGGGTGCTCACTGGTCACTACGGGGAGGTTTGTGGCCCCAGCGTAGGCGGACAGCTCGACCACGGTGTCCCATACCACCATGCCCGGCTCATGAGTCTTAATGGATCAAGGTACCATGGTTAACAGGGTTTCCATCGGTAAGTTCAGTACCCTAGGTTCAAGCAGTTATGACTCATACAAGGTGAATAATCAACGGTCAGTCGGGTTACTTGACGAGCTCGACTAGTACGAGCACACCTCAAGCTGAACGACATGAAGTGCATAAAACACCTCATGTGGCCTAACCACTGCCACCAACCCAAAGCACTACTCGCGTTCATCGACGCGTCCTTCATGGTAAATAGAAGCCAACCACGAGTTTGAATCTATTACCGACTGCCTGGACTAGGATATAGCCCCAAGCACTTGTAATTCCACAACAGTGATCATGTAAGAGTAAAAGAAATGAAATACAACAATCCAAGCATGTTAACAACATGTGATGACATACAACATAAGTAAATCAGCCAAACACATGTATTCCATATATATAAGGAAATCAATTCAATATCACAACATGGAGAAAAATCATGTATATCATCATATTAATTGAGAATTCAATCTCAAGACTAATCTACAACAACATTTACTCAATACATACTAAAACAAACATTTATACAAACACTTAGTCTACACACTTTAGTCTACATAGTGTATGTCGACCCAAAGTGCGCATTAGGGCGAATCTCTTCGCCAAACAGATCATACACGCGTATCTAATATCATAACATGACAAATACACATGGCAATCATTTCAGCAAAATACAGGCGTATACAGTATTTCCTACAAATGCCTAAAATACCTTAAATCTCATATTTTCCGTACGCAGTCGAAATGAAAAACGGACAGCATGTTCTACATGTCAAACAGCGTTCTTGTCGATAATCTACTATTAAACGACATTGAAAGCTTTGAAAATAGTCAATCTAGGCATCTAAAATCCTCACCTTTTTCCGTAGATGCGTATTGATTCGAACAGAAAGTCTACGCTTCCTCAACGGCGATATGACGACCTATATCACAAGATGAAGTAGCTACTTCGCTACTTGTATCTATGGAATCCCTAAAACAGGTAGAGGTTAGGGTTTTCTTACCTAGAAATGAGTTGGAATCACCGGAAGAGTGATTAGAATACGGTGATTCGGTACGTGCAAAAGATGGATCAAGTGGCAGGAAGTTTCTCTCACAACTCTCTCACAATCTCTCTCTTTCTCTCTCTTCTCTTTCTAGGGTTTCTTACAAATTTGGATGGGAGAGATATGAGAGGGTTTAAGGCCCTTAAATAGGTTAGAAACTCACCTATTTAGACTTGGGACCAAGGTATACTTGGGTTATAACCAAATCAGGTCTTTCCCGATCCAAAAGAGCGTTTCGGGAGGTCCCCTGGCCGAATGCGATCGGACTTAAGCTCATGGATACTGGATCCTGCTCACATCAAATTTTCTGTCTGGTAGTGTTCCCAGATCGCATGTGGCGGACTAGTTTCAGTTCAGCGGTCACAGAGACTCGATCGAGGATTCCAAGTACACTGACCTGAGTGAGAAATGTTCCCTGATCCGAGGGTGTATTTGGGTCAGATTCCGACGGTCTGAATGCTTATACTGAACCCGCAAGCGAAACGTTCCCGATTCATTTAAATGATATACTCCGGACGCAAGGAAATAGTCTCAGGACATCGTATGGATGTGATTTTCGAAACGATTGTCAAGTCCAACTAAGCGGTCATAATGGTCTGAGATTGTAGATATCGGACTTTCGACGCACGGTCTAGATTTAATACAAAGTTTCAAAGGGTTCCTGAGAGCAAATGGGTTTAGAGTTTGATCCTAAGTTTTAGGGTAACGTAGCATCAATGATTCTATAGGTTTTGAGTCTTACAGATCGTATTTAAAGTGGTTGGTACTAATTTTGCAGGAAATCTAGTGTCGCGCTTGCTAATTCACTTTAAATTTCTAAAGGATTTGGTTCTAAATGAGTTCTTTGGCTTTGGAATTGGTTTCAGAGAGGTTACCAAGGTGTTATGGTTGACCCATTGCCTAAGGACGTCTAACCCCTGGTTGGTAGAAAATCCTGGGTGTTACAATCTATCCCCCTTAAAATAAAATTTTATCCCCGAAATTAGCTAAGGGTAATGAGTCCATAGAGAGACTTTAGTATTGACATTCTAAGGAAGGTTCAAATTTTATTTAATGACCTAACCTTATGTATAACCTAAACCAACTTCTTCGATCCTAGGCCAGTGGGGAAGAGACCAACTACGCTTCCGCTGCAGTACTCTGATTCGATGGTTTCGTTAGCTAATGCTAACTAGATTAGGCTCAGTACGTTCTACCCCCCTTAAAACTATGTTCTACTTAAGGTTCAAGAATCTATATCTCGATCCGTATATCGAAATGAGGTATAACTTAGGGCCTATCCTTGACATGAAATGGGAAACAACTTCTTACTACCTTGGTCTTCCTTTGTTAATGATGCGTTCTATGGCATTGGTACCTATGGTTGTAAAAAGAAACCTAATCTCTATTGTGATTGAGTTCAGGGGAAGGTGTGAGCTTGCGGTAAGATGTCTAATCTCTATTGGCTATATGTCCTCAACATTTTCCAAAGACAAAGCAATAACTTTTGGTTGTAGATGGTCGGGCTAACATGGAAGAAAAGTTGTGTAGTAGGTCTGAGTCGGATACATAGACTTTCTGCCTAGACTTTGACAGAAAATTCATCGTATCAGTTCTTAATCCTAGTCGATGCCGATCTTCTGCTTGATCAGAGCATTGGATTCATTGGCAACTACCAGGATGAGAAGACAATTCAAACCTCGAATACTTCACTTATATATGCAGTTCCTTTACTCCGCGTTCCCGAATGCAATAGGTCCTTGGGAAAGGCAAGTCAAAGGGACGTGCTGGTTTATTCTAAGCTTTACACTACCCAATACAACTAGTAACCTAGTCTATAACCCACTGACTGAAATCCAAAGTCTAAGCTTATATGCTGAATGGTTTCATACCATATTACTACGGGGGATTGTTCTATCGCTTAGAGTCAAGATTATCTAATTGAAATTAGATTCCCTACATCGTCAGATCTTTCAAATCTAGGAACACTAACTCTAAGTCCAAAACTCCAAGGGCATATGATGTCAGTGGTCTCAAGTTGTATTAAATGGGACTGCTTTCCTACTCTCACCTAAGAATTGGGAGTGACGTGTTTAGTAGGTGGGTGGGTTAGGATTCAAATCAATTTCATGGGCTTTGAAAAATGGATCTTGTGTTGAAAAGCGTGAGATGTAGCATAGCAATACACAATCCCTTAAGCATTACACATACTTCATAGCAAAAGGGACTACATGCATTTCATCTACCAAAATTTGTCACACTACTTGGAATATAGTGTTACATGAATCAGGACAAAGGATGCATGTGAGCTAATGCAACCAAGACTCCCAACATTTAAAACCTTCTACCAACTACTACACTACTAAGCTCATCGACACAAAATCACAAGGATCCTAACATAGCAACAACCAAGCCACAGGGCGGCGGCACCTCTCGGCATTCTTGAACGAGCGTGGCGACTAGGCCCAGCTTCATCAGCGGTGGTCTTCCTCTTTCCCATGAGAGAGAGGATGGTGGAAAGGGAGAAAAAGGCTAAAATAGCCTCTAGAAAGGCCATGGAAAATGAAGGAAAGGAGGAGAAATGGCTGACCTAGTGGGCTAACACGAATCTAGGTCCTATAGAGGAGTGAAACAGGCCCCAAAAGGCTGGGATTGCAAAGGAAAAAGGAAGAAACATGAGGGGTTAGAAGCTCATACAATTTTGAGCTTAAATGGGAGCTATGGGAGCTCAAATCAAAGAAAATGGAAGAACTAGGTGCTAGGTATGGCTGAGAACGATGGAAGGGTGTCGGTTGTGACAGAAAACAGCAATGAGAGTGATTGAAAATGAGATTTAAGAGGGAAAACAGTAAAAATGTGAAAAAGGGAGAGCTTGGAGGTGCGTTTTGTGAAGGAGGTAGGGGATTCTGAATGAACAGACGGGAAAACCATGGACCAAGGGGTCCCATTTAATCCCAAAGTGGATCGGCCCGGGTGGCCCGGCCCGAAAAGCCCACTAACCGACCAGGCCCTCTCCGACCTCTGGACTATTTGGCGAGGGCTCGCCCATGAGGCAAGGTCCTCCTGCCCCCTGGGTCCCAAAAAGGTGTGGGGCCCACTCTAGATCCTCCCAGAACTTGATCGTTTGGCCCCTCGACTCCATTTGAGGCATTTAAGGGCCAATATACAAATCAAAATGAGTTTATGTATCATGTAGCATATGATGTTGGGGTAGGAGACGCTAATCTATCCAAATAACCTATTTAATCCACAAGATTTCATAATTAGAATGGTCAAAAGCCCAATTATATATATATATATATATATATATATATATATATATATATATATATATATATATATATATATATATATATATATATATATATATATATAGTAAAGTTTTGTTTAAGCATGATTCTCCATCATTTATACATTATGATTTATACCTAGTATGAAAAGACTTAGAAAAAGTTGAAGAATGGGGTGGTGGAAGGAGAGATTTTGAAGGAATTGGATAAAAAAGGGTTTTAGGCCTTGAGATTGAGTGTAAGGTATTATGGTTTCCCCACAACCTAAGGACATCCATTTCTAGGTTTAGGATTCTCTAGGGAATGTCTCAAACTCGTCGAATGACGGCCTAGAGGCGACTTAGGTCGCTTCATGCGACCAAAGATACGTTATGGCCCAAATTACCGTATAGTCTCACCTGTCGGCGAAACTTGGGATTCTAAATGTGGTTTCTAGGTTCCATCACCCCCTTCCTAAGTCAAAGTACGTAAGTGTGCATTTTATTACAATAACCCAAGTCCATTTTAATTCAAATCATGCTCTGATACCATTTGTAACATCCTTAAAATCGGGGGTCGAGGATAAACTCCACTCCCAAGTTCCAGAACATCACTTATGCAACATTTTCAATGATGGATGAATGTTATTCATATTAGTGCAGAAATCATGAGTGGGATTAGACCAAAATAACATATCATACTCCAGAGATAGTTAAATTAGCAAGCGGAAGAATGTGATAGATATCTATATACAATATATGAACTGTTGTAGGTCTCCAAAGTGTGAACATGTTACCAGGTTAACTAAATACATGTATACTCTACAATAGAAAGAGAAGAATATACATGAGTGTGTAAATAAAAGGTAAAATACCAAGTGTATTGGCATCTAATCAGTAACCCTGCAAACTCCATCAATCAGAACCTGCATATAGGAGGGATCCTCCTCATCATCATCAAGTCCGGCTCTGATTCGCAAGCATCGCCATTATTTGAAACTGAAATAGGAACTGGTTGGTGTGTACAACACTGTCCCGTAACATGGGAGTGAGTAGCTAACTCAGTGGAATCATAGAGCAAGGATTAACATATTATCAAATCAATCACGCGATAATAGTAAAGTAAACAATCAGACACTCCTATATACTGTGATTAATGTAAGCATGAAATGAGATGATGGATGCCCTCACCGACATACTCCCTCATGCAACACCATCTTATGTTTGTGGCATACTTTCTTCCCTCAGTGCTCCACATCTTCCAGGCACATGCAGTGCGATATGAATATGATTACCGAGTTGTTATTAGTTCTTTTCATACAGTAGGATTGAGAAACTAGGGTACCTCTTTTATATCAATACCCAAACAATGATCCTGTCTAGGTTCGTCACTCCTAGTAATCTCATACGATGATATATTTCTAGGTCGACTGTTGAACGTACTCGTTGCTCCACTCCCCCATCACCTTATCAATACAGGACTAGTTTATATCCTTAAGACTGCATCAGGACTCGTCGCCCCCATGCAGTGTCAGGATAAACTCAAGGTCACTACAAAGGGCTGTCAGGGCTGTTGCTCGCACTCATTGCCCCACTCCCCCATCACCTTATCAATGTAGGCCGACAGCAAGAATATAGTGTCCCATACCACCATAATCTGCTCAGAGTAGGGTGCTCACTGGTCACTACGGGGAGGTTTGTGGCCCCATCGTAGGCCGACATCTCGACCACGGTGTCCCATACCACCATGCCCGGCTCATGAGTCTTAATGGATCAAGGTACCATGGTTAACAGGGTTTCCATCGGTAAGTTCAGTACCCTAGGTTCAAGCAGTTATGACTCATACAAGGTGAACAATCAACGGTCAGTCGAGTTACTTGACGAGCTCGACTAGTACGAGCGCACCTCAAGCTGAACGACATGAAGTGCATAAAACACCTCATGTGGCCTAACCACTGCCACCAACCCAAAGCACTACTCGCGTTCATCGACGCGTCCTTCATGGTAAATAGAAGCCAACCACGAGTTTGAATCTATTACCGACTGCCTGGACTAGGATATAGCCCCAAGCACTTGTAATTCCACAACAGTGATCATGTAAGAGTAAAAGAAATGAAATACAACAATCCAAGCATGTTAACAACATGTGATGACATACAACATAAGTAAATCAGCCAAACACATGTATTCCATATATATAAGGAAATCAATTCAATATCACAACATGGAGAAAAATCATGTATATCATCATATTAATTGAGAATTCAATCTCTAGACTAATCTACAACAACATTTACTCAATACATACTAATATAAACATTTATACAAACACTTAGTCTACACACTTTAGTCTACATAGCATATGTCGACCCAAAGTGCGCATTAGGATGAATCTCTTCGCCAAATAGATCATACACGCGTATCTAATATCATAACACGACAAATACACATGTCAATCATTTCAGCAAAATACAGGCGTATATAGTATTTCCTACAAATGCCTAAAATACCCTAAATCTCATATTTTTCGTACGCAGTCGAAATGGAAAATGGACAGCATGTTCTATATGTTAAACAGCGTTTTTATCGATAATCTACTATTAAACGATATTGAAAGCTTTGAAAACAGTCAATCTAGGCATCTAAAATCTTCACCTTTTACCGTAGACGTGTATTGATTCGAATAAAAAGTCTACGATTCGTCAACGGCGATATGACGACCTATATTACAAGATGAAGCAGCTACTTCGCTACTTGTATCTATGGAATCCCTAAAACAGGTAGAGGTTAGGGTTTTCTTACCTAGAAATGAGTTGGAATCACTGGAAGAGTGATTAGAATACGGTGATTCTGTACGTGCAAAAGCTGGATAAAGTGGCAGGAAGTTTCTCTCACAACTCTCTCACAATCTCTCTCTTTCTCTCTCTTCTCTTTCTAGGGTTTCTTGCAAATTCAGGTGGGAGAGATATGAGAGGGTTTAAGGCCCTTAAATAGGTTAGAAACTTACCTATTTAGACTTGGGAACAAGGTATACTTGGGTTATAACCAAATCGGGTCTTTCCCGATCCAAAAGAGCATTTCGGGAGGTCCCCTAGCCGAATGCGGTCGGACTTAAGCTCATGGATACTGGATCCTGCTCACATCAAGTTTTCAATCCAGTAGTGTTCCCAGATAGCACGTGGTGGATCAGTTTCAGATCAGCGGTCACGGAGACTCGATCGAGGATTCCAAGTACACTGACCTGAGTGAGAAATGTTCCCTGATCTGAGGGTGTATTTGGGTCAGATTCCGACGGTCTAAATGCTTATACTGAACCCGTAAGCGAAACGTGCCCAATTCATTTAAATGATATTTAAATTTTTATGAATTTCACTCTTTCTCACACTTTTCACTCCGGACACAAGTAAATGGTCTCAGGACATCGTATGGACTTGATTTTTGAAAGGATTGTTAAGTCCAACTAAGCGGTCATAATAGTCTGAGATTGTAGATATCGGACTTTCGATGCGCGGTCTAGATCCAATACAAAGTTTCAAAGGGTTCCTGAGAGCAAACGGGTTTAGAGTTTGATCCTAGGTTTTAGGGTAACGTAGCGTTAATGATTATATAGGTTTTGGGTCTTATAGATTGTATTTAAAGTGGTTGGTGCTAATTTTGCAGGAAATCTAGTGTATCGCTGGCTAATTCACGTTAAATTTCTAAAGGATTTGGTTTTAAATGAGTTCTTTGGCTTTGGAATTGGTTTCAGAGAGGTTACCAAGGTGTTATGGTTGACCCATTGCCTAAGGACGTCTAACCCCAGGTTGGCAAAAAATCCGGGGTGTTACAAACACACAACAATTTTAAATGTTCTTGCTTGCGGGAGAAAAGAAGTGGAAAAACTCTCTGGAAATCAGGTCAAAGTTGCTTGACCAGTTTTTCATGTTCAGTGCTCCACGGGTGCACGTACTCCATGTGTACATGCACTATAGTGTGAGGTCCACAATGATGATTAACCCAATCTACTCCGTCCATCTGTTTTGTTCGCCTAAGTTGTATCTACATCCACGTGGTCATTTTGAATGGTTTAACGGTTGGATTGCTAACAAGGGTGACTAAACCCGACCCTAATGGGTCCTAGGGACTGTTTAATTGAAATCTATCAATTAGACTTACAACCAGGTGTTCTCATGGTGTAATCTAATAGTTAACTTGCCAAATGGAACTATGTAGGCTCGATTATCAGTAGATCTATTGATCTGGGTCCCGAACTGGCGATGTATGGCTCGATCTATGGGTTTGCATTCTTTAAATAGTTAGATTAAGGCTGGATCATGTGTTTTGACCAACAGGCCATTAAGAACAGTGGATCTTATAATACAGAGTTGAACATTGATAATGAATGGCTTGATTTATTTATCAATAAAATTAAAATCCCAAAAGTAGGTCCACTTGCTGGTGTGATGGTCCATATCAAAATTAACGGATGGATGCACTAGTTCATGGTTGGTAACAATCAGTTTACGGGTGGATTCATTTTTAACTTGGTTATTTTTGACACTTAGGGTTCTTAAGGGAATCTTAGGTGGGATTAAATGGTTTCCTAAGTATTTATCAATTGGATTGCATGGTTTTAGGTGTGTGGTCTAAATTGTATGTGTTCTCACACATGTATAAAGTTATGTTGATCTCTATAGTAACGCCCGAGTATAGAAAATACGGGGTGTTACGGTATCACTAACATCAATGAGGCCCAATGATTTGGGATAGCCCAATAAGGAAAGATGGGTTGAAAATTGGATATAACATGGACCCTACAGGGTATGGTTTTCAATGGTTAGACGTTTAACCACCACTATTCCTATGATGCAGCCCACTTGGGATTTAGATCTGACCCTCAATGGGGCCCACGACCCTATGAGATCTGGAAGAATGGATGATCAGCATATCAATAACACACATTATGGTGGGACTCTACTCAAAAATAGGGTAAAAGAGAGGATGGGGAAATGGGCTTCATGGTGGGCCCTATGATGGTTCCCAACAGTGGACAGTTAACCACCATTTATGACGTGGACATTTAACTACCATTTCTCCCAAGGTGTGGCCCATTTAGAAGTTAGAATCTAACTACAAGTTAGAATCTAACTACAATGGGGCCCACGACCCCTATACTAGGTAGAAAATGGATGGGAAACATAAATATTATCACATACATCATAGTGGAATCATACATCACAATTTGGCCTCACACATACAATGGACCTTCAAACATATAATGGGTCTCATATACATCAGATTAGACCTCACACAAGGCCACATATATATCACATTGGGCCTCAGCACATGGGCCTCATATACATCACCTTGGGCCTCACACAAGGCCACAAATACATCATAATAGGCCTCATCACTTGGGCCTAATATATATCACAACGGGCCTCACACAAGGCCACATATATATCACAATAGGTCTCATCACTTACGACCACAACGGGCCCCATATATGGCCATATGGGCCTCACATACGGCCACAATGGCCTCACATGCATCAAGTGGGCCCTTTATACAGCAGGTGGGCCCTGCGTATACATCAGATATGCCTCACCAG
This sequence comes from Magnolia kwangsiensis, assembly GCA_037074715.1. Taxonomy (NCBI): domain Eukaryota; kingdom Viridiplantae; phylum Streptophyta; class Magnoliopsida; order Magnoliales; family Magnoliaceae; genus Magnolia; species Magnolia kwangsiensis. The sequence continues at coordinate 18,511,748 of CM073587.1, read as the reverse complement.
ACAAAAGGTGCAAATACAATACATACATCACAATTAGGTCCCACTGTCCACGTACTAGACGGTGTGGATAAAACATATACATTACGGTGTGTCCCACTGTCCATCTACTAGACGGTGAAGATATAATGAATACATTAAGGTGGGTCCCATGTCCCAACTATTAGATGGTGGGGATACACCACATACATCGATTGGGTGGGGTCCACGTGGATGGACAACATGGATGATTCACATACATCGTGGTGGATCCCACCGTCCAGATCGACGGTGGGGATAGAACCCATATATCTTAGTGGGTCCCACATCCCTGTACAGGATGGTGTGGATAAAACACTGACATCATGGTGTGGTCCATCGTCAGATGGACAGTTAGGATGAAACACATACCTCATGTCCAAACCCATAAACCTTACTGACGTGAATACAATAGTTATATAGTTGTGTAACGTACACCAGCCAATTTTCTTCACTGAGGTGGGTCCCATGTGGGGCTCACCATAACGTTTATTTTCCATCCAATCTTATCATAAGGTCATAAAGTCCTAAATCAAGAGGAAAAATAAATTTCATATAGATCCACAACTTCTGTGACCCAAAAAGGGTTTTAATGGTAGACGTTTAATCTCCTGCTGCTTTTTATAGTGTGGACCACCTGTGTTCCATGTACATCTGATTTTTTGGGTATCCTAATACCTAGATGGGACCCATCAAATGCACAGTGTAAATGTCAGACATACATCATGGTGGGACCTATGGTGGGGCCCATGTTCCCTGCCTTCATTTCAAGCAGTAAGATGCTGCTTGTTGTAGCGTCCTCTAGGCGATGGCAGCAGCAGTGTCTGCATACATACATACATACATACATACATATATATATATATACAGTTTTTCATAGGTGGGGCCAACATTAGGAGGATCCACTCCACTGGTTGCGTTCTCTGACTTATGATGTGGGTCTAACAAGCCCCATATTCGATATGTTTTAATGCATAGAAACATCACAGTGGCCCATAACAGTTTATCACTATTAAAATAGTATATTTGATGATGTGGCATACTAGAGATTTGGATTGGCTTCATTTTTCGGCACAAAGCCTAAAATGAGCTGTGAAGTTGTATGGATGGTAAGGATCAGACACATACATCTTGGTGAGCCCGTTGTGGGTCCCACACTCCTCCCTACTAAAAGGGTGTTAGGACATTACCTGCTGCAGTGTTCTCGCAACGCTTTGTAACGTCTAGGAAAAATCCGTACAGAGACCCGAGTACCACCTCAGGCAGAAATCACTTAGGATTAATTCCTTTAGAAATTAAGTGTAAGTTAACCAGCGCTATGTTAGATTAGTTATGAAATTAGCACTGATCGCTTTAAATACGTTCTGCAAGACCCAAAACTTGTGGAATCGTTAACGCTATAACATCCTGAAACCTAGGATCAAACTCTAAACCCGTATGTTCTCAGGAACCCTTTGAAACTTTGTATTGGATCTAGACCGCGCGTCGAAAGTCCGATATCTACAATCTCAGAGCATTATGACCGCTTAGTTGGACTTGACAATCGTTTCAAAAATCAAGCCCAACTGATGTCCTGAGGCTATTTCATTGAGCCTGGAGCAAGGAGTGTGAGAGAGAGTAGAATTCTTTATAAATTAAATGTGATTTAAATAAATATGGCACGTGTCGCTTACGGGTTAATTATAAGCATTCATACCGTAGGAATCTGACCCAAATACACCCTCAGATCAAGGAACATTTTCCACTCATGTCAGTGTACTTGGAATCCCTGATCGAATCTCAGTGACCGCTGAACTGAAACTGGTCCGCCACGTGCGATCTGGAAACTCGATCGAACTGAAAACTTAATGTGATTAGGATCCAACATCTATAAGCTTAAGTCTGACCGCATTCAGTCAGGGGACCTCCAGAAATGTTCTTTTGGATCGAAAAGGACCAGATTTGGCTATAACCCAAGTATACCTTGGTTTAAAGTCTAAATAGGTGAGTTTCTAACCTATTTAAGGACCTTAAACCCTCTTACATCCCTTTCATACGAATTTGCAAGAAACCCTAGGAAAGAGAAAAGAGAAAAGAGAGATTGTGTGAGAGTTATGAGGGAAGGCTCCTGTCACTCGATCCTGCTACTACACGTGCTTAGCCATCGTGTTCTAATCACTCTTCCGGTGATTCTGACTTCATTCTAGGTAAGAAAACCCTAACCTTAACCTGTTTTAGGATTTCTATCAATACAAGTAGCGAAGTAGCTGACTTATCTTGTGATATAGGTCGTCATATTGACGTTGACGAAGCGTAGAGTTTCTATTCGATTCGTTATGTTCCTACGGCGTAAGGTGCGGATTTTAGATGCTTAGGTTATCTGTTTTTAAAGCTTTCAATGTCATTTAATAGTAGATTAGTGACAAGGATGTTGTTTGACATGTAGAACATGCTGCCTGTTTTTCATTTCGAATACGTACGAAGAATATGAGATTTAGGGTATTTTAGATATTTATCGAAAATACGGTATACGTACTTATTTTGCTAATATGATTGCCATGTGTATTTTTCGTGTACCTATCCTAGTTATGCGCATATGATCTGTTCGGGGAAGAGATTTGCCCTAATGCACATTATTGGCCGACATACTCTTTGTAGGCTAATGTGTGTAGATTAACTGTTTGTATAAAGTTTTGTATAAGTAAGTATTGAGTAAATGTTGTTGTGGTTTAGCGTTAAGATTGGATTCTCAACTAATATGTTGATGTACATGATTTCCTCCATGTTTGTTATATTGAATTATTTTCCCTATATATATGAGACGCTTGTGTTTGGTTGAATTGCTTATGTTGTATGTTATAACATGTTGCTAACCTGCTTGGATTATTTGTATTTCATTTCTATTACTCTCATATGATCATTGAATTAAATTACAAGTGTTTGGGGCTATATTCTAGTCCAGGCAGTCGGTAACAGATTCGAAACCGTGGTTAAATTCTATTCGCCACGAAGGACGCGTCGACGAACTCGAGTCGTACTTTGGTTGACGGCAGTGGTTAGGCCACACGAGGTGCTTATGCACTTCATGTCGTTCAGCTTGAGGTGCGCTCGTACTAGTCGAGCTCGTCAACTAACCCGACTGACCATTGTATGTTCACCTTATATTGGTCATAACTGCTTGAACCTAGGGTACTGAACTTACCAGTGAAAACCCTGATAACCATGGTATCTTAATCCATTAAGACTCATGAGCCGGACATGGTGGTATGGGACACCGTGTTCGAGCTGTTGGCCTACGCTGGGCGACGAGCCTCCCCGTAGTGACCAGTGAGCACCTTAGACTCGTGAGCCGATTGTGGTGGTATGAGACACTACATTCAAGTTGTCGACCTACTCTGATTGGTGACGAGCCCTTTGTAGTGACCTCGACCGTATTCTGAGTCTACGTGAGGCGACGACCCTTCCGTAGCAACAAGAGTACAGACTAGGCCTGTATTAATAAGGTGATGGGGGAGTGGTATAACGAGTGCGAGCAACAACCCTGACAGCCCTTACAGTGACCTAGAAATATATCATTGTATGAGACTACTAGGAGTGACGACCCTAGATAGGATCTGTGTTGGGAATGATATAAGGGAAGTACCTTAGTTTTCCAATCCTGCTGTTTGAAAGGACTAATAACAACTTGGTAATCATATCCATATCACACTGCATATGCCTGGAAGATGTGGGGCACTGAGGGAAGAAAGCATGCCGCAAACGTAAGATGGTGTCGCATGAGGGAGTATGTTGGTAAGGGCATGCATCATTACTGCACCTCATACTTGCATTAATAACAGTATCTAGAAATGTCTGATTGTTTACTTTACTATTATCGCATGATTAATTTGATAACATGCTAATCTTTGTTTTATGATTCCACTGAGTTGATCACTCACTCCCACATTACGGGACAGTGTTTGCAACACATAACAGACTCTGTCTTAGTTGCAGATAGCGAGGCGATTCAGGAGCTGGAACCGACTACTACGAGGACCAGGACGAGTTCTCGTACATGCAGTTTTTTTACGACTTCGCATAGGTGGCCTGGATCAGCGAGATTTTGCTAGTTGGATTATCATATGACCTTAATTTTGGTTTGTTATATGTATTTGTAACTCAGAGTTATATTCATACTTTGGAAACAGATCGAGATTGTTTTGTTTTACATACAGTGATATATATATCTTCCAGTCTTTCGCTTGCATTTTATCACTGAATCTGAAGTATGAATTGCAGTTTTGGTATAATCTCACTCATGTTAATGCACTAACTCAGACAACATTTAATCATAAACATATTTGTTGCATAAGTGATGGTCTGAAACTCGAAAGTTGAGTTGTCACTCGACCCTCGATTTTTAGAGCATTACAAGTTGGTATCAGAGCATGATTTGGATTAAACTGGACCTGGGTTATGGTCACACGACGTACGCTGTCACCCCTTTTGACTTAGGTGGGTGCGAGAAAGCCATAGAAACACTCATAGGATCCCAGTTTCGCCAATTGGCGAAGTTCACCCAAATCGATCATTTTGATCGAGTCCATGTGCATCCATGGTTGTATAAAACGACCCCAGACCGCTTCTAGTTAGTGTATGGAAGAGCCTAGACCCTTGTTGACCCCATCGCAGTTGTTAAACATCACTAAATATGGATGTGCAACAGTTAGTACCCGAAACGACCTGAAATGGTTCAAAATAGAGTCATGGGCTACCCACACTAATCCAGAATGTTCCAAGGTGGGACCCACATGTATTTGGGGCCCTTAGGATAGGAGGACCTCGCCCAAATGGTGAGGCATCACCGAACACCACAGAGGTCGACGAGGACCTCGCCGGCCAGTGGGCTGGTCGGGCCGGGCCGCCCGGGCCGATCACCTTTGGGGTTAAATGAGGCCTCTCCATATAGGGTTCTCCCTTTAGTTCATTCAAAAACACATACCTCCTTCACAAATCAGCCTCCCAAGCTCTTCCTTTCTCTCCTATTTGCTGTTTTCTCTCTCAAATCTCATTTTCAACCACTCTCATCGCTATTTTCTGCCTCAATCCACGCCCCTTCATCATTTACAGTGGTACACACTCCCCTCTCTCTCCATTCTCTCATGTTTTGAGCTCTTACATCCTCCATTTGAAGCTCAAATCGTGTAAGCTTCCAACCCAACCCATCTCTTCCTTTTCCCTTTGCAATCCCAGCCTTTTGGGGCCTGTTTCCCTCCTCTCTCAGACCTAGATTCGTGGCAGCCCATTAGGTCAGCCCTTTCTCCCCCCTTCATCGCTTTTTCATGGCCTTTATAGAGGCTATTATAGCCTTTTTATCCCTTTCCACTATCCTCTCTCTTATGGGAAAGAGGAAGAGTGCTGCTGATGAAGTTAGGCCTAGTCGCCCTTCACATTCAAGAAAGTCAAGAGGTGGCACCGCTAGTTCGAGTGCCGCTGCTAGTCCAAGTGTTGGGAGAGAGCTACACACGAAGCGGGATTTGGATCCCCATGCTCCACTAAGGAGCGCACTGTTGGCAGACTTGGCCGATGGTGCGTATGCGGATCGCATGGTTCTTTTTGAGGTGCATGTGGATGGGCGACTCTTTAGTGAATTTTTGTTGTTTGAACGCATCGAAGCTGCACAGTGGGGTCCGCTCTTTGAAGGCCAGTCTCGTGCTAATGTGAGCACTGTTCGTGCCTTTTATGCTCATATTCGGGACCCTACGCTGGAGCCACTACAGTTCAGGATTCCCTTTGATAGAGATCGAGAAGCCACGATCGATGTTCGGTTGATAGCTCGACTTCTGAATGTGCCTCTTGGTGAGGTACATCCGAGTGTTAAGAACCTGAAGAGTGTTCGTGAGAGAGATCGCCGCACCAGGTTTCTATGTAGTGGTTTAGTTGAGTGGCAGCATAATAAGAGCCTCTTAGCGACCCACATGTCGGATGATTTTCGTCTGCTTCACCACATCTACACGTTTAATGTTTATCCCAGGTAGAGCAATCGCAGTGAATGCACGCGTCTCATGATAGATTTCCTGTATCAAGTGGGCCAGGGAGAGAACGTGTGCATGCCCACGTTTGTGCTGCGACAGATCATCCTCGTAGCGAAATTAAGAAGAACGTCTGAGCCACTTCCCTTTGGCCGACTCATATGCAAGATTGCACTTGAGTTTTCTTACATACTTGGGCCGGAGTTGCCTGTGCCGGTTCATTACATCAACGAGGCTACTATGAACCAAATGAAGATAGGGCCTCGGCAGCGTGAGGCTCAGCTTGATGATGACAGCGAGGGTGAATATAATAGTGAAGAAGATGAAAGTGAAGAAGAAGGTGGGGCAGAAATAGAGGAAGAAGGCCAGGAAGAAGAAGAGGAGGAGGCTCAGGATACTGATGAGAGCCCTCCTCCTATGACTCGGGCCGCTAGGGATGCTCACATAGCCCAACTTGAGGAGAGTCAGGTTGCTTTGCGACGGAAAGTCCAAGAACTCCGGGTCGAGGTAAAACAAGAGCTCGAGGGTACTAAGGTCGTCAAGAAGCGAAAGTTTGACAAGGTGACTCGCACCTTGAAGGCCATCCTGTGTTGTCTGAAGGATAAGGGTGCCCCACCTCCATCGCCAGACTCGGACGAGTGATTAGATTGTAGATGTTTGTTGGTCATATGTAAGTTATTTTGTGTTTTCTATGTGTGAGCCTGAGAAGGCTTAGTAGTTGGTTTATGTTCCAGTTGTAGCTTTGGCTAGTGTAGTTTCCCATGTGTTTCTTATCATGATGCATGTAAAGATATATCTCTTGTATTGTAACAAATTTTGATTAAATGAAATGCATGGAGTTTCTTCGGTTTGTTATGTGAATGATTGTGTGGTGTGTTTGTGCTATTGTTGAAACTGACTAGGTTGCACCCTATTTTGAATATAGGGAATGCCACCTAAGGTTACTCGGAGCACGGCACGTCTTACGCTGGGTGATCCGAGGGATCGGGTCCCTCCCCAGAGTGATGATCATATGGACCCTGCTGTGGTCCTGATTCATGAGACTTCACCTGTGTCTCAGCCTTCTGCAGGTGTAAGACCCGTATCTTGATCCGTACCTTTCCGTACACTTCCGCGGTCTTACCGGTCGAATTCCGGCAACTTTCGACCCTTAACCAGTATCGACGCGCGACCCTGATGCATGTGCCGACAACCCGAGTCGACTCAACCTGAGACCAATACCATTGCGACCGCACCGTCGCCGCGGTTCCGATACCGCGACTCGCGCGCCAAGGCGATACCCTGATCAAGAGATATGGGCCAACGTTCGGTGCGAGAAAACGCCGCGCGTTGCGAAAACTAAGGGAATCTCAACGATGTGTCACATCAATCACATCAATCCCATCAATCAATCACCCATCAACCCATCACATGTCAAGTACACATCACTTCCATCCCTTTTCCCAAGCAACCACAAAAGTCTCTCAAACCCATACCTCTCTTACACAAAAAGCCACAAAAGTCTTCATTCCCCATACTTCTCTTACACAAAAGCCACAAAAGTCAAGTTTCTCTTACACCACCATCACTCACCCATCCATCCATCACTCTCTCTCTCTCCCTTTACATCACTCTCTCTCTTTCTCTCTTTCTCATTCCAAAATTTCCAAGCAACAAGAGAAATCCAAGAGTTCCATACGTATGGAAATCTCCAACCTTCCTAAGCTCTAAGTGGCCCACCTTCCTACCCCAAAATCCTCCATCTCAACCCTCCATTCTTCATCTTAGTCATTGAAGTTGAAGATAAGGTGCCAAGGAACCCCTAGGAGCGAGAAGATCGGACGGTGGGTGCCTCTATAGGGTAGATTTACTTAATTTTATGGTGGACCAAGTGAGGCCCACCGATCCATGGTGTGGATCTCACTTGGGACCCTTATTTGTGGCCGATGGACCACTTGGATCATCATGATCATTCCATGATGGGGCCATTCTCCATGGACCCCATCATGATGTTTATTTTCATTTAGAAAGGTCATCTAGACCGTCCATATCGGTGGATAATGGATCTCCACCGTTGATTTACATTTTCAATGGTTCCATGTGCAAGGGATTCATTTATTGTATAATTTTCTTGCAAGGGAGGGCCCATAATGACGGGGTCCCTCCATCACAAGCCGTGTCCCACTCTCCATGTCTCTCTCTCTGTTATTTTATTTTATTTTATTTTTAGTTTTGTGCAAGAGGATTGTGTGGCACACTTGAATGGATCCCACCTTGAGAGTTATTTTATGCAAATTTTTATTCAAGTGGGGCCCACCATATGCGTTGTACACGCATCACCCATCCGTGGTGGCCCACTTCATCAGGGCCCACCACTATATATTTTCTTTTTTGAAGAGCAAACCGTCCAGCGTCTGGGACGCTGGACGTCTCATGGGAAAGAAGAAAAAAGGAAAGTAGTAAAGTAAGGTTTTTGGGGTGGTCCCCTCGTGTGGGCCCCACCTTGATGTATATATCCGATCCAAGCCGTCCAACCTCTTGCCCACATAGGTTTAACCGTCGAATAAAAGAATGGGGCTGATCTGAGTACCTGGTGGGCCATAGCATAGAGAACCTTGGTGGTTACCCTTAAAATTTTTTTCTGTCGATATATATCCCCAAAAAAATTTAAACTTTGGTCTCATTTGATTTGTTATGAGTTGGAGAATCCAATGGCTGGGATGGATTGTTCGAATATGGGCCCCACCTGTGGAAAACCACACAAATACAAAAGGGAGAGGAGAGAGAAAATGGAAGGGAGCAGCTCTTGCTGCTCGTGTCAGACCAGCGCAGGCGCTGCTTGCGCTGCTGCCAGCGGCGGGCGGGCGTCACTGACCCACGGCCTCCAGCCGTGGGCCCCACCTTGATGTATATGTTATATCCAGGCTGTCCGCGAGGTGGGCCGTCCCCAGTAGTGGGCCCCCTCCGAATTTCAGCACCGTTCAATAATCAGATGGCCCACACCTTAAGAAACAGTGTGAATGAACATCCACCATTGAAACTCTTCCTGGGGCCCACAGAAGTGTTGGATCAAGCTGAAATTTTATGTTTTCCCTTCATCCAGGCTGAGTGACCTTATGAACGGGCTGGATTTCAAATAAACATCACGGTGGGCCACATACATGGGACCCATAGTGATTTATGTATTTTATTCACACCGTCCACGGACCGTGGACGGTGACGCCCACTGTGACTTTTTTTGCCGTATCCACGCCGTCCCCACTGGACGGTGGGGCCCACCCCCACGTGTGGGTGCTGAGCGCCTCATGTGTGTGTATATATATATTAATATATTATATATATATTACATATAATACTATATATATATTATATTATATGTAGTTTATATGTTATATAATATACACGATAGTTCGCCTTCATATGGGCCCCACCATTGTCACGGGCAATGCATCCAGACCGTCCATCCACTTGAAATGATCATTTTTAGCCTATGGATTAGGCCTATTTGAATTTAAAAAGGGCTCTGGGCTAGGCCTATTTGGTTTATGAAATGCTTATGGGCTAGGCCCATTGGATTCATTTAAGGCCTAAGAGCTTAGGCCCATTTGATGTGTTGCAAGTCCATGGGACTAGGCCCATTTGAGGTACTTCAAGGCCCATGTAATTGGACCCCTTTTGTTGAAATTTAAAGCCCATGAAAGTAGGCCTTTTGATATATGTAAGGCCTAGGGGTTTAGGCCCACTTCGATATGCATACTAGGCCTAAGGGTTAGACCCACTTAATTTATTGGAGGCTCATGGGTTAGGCCTATTTGATATATGTAAGGCCTAGGGGTTTAGACCCATTTGACTCATGTTAGGCCTCTGAGTTGAGGCCCATTTGATATACATTTGGGGCCCAATTGGTGTGGCCCATTGGTTATATATTAGACTCATGAGACTACGCTCATTTGATGCAATCCAAGGCCCACGGGTTTGACCCATTGCAATGCACATAAGACCCGTTGGTGTGGCCCATTTATGTGGCCCATCTGATGAATAAAAGGCCCATAGGATATGGCCCATTTGATATATACATGAGGTCCAATGGGGATAACCTACGGTCCATTGCAATGTGTAAATCCATTACAGACTAAGTACTGACGTTTACACAGATCGTGCCTAGGATGCAATGTTGGTTTGACGTCCACATTGCGAGTGTAATGCTGGTTGGATGTCCACATTACGACTCTCCTTAGGGCCCATTACTGGGCCGCACTTATCGTGTATAGACCGTCCCGGCCCATCTGCATCGTAAGATAATTCATTTTATTATAACATGTTTAGTATAGTTTCATGACCCATGATCATACGCATCATATGTATGCTTGATATGAGGATTGACTGATCATAGCATTTGCCTTCGGGCAGGTTGTTTATGGGCTCCCGGTTAGGCGGTGTTGCCCTACATGAGCGCACGGTATGCGCAGGATTGGTTGCATGACTGGATAGCGTGATTCATGCATTCCGCATTTGTGTGATATGGTTATTGTACGCCCTAGCGACATCAGGGCCGTAGCCTCCACAGACGCATCGTGGTTGGCAGGATTGGATACCGGAAATCTTGTTCTACATGGGGTACTATAGATATCCCTAGGTGAAAGTCCCTAAACCCTTATGGTACCAAGAGGTTGCTCCAACGTCTAGACCGAGTGGGTAGATGAGCGTTGAGTGCCGATTACCAGACGGTTACGCTCTCCACTGTGTCGTGGTCGGTTGGAAGGGGGTGCGGCCTTACTCGCCCGAGTGTAGGGGGCAATGCTAGGCTGAGTCTGACCAGCTCGAGGAATGGGTCCGCTATCGACGAGTCGCGCCCGATATTGGCAGACGGATAGTGAGGTCTCTTCCACTTACCTTATTGTGAGCGATGTGGCGGCAATCTGGTTTAGAGTGTACTAGACCCCGGTGATATTCCATACTTTGAGCTGTATTGATGTGTGGACATTGATGAGTATCCGTATGCTTGAGTTGCATTATACATTGCATGGCCTTGGGATGGCCGATACCATTCATGTCTTGCATCGCATAAGCCTTGGTACGGCTCATGATATTATGTTTCCATTTGCATATTCCGCATCACTCTGACATTGCATGTACATATTACTACCTTGAGCACACACCTTCACCACCCTCTAAGCTTTCTGTAAGCTTATGCACGACCGTTGCGTGCAGGTGACGTTGGATCGCAGCAGCGTTGAGGCAGGAGCATGTTGCTGATCATTTTGGAGTTTTTCTGTTATTTACCCTTGTATTTCCCTTTATGCCCATTGTACTTGTAAAGTTTTTGATCATAGTGGAAATGTAATGGATTTCTTGGTTGTTGTTTGTGGGTTATGCCTTTGGTTATGCTTAATACGAATCAAACTGATATTTAAAATCCTCCTCGTAGCATCCCAGGATCGGAACCTGGCGAATGGGAGCTAGGAGCCGAGAATGGGGTTCTACGGAGGCTGTCGGCGCCGGATTCGGCGATCGGGAATTTTGTGAGCCCGATTTTCGAGTTTGGGGCGTGACAGCAGGTCCTGCAATCGGACCCCCACCTTTCACACCACCAGTTCACGAGCAGTACCGTGCGTCTTCCTCGACGCAGTATGTGCCTCATCCTACTCCACCTCCTGATAAGTTTGAGCAGTTGATGATCATGATGCACTAGCAGCATCAGCAGCTTTTGATTACTATCACAAGGGCCTTAGCCCAGGGTGGGAGTGTGACTCCACCTGCGTCATCTACGCATCCAGCTGATGATGATGAGACTTCGACTCAGGATGAGGGTATGGCTCATCCTGCACCATTTGCCTACCCTACGGGGAATGTCGTTGATGCCAGAGGTCTACTTGAGCGATTTCAGTGCTTGCGACCTCCTACTTTTACGGGTTCTCACAGACCCGAGGAGGCCGAGTACTGGCTCGACCGCATCTCCAAGATGCTATGGATGCTGCACTGCTTGGAGTCTGAGTAGGTTGAGTTGGCCACTTTCATGTTCGAGAGAGAGGCTAGCTTATGGTGGGATAGTATACTGCGGACGGTTGCAGTTGGCTACATATGGACTTGGGTAGATGTAAGACCCGTATCTTGGTCTGTACCATTCCGTAGACTTTCGCGGTCTTACCGGTCGAATTTCAGCAACCTTCGACCCTTAACTAATATTTATGCGTGACCCTGATTCATATACCGTCGACCTATATCGACTTAATCCAAGACCATTACCATAGCGACCGTGCCATCGCTGCGGTTCCGATGCCGCGACTTGCGCGCCGAGGCGATACCCTGGTCAAGAGATGTGGGCCAACGTTTGGTGCGAGGAAAACACCGTGCGTTGCGAAACCCAAGAGAATCTCTACGAGATGTCACATCAATCCCATCAATCAATCAATCTCATCACATCACATGTCAAGTACACATCACCTTTTACCTTTTCCCAAATAAGCCACAAAAGTCAAAAAGGTCTTACAAACCCATGCCTTTCTTACACAAAAGGCCACCAAAGTCAAAATGTTCTTACACCCATCATCACCACATCCATCACTCCATCACCCATCACTCTCTCTCTCTCCCTTTACAACTCTCTCTCTCTTTCTCATTTTCAAAATCTATTCCAAGCAACCAAAAACCCTCCATACGTATGAACTCTCCAAGCCTCTCCCTCTCTTTCAAAACTTCAAGTGTGGCCCACCTCTCCATCCCAAAATCTCCCATCCCAACCATCCAAACCTCATCTCATCCATTGAAATCAAAGCTAAGGTGCTAAGGAACCCATAGGAGTAAGAAGATCGGACGGTGTGTGCTAGTTAATACTAGTTTTTCATGTTTTTGGGATGGGCCAAGTGAGGCCAACCGATCAATGGTTTCGATCTCACTTGGGACCCTAAGTTGTGGCCGATGGCCCACCTTGATCATCATGATCATTCCATGATGGGGCCATTCTCCATGGACCCCATCATGATGTTTATTTTCTTGTATTAGAAAGGTCATCTAGACCATCCATACCGGTGGGGAACGGATCTCCACCGTTAAATTTTGATTTAGGTGGTCCCATGGGTAAAGGGACCCATTTAATTGTATGATTTCTTCAAGGGAGGGCTCATAGTGGCGGAGCCCTCCATCACAAGCGTGTCCCACTCTCTTCCTCTCTCTCCCCCTCTTTTCATTTTATTCATGATGATTTTGATATGATTGTGTGGCCCACTTGGATGGACCCCACCCTGAAGCATGTATGTTATCCAAGCTATCAACAAGTGGGGCCCACCTTATATGCCTTATATCCACACCACTCATTATTTGGTGGCCCACGTGTGCAGCCCACTTGAAATGGGAACTGTCCAGCGTCCAGGGACGCTGGACGAATGAATGGAAAACACAAATATGGGCTTGTTTCAAGCCTTGGGGGTGGGCCATTGGTGTAGGCCCCACCTTGATGTATGTATTCAATCCATGCCCTCCACCTCATCCCCGAGAACATTTGAACCGTTGAGTCAAAGAATGAGGCTGACTTGATCATCTGGTGGGCCATAGTATAGGAATCTGCGGTGGTTACCGTTGAAAAGTCGTTTGGTGTTTTCTATCCACCCAAAAATCACAAACTCTTGACTCATTGGGCTTGTCTCGAGACAGGGAAGCCAATGGATGGGGTGGATTTTCTTGTTGCGGGCCCTAGATGACAAAAACCCCAAAAAAATGGGTTTTCATGGATTTTTTTAAAAAATGGCATGAGGCAATGCCTCTGCCTTTGTCACGCTGCTGCGTGCAGCAAGCAGACGGTCAGCAGGGGTCCCACGGTCCTGTACGTGGGCCCCACTGTGATGTTTGTTTGTAATCCAATATGTTCATGAGGTGGGTCCCCTCCTCAGGTGGCCCCCCTCTAAGTTTTAACTAAATTCAAAAATCAGGTGGCCCACACCACACGAAATAGTGGGACTGAACCTCTGCCTTTGAAACCCAAATCTGGGTCCATAGAAGTTTTGAAACAATTTAAAATTTTTGTTTTCCCTTCATCCAGGTCTGAGTGACCTTATGAACGGATTGGATGGCGTATAAACATTTAGGTGGGCCCCACATGGGACCCACAGTGATGTATGTGTTGCCTCCCACCGTCCAGGCGGACGGTGGAGTCCACCATAATATATGTGTTGTATTTACACCGTCCACTACTGTGGATGGTGAAACCCACTATGATGGGTGGGTACCCTCCCCACTGTCCATCTTTTTGGGACCCACCATGATACGTGTGTTGAATCCAAACCGTCTATCCATTTTACAAGCTCATTTGGGCATGAGCTTAAAATGATATGCCAGATCCATATTCTAAGTGGACCCCACCTTGGCCTATTTTTAGGCCCATCTTAATGCAGTGCTAGTAGTCCATTGGGGGCCCACTTTGATGTGGATGTAAGGCCCAATTGATTCATATAAGGCCTATGGGTCGGTTTAGGCCCAATTGATTCATATAAGGCCCATGGGTTTAGGCCCATTTGACATATAAGGCCTATGGGTTTAGGCCCATTTGATATGTATAAAGCCCTTGGGATTAGGCCCATTTAAGTCACATAAGGCCCATGAGATTAGGCTCATTTAAGACACATATGGCCCATGTGATTAGGCCCATTATGATGTACTCTAAGGCTTATGGGTTATGACCCATTACAACGTACTTAAGGTCCATTGGTGAGCCTAGTAATGCGGCCCATTTGATGAATGTAAGGCCCACTAATGTAGCCCATTTGATGTAATGAAGGCCCAATAGGATGTACCTAAGGTCCATTACAATGTGTGAACCCAGCATGGTTTGTGTAATGATGTCTACTACGGACTATGGCTTGGGAGCAATGGTGGTTTGACGTCCACATTGCAAGTATAGTGTTGGTTAAATGTCCACATTATAACTCTCCCTAGGGCCATTAATAGGCCCGTACTTGTTACGTATAGGCCATTTAGACCCATCTGCTTTGTAAGGACGGTGCATTACTTTATCACATGTTTAGTATAGTTTCATGACTCATGATCATACGCATCATATGTATGCTTGATATGAAAGGTGACTGATCATAGCATATGCCTTCGGGCAGATTGTTTAAGGACCCCCAATTAGGCGGTGTTACCCTACATGAGCGCACGATACGCGCAGGATTTGCTGCATGATTGGATAGTGTGATTCATGCATTTCACATTGTGTGATATGGTTACTGTATGCCCTAGCGACATCAGGGTCGTAGCCTCCGCAGACATATCGTGGTTGGCAGGATTGGATACCAAAAATATTTTTTTACATGGGGTGCTATAGATATCCCTGGGTGAAAGTCCCTAAACCCTTATGGTACCAAGAGGTTGCTCCAACGTCTAGACTAGGTGGGTAGATGAGCGTTGAGTGCCGATTACCAGACGGTTGCGCTCTCCTTTATGTCGTGGTCGGTTGGAAGGGAGTGCGGCCTTATCCGCCCGAGTGTAGGGGGCAATGCTAGGCTGAGTTTGACCAGCTCGAGGAATGGGTCCGCTATCGACGAGTCGAGCCCGATATTGGCAGACTGATAGTGAGGTCTCTTCCACTTACCTTATTGCGCGTGATGTGGCGGCGATCTGGTTTAAAGTGTACTAGACCCCAGTGATATCCCAAAGTTGAGCTGCATTGACATGTGGACTTAGATGAGGATTGTATGCTTGACTTGCATCTTGCATCGCATAGCCTTGGTATGGCTCATGATATTTATGGATCCATCTGCATATTCCGCATTACTTTGATACTGCATGATCATATTATTACCTTGCGCACACACTTTTAGCACCCTCTAAGCTTTCTATAAACTTATGCACGATTTTTTCGTGTAGGTGACGTTGGGGCGCAGCAGCGCTGAGGCAGGAGCACTTAGCAGATCATTTTAGAGTTTTTGTTCATCATCATTATATTTTCCCTTTATGCTCATTGTACTTGTAAAGTTTTTTATCATAGTGGAAATATAATGGAGTTTTTAGTTGTTGTTTGTGGGTTATGCCTTTGGTTATGTTTATTACGAATCAAACTGACGTTGAAAATCCTCCTCATAGCATCCCAGGATCGGAACCTGGCGAATGGGAGTTGGGAGCCGAGAATGGGGTTCTACAGAGGCTATCGGCGCTGGATTCGGCGACCGAGAATTTTGTGAGCCCGGTTTCCGAGTTTGGGGCATGACAGAAGTATTCGAGTTACATTTTCATGAGAAATACTATCTGCAGACCTACCGACACGAGAAGGAGAATGAGTTTTTATGCCTCAAGCAAGGAGGCATGTCAGTTACAGAGTATGAGCATCGATTTACAGAGTTGGGCAGATATGTCCCTATGATACTTGCTGATGAGCAGAGGCGGATACAACGATTTTCTGAGGGCTTGCGACCTGACATTAGGTCGAAGATGTGTTGTGTCAGCATACCCTCTTATGTCGAGCTGATACATATGTCCATGAGGGTAGAGAGGATGTAGATCGATTGACACGTTCTCATGGGCCTATGGTTGCTAGGCCACGACCAGATACCCAGAGCAGGCCATTCCTCGGCAAGAGGCCTCGCATCGACTCTCCTCCTGGGATCACAGTGCCAGTACTCCCGATGAGACGCCTGGGTGTGACCCGTACTTACTGCGAGAAACTGTGTCACACTGCAAAGAGCTGCTTTGCTCGGATGAGAGATAGCGGGTTTTCACCACTGAAGAAGATTGATCGTTCTCGCCCACAGGAATTATCCGCTCCACCGTTACGGTTAGCTCCTGCCCATCCTCCCTTCAGACCTCCAGTACCTCATTTATGGCTGCCTCAACAGCCCATGGTACCGCAGCCAAATTGACCACAGCAGGCTCGGGTGCATGCGCTCATAGCTGAGGCATCCGAGGTATCAGACGGTAGTCCTATGGCTTTCGAGGTTACGACACAGATTGCAGGTATTTCCATTTTCCTACTGGTGGACACTGGATCCACTACTTCCCTCATTTCATGCATAGTAGTCAAGAGACTAGGATTGGCTACAGCCCCCGCGAAGGGGACGACTCTCATTACAGCTACAGGAGATTTTTCTGACATTACTAGAGTCTACGAGAGTTGTTTGATAGACTTGCGTAGCAGGACAGTGACTGTTGACCTGTTGGTTGTCTCCCTATTCCACTACGACGTCATACTTGGTATGGATTGGCGAGCCGAGATGCGAGCCGAGATTGACTGCGAGACTAGGTTGGTGACAGCCTATGGACCTGAGGGCACAGCTTTCACCTTTCCGGTTCAGGTCAGTCATCCTTCTCGACTGAGTTGTTGCACTGCTCTGTTGGATTATGATGATGATCTAGGGATGAGAGACATCCCTGTAGTATGAGATTTTGATGATGTATTCAGGTCGATCCCTGGGCTACCTCCTCGGCATGAGGTCGACTTTACTATCGATCTAACGCCCGGTGCGACACCCATTTCGCTATCGACGTATCGTATGCCTCCATGTGAGATGGAGAAACTGAGGAGGCAGATTGATGAGTTGCTAGAGAAGGGTTTCATCCGCCCTAGCATGTCTCCTTGGGGAGCGCCCATGTTGTTTGTAAAGAAGAAGAATGGTACTCTGCGATTGTGTATTGATTATCGCAGGCTGAATCAGGTGACGGTAAAGAACAAGTATCCCTTGCCCAGGATAGATGACTTGTTTGATCAGTTGAGAGGGGCGCAGTACTTCTCAAAGATTGATCTTCAGTCAGGGTATCACCAGGTGCGCGTCAGGATGAGGACGTGCAGAAGACAGCTTTTAGGACCAGCTTTGGCCATTATGAGTTCCTCGTGATGTCATTTGGTCTTACGAACGCATCAGTCATGTTCATGGACCTGATGAACTGGGTATTTCGGCCATTCCTCTATCGATTCGTCATCGTATTCATTGATGACATCTTGATATACTCCAGGAGTCGAGAGGAGCATGAGGAGCACTTATGCTCAGTCCTGGATGCTCTTAGATGGCATCAGTTGTTTGCTCAGTTTCAGAAGTATGACTTCTGGGAGGAAGAAGTCAAGTTCCTGGGACACGTGGTGTCTAAGGAAGGCATATCGGTAGACCTCGCTAAGGTAGCCGCAGTTCAGGGTTGGGAGCAGCCTAGTTCAGTCACTGAGGTGAAGAGTTTTCTGGGTTTGGTAGGCTACTATAAACGTTTCATTCGAGATTTCTCGAAGATCGCCAGACCTCTATCTCAGTTAACACGGAAGGATTTGAAGTTTACCTGTAGAGTTGAGTTGAGTTGAGTTGAGTTGATCGCCAGACCACCCATCTCGAAGTTCGCTAAGTTGAGTTGTCACTCGACCCCCAATTTTCAGGGCGTTACACGCTGGCAGCAGAGTCCACTAGATGGGTGGCCTCCTTGTTACACACCACTAGCACTCACGATGTAGTGTGATTTCACCACCTATGTGGGCCCGCTTGATGGACGGCATGGATGGTCCACTAGATGGACAGTGAGGGTAAAATACATACCACAAGGTGGGCCATCATACAAGGGAGAGAGAGGGAGAGAGAGAGAGAGAGAGAGAGAGAGAGAGAGAGAGAGAGAGAGAGAGAGAGACAGAGAGAGAATCGTGTGGTGGAGGGGAAGGGCTCTGCCATTATGAGCCCTCCCTAGGTGGGCCACGTAATTATAATACATCATCAAGTGGGTCCCATACATGTGGGCCCATAGATCAAAATCAATGGTGGAGATCCCTTTTCTACAAAAAAATACAAGGTTTAGATGACCTTTACATAATGGAAAAATAAACATCATGATGGGGTCCATGAAGAATGGCCCCATCATGGGATAAACATATGAATTATGGTGGGCCATCGGCCACACCTAGGGTCCAAAGTGAGATCCATACCATTAATTGGTAGACCCAACTTGGCCCATCATCAAAACATAAATCTAATCCTATAAAACACCCACCGATTCTACTTCTTCTTGGATCTATGACAAGCTAAGCTCTTTGGGTTCAAATTTGATGGAATATGATGGAGATTGAAGGGCTAGGATGAGCGATGAGAGGGGTAGGAAGTAGTCCACACTTGGCTCTCTTAGAAGAGCTTGGATGTCCTCTCTTTGGGAATTGCTTAGAATGGAATGAGAAATGAGAGAGAGAGAGAGAGAGGAGTGGTGTGTAAGGGATGTGACATAGAAAGCATGGGTCTCATTGACTTTTGGGATGAGAGGAATGGGCTAAGCATGGGTTTCTTTGACTAGTTGGTGGGAGAGGTATGGGTGAGTGGTGGGTTGTACTTGACTCATGATTGATTGATTGATGGGATGGGTGGGATAAAGATTCTCTCAAAATCTACAATGCGTGACGTTTCTTCCCAATATATGTGGGCCCACAACTCCTAGCGTGGGTATCGCATCAGTGCACAAGTCGCGACTTTGGAACCGTGGTGACGGCGCGGTCGCTAGGGTACAAATCTTGAGTGGAGTTGACTTAGATCTACAGGATGCGACTTAGGGTCACACGCAATTGCCGACTACAGCTCCCGAGTCACCAAAATTCGACAGGGAGGATCGTGAAAGTCTAAGAACGGTACAGACTACGATACAAGCCTTACACCACAAGTTGTTGAGCTCGACTTCTTAGGGATCCTCGCTTTCGACCATCGCATCATCTATTGCCTTGGGGACTTTATCACCCTCCTTTTCTCCAACTCATGACGAAGTTAGAGGCAGCCAGCTTAGCGGCTCCCGAAACATGGGAGGGTGCCAACCTCGAGATTTCGATCTACCTACTTCTTCGGGAGTCAGTGGGTGCCTTAAATGGCTCAGGGAGCTCTATAGCTGCTCGACCCGATGCTTGTCTAGTCCCCTGGACAGGAAGAGATCGTAATTGCTCTAACATTTGTTTCATCAAGTTCATATTGTTATTCATTGCCTCAACTTGCTGCTCGAGGAATAAGAGTCATCCTCCCCGATTTCAGGAATCCTACATTGGTCCCACAAGCGTAGAATCAGCCTGAAGTTGGGAAGAGGAATCCCAGTGGTTGGCAGACTACTTGGTGGTGTGAGATCGGGTGCAGCGGTAGAGGTTGGAACTTTCTTTTTCCCTTTCGTCATTATTGAGTTTTGAGGGATATGAGAATGGATTTCGACAACGCTCCCACAAACGACACGCACCAAACTGTTGATGCAGTTTTCTAGTTAGCCTTCCCTGGACCTTCATGTACCTACACAAGGGACTAACAAAGGGGACCCTAGAATGATGCCGGCCTGGGATCTTGGATAGGTGTAGTTGGGATTACGTTAGAGCTAATAGTAGGTTGGTTGTGCCAACCTGGAATGATGTCGGCCTGGGGTTATGCTGACCTGAATCCTTCGACGAGTAGTTGAGCTTCTTTCAGTGTCAGACGAATTAGTGGATCTTTCGACCTGCTGATGCGAGACTGAGCGCGACCTCATTTCTTGCTTGGTCTGGGGTCAGAGGTTGGATTTTTGGTCGTATATGTTATCGTTCAATATGGAGAAATGCACAGAGTCTTGATGTGGCCTTTTCTTATTGGTCAGTCCATTTTTCCCATAACACGGACATCCTGCTATTGAGGCACCCAATGAGGTCTGAGTTCATATATTCAATCGGCTTTATCCGATCAGTTTATATGTATGTGAGAATGAAATCCTTCGTCATTTGTAAGTATCACATTACTTTTTTTTCCAATTCTAAAATGATACATTCTTGGATTTGACATTTATCTCCTAAGTATTTTTAATAGCAAAGGCTATGTCAAGTCGAATGTAGACTTGTAAATACATAATGTTTCCGACTGCTGATGTATATGCGATATCCTGCATTCCTTTTCCTTCAAGATTATTTTTAGGACATTGTAAGAGGCTAATCTTACTGCCATTGATGACGTGAATCTCTCCTTATGCAAAATTTTGCTTGTCGTATCTGCTAAGAATCCTTTTAATGTAGGTTTTTTACGACAATCTCAAAATACCTCCTGTTATGTTACGATATATCTCCATACCAATGACAAATGATACTTCACTATAATCTTTCATTTTGAAGTTCAGTGATAGAAATCTATTGACATCGTGCATCATCCCTTTATCATTGCATGCTAGAAGAATGTCATCAACATATAGCACTAAGAACTTGAACTTACTCCTATTAGTTTTCATGAATATATATTGATCAACAATGTTTTCTTTAAAACCATATAAAGAAATCACCTCAAGAAATTTCAAGTATCACTGATATAATGCTTTCTTCAACCCATATATTGATTTCTATAACTTACATGCCAGATGATTGGATCCATGGATCATAAAACCTTCTGCTCGTAACATATACATGTTCTCCTTTAGCTCTCTATTAAGAAATATGGTATTTATGTTTGTCTACTGAAATTCAAGATCATATTGAGCCAATAATGTCATAATAATCCTGAAAGAGTTCATTTTAAAAACTAGTGAGAGAATCAATTAAAAATTGATGCCTTTCTTTTGGATGAACCACTTATCCACTAACTGGGCTTTATATCTTTCAATTTTCCTTTGATGGTCATGCTTGGTTTTATAAACCCATTTACAACTAATCGATATAGCCCACTTTAAGTAAATCAGCTAAATCTTAGACGCCATTATCTTTCAAAGATTTTAGTTTATCTTCCATTGATTGATCCATTGAGTGGAATTACTACTTTCTTTGTATTGTTTGTAAGAATCAAGTTAATCTTCTACACCCATGTCAAACTTATGTTCATGAGGATACACAACATAATTGTTGAATAGCGTTAATTTTCTCTCCCTATGAAATATCCCTATTAACTTTTTTTAAAAAAATCAAATTATGAGTTTCTTCTATTGTGGAAGTATCTTGTTGAGCCTATAATCAATCTCCACTAAATCTTCATTTGCAGGTTGATGAACAAATTGATTGTCTCCTTTAACTGATATTAGTCCATTTACTCTTTGCTCCTAAAAAATAAAGTTTCTAAGTTGTGTATTACTTTCATCATCATCAATAATTTTGCAATCCCTTATTTAACTATCTTGGGGTATGAGCAGGACAATAAAAGTTAAATTCCTTTGACATTTTAGAATAACCGATAAAATAACCATTAATAGTCTTGGGGTCCAATTTTCTTTCCCATGAATTTATATCCTTACTTTATCGGGGCAATATCATACGTTGAGGTGATTTATACTTTGTTTCCATCCCATCGAAATTTCATATGGAATTTTACTAACAAACTCAGTCGAATTACAATTAAGTATACAAAACTGTATCTTTAATGCATCAACCCATAATCATTATAGAAGGGTAGAATTACTAATTATTACCTAAACATGTCCTTAAGGTCCTGTTTCATCTCTTAGGTACACCATTATGTTCTAGAGTACTATGGATAGTATACTAAACAACAATACTAATTTCTTTTATGAATCTAGTGAATGACCCTAAATTATATCATGATACGTCATATCTGCTATAGTACTCAACACCACAGTAAAATCTAACGACTTTAACCCTTTTATCAAGTTGATCTCGACCTCAACCTTAAAGATTTTAAATATATCCAGAGAATCTCATTTATCATTAGTAATTAGAGGTACACATAATAAGAATAATCACCTATAAATATGATAGAGTACTTTTATCCATTCTTAAAAGTCATAAGGAATGGATCACCAATATGTATGTATCACCTCTAAGAGATCAGTACTCCTAGTGGCACCCGGTTTTATTTTTTATTCTTGCCTACTTTTTTCTTATGTAATTTATACAAATGTAAATTCCATAAAGTCCAATGCACGTAAAATTCCTTCCTTAACAAGTCTTTCAATTCTCTAATGAAAAATTCAACTAAGTCGCTTGTGCCATAGCAACGAAGAATTCTACTTAATCATTTTTTATGCCAATATTTTACAACTCTTGATTGGAGGTATGAATTATTGAGGTCTAACTGATATATATTATTTGCTAATGAGTTAAGGCCAATGATATATGGACCACGTGACAACACAAACTTTTCATTCCCAAAATAGAATATATATCTTTTAGCGTCGAAACCCAATATGGAAATTAGACTGCACCATAGAGATGACATGTAAAATGTGTTGTCGAAGTCCAAATAATATCCTAACTTCAACTTTGATATATAGATCCCTACAACATTAACTTCAACCTGAACACCATTGGTCATGAGAACATAGCATTCTTTATTAATTGGTCAATTGTCACGCCCCAGACTCGGTAATCGGACCTCACAAGGAACTCGATGACCGATTCTGGCCGCGACAGGCTCCGTAGTACCCCATTCTCGGCTCCTGAGATAGGTTCCGATCCTGGGATCCTATAAGGAGGATTTTCATAACAATGTAATCATCTCCAATATGAGCATACCCAAGATCACAGCAAGTAAATTTGAAAATAACAAAGGCACACATCACAAAATCCACTATGAATTTGAACTTTTATAAGCTTATATTAGGTCCAAAAGGATATATATATAAGATAACAGAAGAAAGAAGGAAGAGAATCTGCAACACTGGGTCCTCAGATTGCACACCTATTCAAGCTCCGCTGCTAAGACGCCAACTTACGATCTCCTGTATGCATCAATCGTGCATAAGCATATAGAAAGCTTAGAGGATGATGAAAGTGTGTGACAATGGTACTCAGAAGAAGATAAAGAATACAAAAAGGAGTCACGATCAATACTAATACCACTAGCCTTACCAAGGCGATTATAAACATAAGAAGCTATACCAAGGTAGTATGATAATGTAAGAATCCATACCAAGGCGGTGCATTATGAGACTTACACAGCCAATGCAAATGCAATACGAAGTAATGCCAGTGCTCAAATCTAATCCACATATCAAGTACATTTTCATCATAAGGAAATCACTGGGGTCCATTACACTGCTGAATGACTGTCGCTCTACAGACCCTGCACAGTCAAACAAGCATAAGAGACCTCACTACCTGCCTGTGGACAACCAATCACAGTAAGGCCTGAAGGTAGCGGACCCATTCACGAGCTGGTCAGACTAAGCCTAACAATGCCCTCTTACATCAGGCGAGTAAGGCCACACCCCTATCCAACCGACTACACGACAGTGGGAGTCACGGCCTAATGTATAAGGCCCTCGTGCGCTCATATATACCACCCGGTCACGGCGCTGGAGTAGATCCTTGGTACCATGAAAGTTTTATGAATTTCACTCATGGGCATCCTATGCACCTGGTATGATCAAGTAACATTTTCAGTGTCCAAACATGGCCATCCACGATGTATCTGTGGAGGCTATAACCCTGATGAAGCAAGGACGATAATGCTCATATGCTATGCAATGCTAGATGCATGAATCACACAATCAACTATGCATCAATCCCAAGCATCCAACGTGCTCAAGAGGGGATACTACGGCCCTCGGGGAAAGTATCATGCAATGCCCAATGGCACAATATGACCACACACACATAGTGTCAACTAAGCATACAATGATGTACATGGGCCATGAAGATGGGTCTAGGCACATTATGCGGTGATATACAAAGTAGTACACTCCTATCCAAGAAGGGACCAAGACTAGGTATTTAGACAATATCCATAAGGAATCTCACCTCTAGTGGGGGCCCATTTACCTGGTATAACCCACGAGACTAAGTATACAAACTATCGGTCTAAGGGATATAGAAATGAGCCTACCAAGAGTCTAAGATGAGTATCCAATCACTCTTAAATACAACCAGGCCTAGAGGGGTCCATAATGAGGACATTTAACCACCATTCTCCAAAAAGGCATATCAATCATGAATGATGTGGATAGAAGGCCCAAGGCCTACATTAAAGATAAAAATAAATGTAACCAACCATATATATATATATATATATATATATATATATATATATATATATATATATATACTCCTCATAATAGGCCATAAAAAGATAAAATAACACTTTTAACAACATGGGCCCCAAGAGGGGAATTAAGGCCTAAGGCTCAATTCCCAATGGTCATAGAATCCATGCATTGAGTCAGACTTTGTGGGCAGCCCGCGTACACAATATACGACTAAATAAGTTTAAGTTTGGATGAAATGGGCCCAACTACATCAGCCCAATAACTTAACAATTTAAGTGGGCAACCAAGGGCCCAATACTATCATTATTTTAGCCCATAAGTCCATCAAAATGGTGGAAGTTGGCCCAATATACGGTTGGACTAATCTGGGACAACCCTGCCCACTCTGGGCCCATGGGATGCCCCAAAAATCTGATCTAAAATGGAGTCCTCATCTAATCACTAAAGGTGACCTAAAAGAATGCACTGATTAGGCCCAAAGATTATAAGGAAACATAAGCATGTAACACGTACACAAGTTCTCAATATGGTGGGCCCCACAGCCAAATAAAGTTTTAACCATAAAATTTTACATTTAAGGCCCTTTGATAAAATTATGGCCAGTTTAACTTCCTAGACCTGCTAAGGTTCAAAAATCTGTTAACTATGTAGAGATAGTCTCATGAAAGCCAACTATATTCGCTGAGGGACCCCACTAGATGGAGAGTGCAATATATTATGAAAAGATCAAGTGGGCCTGTTACTGGATTGTGAGTCCAGCAGTAATCCAAGAAAGAGAGTGCATCCATAATAGGGCGATCTAAGGCTTAGATGGCCTGGACCAAACATGCGTTAAGGTAGGTTCCACATACATACACATTAAGCCCTAAATAAATGGCTTAGGGTCCATGGTGGGCCTTTAACCATCCATAGAGAAACCCATGAGCCTACCTTAGGATCACCCAGGAGGACGTTCAACCTCAACTGGCTTCCAAGAGGTAGCCCGCCACTACTCATATAATATAAGGTCTAAAGCCCACACAATGCATGGCCTAATGGGACATATACTAAGCCCAACTCATAGGCCATATAGTGGACCCTCAAGTAAGGTTTGGGCCTAACCACAAAGGTTATAATTCCACATATTGTGGTGGGCTTCATGGGCAGCCCAGTAATTCATTTACATGGGTAAGTTTTACATTTAACACGAGTGAGCTGGGCCTCACTTTTGGCCTAAGTACAAGGTTAATTTAGTAGGCAACCAAGAGCCCAACTTCTTGCATATTATTGCCCTTAAGCCCATCACAATAGATGAGAGAGTATAGCCCTAAGATCAATGGGCCTATCCAAAAGAACTATGTCCACAAGGCGTAATCACTACCACAAAAAGGGCGGCTATGCATATACGATATTACATAATGGGCCCAAAATAAAAGTCATCCAATTCCTACATTATGATGGATTTAAGGGCAGCCCATAAGTCCAAGAATACACAAGGGTGAGACCTATACCGACAGGGTGGGCCTTGCCTCATCAGATAGAGACTTAACAAGGCCCTCCACAATATGCATTTATGTGGGCTTTGCAAGTCAACCCACAATTAAACACTTCATGAGGGCATCAAGGCCCATTAATATACATGATCAGCTTATAGACAGCCCATTGGGCTCGTAAATCAATAAGGTCAGCCCTTGCACAATCTTGGGCTCAAGAAAGAAGTTCTCAGCCCATTGAGCCTATAAAACTATTAAAAATTCTGGTTAAGGCTAGCCCACAAAACCACCACAAAGGTGGGCCTCAAGGGGGCACTCATTAAGCCCAAAATGTCTAAGGAAGGAAAGCAAGGAGTGTGTGCAATACTCTCTCAAATCTAGTGTGCCACAATAGTTCCTAAACAATCAATCATGTAGTAAATTTTGACCCCTTGCTGGAATTCCAGCCCATCCATTTCCTTGGCCTGCTGGAGTCCAGAAATTTATTTAATTTAGATGGGTTATTGACCCATGGTGATCCATATATATCACAATGGGACCCACCAGATAAACGAGAGATATGCAACACTTCCTTCAAGTGGGCCATGCCATTAGAATGCAGGCCCAGCAACCCAAAGTAGGGGCGTGCCTGGGTATTTGGCCCAAAACTGATACAAATTGCAGGCCACACCACGGC
The DNA here is from genome assembly GCA_037074715.1 of Magnolia kwangsiensis. Taxonomy (NCBI): domain Eukaryota; kingdom Viridiplantae; phylum Streptophyta; class Magnoliopsida; order Magnoliales; family Magnoliaceae; genus Magnolia; species Magnolia kwangsiensis. The sequence continues at coordinate 18,484,758 of CM073587.1, read as the reverse complement.
CAGTACAGAGCACTAATGACCCTAAAAATTTATAGGGTGGTCCTTCCATGGGTAGTACACACCTCCATAAAATTTTATAATTTTTAGACGTCTAAAAATATTTTAATTAATTCAAATAATACAATCTATCCTAAAACTCGGACTGATCTGGACACTATATTATAGTGGGCCGGTCCAGCCACCACCATGGTATGTACAGGTGTCCAATGGCTCCAAAAATTTTCATGTAGGTCCTAACATGAGTATAACACATCCCTGTAAATATTTATAATTTTTAGACACTCAAAATTATTTTAATAAATTTTAAGAATATAATCTATTCAGGGTGAACTATTGCTGGAATGTAACTGTCCTAAATTTGGGCCATCCAATGGGTGGGTTCTGGGCCTCCTAAATTTATGAAATTTGGACTGAAGGTCTCTAATCAAGCCTAAATCAATATGGGACCCAGAAATATGGCCTACCTTCTAAGAAAAATATTTTTAAAACTTTATTTTTATGGAACTATACTACTGGACTACACTGCAGAATTTTTCTGGCAGTCCACTATGTTGGCCCACCTGTTTGGATGCCCAAATGGGATCCATTAGCCTTAAAATTTTGCATGTATGTCTTACCATGGGTGGGCCACATCACTGAAAAATTTTAGTATTTTTTAGGGAGTATAAATATTTTATTTATTTCATACAAATTATGGACAGTAAGGTCCAGATTTTATTTTCCTGCTGCAGCAATGCTGCTGTCTCTGACTTGTGTACCCCATTAGAGTGGGCTCAGGTCTGCCAAATTTTGGAGAAATGCAAGGCCAACATTTCTGTATAAGTATAAAATAATGTGGGATCCACGAAGGTGGTCCACCATTTCAAAAACCTGCTAACATTTATATTTTTCAGTAAGCAGAGTGGCTGGACAGTCCAAAAAATTTGGACCGTCCACCCTCCTTGGCCCACCCTTTTGGGTGATCAAACAGGGACGGATGAGGGTGAGATTTAACATACTCTTAGGTGGGATCCACACCTCAAAGAAAATTCTAAGAAATTAGGAAAAAAGAAGCCACAAACAATGCCTACAACCCATACATTACAGCATAAAAGAAACAATTTCAGCAATTTGGACAGCAGCATGTAATAGAAAGAATTAAAATATAAACATTATTTTTCATGGGATTTAACCCTAGGAATTTGTATGGTGGACCACCCCAGTGGGCCCCACAGATGTCCAGACCTTCCTCATCATCAAATACCCCTTGCATTACCCCATTTAGGTAGATTTTGGGGCCACATGTCTAAGGATAGACCGCTATGGGCATTCAAGCTTCATGGTTGGTCTCAATTTTTGTTGGCCTACAAGGTGGGCCACACATGTAAGATCAGAATTCTATCATAAATAAAAATAAAGAATCGACCACAAGAGGAGGGGTTCCGTCACATTGAGACCCTCCCCTTCATCAATCACACCATACATTCCTTCTATTCATATGCTACAACAAAGATCCACCACATGCATGTCTTAGATTCAAGATAAACGGTTTGGATGTCATCCCACCCATGATTAGGTATAGATGACCTATCATGCTATGGAATCCAAGTAATCCTCCATGATGGGGGCCCATAGAGGGAAAACCCCATGCATGCATCAAATAGGCCATTTGGCCACAACTAAAGGATGATGTAGGATCTCCACCATTGATTGGTGGGTCCTAAACATCCCATATAAAAAGAAAAGACGTCTAAGAATATGAGAATAGAAATCCTATATCCTAGGATAAACTCACCTCAAAGCTTGTCCTTCTTCTTCCATACTTGGGTTCTATAGCTCCAAGGGAGATGGATCAATGGTTGGGATGGGTTTTTGTAACACCCTGGAAATCGGGGGTCGTGTATAAACTCAACTCCCGAGTTCCAGACCGTCACTTATGCAACAAAAATGGTTATGATTCAATGTTGTCTGATTTAAAGCATTCACATGAGTAAAAGTATACCAAAACTGCAATTCATACTTCAGATCCAGTGATAAAAGCAAGCGGAAGACTAAACAATGTATATATCACTGTATGGAAAAACAAAGTAATCTCATCTGTCTCCAAAGTATGACTACATCTCTGAGTTTCATGTACATATACATAACAAAAGAATAATGTTCAAAAAGGAAAGTCCCACTGATGTCCCCTCGATCCAGGTCGCCTACGGGAAGCCGTCATGATACTGCATATACGAGAACTCATCCTGGTCCTCTTCAATCTCCGGTTCCACCTCCTGGATCTCGTCCTCACCTGCAGCTACAACAGGGTCTGGTGGGTGTTGCAAACACCATCCTGTAACGTGGGAATGAGTGATCAACTCAGTGGAATCATAGAGCAAAGATTAGCATGTTCACAATTCAATCACGCGATAATAGTAAAGCAGTAAATCAGACAATCCTAATACTGTTGTTAATGCAAGATGATATGACGTGATGTATGCCCTCACCGACGATCACCCTCATGCGGCAACATCTTACGACCGTGGCATGCCACACTCCCTAGAGTGCTCCACATCTTCCAGGCACATGCAATGCTATGGTGATATGATCTCCAAGTTGTTATTAGTCCATTCAAACAGCAGGATTGGGAAACTAAGGTACTTCCCTTGTATCAATCCCAACACAGATCCTGTCTAGGGTCGTCACTCCTAGTAATCTCATACGATGTATATTTCGTAGGTCACTGCAAGGGCTGCCAGGGCTGTTGCTCGCACTCGTTGCACCGCTCCCCCATCACCTTATCAATACAGGCCTACCGTACTCTATTGCAACGGAAGGGTCGTCGCCTCCCGTGGACTCAGAATACGCTCGCGGTCACTACAAAGGGCTCGTCGCCTGATCAGTGTAGGCCGACAGCTAGAATATAGTGTCCCATACCACCATAATCTGCTCACGAGTTTAGGTGCTCACTGGTCACTACGGGGAAGTTTGTAGCCCCAGCGTAGGCCGACAGCTCGACCACGGTGTCCCATACCACCATGCCCGGCTCATGAGTCTTCGTGGATCAAGGTACCATGGTTAACAGGGTTTACAGTGGTAAGTTCAGTACCCTAGGTTCAAGCAGTTATGACACATACAAGGTGAACATACATCGGTCAGTCGGGTTACTTGACGTGCTCGACTAGCGCGATCGCATCTCAAGTCGAACGACATGAAGTGTGTAAAACACTTCGCGTGGCCTAACCACTGCCGCCAACTCTCAACACGAATCACGTTCATCGACGCGTCGTTCGTGGCTATGACCAGTCAGCCACGAATTCGCTCCGTTACCGACTGCCTGGACTAAGTCAAGTCCCACACATCTATGAAATTTCATTAACACTATATATAAAGGTATTGGAATTGAAATACATCATGTGAGCATGTTAGCACATGTTATAACATTCAACTTAAGCAAATCTTCAAGGCATACTTTCTATGCATGTAATGCAATCATGCATAAGGTCAACATGTAGGAAATCATTTAGGTCAGCATATTAATCATGAAATCAATCTCAAACTACTACATAACATCATTCAATTCAATACATACTAATACAAGCATTTATACAAACACATACACTACACACTTAAGTCCACATATAGTATGTCGACCCAAAGTGCGCAACTTGGCGAATCTCTTCGCCAAACTGATTATGCAAGCATTCCTAACTCTCTAATGCGGCGACAAACCATGTCAATCACGTCAGCAAAATATGCACGTAGACCGTACTTCCTACAAATGACTAAAATGCCCTAAATCTCATATTCTTCGTTAATTTACGAAACAGGAAACAGAGAGCATGTTGTACATGTCAAACGGCGATGCCGTCGATAATCTACTATTAAACGACATTGAAAGCGTTGTAAACCGTCAATCAAAGCGTCTAAAATCCTCACCTAATCTCTTACGGTCGCGGGATTTTGAACGGAGCGTGTACGCTTCGTCTACGGCTGTAAGAGAACCTGATTTATGGATTACGTTAGCTAACATGCCATGAATCTACGTAAACCCTAAATCAGCAAGTTTTTGGGATTATTTTATACCTGAAAAGTGGAGAAATCACCAGCCAGGTGATTGGAATGAAGTGTTGAAGCAGTAACTGTCAGGGGCTCGAAAGCGGGAAAAATCTCCTCTTCCCTTTCTCTCAAACTCTCTCTCTTTTTCTCTAGGGTTTGTGAATTTCGGATGGGGAGGAGAAATGAGGGTTTCAACCCCTTTTATAAGCCTGAAATTGCCAGAAATAGGCTCCGGGACGAAGTTTACTTGATGCCTATCCATTTTGGGGCTGTTTCGGTCCAAAAACGGCTTTCTGGTGGTCCCCTGGTCTATTGCGATCAGACTTAAGCTCATGTGTACCAGATGTACCTCGTATTAAGTTTTCAGTCTGGCAGGGTTCGCAGATCGCACGTGGCGGACCAGTTTCAGTTCAGCGGTCACCGCACATAGATCAGGGCTGAAAGTCTCATGATAATAAATAGAAATTTTTCCTGATCCGAGGGTGTAATCTGGATGAATTCTGACGGTCAGAACGCTTAATACTGACGCATCAAGTCGTGTGCCAGATTTGAATTTGAAATTCCAAATTCGTCCCTATTCGCGGTCGCTTCAGTCCGGGTTCAACGAAATCGTCTGTGATTATCGGTTTGACTTGATTTTCGAGATGATTGTCAAGTCCAGCTGGGCGGTTCTAACGGTCTAAGATAGGAGGTATCAGACCTTCGACGCGCGGTCTAAATCCAATACAAAAGTTCAATGTGGTCCAGAGGACAAACCTGCTTAGAGTTTGATTCAAGGTTATAGAGTATTGTAGAGTTATCTGTTCTACTCGATTTGGGTCTTGTAGAACGTATTTAAAGTGATCAGGGACTATTTCCCAGCTACTCTAGCGTTGCGCTAGCTAACTTACGCTTAATTTCCATGGAAATTATTTCTACGCGATTTCGGGTCGAATTGGTACTCGAACCCAAGTACGGATTTTTCACGGGCGTTATAGTTTTTGAGGGTTAGATGAGGAAGGAGAGGGAAGAAATGTGGCTGGAATTTTCAGCAATGTAGGATGTTTTGGAGGTTCTAGCAAAGGGAGAAGAGAAAATGAAAAGAAAAAGAGGGAAGGGAGAGAGATGTAGCATGAGAGAAATGGTGAATTTCTAGAAAGATGGAGGCATGCTTGCCTTGGTTAGAGAAGAATGATGTTTGTTATAGGAAGATACAACCAAAGTTATACGGTTGGTAGGTTTTCTAGGCTTGTGGGTAGTGTTTAGAGGTAGGTGGTGTAGGAATAGGGCTTAGGTAGTGTGTGTGTGTGTGTGTAGTGTGTGTTGAAAATAGTGCTAAGAGATGGAACTTATCTAGATATCCATGCACACTATCCCTAGGTGGACCATATGACCATGATCAAGGGTCAAAAATTGCTCAGCCTACATCTTTTGATAGAAACGTCGGATTTACGCATGAGATGTGGCGTTGGAACCGTGGCGACGATGCGGTCGCAATGGCATACTTTTCAACTCGATCTGAGTCGGGTCTTCATGACTGGACTTACGAATGACCGCAAACACTATCCAAGGGTCACGGGTCACCGGGATTCGACCGGTAGGACCGCGGGACTAAGATGGATGGAATGCATACTCACACACACATGCACACATACGAACTCAGGTCGGGTCTCACATCAATGACTCTTAATGAACGTATGCATGGAATTGGAAACACTAGTCGTGGCGATTGAATAAATTTACAACGAATTATCAAGTGCATCAATTAAATTTGATTCTAAGCATATAAAAATTTTCTATATTTGATTTGTTAGTAGTTTCTCTTTCATCTTTGTGACCTTAAATACTTATATAAGAGTGAATAATACTAAGATTTCAATGAAACCGGGACCTAAACTATTTTAAAGATATCATGCATATTTATTTTCAAGAAAGATTCAAAACTCAGAGTATACTTCTAAGCCAATTTGGTGCAAAGTGTGTTAAATGGTGAGATGAATGTTGCGCTATGCAAATGTTATGGCTAGATGAAGCTTGATTAAAAAGAGTTGGGTGGAAGATAGTATCATAAGGATCGTATTAAGTGGCTTGAAATGAACTTAGGTCAGTTCAAGAGACTGGTGTTAGGGCTAGACCTAGGCTAGGCTCTCTTCGTCACTCTCACTCTCCTTGGTGGGGAAGGGTAAAGGGGTTTAGGATGCTTTTAAATTGGTAATGAATGGTAAGGGACGCTTTTTGAGGATCTTGAAATGTGAAGGGAATGGGGGAGTATTTATAGCCCTTTGGCCCAATTTTTTGGTAATTCCTGTAAAGTTTGAGGTTAAAAGGGTTTTAGATGGCTGAGATTTGAGATTGTCATGTGAAAAAATCTCACTTGTTGGTTTGGATGACATAAAGTGTACTTTTGGCTCAAGAGAGAGGCATCGAAGTAAATTCACACATACATGAAATGTGTAGGGAGGACAACTGCACACGAGTTGGCAGTTGACCAAAGTACGGCCAATGCCACATGGCGAGTGGAACCTTGGGTGTTGCTCATCCTTCATTTTTTCTTCAGCTTAAAAGGGAGTCTCCTTCTATACACGTGGACAACTTTGGTTGTCCGATGCTTCTTTTTTGTCTCCCATTTCCTCCGAATTGGTCTTTGGAATGAGTTTGGATCAAAATGAATTTATGGACTTGATTTGACAAGGTGAGTTAATTGGATAGGTTATGTGGGCTGACGAGGTAAGTTGACTCGGTGCGTTGACTATAGGATAGGTTTTTCCTAGAGTTTGGGTTCGAGACCAGGTTTAGGGTTATGCCGAGTTACTACGACTAAGTTAACTGGGTTTTAAGGTTTTTAGGATTTGAGTTTGGTTTAAAGTTAAGGGTGTGGATTGGGGCTTGGCTTGGGGTTAAGGGTATGGACTAGGGTTTGGCTTAAGGTTAAGGGTATGGATTGGGGTTTCCGTTCAATCAAGCTTATCCGTTCAAGGTGGGGTGTCTACAAGTGTACACAAATATTTTATTATTTTTATGGATGACTACTCTCATTTTAGATACCTTTATCTTATAAACAAAAAATCAAATCCCCTAGATGCTTTTAAAATCTATAAGGTTGAAGTTGAAAATCAACTCGATAAGAAGATTAAAGTCGTTAGGTTTGACCGTGGTGGTGAATACTATGCAGATACGATGAATCAAGTCATAATCCAGGACCATTCTCTAAATACCTACAAGATTATGTCATTATCGTCCAATACACCATGCTTAGAACTCTGGAACATAATTATAACGCCCATGAAAAATCCGTACTTGGGCTCGAGTACCAACTCGACCCGGAATCGCGTAGAATTAATTTCTATGGAAATTAAGCGTAAGTTAGCTAGCACAACGCTAGAGTAGCTGGGAAATAGTCCCTGATCACTTTAAATACATTCTACAAGACCCAAATCGAGTAGAACAAATGACTCTATAATACTCTATAACCTCAGATCAAACTCTAAGCAGGTTTGGTCTCTAGACCTCTTTGAACTTTTGTATTGGATCTAGACCGCATGTCGAAATTCCGATACTTCCTATCTAAGACCGTTAGAACCGCCTTACTGGACTTGACGCTCATTTCGAAAATCAAGTCAAACCGACAATCACAGGCTATTTCATTGAGCCCGGACTGAAGAGAGTGCGAATAGGGACAGAATTGGAATTTTAAATTCAAATTTGGCACACGACTTGACGCGTCAGTATTAAGCATTCTGACCATCAGAATTCATCCAGATTACACCCTCGGATCAGGAAAAATTTCTATTTTATATCATGTGACTTTCAGCCCTGATCTACGTGCGGTGACCGCTGAACTGAAACTGGTCCGCCACGTGCGATCTGCGAACCCTGCCAGACTGAAAACTTAATACGTGCTATATCTGGTATGCATAAGCTTAAGTCCGATCGCATTCGACTAGGGGACCACCAGAAAGCATCTTTTGGACCGAAACAGCCCCGAAATGGATATGCAATAAGTAAACTTCGTTCCGGAGCCTGTTTCCGGCATTTTTAAGCTTATAAAAGGGGTTGAAACCCTCATTCCTCTCTCCCATCCGAAAATTGCAAAACCTAGATTTGGGAGAGAGAAAAGGAGAGATTTTGAGAGAGAAAGTGGGAGGATTTTTCCCGCCTCCGTGCTGCTACTTTCACGTGCTACAGCAACACTTCCTGATCACCTGGCCGGTGATTTCTCCACTTTATCAGGTATGAAACAACCCTAGAACTTGCTGATTTAGGGTTTACTTAGATTCATAGCGTGTTAGCTAACGTAACTCGTAAAATAGGTTCTCCTACTGCCGTAGACGAAGCGTACACGCTCCGTTCAAAATCACGCATCCGTAAGACATAAGGTGAGGATTTTAGACGCTTTGATTGATGGTTTACAACGCTTTCAATGTCGTTTACTAGTAGATTATTGACGGCATCACCGTTTGACATGTACAACATGCTCTCCGTTTCCTGTTTCGTAAGTTAACGAAGAATATGAGATTTAGGGCATTTTAGTCATTTGTAGGAAGTACGGTTTATACTCATATTTTGCTGACGTGATTGACATGGTTTGTTATCGCATTAGGAAGTTAGTAATGCGTGCAAAATTAGTTTGGCGAAGAGATTCGCCTAGTTGCACACTTTGGGTCGACATACTACATGTAGACTTAAGTGTGTAGTGTATGTGTTTGTATAAATATTTGTATTAGTATGTATTGAATTAAATGATGTTATGAGATAGTTTGAGATTGATTTCTCAATTAATATGTTGACCTAAATGATTTCCTACATGTTGACTATATGCATGATTTCATTACCTGCGTGGAATATATGTGCTTGAAGATTTGCTTAAGTTGAATGTTATAACATGTGTTAACATGCTCACATGATTGTATTTCAATTCCAATACTCTTACATCAATTGCTGATGTGATTCCATAAGTGTTTGGGAATAGACTTAGTCCAGGCAGTCGGTAACCGAGCGAATCCGTGCCTGTCTGGTTATAGTCACGAACGACGCGTCGATGAACGCGATTCGTGTTTGGAGTCGGCGGCAGTGGTTAGGCCACGCGAAGTGTTTTACGCACTTCATGTCGTTCGACTTGAGATGTGATCGCGCTAGTCGAGCCCGTCAAGTAACCCGACTGGCCGATGTATGTTCACCTTGTATGAGTCATAACTGCTTGAACCTAGGGTACTGAACTTACCATTGTAAACCCTGTTAACCATGGTACCTTGATCCACGAAGACTCATGAGCCGGGCATGGTGGTATGGGACACCGTGGTCGAGCTGTCGGCCTATGCTGGGGCCACAAACCTCCCCGTAGTAACCAGTGAGCACCTAGACTCGTGAGCAGATTATGGTGGTATGGGACACTATATTCTAGCTGTCGGCCTACACTGATCAGGCGACGAGTCCTTTGTAGTGACCGCGAGCGTATTCTAAGTCCACGGGAGGCGACGACCCTTCCGTTGCAGTAGAGTACAGTAGGCCTGTATTGATAAGGTGATGGGGGAGCGGTGCAATGAGTGCAAGCAATAGCCCTGGCAGCCCTTGCAGTGACCTACGAAATATACATCGTATGAGATTACTAGGAGTGACGACTCTAGACAGGATCTGTGTTGGGATTGATACAAGGGAAGTACCTTAGTTTCCCAATCTTGCTGTTTGAATGGACTAATAACAACTTGGAAATCATATCTCCATAGCATTGCATGTGCCTGGAAGATGTGGAGCACTTTAAGGAGTGTGGCATGCCGTGGTCGTAAGATGTTGCCGTATGAGGAAGATCGTCGGTGAGGGCATACATCACGTCATGTCATCTTGCATTAACAACAGTTTTAGGATTGTCTGATTTACTGCTTTACTATTATCGCATGATTGAATTGTGAACATGCTAATCTTTGCTCTATGATTCCACTGAGTTGATCACTCACTCCCACGTTACGGGATGGTGTTTGCAACACCCACTAGACCCTGTTGTAGATGCAGGTGAGGCTGAGATCTAAGAGGCAGAGCCAGACTTCGACGAGGACCAGGACGAGTTCTCGTACATGCAGTATCACGATGGCTTCGCGTAGGCGACCTGGATCGAGGGGACTTCAGTGGGACCATTTTGGTCATTTACTTTTGTTCATGTAAATGCAGTATCACGATGGCTTCACGATGGCTTCGCGTAGGGGACCTGGAACTCGGGAGTTGAGTTTATACACGACCCCCGATTTTCTGGGTGTTACAAGTTGGTATCAGAGCATGAATAAAAGTATACTGGGCCTGGGTTATGGTCTCGCGACGTACGCTGTCGCTTCCTTTGACTTAGGTGGGTGCGAGAAGGGTTTAGAAACACTTCTAAGATTGCAGATTCGCCGATAGGCGACGTCTATTCGAATCGATCGCACGATCGAGTCTATAACGCATCTCGGGTCGCGTAAAGTAACCTGAATAGCTTCTAAGCCGTAGGAAGTCAGGTTGAGATGTCCTATGAATGATTTTAAACCCGTAAAAGTAAATTCTTGGGCCGTGGGATGACCACGACTCCTGTAATCAATCGTCAGGGCTTAAAAACCCCGTTTCACCAAAAATCTTCAAAATTCTTCCTTTCACCACTCAAATCTTCATTTATTTCTTATCCAAATCATGTTAGGCATCAAAATGTAAAAATAACACAAAATAATACTTTCACAAAATTTTATAGTGAATAGTAAAATTTCATGAAAAATGGCCATAAGGTCATTCTAACTTCACTTTCTTTAGCTAATAAGAGTCTAGATGGATGTACTAGCTCCTTCTACCCTAAATTCATATGCTGCATCATAGGGTTTGGTATTCGGTATTGCGGAATGGTCCCGGAAAGCCCCAAACATATGTTTGGGCTCACATAGGCCAAAATACCATGAACTAGGGGTCGAACCATATAGATTTGGGGCCCTTGGACCATAGGGGACCGAACCCATCCGGCCCCACCAACCGGATGCATCACCGGTCGGTGAAGCATCGCCGTACAGGTGGGCCCCATTGAGGTGCTTTTCGGGCGCACGCCCTTAAATGGCATGTATACCCTCCCCATAGGTCTCCCGTCCCATGAAAACTCCCAAATCACACCCTTCATTCACAAACAGCCCTCCCCATAGCCCTATTTTCATTTTTCAGCAACCACCCCCAAATTTTATAATTCCAAATCACTTCTAAATCCCTCCTTGGCCAAAACCGACCATCATCCATCACTTCTTTAGAGTTGGCAGCCCTTCCTCTTAAAGATTCCATCATTTGGAGCTCCAAAAACCCCCAAATCGAGCTGAAATCATGAGGTGCTCCATTCCACTTTTTCATTTCCATTTCTCCTTGAAAATACATCCTTGGGAAGCTTGAAGCATCCCTCTACAACGCCTAGATCTCCTTTTTTCAGATTGGACAGCCACTTCTCTGCATTTTCTGCATTTTCTATGGCTTTCGTAGAAGCCATTTTGGACCTTTTATCACTCTCATCCATCATATCTTTGATGGGTAAAAGGAAAACCACAACAGACGAGGCTGGGCCAAGCCACCCTGCTCAATCGAGAAGACCGCGGGGTGGTGCCGCAAGTTCAAGCGCCGCCGCAGGTCCAATTGCAGCCCTAGAGTGCCGTACAAAGCGGAATTTGGATCCCCATGCTCACCTTGGGCAAGTAATTCTATCAGAGATGCCTCATGGCCAATACACTGATCGCAAAGTGTTATTTGAGGCGAACGTGGAAGGGTGACTGTTTGGTAAATTTTTGTTGTTCGAGCGCATTGAAGCTGCGTATTGGGGTCCGATCTTTGAAGCTCGCGCTCGTGCTAATGTGAGCACCATTCGTCCCTTCTACGCTAGTATCCAGAATCCTACCTTGGAGCCATTGCAGTTTAAAATCCTTTTTGGTAGAGATCGGATGGCTACGATTGATGTGCAACTGATTGTGCGACTTCTAAACGTGCCTCTTAGTGATGTTCATCCTAGTGAGAAGAATCTGAGGAGTAGGCGTGAACGAGATCGCCGCACAAGGTTTCTGTGCTGTAAGTTGGTTCCATGGCAGCCTAATAATAGTCTTAAGGCAACGTACATGTCTGATGATTTGCGCCTACTGCACCATATCTGCACGTACAATGTGTATCCCAGGTTGACGAATCGCATTGAATGTACACGCCTTATGGTTGATTTCTTGTACCTGGTGGCCCAGGGAGAGAACGTATGCATGGCTACTTTCATCTTACGACAAATAATCCTCATAGCCAAGTCAAGAAGAACATCCGAATCGCTTCCTTTTGGCCGACTGATTTGCAAGATTGCGCTTGAGTTTGCTTACAGACTTGGGCCAGAATTGCCAGTTTCGATTCATACCATTGATGAGTCGACTATGGTCAAGATGAAGATAAGGTCGCAGTATCGTGAAAATCAGCTTGAGGAGGACAGCGAAGATGACTTTGATGATGAGGAAGATCAAAGCGAAGAAGAACCTGAAGCAAAGGTTCAGGAAGAAGCTCATGAAGAGGCAGAAGAGGAGGCTCAGGATACAGATGAGAGGCCTCCTCCTTCTGCGCAGGCCATTATCAACGATCGCATTGCTCGGATGGAGGAGATTCAGACCGCTTTACGAAGGGAAGTTCAAGAACTTCGCGCAGAAGTCACAGATGCCAAGGCCGTTACAAAGAAGAAATTTGGCAAGGTGACTTGCACCTTGAAGGCGATCCTGTGTTGCTTACAGGATAAGGGTGCTCCTCCTCCATCCCCAGACTCTGACTAGCGATGCGACCTTTGATGTAGTTGTCAGTAGTTAGTCATTTCCTGCTTTATGTGTGTAAGCCTGTTAGGGCTAGTGCTTTGCTTATGTTTCTATTGCAATTTTAACTGTCTTAGTTCCCATGTATTTCTGTCATGATGATTGTAAGGATATATCCCTTGTATTGTGACAATTTTGATTAAATGGAATGCATGGAATGCCTTTGACTCCTTGTGTGAATGATTGCGGTGTATTTGTGCAATTGAGACTGACAAGGTTGCGCCCTATTTTGAATATAGGGAATGTCGCCTAAGTCTACGTGGAGCACGACTCGTCTTGCACTGACTGAGCATATGGATCAGACTCCTTCGCAGTCTGGCACCCATGCGGACCCTACTGTGGGCCCGATTCCTGAGACAGTTCGTGCATCTCAGCCTGCTACTGGTCCTACAGTTGGACCACCGCCATTTACACCGTCAGTCAGAGAGCCATATCATGAATCTACTTTGACATAACATCTGCCACAACCTGCTCCACCTCCTGACAGATTTGAGCAGATGTTGGCTATGATGCAGCAGCAGCAGCAGCTTCTGACTACCATCGTAGGGACATTAGCACAGGGTGGGGGTGTGGCTCCACCTGCACCACCTGCGCATCCAGCTGAGGATGCCTATACATATGCCCAGGATGAGGGCATGGCTCATCCTGCGCCTCCTGCTTACCCTGCGGGGAATCCCGCCGATACACGGGGCCTATTAGAGCGATTTCAGCGCTTACGGCCTCCCGCTTTCATGGGTTCTCACAGACCCGAGGAGGCTGAGTACTGGATCGACCGTGTGTCGAAGATTTTGCGGATGCTTCATTGCACAGAGGCCGAGCAGGTAGAGCTGGCTACATTTTTATTTGAGCGTGAGGCCAGCCTGTGGTGGGATAGCGTACTGCGGACTGTTGCCGCCGACTTTGCATGGACATGGGCAGCATTTGAGTTCCGCTTCCATGAGAAGTATTATCCCCAGACTTACAGGCATGACAGGGAGAATGAGTTTCTCCGCCTCAGACAGGAAGCCATGACAGTTACAGAGTATGAGCATCGGTTCATGGAGTTGGGCAGATACGTCCCGACGATTTTGGCTGATGAGCAGATGCACATACTGTGCTTTTTGGAGGGTTTGCGACCGGACATTCGGTCGAAGATGTGCTGTGTGACCATTCCTTCATATGCGGAGTTGATTCACATGTCCATGCGGGTAGAGCAGGATGTGGATCGACTTGCGTGATCTCGTGGCCCTGTTGCTTCTAGGCCGCGACCAGACATGCAGGACAGGCCCCTCGGGGGTAAGAGGCCTCGTATTGATCCTCCTACTAGGACTACAACGCCTGTACCACCATTTCGGTGCCCTGATTTGACATGCACATACTGTGAGAGGATAGGCCACTTGGCGCAGAGCTGTTTCTCTCGGATGCGGGACAGCGGGTTCTCACCGCCGCAGAAGATTGACCGTGCTCGTTCACAGGCGATATCTGCACCGCCTCTACGGTTAACTCCTGCGCACCCTTCTTTCAGACCTCCGGTATCGCAGATCAGACAGCCTCCACGGCCCTTGACACAGCGGCCGAACCGGCCACAGCAGGTTAAGGTTCATGCATTGACAGCTGAGGCAGCTGCGACACCGACCCTTCAGCATTCAGCCTTCGAGGTCACAGCCCATATTGGAGGTACTCCTATTCTTGTGATGGTGGACACTGGTTCCATGATTTCTTTGATATCGGGTGCTGTAGTCAGGCGTCTTGGGTTACAGACTATCACTATGGATAGCGTGTAGGTCTTTGCAGCTCATGGGAATTTTTCGGATGTTACCTAGATGTGTGAGGGTTGTTTAGTTGATCTGGGAGGCAGGAAGATGGCTCTTGATCTTGTCGTCGATCCCTCGCTCGTTTATCTCGACGTCATTCTTGGCATGGACTGGTTGACTGCTGGGAGGGCCGAGATTGACTGCGAGGCTCGTATGGTGACGGTGTACGAGCCTGAGGGCACGCCTTTCACGTTTTCAGTGTAGGTAAATCTTCCTTTCCGCATACTTAGTTACGCCACTTTATTGCGCGACGCTGGTGTCCAGATACTCGAGCATGTGTCAGTCGTTTCCGAGTTCGGGGATCTGTTCAGGAAGATCCCTGGTTTGCCGCCCCGACGTGAGATCGATTTCACTATCGATCTGGTTCCTGGTTCTACACCCGTCTCACTGCCGACGTATCGCATGGTGCCATGTGAGATGGAGGAGTTGAGGACGCAGATTGATGGTCTGCTAGAGCTTGGCCTTATACGGCCTAGTGTGTCTCCTTAGGGAGCACCGGTCTTGGTCGTGAGGAAGAAGGACGGTTCGATGCGATTGTGTATTGATTATCGCAGGCTGAACCAGGTTACGGTGAAGAACAAGTATCCTTTATCCAGGATCGATGACTTATTTGATCAGTTGAGAGGAGCGCAGTACTTCTCGAAGATTGATCTTCAGTCTGGATATCATCAGTTACGCGTCAGGGATGAGGACGTGCAGAAGACAGCGTTCAGGACCAGTTTTGGCCACTACGAGTTCCTCGTGATGTCGTTCGGTCTCACGAACGCACCAACCGTGTTCATGGATCTGATGAACCGGGTATTTCGGCCTTTCCTCTATCGATTCGTCGTTTTTTTCATTGATGACATTTTGGTGTACTCTAGGAGTCGAAAGGAGCATGAGGAGCACTTACGTTTGGTCCTGGATACGCTCAGACAGCATCAGTTGTTCGCACAGTACAAGAAGTGCGACTTCTGGAAGCAGGAGGTGAAGTTTCTGGGACACGTGGTGTCCAAGGATGGCATGGCAGTTGACCTGTCTAAGGTAGCTGCGGTGCAGGAATGGGAGCAGCCTGGTTCTGTCACTGAGGTGAGGAGCTTCTTGGGATTCGCTGGCTACTATCGGCGCTTCATTCAGGACTTCTCGAAGATTGCGAGACCCTTATCTCAGTTGACACGGAAGGACGTGAAGTTTGCCTGGAACGATAAGGCTGAGTCAGCTTTTCAGGAGCTGAAGGACAGACTTACGTCCGCCCCTGTGCTAGTATTGCCAGAGCAAGGGGTTAGATACACTATATACACTGACGCGTCTAGCGTTGGTTTGGGTTGTGTCCTTATGCAGAGGGACAGGGTAATTTCGTATGCCTCGAGATAATTAAGGAAGCACGAGGAGAATTACCCTACACACGACCTAGAGTTGGCAGCCGTGATATTCGCACTGAGACTCTGGAGACATTACCTCTACGGAGAGGAGTTCGAGCTCTTTTGCGACCACAAGAGCCTCAAGTACATATTCACGCAGCGAGACTTGAATATGAGGCAGCGGCGATGGATGGAGACGTTGAAGGACTTCAAGTTTGAAGTCTCTTACCATCTTGGGAAGGCGAACCTTGTGGCTGATGCGTTGAGCCGCAAGAAGGGGATAGAGTTTGCGGCTCCGCTGATGGTTGCCGAGTGGGATATGGTTGAGTTTTTGCGAGACTTTGAGCAGAAACTCACCGTAGAGGAGCCGTTTGAGTTCATCGCACATGTACAGGTGCGATCTCAGATCGATGACCGAGTCATCGAGGCGCAGAGGGACGATGCGCATCTTACTGAGCTTCGGGAGCAGGCCAGTGATGATGCTGACGCCGACTGGTGAGTTGGTATGGATGGGGGCTTACGTTATCGTGGCCGCCTATGCGTCCCAGATGTCCCTGACTTGAGACGAGAGATTCTCGAGGCTGCGCATTCTACTAGACTCGCGATGCATCCAGGCAGCACAAAGATGTATCGTGACGTGAAGAGGACGTATTGGTGGGAAGGTATGAAGATCTACATAGCTGAGTTCGTGTCCCGTTGTCTCACTTGTCAGCAGGTAAAGGCAGAGCATCGCCGACCACCTGGACTTTTGTAGCCCATGCCGATTGCAGAGTGGAAGTGGGATTTCATTTCCATGGACTTCATTTCTGGGTTATCGAAGACGAGAAAGGGACATGATTCCATTTGGGTGATCGTCGACCGATTGTCGAAGTCGGCGCACTTCCTACCGATCAGAGTTACGAACTCTGCAGACAAGCTGGCTAGATTGTATATCAGGGAGATTGTGCATCTGCATGGAGTTCCGTTGGAGATCGTGTCGGATAGAGACACGCGGTTTACTTCTATTTTCTGGACTCGCATTCAGGAGGCTATGGGTGTGAAGTTGAAGTTCAGTACTGCCTTCCACCCACAGACAGACAGACAGACAGAGCGGGTGAACCAGATCTTAGAGGACATGTTGCGAGCTTGTGCATTGGACTTCAAGGACAGTTGGGATGATTGTCTTGCTTATGCGGAGTTTGCGTACAACAACAGCTTTCAGGCGAGTATCGGTATGGCACCTTATGAGGCGCTGTATGGGCGACCTTATCGCGCACCGCATTGCTGGCTAGAGGTCGGTGAGCGTAGCTTGATTAGCCCAGAGTTAGTGCAGGCGACGTCAAAGAAGATTGATATTATTCGACGTCGGTTCCTTACAGCGCAGAGCAGACAGAAGAGCTATGCCGATACGAGACGGAGGCCACTAGAGTTCACAGTTGGGGATCATGTGTTCTTGCGAGTTTCCCCTATGAAGGGAGTCCTTTGGTTTAGGAAGAAGGGGAAGCTAGCACCGCGATTCATTGGTCCATTCCAGATCCTCGATCGTGTGGGAGCGGTGGCTTACCGATTGGCTTTACCCACGCCTCTCGCGAGCGTTCACAACGTATTTCATGTTTCTATGCTGAAAAAGTACGTTGTTGATCCTTCCCATATCATCAGATGGGAGCAGGTGCAGTTAGGAGAGGATGTTACTTATATCCTGCGACCGACACGTATCCTAGACAGGAAGGAGCAGGTACTGCGTAGCAAGGTGATTCCCCTTGTGAAGGTATTGTGGTCGCATCACTCTGAGGAGGAGGCTACCTGGGAGACAGAAGCCGAGATCAGAAAGAACTACCCACAGCTTCTCGAGGAGTACGAAAAGGTACAAATTTCGAGGATAAAATTATTTGTTAAGGGGGGTAGAGTGTAACGCCAGTGAAAAATTAGTACTTGGGCTCGAGTACCAACTCGACCCGGAATCGCGTAGAATTAATTTCTATGGAAATTAAGCGTAAGTTAGCTAGCGCAACACTAGAGTAGCTGGGAAATAGTCCCTGATCACTTTAAATACGTTCTACAAGACCCAAATCGAGTAGAACAAACGACTCTATAATACTCTATAACCTCGGATCAAACTCTAAGCAGGTTTGGTCTCTGGACCGCTTTGAACTTTTGTATTGGATCTAGACCGCACGTCGAAAGTCCGATACTTCCTATCTCAGACCGTTAGAACCGCCTTATTGGACTTGACGCTCATTTCGAAAATCAAGAAAAACCGACAATCACAGGCTATTTCATTGAGCCCGGACTGAAGAGAGTGCGAATAGGGACAGAATTGGAATTTTAAATTCAAATCTGGCACACGACTTGACGCGTCAGTATTAAGCATTCTGACCGTCAGAATTCATCCAGATTACACCCTCGGATCAGGAAAAATTTCTATTTTATATCATGAGACTTTCAGCCCTGATCTACATGCGGTGACCGCTGAACTGAAACTGGTCCGCCACGTGCGATCTGCGAACCCTGCCAGACTGAAAACTTAATACGTGCTATATCTGGTACGCATAAGCTTAAGTCCGATCGCATTCGACCAGGAGACCACCAGAAAGCATCTTTTGGACCGAAACAGCCCCGAAATGGATATGTAATAAGTAAACTTCGTTCCGAAGCCTGTTTCTGACATTTTTAAGCTTATAAAAGGGGTTGAAACCCTCATTCCTCTCTCCCATTCGAAAATTGCAAAACCTAGATTTGGGAGAGAGAAAAGGAGAGAGTTTGAGAGAGAAAGTGGGAGGATTTTTCCCGCCTCCGTGCTGCTACTTTCACGTGCTACAGCAACACTTCCTGATCACCTGGCCGGTGATTTCTCCGCTTTATCAGGTATGAAACAACCCTAGAACTTGCTGATTTAGGGTTTACTTAGATTCATAGCGTGTTAGCTAACGTAACTTGTAAAATAGGTTCTCCTACTGCCGTAGACGAAGCGTACACGCTCCGTTCAAAATCACGCATCCGTAAGACATAAGGTGAGGATTTTAGACGCTTTGATTGACGGTTTACAATGCTTTCAATGTCGTTTAATAGTAGATTATTGACGGCATCGCCGTTTGACATGTACAACATTCTCTCCGTTTCCTGTTTCGTAAGTTAACGAAGAATATGAGATTTAGGGCATTTTAGTCATTTGTAGGAAGTACGGTTTATACTCATATTTTGCTGACGTGATTGACATGGTTTGTTGTCGCATTAGGAAGTTAGGAATGCGTGTAAAATTAGTTTGGCGAAGAGATTCGCCTAGTTGCGCACTTTGGGTCGACATACTACATGTAGACTTAAGTGTGTAGTGTATGTGTTTGTATAAATGTTTGTATTAGTATGTCTTGAATTAAATGATGTTATGAGATAGTTTGAGATTGATTTCTCAATTAATATGCTGACCTAAATGATTTCCTACATGTTGACTATATGCATGATTTCATTACCTGCGTGGAATATATGTGCTTGAAGATTTGCTTAAGTTGAATGTTATAACATGTGTTAACATGCTCACATGATTGTATTTCAATTCCAATACTCTTACATCAATTGCTGATGTGATTCCATAAGTGTTTGGGACTAGACTTAGTCGAGGCAGTCGGTAACCGAGCGAATCCGTGGCTGACTAGTTATAGCCACGAACGACGCGTCGATGAACGCGATTCGTGTTTGGAGTCGGCGGCAGTGGTTAGGCCACGCGAAGTGTTTTACGCACTTCATGTCGTTCGACTTGAGATGCGATTGCGCTAGTCGAGCCCGTCAAGTAACCCGACTGGCCGATGTATGTTCACCTTGTATGAGTCATAACTGCTTGAACCTAGGGTACTGAACTTACCATTGTAAACCCTGTTAACCATGGTACCTTGATCCACGAAGACTCATGAGCCGGGCATGGTGGTATGGGACACCGTGGTCGAGCTATCGGCCTACGCTGGGGCCACAAACCTCTCCGTAGTGACCAGTGAGCACCTAGACTCGTGAGCAGATTATGGTGGTATGGGACACTATATTCTAGCTGTCGGCCTACACTGATCAGGCGATGAGTCCTTTGTAGTGACCGCGAGCGTATTCTGAGTCCACGGGAGGCGACGACCCTTCCGTTGCAGTAGAGTACAGTAGGCCTGTATTGATAAGGTGATGGGGGAGCGGTGCAACGAGTGCGAGCAACAGCCCTGGCAGCCCTTGCAGTGACCTACGAAATATACATCGTATGAGATTACTAGGAGTGACAACCCTAGACAGGATCTGTGTTGGGATTGATACAAGGGAAGTACCTTAGTTTCCCAATCTTGTTGTTTGAATGGACTAATAACAACTTGGAAATCATATCACCATAGCATTGCATGTGCCTGGAAGATGTGGAGCACTTTAGGGAGTGTGGCATGCCGTGGTCGTAAGATGTTGCCGTATGAGGGAGATCGTTGGTGAGGGCATACATCACGTCATGTCATCTTGCATTAACAACAGTTTTAGGATTGTCTGATTTACTGCTTTACTATTATCGCATGATTGAATTGTGAACATGCTAATCTTTGCTCTATGATTCCACTGAGTTGATCACTCACTCCCACGTTACGGGATGGTGTTTGCAACACCCACCAGACCCTGTTGTAGATGCAGGTGAGGCTGAGATCCAGGAGGCAGAGCCAGACTTCGACGAGGACCAGGACGAGTTCTCGTACATGCAGTATCACGATGGCTTCGCGTAGGCGACCTGGATCGAGGGGACTTCAGTGGGACCATTTTGGTCATTTACTTTTGTTCATGTACATGTATATGAGACTTAGAGATGTATTCATACTTTAGAGACAGATGAGAGTTACTTTATTTTTCTATACAGTGATATATATATTGTTTAGTCTTCCGCTTGCTTTTATCACTGGATCTAAAGTATGAATTGCAGTTTTGGTATACTTTTACTCATGTGAATGCTTTAAATCAGACAACATTGAATCATAATCATTTTTGTTGCATAAGTGACGGTCTGGAACTCGGGAGTTGAGTTTATACACGACCCCCGATTTTCAGGGTATTACAATAATGTTGTAATTGAAAGGTGCAATCGCACCCTTATGGACATGGTGCATAGCATGATAAGTAATTTGACATTATTAAAATCTTTGTGGCTGATGAAATAAAAAATATAGTTCATATCCTTAATAGGGTCCCCAACAAGGATGTAAGCAAAACTTCTTTTAAGTTGTAGAATGGGAGAAAACCAAGTGTCCCATATCTCTACGATTGGCGATGTCCTGTTGAGGTTAAAGTGTATAACCCGCATGAAAGAAAACTCGATGTCATAACCATAAGTTAATTATATATTGGATACGATTATAAAGAGAGGGGGGCATGCGATTGCATACGATTATGTCGTATACTTGCAGGGGAATGAATTTGAAATAGGGGTGGAATAAGATCCTGAATCTTTTACATAAACTAAACAAAGTGTTAACTCATCTTGATGGATTGATGCCATGAATGGTGAGTTTAAATTCATGAAGGAAAATAAAGTTTGGAATTTTATTGAATTACCCTAAGGAATAAATCTGATTGGTTATAAATGGGTGTTTAAAACCAAACGGGACTCCAACTGTAATATCGAAAGATATAAAGCTAGATTTGTGGTCAAGTGTTTCAACCAACATGAAGGCATTGATTTTAACGAGTCTTTCTCACCAATATCTAAGAAAAAGTCATTTATGATTATAATGGCTCTTACGGCTAATATGGATATGGAGCTGCACTATATGGATGTAAAGATTGCATTTACCAACAAAAATTTAGATAAGAACATGTACTTATTGCAACATGAAAGTTTTATAGCTGATGGCTCAGAACGTATAGTGTGCAAACTTAAGAAATCTATATATGCATTGAAATAGGCGTCAAGATAGTGTTATCTTAAGTTTCATGAAGTGATTTCCTCATACGATTTTGTAGAAGACACTGCAGATGAGTGTATCTCCGTCAAGATTAGTGGGATCTAGTTCATCATATTAGTTTTGTATGTTGATGACATTTTGTTAGCAAGCAGTGACATTAGGTTGATGTAACGCCCCAAATTTTTGCAACCCGAGTACATACTCATGCCCGAGAATTCTGAGTATTAATTAAGTAATAATTGGATGCTTTACAATTGTATATTTTTTATCCATTTAGATCACATCCAGTTACCTTCACGAAGGTATACATTTCACAAGAACAAAATCATTTGTGCTTATTATTTGATCAAGACATAAAATTCAATTAACTGTCTAATGCCCTCTGAAATGGTAGCTTATTACATTATTCAAAGTATGCAGTGGAAAATAAATAAAACTAAATATAAAGCTATCTCTTCCTTTATTCAAAATAACTTCCGTAGGGAGATTATCATCCGTATCTTCAATCTATACATCACCTGCGTCAAATGTATGGTTTAAGAGGGTCAATGCCCTACTTATAGTGATGGTTATCTTTTAAGATTAACAATAATTCAAGAGATTCATAAGAATAATGTGAGGGTTATAATACGTCTCATACTCCACCACTACGAGTGGTATCAGTATGTGAACCAATATATATATATGAATGCCTGCTTAGGAAAGTGTGTACAATCCATCATACTAAGTGATCATCACAATGTGGAATATAATTCATAGAAAAATATGGTTCACTTCGCATTCTCATACTACGAAGATTCATCAGCGTGTCTAAAGTACCGTGGATTTACATGAACACCTCAAGATGGCACTACACACTGATTGGATGAATTACGTGAAATGATTTGTTCATGGAGCAACTATTTATGACATCTAATCTCGAAAGTGATGTAACACACACTGTAGATTACTTAAATTGATTTTTGCACCACTACCCAAAATCTATGGAATTACGCTTCGACCAAGAGGGTCAATACCCAAAGCACATTAAATCCACTATAAATGTATGAATCACTAGATGTGAGACCTCTAACACATCACTTACATCAAAAGAAAAATAAATTAAAACATAGGAGTTTTAGAATTTCAAGACACATGCTCAAGCCATAAAGGGAGGTAGCATAAGGCTAACCTAACAAAGGAGAAAAGTAGCATTAAGCTATCTCAATAAAAGAGAAGAGTAGCAAATAGGCTAACTCAATAAGAATAAGGAGAGATGAGCAAAATGCCAACTCAATAAAGAGCGAAGCACACGTCGCTCTCAAAATTGATAAAAGGAAAGGCTTGTATCCATCTCTCCACATAAATTCATAAAAATCAAGCATAATTAAAATAATATATTAATCATAAATCCCAAGAGGATAAATAATTAATAACGGTCCATTAATCAATTATGTAAAAAATCACAATAATATAAAAGTATGTAAAAACAAGATAAATCATATCAACTCAAATTATTGTAAGCTTAAACAAATCTCTCACCTTAGCCTTAGATCTAAACATTAGGTAGATCTCAATGTAGAAAAGCTTCTACATGAATCAAGACATCGCTCGAGCAAGAGGGAAACACTATAAATGTGAAAAAGGAAGAGCATGATGGGCATCTAGGCTTCTCTTTCTCTTTCTCTTTCTCTTTCTCCCTCTGGTGTGTGAGTGGAGAAGGGGACGCACACTCCTTTTATAAAGGAGTGGGCATGTGAGAGTGTGTTTCACATCCCACTGGGGTTTGGTTTCTCTAATTTGTCCTTTTCTAACGATCTTTCTTTAAATCTAATTCATCTAATATGTCGAGGTCATCAAATAGAATTGGGGTTTATGATTTTCTTGGTGATCTAAAATTCAGATTGGCCTATCTTGAAAATTCTCCTAACGGGTGCCAAAATGAATTTGATCTCAATTAATAATCCACACTTAATGATTAGGGCCCGATTTTAAGAGAAATCTATAGTCAGGATAGGTAAACGAATGGATAAAAGTTGGTGGTTGATCAATGGTGGAAAGGGCCTAAATATGAAATTCACCTTTTGCACCAAAAAGAAGGAATTGGAGTGGAGGTGGCCATCATTCTATGGTGTAGGATCATAGATCGGGGTCTAAATTTTGTATTATGGTCATATGAAGCCAAAGTGTGGACCAAATTTAAGTTGCAATTAATGGTGTAATGTGCATTAATCGAAAGCTCTAGGTTTAGGAAGAGTTGGTAAGCCTCAAACGGATAGCTTCGAGGCTAAGTAAAAGCCTACAAAGTTGGGGTTCTCATATTTCACACTTGGTGTATATGATTAAAAATTCAAGTTGTTCATATGAGAGGAAATATCCTACTATTACCCATGACCTTTCTTCACTTGGTGGATACCAAAATCAATAGTTAAGGGGTTGATTTGTCAATTGGGCCACTTTTACAATGATCTAAAGACTAAAATTCGATGTATATGGTTAATTTATGATAAATAAGCATGGTATAAAATTTCACATGAAACAGATCATGAGAACTATGTGATCTAGAATTCAAGAGTATAGGTTAATGATATTAAGTATTTACAATTTCGCCATCTTTTATTTCTCCAACTTCTACCGTCCGTAATGTCGAACTATACCATCCAAATGTATTAAAATTTGACAAGCATTCTTTATTTTTCATTTGCTTTCCATCACCCCATTTTGGGCTATGATCGCTTACAGATGACCAAGATGCTTTTTTAATAGTCATACCGCTTCGAGGTCTAAATCAACACTTTCATATATCTAATAGAGAAGTCAGGCGGTAGTTGTGGCATATACCTTACGATCTTCGAACTGAGCTATTTATTTTGATATTTAGGCGGCCCATTTGGTGGATCCAAATATGATGGATGGTCAGATGATATGTTAAAAGTAAGAAAACTTGATGGTTAGCACTCTGATCATGTATGTAGTTGGTTATACGATCGGTTTTTTAAATGGATGAACACAAGAAGGTTTTTAGAGTGATCAAGAGGTAGAACATGTATACTGTTATATTCGAGTGACTTGTTCACAAGTGTAAGTTTCTCAAATTGTAGTTCTGATGGTAAGTTAAGCATATTCATAGGTGGTAAACAAGATGAACGGATCGGAATCTCAATTTGATATGTATACGAGCAGATGCAGATATCAAGTAGTTAGTTTACTATGATCGAATGGTCAAAACTCAAAGTGAACAGTCAGATATCTTTACCTATCGGTGGATAGTTGACTGAAAGGTTGGTTATGATGGACAAGTATGAATACTTGAATATATGATGATCTTATATTAAAATCAATGGTCAGATGGGTTGATCTATGGATGAAGATAATTCTCAACGATCAGATTCATGTTGGAGAATAGATGCAAAGTTAGGATTGCTAAATTGGTATTATACACATATATATACTAAGTTAAACTTCATGGTGACACTCGAGAACTTTCAATACTCGGGTATTGAAAAGTTTAGGGTGTTATAGTTGATTTACGACACTAAAAAATTTCTATTTTAAAGATTTGAGATAAAGAATCTTAGTGACACCTCCTTTGTCATCAACATTGAGAAACCTCAAGATAGATCACGTGGACTGCGCGGTCTATCATAGATGGCCTATATTGATAGGGTACTCGAAATATATGACATACTTGATGGTGCTTTTAGATAATCACTCATTGTAAAGGGTGATAAATTCAGTCAATTCCATTGA
Organism: Magnolia kwangsiensis; assembly: GCA_037074715.1. Lineage (NCBI taxonomy): Eukaryota > Viridiplantae > Streptophyta > Magnoliopsida > Magnoliales > Magnoliaceae > Magnolia > Magnolia kwangsiensis. The sequence continues at coordinate 18,459,205 of CM073587.1, read as the reverse complement.
TTTAAAAATGATTTGAAAAAGAATTGTATAAAAGATTTTCCATATGCATAGTAGTAGAGAGTATCATATATGATCAAGTCTATACGTGACAAGATATTTTATTTGAAGTTGGAATGTTAGGCATGTATCTCTCAAATCCAAAAATGCAATAGTGAATAGCTGCAAATAAAGTGTTGCACTACCTGCTAAGGACAAATGACTTTAAACTCACATTCAGAAGGTCTGATCATTTGGAGTTGGTTGAATACTCAGACACGGATTATGTTGGCTATGTTAATACGAAGAATCCACCTCAGGCTATATCTTCATGATGGTTGGTAGGGTTATTTCTTTGAAAAGTGTGAAATAGTTGACGATAGCCGCATCCACAATTGAAGATAAGTTTATTGCTTGTCATGAAATATCAAATTAGGCATTATGATTACAACAATTTTTCAAGTTTTTCAGTATTAAAGTATATCCTAAAACTATTAAGAATTATTTGTGATAACTCAGTAGTGATTTTCTTATCTAGTAACAACAAACACTCATCAAGGTTGAAACATATTGACATCGAGTATTTTATTATAAAGGAAAGAACATTAATTCGTCTAATGTCTATGGAATTCATTGGTATTGAGTAGATGATTGTGGATCCACTCACTATATGGCTCCCCATTGTGTTATTTTAACAATATGTGACATTCATGGGAGCTATTAATCCCTATGGATGCATTCAGTTAGTGGGAGTTGAGTATGATCCATTTTGCATAGACATGTATAGAGATATCATTTATAATGTTTTGATAATTTCATATAAGATTTTATTTATGCTTCTCTTCAACTATGTGTAATATTATTTTGAGTAAGTGGAACTAAAGTCTTGTTTCATTAGAGACTTGAAAGCTCCGAGACCTTTCGAGGATACACACATATGATCACACTGGTTGTGTAATCCCCATGCCACACTTCCTTGTCCTTGATCTATCTTGCTAATGCTAGTGGTATTTATTACCGTGCTTAGTCTCACTTCGCTAAGATTAAATGTTGTGATGGCTACCGTGATCCGATACTAGTAATCTTGATAGACGAGACTGTAGAAGTGTTGCCCATATTATCCAACAATTACATTAGTTAACCATTCAGATGTTTTGTTCCAAAAATTAAAACATACTTTTTGAAATATTTTCAAAACTAAACATTGATATTGATCAATGTGACCCAAGTAAGAGAATGTAAGAATTCTATAAGGTGAGCTTAATTGATCAATGGTTTGGGTCCCCCTAAGGGTTAGATAATGTGCTCAGGCATACCGGTGGACCCTACTTAAGTTGTGATTAATCTAAAATCATGTGGGTGCGCTACAGTTGTGTTACACGCATAGTGTTCTAGTTGGACTAGGATTGTTAAATTCATGTAAAGCCTAAGGGAGAGGAGTTTCGATGGGTTTCAAACTCCTCACCGTTAATAACTATATAAATCGAGTTGGGTTACTAAGCCTACAAAACTATGAAGCCCTCTATTCCCATCTCGGTGCTTCTCCAAAAGGTGTAAGGTATGTAAGACTCCAGCAATCACATACGACTATGGCTTGTTAATGCACCTATTTATCAATCACATGAGTCTATGTGAATGAGTTGGTTGAGCCCTTAGAAGCTGAAGACCGAAGACACAAGGGGACAAGAAGCATCAAGGAGTGAAGAGCATGTAAATTTGTTAGTGTACTAATTTCTGCATCTTTTTTATCAATCATATGAGTCATGTGTCATGTAGTCGGTTCAGCCCTTAGAAGTTGAAGATCGAAGACACAAGAGGACTTGAGCATCAAGAAGCAAATAACAGGTAAATGACGTTCCTCGATGACCCTAAACTTATCCCAAAATAGCTATTGAATCTCTATATGATCCTAACCCTATAGGAGAGGTGTCAGGCCCATGTCCTAGTGACCATTCCGTTCCAGAGGATTCCGCGTTTCTCCCAGTCGAATTTTGGCAACCTGTGACCCGTAGATTACATATGTGCGAGACCCTAAGTCACATCCTATAAACCCGAGTCGACTCAACCCAAGACCTGTGCCATTGTTGTAAGACCTCATCTATTCCATACGACTTTCTATGCTTATGTACACAATGATCGATGCCCTTAGCTAGACATGGACTATCCGTGCATAGTGCACACCCGACTGACCGGAACCCCAAGGCTTCAAAACCAATTTCATATCAACCGCCCCATCATTGTGATCGCGTAGGTACCACCCGTGTGTCTGTACGATACTCCGTTAGTGAGATATGCCGTGAAGAATCATTGATGAATCATATGCGCAAGGCGCCATGTACTCCATTCCACACGTGTGCATAACTCATGGCATGCATACATGCACTTGCCACACATGGGTGAGAGAAACTCTACCCAAGTGTGTGATGTCACACACCCATACCTCCCCTCCCTCATGTGCTCCCTAAAGTGAACTTCTCTCCATTCCATACCCTATGTATGACATCATTACAGCATGTCATCCCAGGCTCCTTTAATCCGCCATTAATTATAAATTATGAATTGATTGTCATAATCTTAGTCTAATCTAACCAAGATCACATTAATTTAATCTAACCACATTTTAACAATTTCTCTACAAATAGTCCTTCATCCTTTAGCATTTCACCATTTTTCTACACACACACAGAGAGAGAGAGAGAGAGAGAGAGAGAGAGAGAGAGAGAGAGAGAGTGTGTGTGTGTGTGAGTGATTTTGGTGGGCCATCAACTCCATCAATCCCATCCCTTCCATCCATCTCAAGCATCCATCTAATCCATCAAGGTGACTACACCCACTTCACTCTTGGTTTGTTTTCTTTTTTATTATTTGTATAATTATTAGTGGTGACGATTTGATGATAATGATGTGATCAATGGTGTGGATACATAGGAGAGTACCTATAAAAAGATGATAAAAAATGGTGATGATATGATGATAACAATGTGTTTAATGGTGTGGATTCATGGGAAAATACATATAAAAAGATTAATAATAAAAAAATTTATTATAAACTTTATGTAGGACCCATTGATAGTGGGCCCCATCAAAATTTTGTAGGCCATCCAAACTGTCCAAAGTGTGGCCCATTAGGCTAGCCACATACTCACACATACACACATGTGACACACACCACATTAAAATAAATTAATTAATAATTTTTAAAAAAGGAGAATGGACGCTAATTGCTGCCAGCATCCCAGTAAGCAGCGTCCAGCTGTTTGAATAAAAAGGGCTAGGGTGTGGGTCCACAACAGGCCCCACCCATGATGTATATATTTAATCCACACCGTCCATCCAATTTTCCAACTCATTTTAGGCATTGAGCCGAAAAATGAAGCCAATCCAAATCTCTGGAAGGCCACACCATCAAAAAGACTATTTTAATATTGTTAAACTGTTAGAGCCTGCTGTAATGTTTTTGCAAGTCAAGACATGCTGCATATTAGACTCATTGGATGTATCACGAACCAGAGAATGCAATAGACAGACTTAATTATCTTGATGTGCACCCCACCTATGAAAAACCACACTAAAAAAAAATAATAGGCAAGAGGCGTTAGTCCCTTGCTGCTGCTGACATCCAGCATCCTCTGGATGTTGCAGCTTCTGCTATTTATGGTAGGCAGGGACCGTATGTCCCAGCCATAGGCCCCACCACGATTCCCCTTTAAATGATGGGATCCCCCAAAAATCAGCTGTACACGGGACTCAGGTGGCCCACACCATCTAAAAATATGTGAAGACTTGTTTTGATGTAAGCAAGTTCTGTGGGTCTGATCATGAGATGTGTGTTATATCCAAACCGTCCATCCATTTGGCCAGCTTGTTTCAAGGCTTTAGAAATAAATAAATAAAAATAACAAAAAATAAAATAGAACAGATATAACTATCAAGTGGTCCACAACACAAAAGCAGCAGGGATTGAACGTCTACCATTGGAACCCTTTTTAGGTTACAGAAGTTTTGGACAAATATGAAATTTGTTCTTCCTCTTAATTCGGGTCTTTGTGACCTTATGAACAGATTGGATGGAAAATATACATTATGGTGGACCCTATGAATTGTTTAACTATTAAATCATTATCGTCGCTGCTAGTTGTGGCGAGGTCCCAAGAATCTTTGGATATGATTCATTTTATTTGGATAATGCTCTAAAATGATCTCTAAAATTAATAATAATAATAATAAATAAACTATGTATGTATAATAAATATATCACTTTGGGACCCATGTAACTTTAATCTCCTTGAACCTTTCGTACAACTCAAAGCTCAAGTATATAAAAGCACTTGTAGGGTCCACCTGAAATTTTAATGCATCTGAAACTTGGACTGACCCCTTCACCAAGTGGGACACACACAATAGATGGACTAGATCTCTCAAGTGACCCACTTTAATGAGAAATATACAAAAATAAAATAAAATAAAAAGAAAGGACATGGAGGAGGTGACATCCTCCCTGGACATCCAGAGAGGACGATCCCTACCCACCTTTGGGGTAAAGTTTTGTGGGGCTGATCATGGCCACACCATGATGTATGTGTTAAATCCACACCATTCATCCATCTTACCAACCCCATCCATTGCAAAGTACCAAAAATCAGGCTGATTAGAAGCTCATGCAGGCTATGCCACTTGGATAGTGGAAATTGTACAAAAAAATGCTCAGATTTTTCTGGGGCCCACCTTGTTGATGAAAAGTATATCTGGGCCATTCATCCACTCCTTCAGACCATTTTAAGTCATAAGTAAAAGAATGAGATAGATCCACACCTTAGGTGGACCACACTATAAGAAACAGTGGGAATAAAAATCCCTACTATTAAATCCCCTAAGTTCTACCATGATGTGTAACTGCCACCAAAGTTGGGTTGGTCATTGGACAACGGAACCAAATTGTTACATGCATTTTATATCCAAGTCATCCATCATTTAGACCATGCATGTGTTGAGGGCCGCACCCGATGTATGTACCTTATAGCCATGTCGTTCATCTAATGGGTGATATCAACTATGATGTTGTTTGTTGTACAAACTGTTCATGGGGTGGACCCCACCATGTCAATGGGACCCATAATTATACAAAATATAATAATAATAATAATAAGGAAAGGGAGTTGCATGCTTACCAATGAAAACTTCCCTAGACATAACGTGATGCATCTGGAGCCCACCTAGGCGCATGTGTTGTATACCCACACTACCTATATTTTTCAGTCACTTGGGAAGTGGGCTCACCTCCTGCCCGTGGACACAAGATGAAGTAGAAATTAATTTTAGGTGGGCCACCCTATAAGTAGAAATAGTAGTAATAACCATTGGAAATTCTTAGACTCTAGTGTGCCCCCTATACGCTAGGATGCTTCCTTGACCATGGACTCCACCTTGTAATATGATGTAGATCCATGTCATTCATTGCTTTATCCTTATCATTTTAGAGTATGGTCCCATAGACTAGTCAAATCCAAATCTCATGCCACGAGCAATATTGATCACTTGTCCACCATTAAATATTTCCTAGAGCTGCAGTAATGTTTGTGAGAAATCTATCCATCTATTCTTTTTTAACCGATCATGGGCCACCTAATATACATGTTTCACCAGCCATTCATCTATTTTGATTAGATCATTTTAGAGTGTGGGGTTGCCTATATATTTACTGGAATCTAAGTCATTTTCATGGTACCCATTGTAATGGTTATTCCTACCGTCAGTTGGTAGGAATCATGTACATCACTACACTATAGGAATTTGGGATTTTGGTGGCCCAACTAGTCGTGTGAATTGGTAGAAGTTGTGTGGGCACCACACCATGTGAGTGCGTGATTTTTATAGCCCACCTAACTGTATGAAATTGGGGCTATTGTGTGACTACTTGCCTAAGTGGATTTATGAATGATATGGCCCTTAACCATATGATCACTAACAAGATGAATGACAGTTAGATTTAGCAAAATGGTGTTGAATATGTAGCTCATAAATCTTGTGATCATGCGTGACATGGATAGCCATAAATCATGTGGGTATGTGGGGAATATGTGGCCCAACCATATGATTATGTGGTGCTTAGCTGACTGCCAAACTATGTGAAATCGTGGTACTGGCCGCCTGACTATGTGACAATTTAGTAAAGCGGTTGCCCTATTAGTGCGGCCCATTGATGTAGCCCACTTGATGTGTATGAGGCCCATTGATGCAGCCCACTTGATGCATATAAGGCCCATTATGATATATTTGAGGCTCATGTTTATGGTCCATGTGCTGACACCCATGTGATGTATATGCGGCCCGTATTTAAGGTCCATTGTGATGTGTATTTAGCCTATGTTTAAGGCCCAATGTGATGTATATGAGGCCAATGTGATGAGGCCCATTATGGTACATTTGAGGGCCAGACGATGGAGCCCATTGTGATGTATATTAGGCCCATGAGAGAGGCCTATCGTAATGTGTATTAAGCTCTTGAGTGAGGCCCATGGTGTTGTATATTTGGCCCTTATGTGAGGTCATGGGTCTATTATATGTTAGGCTCTATGTGGGTCATTCAGTGGAGACAATGTTGGTTAAATGTACACATTGTCGAGGTCAATTGTCGATACCAGTTATTGATCCAATTATGAGTATGTGATAGCATAGCATCATGACACATGCCCATACGCATCATCCGCATGTTTGTTATGAGATGTAGTTGAACATTACATATGTCATTGGGCAGATTGTTATGAGACCAGCTGATAGGCAGAGGTTATCTCATATGAGCACATGGTATGCGCAGGATTGATGCATGACTGGATTGCATGACTCATACATCTTGCATTTTGTGTTGTAATTACTGTACGCCTTAGCGACATCAGGGCCGTAGCCTTCACAGGCATTTGTTATTTACATCGAGCTGCTATAGATGGCCCTGGGTGAAAATCCTTAAACCCTCTTGGTACCAAAGGACACCCCAACGTTGAGACCGAGTGGATATATATGAGCACATAAGGGCCGAATACTAAGAGGCCGCATCTCCCACTGTGTCGTAGTCAGTTGGGAGGGGATGTGTCCTTATCCGTCCGAGTGAGGGGGCTATAAGCTAGGCTAAGTTTGACCAGCTCCTAAATGGGTCTACTATCGACGAGCCTGGTAAGCATTGGTATACTGCTGGTAGGTGGGTAGTGAGGTCTTTTCTACTCGCTAGGTTGCGCGGCCTGTAGGGGCGGTAGCCGATAGAAGTCCCTTATGATGGGCCCCATACCCTGTGATACTACGTACTATCATCTCGACTTCACACTCCAGCATGGTCATTCCATTCGCACCGCATATTGCATTGCATCCACAGCATATGGCATTTTAGGTTACTGTGTTTCTACATTTAGATACGACTGACGGTATTAGTGAACTCATCAGGAATTGTATGTTGCAATGCATCCTCAGCATCTGATATTTGTCTCTTTATGACTCCTCATTTGCATAGTTGATCTGTATTGCGTACTCTGATATTGTATAGCTCATGGACTTGTCAGTATTTTCGCTTTCTCAGATATCATATGATTCATGATCTTACCAGTATTTCTGATATTGTATGATTATGGCATGACAATATGATGATGATGATGTGATTACAGATGCGTATAATACGTTTATGGTTGTGGTATATGAGAAATGAAAATATGACTTGGTGATGCTGTTAGCATTGACTCATAGTATTACTATGATGCATATGCATTACATTGGCATTAACATCATACCTAACGTGCTACATGCCTTTCACATATATAATTTTCTTGTAGCATATTTATCTTACTTACATGTAGGACACACTGCACACACATGTGTACTCACTAGGCTTTTTTCCTAAGCTTCCTATTTTCCATTTTTTTCAGGGCTGGAGTAGCTGGAAGACTTAGCTTTCTCGATGCATTGCATCTATTTTTTAATTTGGCAATGTTGATGTTATGTAACTTTTATAAAGCATTATACTTATAACCATTAGGATTTATAATAAAGAGTGTTGCTTGATATTTTGATCATGGATCTTTATGCTCAGGTATTATTATATGTATATAGAAAAAAATTCAATAAAAAATCTTCTTTGTGGTGCGCTGAACTCGGGACTTGGTGTATGGAAGTCGAATGCCAGATTTGGGGCATCACGGAAGTTGTTCGTCCTCGAATTTGGGGTGTGACAATTGCGACCGTGGCGACGCCGTGTCTTGTGCGTCAATCCGATGTCTAAATATTGAGATCTGACCCTCCCATTATCCCAACCATTGATCATCATTGTGGGACCCATGGTGTCCACGCCATCTTCCCTAGGCAATCATATGGGTGACATCACCCTAGCTATAGCCACGCTACTACCCTACCCCATAGCCTCATGCTTGTTAGGCAATCATTACAAGAATGCCTTAGTCATGCTTCTCTTACACCTAATCATACCTACCTTTAAGAGAGAGCCTAGCCACCTTCATTACCCCTCTCTCTCTCCTTCATCTCTCTCTTTCCCCTTTCATTCTCTCCATTCCTCCATTATTAGCAACCCCTTGGACGTCCCAAGCTCCCCAAATTCTAGCCCCTTGCATGCTTCATACCCCCCTCATCCAACCCTCCAAACCCAATCCCAACCCTTGAAACATCATCCTTGGCCCACTAGGATTCCATTGGTGGAAGAAGAAGCTTGAGCTTTGAAGGTGGGTGTCTCCTATGGTTAGATCTCTCTCTCTCTCTCTCTCTCTCTCTCTCTCTCTCTCTCTCTCTCTCTCTCTCTCTCTCTCCCTACATGTTCTATTTTATTTTCCTGATGATCATGGCCCATCTGATGTGTCCAACACATCCAGACCATCCAGAAGGGTGGAACGCCCCCGTTGTCACCCTATTGTCCCATTTTCTGGGCACACGCCGGCCCACCTTGCTGCCCTGTCTTACATGTAATGGTCTGATGCAAGAAAACCTTAGTCTAAGTGTGCAGGGCCCATCTAGGTGGTCTAATCTTGATGTGCATGGTGATTTTTTTATCTTTTTCCAACAAACTTTTGGTCTGAAATTGGATAGCAATATGTTGTTGTTCAAATTTTTTTGCAGGCCCATTTGATGTTACAGAGGGGTTTTATTTTGATTTTCCTGGAATTTTTGTGTTGGGATGGTGCATGTGGACCCCATTGATGATCATCAGCACCAGGCCCCATGGACCTATGTATTTCTACATCCTAGCCGTCCATCTATAGGTCCAACCATGCTGGCTGTCCAGCAGGACTGTCTATAAGTGATATAGTTTCTTACTCCTTTGATTGTCAAAATTTGTAGTGCTAAAACCACAATCTATGTTTTGTGTAGTACATTGATATATATGATCAAGGCAATGCATCACATGTACAAGGACAATGCTACAAGTCAAGAACAAAAATCTATTTCAAAGAAATGCAAGATCAAGTACATTATTCACTCCTTTAAGCTTCAAAGGTCAATGTTTTAAAGAGACATCGAAAGATAAGTAAACTGTTCATACTCAAGACTCAAGGTGAAGTACAACACATGTACCAAAAATTCAAGCTTCAAAAGATCTCAAGTACAAGCTTCATCATATGTCGAGATCTCAAGCTTCATGAACTTCAAAGATCATCTATCATTTGAACAAAAGAAGGTGCAATGTTCTTATATCATGGTTAAGGTATGAAAGACCTTAGATTGACCTTAAGGTAGGTCATTTTGAATAAATAATTTAAATTGAATCATTTTATAAGTGTTTGGACTGTTCTTCGACTAGTCATGGACTTTGTTCGACTAGTCCTAGCATTGCCTCGACCAGTTCAAGAAATTTCAAGAGCAGTCTTAAGATTGTTGTAAATTTTTAGAATTTTTTGTTAAGCCACAACTAGTCTTGGAGACTGCTCGACCGGTCTTGTGAATAGTGCATGACTCCTTCACGACCAGTCATGCAGCTTCGACTCAAATTCCAGCAACTGTTTCTGGTTCCACACAACCAGTAGTGGATAGGTCACGACCAGTTGTGAAGGTCACACGACCGGTTGTGCAAGGACTATAACCAGTCGTGGAACGGCTTTATCCGATTGCGCTCAAAATTTTTAAAATTCGCTGGTCCTACTGCTAGTCGTAGTGTCCACAGGACCAGTTGAAGGCTGCACTTATAAATAGAGCACGATTTTCAGAGTTTTGTAATCCAATTCAAGTATAATTAAGACATCACTCTAAGAGATAACTTTGTAAACTTCTTAAGCTATATTGTGCATATTTAATATTCTCTTTTATTAGCTTTTTATATTTGATTTTGTATTCTGCATTCCAATCTGATTTGAAAGAGGGATTGAAGAATTCCCACTTCTTAGAATCAAAATCAAATAGAGCTAGCCCAACTTGATTTAATTTAAAATCAATCTAGAAATTAGAACTATTTTATAAGTGAGTGTGGACATTAAACTTCTATATTCAAAATTCTACTCCGATTTGGTTCTTTTGAGATTGAGCCAGAAAAATCTCATTCTTTTGGTTATCTAAGAAGACCAGAAAATTCAGAGTGTGGTGTTTTTGAATTGTGTAAGCCCACTTGAAAGACACAATTGTGAGGGGTTTAGGTGAATCTGGAAGAAACTTATTTTCATAGTGAACGCTAATATCTACTGTGTGAGGATATTAGGAGTGGAGTAGTTATGTGGCTGTTGTTTAACAGTTGGTGTACACACAGGCGAACCACTATAATTATGTGTTTTGTGAATGCATGGTTTATTTTCTATATCTTTTATCATTCAATATTGTGGGATGTATTTGAGGATGTAAATGTTGTAATTTTTACATTTCAACATTGTGGGGAATGTTGTAATAGCTTAGATTTCCTTTCTTGTTATTTCCTTTTTATTCCTCTTCAATTTGAGTTTTTGATATACAAATTGTTCTAGTAAGGTTGTCCTGCCATAAATCCTTAGTTTTTATGGTGTAAGGTTATCCTTGAAACAACATATGTATCAACCTCGCAATACTAGAATTTTGAGATTACTTTACATTTTCGTATTGTGAATTATTTATAGTGCTATCTTTCCTTTAATTGATTAAATTTCGCTATTATCATTTTAATTTGGCATAGTCCTATTCACCCACCCACCCTCACCCCCCCACGGCTCTACAACTCTAGTTCGGCCTTTTCAAGTGGTATCAAAGCCTAATAGCTCATTTTTTTAAAAAAATTTGGATTTATTTCCTAAGCTAATCGATCTGAGCTATTTATAAGATATCAAATTTTGATAGACTTTCAGTCACTAGGACTCCACCATTTGATGGCACTAATTATGCCTATTGGAAAGCCAGAATGAGGATTTTCTTAAAATCCATGGATGAGAGTGTGTGGTTAGCCATAGTGACTGAATGGACCCCTCCTACCACTGAAGTAACTGATATATATATATGGATCCAAATCTATGAGAGTAACACCTTTATTTTCTTAAACCACTCTTCAGAAAAGTGAGAGTAGTGCCAAGCAAAAGCACTAAATGCAATCACTTGCGCACTATCACCGGATGAATTCAAAAGAATTATATCATGTGATTCTGCAAAGCAAGCCTGGGATATTTTAGAAATGGCACATGAGGGAACATCAATTGTCAAGAAATTTAAAGTCCAAATCCTCACAACCAAATTTGAGAAAATACCTATGGAAGAAAATAAAATTTTCATGGACTTCTATACAAGATTAAATGACATTATGAACTCTATGTAAGGTCTTGGTGATAAAATCCCAAAAAGTAAAGTCTGTGCAAAGATACTACGCTCACTTCCTAAACGGTTGAATTCTAAGGTAATTGCGATCCAGGAGCTTCGTGATATGGATAATACGAGGGTAGAAGAATTACTTGGCTCTTTACAGACCTATGAGTTAACTTTTAAAGCTCCTAAAGGTAAATCTATCGCCCTTAAATCTGCTAAAAGTGTTTCTCAAGAAAATAGTAGTAATTCTAATTTAGATAATTCTGAAGATGATATGACCCTTTTAGCTAAAAAAATTTACAAAATTTTTAAAAGTAAAAAAGAGAGTTGATTTTTAAAAGTCTAATGATAAGAAAAGATCTAATCAAAAACTCAAAAAACTTTAAAAGACAGTCAGTGTTACAACTTCCATGAATATGGGCATTTAGCAAATAAGTGTCCTAAAAATGACAAACCTAAAAAGAAAGGAATGTTGGCTACTTGGGATGAATCTTCTGGCACTGAAGCCTCTTCTAAATCAGAAGATTCTGAAACCGAGTCGGGCAATGTAGTTAAAGCCCTTATGACTCTAGTCAAGTTCACTTTTTTAGATAATGATGATTCAACTAGTGAAGTAAATCTGAATAGTGATCATGAAAATGAAGATGATCTTCAAGATGCTTATAATGCCCTTTACAAGAAAAGTTGTAAAATTATTGTTAAAATAAAACTTCAGAAAGAAAAGTTTTTGAAACTTAAAGAAAATTTTGATTCTCTTATTCAGATTGTTTTGAAAAATCTCACATTTTAGATTGTTTTGAAAAATCTAAAGGCAATTTAGATTTCAAAACCTCCCTTATTGAAAATCTTAAATTTAAAAATGAAAAACTTAAACTTGAAGTCTGTTCACTTTTGAGTGTAAAGGATACATGAAGGTATGCCCAAGGTGATCCAAAGTTAGAAAAGCTTTTGTCTGGATCAAGAAAATGTGGTGACCGATCCAGTTTAGGCTATGACAGATATATTCCACCTAAACAGAAGAATACTACTCTTAAGTTTGTGAAAGGAGAGTCTTCAAACTCAAAAGGGAATAGTTCAAATCAAAATTTTTTAAAAAATGCTAAAACTTTTCAATCTTTAAAACCTAAATGCAACCATATCAACTATAAAAATCAGAACCAAAATCCTTTAGCTGAGAAAATAGTTGATTTACTTAAGGAGCTCTTAAAATCTAACTCAGTAGGTCATTCTTACAACAACTACAACACAAGAAGACCAACTTAAAGAAATGGTTTCCTAAGGTTACTTGCTTGGTTGCCCACACGGCTTTCAAAGCTACAAGTCATTCAAAGTGATACCTAGACAATGGTTGCTCTAGGCATATGACTGGTGACAAAGGTCCATTCACCAATCTTAAAGACATGGTTGATGGATCAATCACATTTGGTAATGGTAGAAACTGCAAGATTATTGACCAAGGTACGGTTCAACTCTTTAACCACCCCTTATTTGAGAATGTTTTATACATTGAAGGGTTAAACCACAACCTGTTAAGCATATCTTAAATATGTGATAACGATCATAGCATAAAATTTACTAACTGAGGTTGTGAAATTTTAAACAAAAAGGGTTTTGTAATATTAACTGGTCGTAGAACTTCTGAAAATTGCTACATTGTAAGTGATTATCTCATCTAATCAATCATGTTACATGGTCCATACCGATGAAATGTGTTATGGCATAAACGCCTTGGACATATACACTACCGCAACTTATATAGATTGAGCAAAAGAGAACTAATAAGAGGTCTACCTAAATCATAGAAAGTAGACAAAATATGTGGCGAATGCCAAATTGGCAAACAAACTAGGAGTACTCACAAAAAAGTGGACTCCAATGCCACAACCCAACCGCTCAAACTTCTCCACATGGATCTTATAGGACCAATCAATGGAGAGTTGAGGTGGCAAAAAATACCCACTGGTAATCGTGGATGTTATACCAAATTTACTTGGGTAGCCTTCTTAAGGGATAAATCAGAAACCCTTTGATGAAATAAAAAGGATTCTCAAACGGATCCAAATAGAAAAAGGTTCTCAAGTCAGTAAGATCCGTAGTGATCATGAATCAACATTCGAGAATAGCAGTTTTGAGAAATTCTATTGTGATCAAGGAATATCTCATTAATTCTCTGCGCCCAGAACACCATAATAAAATGGAATTATTGAAAGAAAAAATAGAGTGCTTCAAGAAATGGCAAATGTAATGTTAATAGTATGAAGCTCCTTAGAAATCTTTGGGTTGAATCTGTAAATACTGCCTGTTATATAATCAATCGGGTTTATACGAGTAAGTCAAACAATAAAATGGCTTATGAAATGTGGTTTGATAAGAAACCTACTATCAAATACTTTCGAATTATTGGCAGCTAGTGCTATATTTTACATAACCATAAAAATCTGGGCAAGTTTGACACTAAAAGTGATGGAGGAATCTTTTTAGGATATGCTTTGAATAGTCGAGCGTATCGAGTACTAAATAAGAGGACCGGTGTAATTCAAGAGTCAATGTGGTCATTGACGATCACTTGAATACACCTGCCTCAAGTTCAGATAATGATGAAGTTCTTCTAATTAACAAACTAGATGCTTCATCAAGTCAAAATAACTTTGAATTGAGGAATGTTAAAAATCATTCAACCACTCAGATTCTTAGAAACCTTCTCACTGGTGTGCACACTTGTAGACAACTAGAAGATATATGTAATTACGTGTGCTTTACATCTCAGATAGAACCAGCTAATGTAAAAGAAACTCTTACTGATGAAAACTGTATTATTGCAATGCAAGAAGAGCTTAATCAATTTGTTAGAAATGATGTTTGGTACTTAGTTCCTAGACTTAAAGATAAACATATTATCGGAACTAAGTGGATTTTCAAAAATAAGTCTGATGAACTTGGTAATATAATTCAAAACAAGGATAGACTAGTTGTACAAGGGTACACTCAAATTGAAGGAATCGATTATGATGAAACCTTTGCCCCAATAGCTCATCGTGAATCAATCAGACTATTTATATCCATTGCTTGCTTTAGAAAATTTAAAATTTATCAAATGGATGTAAAGTGTTTTTTTAAACGGCGATTTAGATGAAGAAGTGTATGTTGAACAACCAAAGGATTTTGAAGACCCTAAAAATACTGATCATGTCTCTCGCTTAAAAAATGCTCTCTACGGTTTGAAACAATCTCCTTCGGCATGGTATAAAAAATTGACTAGGTTTCTACTAAGTCATAATTTTCTAATAGGAAGTATTGATAAGACTCTTTTTGTTAAGAAACATAATGATCTTAATAGTGCAGATCTTTGTTGATGATATTATTTATGGATCTACCTGTACTAACATGACTGTTGAGTTTACAGATCTTATGAAATCTAAATTCAAAATGAGCATGGTTCAATTTCCTAGGGTTGCAAGTAAAACAACAACCTGATGGTATCTTTATTTTTCAAACCAAATATGCTCTGAACTTAATTAAAAAATTTGGATTTGAGAATGGGAAAAATTTTAATACTTTTATGAGTACAACATTAAGACTCTTAAAAGACTCTACAGGTAAAAGTGTAAATCCTAAATTATATCGTAGTATGATTAACAGTTTACTTTATTTAACTGCAAGTAGACCTGATATTGCTTATAGTGTTGAAATTTGTGCTAGATATCAATCTGACCCTAAAGAGTCACATTTAACTGCTGTTAAGCAGATTATGCGATGTGTCGCAAGTACAACATATTTAGGTATCTGGTATCCTCATGAAATGCCCTAGTTACACAGATGCTGATTGGGCTGGTAATATTGATTATATGAAATCAACCAGTAGTGGTTGTTTCTATATTGGAAACTATTTAGTTTCTTGGTTTAGTAAGAAACAAAGTTCCGTATCACTCTCAACTGATAAGGCTGAATACATCGCTGCTGGAAATGCATGTACTCAACTTGTATTGATGAATAGAATGTTAAGCGATTACGGAATTGTACAAGATTCAATGGTTTTATATTATGATAATTCTAGTGCAATTAATATATCTAAAAATTCAATCCAGCATTCACGAACCAAGCACATTGACATTAGATATCACTAGATTCGTGAATTAGTGGAAGAAAAGTTAATTTCTTTGGAATACATTCTGACCAAGACTCAACTTGCTAACATTTTCACTAAACCGCTCGAAAAAAGTAGGTTTAACAAATTGAAATTTGATCTTTGTATGTGCAATTTAAATTGATTATTCATGCATTTCTGTATTATAGTATATATATTTGTTAATTTATTTGTTTAAATTTTAATTTTATGTGAAAAATGTAAATTTTTGGCTGTGCATGACCAGTCGAGGACGTACTCGACCAGTCGTGTAACGCCTCTGGTGCTTTAATGTGGGGAAAAACCTTTTTCTTCCTCATTTTCTCTTCCTCTCCAATGAGTCTAAGCTCGACTGGTCGTACCCAACTTCTTGATTCTTTAAGGTTGGTCCGTTATTTTCATTTTTCTTATAGATTCTTGTTTATATCACTTCATTTTCACACTTGGAGTGACTTATTTCTTGTCTCCTTGAGATTATTGGGGTTTTCTTCTCCAAAATCTGATTTAGAGAAACCCCACTCTATATCTTTTACAACAGCTTGATTTCTTGTATTCCTAGTTGCAAATGAAAGCTAGAGGTAGAAAGAAAAGTTCTTGAGGTCTTTTAACATCTAGATTGACACCTATCACAAGGTGCCACTTTCGATCACCTGAAGACGATCCTCCCTATATTTAGGATTTAAGATTACGCAATGTAATAGTTGAGCGACATGTGCATGTTGAACATCTTGCTCCATTTGATCTCCTTCCTCTTCTCCAATCTGTAGGATGCGATAACGTTCTACATTGGGGTGGGTCGGCATACCTCTCTATTGCGTAGGCTATGTTTGCTTGTATTTCTAATTTTTCAGCTAAAAATTTAACATTTATAATAGCAACTAGAGAAGGTCCATTTGAAGTTTATCGACATTTGATTTCTGGCTTAATGGACATACCTGTCAATGATGAAGGTATTCATATTAGCAATCTAGTTGATAAACTATCTGAATCAAAAAAATGTATGCTTAATAGAGCATTATGCAACATAGATACGCAATGAAGTCAAAATGAAAATGTGCTTTCTTCAAAGTATTTATTACCCAGATACAGGGTTCTTCACAGGATATTTATTTCAAATCTTTATCCACGTCCTGGTAACAAAATTGAACTCACCTCTTTCATGGTTCAAATTTTGTATTCCATCATCTCTGGTACAAATGTTTATTTCCTTCTTTAATCTATCATTCCATCATACAATTTCGTCTCTATCCTGGACACAGTGATATTCCTTTTACATATCTTATGACTGTGTTAGCCACTCATATGTTAGTATCTATGCTTGTTGGAAAGGCTCTTATTCATCACCTTATTTTCAACAACTCAAATATAAATAAGATGAATTTGAGGTTGGTTGATGGCCAAGTGAATGTGGGTGGTGGTGGAGCTGAAGCAGTGAATGAAGAAGATAGTGGCAATTTACCTCTAGATGATATAAACATGGATGATATCTTTAATGAGATTGAATCAGATTTTGAGGCTGACCCAGACTATCAGTCTTCTGATTTTGCTGAGAGGTTGAATTCTCTTGAGGAACAGGTGGTTCAGATTCGTGCAACCCAGCATTCTCAATTTGCTTATATGCGTCAATATATGAGACGCATTAACAAGGGTTTACGCCAAATTGATCCATCTATTCTTGCTCCCTCTTCTAGATCTGAGTAGTATTTTCTTATCTTGATTTGTAATAACTCTTATGATACTTTGCTTTCTTTCAGTTTGTGGGACTGACTTTGGATGAACTGGGTTCATGTTGGTTACTTATATGAGCACATTATTTGCTCATATCTTACCTAGTTTGATCCCTTATTCCTCTTTTGTTTATTTTCTTCTTCCATATCTTAGTTTCTTCCTTTGTCATATTATGATAACAAGGGGGAGAATATTTTGTTGCTTGCTTATGAATATGGATATGGATATGGATTGTGAGTATAATAGCATTTTTTTTATGCTTGCATAGGGGGAGTAAGTAAGAAGGCTTTGAATATTCTATGATAGTTTGTTCTGATTATTGTAACTGGTGCATTATACTTTCTTGTATATATATAGTGCATGATTCCTTATTGAGCATGTAATGCTTCTCTTATTTTTAATAGAGTGTGTTTTGTCACAAATTTGACAAAGGGAGAGATTGTAAGTGCTATAGTTTCTTGCTCCTTTGATTGTCAAATTTTGTAGTGCCAAAACCACAATCTACGTCTTGTGTAGCACATTGATATATATGTTCAAGGTAATGCATCACATATATAAGGACAATGTTTCAAGTCAAGAACAAAGATTAATTTTAAAGAAATGAAAGATCAAGTACATTGTTCACTCCTTTAAGCTTCAAAGGTCAATGTTTTAAAGTGACATCGAAAGACAAGTGAATTGTTCACACTCAAGACTTAAGGTGAAGTACAACACATGTGTCGATATCTCAAACTTCATGAACTTCAAAGATCATCTATCATCTGAAGAAAAGAAGGTTCAATGTTCATATATCATGGTTAAGGTATGAAAAACCTTAGATTGACCTTAGGGTAGGTCATTATGAATACATAATTCAAATTGAATCATTTTATAAGTGTTTGGACTGTTCTTCAACTAGTCATGGTCTCTGTTCGACTAATCCTAGCACTACCTCGACCAGTCCAAGAAATTTCAAGACCAGTCCTAAGATTGTTGCAAATTTTTAGAATTTTTCGTTAAGCCATGACGAGTCTTGAAGACTGCTCGACCGGTCGTGTGAACAATGCACGACTCGTTCACGACCAGTCCTTCAGCTTCGACTCAAATTCCAGCAATTGTTTCTGGTCCCACACGACCAGTCGTGGACAAGTCACGACCAGTCGTGGAGGTCACACAACCAGTCGCGCAAGACCTACGACCAGTGGTGGAATGGCTTTATCCGATCATGCTCAAAATTTTAAAAATTCATTGGTCCTACGACCAGTCGTAGTGTCCACAGGACCAATTGAAGGTGCAACTTCTTTACTTATAAATAGAGCATGATTTTCAGAGTTTTGTAATCCAATTCAAGTATAATTAAGACATCACTCTAAGAGATAACTTTGTAAACTTCTTAAGCTATATTGTGCATATTTAATATTCTCTTTTATTAGCTTTTTATATTTGATTTTGTATTCTGCATTCCAATCTGATTTGAAAGAGGGATTGAAGAATTCCCACTTCTTGGAATTAAAATCAAATAGAGCTAGCCCAACTTGATTTAATTTAAAATCAATCAAAAACATAGAACCATTTCATGAGTGTGGACATTAAACTTCTATATTCAAAATTCTACTCTGATTTGGTTCTTCCGGGCTGCAACAAAAGGAGAATATTCAGGTATTTTACATTATTATAATTTCCTTTGTTTTGATTTCTTTTGAGATTGAGCCAGAAAAATCTCATTTTTTTTTGTTATCTGAGGAGATCCAGAAAACTCAGAGTGTAAGGTTTTTTGAATTGCATAAGCCCACTTGAAAGACACAATTGTGAGGATTTTACGTGAACCTGGAAAAACTTATTTTCATATTGCACACTAATATCCACTATGTGAGGATATTAGGAGTTGAGTAGTTGTGTGGTTGTTGTTTAATAGTTGGTGTACACACCGGCAAACCACTATAATTCTTTGTGTTTTATGGATGTGTGGTTTATTTTCTATATCTTTTATCCTTCAAGATTGTGAGATGTATTTGTGGATGTGAATCTTGTAATCTTTACATTTTAGCATTGTAGGGAATGTTGTAATAACTTAAATTTTCTTTCTTGCTATTTCATTTTTATTCCTCTTCAGTTTGAGTTTTATATACACAAATCATTCTAGTAAGGTTGTCCTGCCATAAACCCTTGGTTTTTATGGTGTAAGATTGTCCTTAGAACAACATTTGTATCAACCTCTCAATATTAGAATTTTGAAATTGCTTTACCTTTCCGTATTATGAATTGTTTATAGTGTTATCTTTCCTTTAATTGATTAAATTCCGATGTTATCATTTTAATTTGGCATAGTCCTCCCCCCCCCCCCCCCCCAAGGACTCTAGCTTGGTCTTTTCACTATCCCACCTAGATGGCCAGATTTGGGGCAGAGAAAATGCAAATATCAACTAATCCAAGACCTTAGTGAGCCACCCACGTAGACCCATCCATGTGGCCCACTTAATGTATGTGGTGTACCCACACCATCCAGCAAGGGACAGTGGATCCCATGTATTGACGTTAGCAAGTTTTGTGGTCTGGTCATGAGGTATGTGTTATGTCCATACTGTCTGCCCTCTTAGCAGCAGTGGGACCCACACCACATGTGTTGCACATGTGGGGGTGGAGCCCACCTTGATGTATGTATTCTATATTCACACTGTCTATCTTTGGACGGTGTGATATGTAGGGCCAACCATGATGTGTGGGTCTTATCCACACCATCCAGCACTCTGAACGGTGGGACCCACCTTAAATGTATGTGTTTATGCCACGTTGTCCATCTGCAAGTTCCACACCTACACATGTGGGTGTGGGGTCCACCTTAACGTATGTATTGTATATTCGTACCGTCCATCCTTGGACGATGGTGCGTGGGTCCACCATATTGTATGTGTCTTATCCAAGCTATCCATTTAGTGGGGTTGATTTGGATTGTGCAATCCCACCATGATAAATCTGTGACCTAATTAATGCATGTTTTGCCTTTAGCCATCCAGCCCTTGCATGTCGACCAGATTGACTGGACTACTGCTGGCCCAAAAAATCCAGCAGCAGGCCCACTTCCTTATATGATATACACCTTCATGTTGAGTAGAATTTGGGCCCCTTTTGATACCTTGTTAGGCCCACCTTTCATCTGATTGTGCAAGGGCCAGATTGCTCAAATTTTTTAAAATATTTAATGGGCCTGATGGGCTGAATATCCAACCTTAGAATTCCCATTTGGTGAGGTGTTATCCATCCATTATGGTAGACTTTATGGGCTGAATTGTAAACCACTATATGGGGTATGTTGTACACTTGGCCCAACTATATTTTTGAAGCCTATGGGCTGCCCAAAAAGGCCCACCATGTTGGAGGCTAGACATAGCCTACCTTAGAATTTTTATGAGCTTTGGGCTTCCCCATGTGGCCCCACCTTAATATATGTGAGCTATGGGCTAACCCAAAAGGCCCAATATTGATGTATGAGATTAATTGAGGGAAACCCATTTATTTTCCAGCCATTATGAGGGCTATGGGCTATTTTGCTAGGCCCTTATGTGAGGCCCACTGTGAAGTATGTCAGGCCCTTGTGTGAGGCCCATTATGCTATATATGAGGCCCTTGTGTGAGGCCATGGGCCCCAATATATGTTTAGCTCTATGTGGGCCACTCCTTT
Source organism: Magnolia kwangsiensis (assembly GCA_037074715.1). Taxonomy (NCBI): domain Eukaryota; kingdom Viridiplantae; phylum Streptophyta; class Magnoliopsida; order Magnoliales; family Magnoliaceae; genus Magnolia; species Magnolia kwangsiensis. The sequence goes on along the minus strand of CM073587.1, from coordinate 18,437,984 downwards.
GGAGTAATGTTGGTTAAATATCCACATTAATGGGCAATGATAATTAAATGTCCACATTATGACCTTCCCTTAGGCCCTTTGTTAAGCCCATTCTCATCCTTCTCTAAGTGAGTTGACCCGAATCATTGGGCCCCATTGATATTTGCATGATCCATCTATTTGCATTGGGCTAACCCAAATGTGTTGGGCCTCCATTGGTTGCTATTAGGATTGTTTTAATCTCAGAGTCCATCTAGGACTTATTTGGGCCCCCTAGGGCATCTAGTGGGCTATATGACAGTATGGTGAAGGAAGCTCATTCCGGATCCTTAGGATTATAGGTAGCCCACCTAGGCCCAACCTTAATATGAGGAGAGTTCATCATCCTCCTAAACGAAGGGATTCGTGCTATTAGAATTGTTATATCCATAGTTAAGGACTGACCTTCATGTTATGGGTCTGTTGTTCATCTATGGACCCCACCTTATATATAGGCCGATTATCGATACCAATTATGAGCATGTGATAGTATAACATCATGATGCATGCCCATACACATCATCTATATGCTTGTTATGAGGAGTGACTGATCATAGCATTATTCTATTAGGCAAGTTATTTATGGGACTCCCTATAACACCTCAGATTTTGAGGGTCGAGCAAAGCTCAACTCCTGATATCCAACGCATCACTTATGCAATATAGATAATAATGTTTAATTGTTGTTCATTTCAACGCATTAGTCATGAGTGGGATTACACTAAAACAGCATATCATACTCCAGAGATAAGTAAAACTTAGCAAGCAGAAGACTGAAATACGTATATATAAGTATGTAAGGGTGTCACAACCTCCAGAGTATGAGTATGTTACCAGGCTAAATATAAACATGTATTGTTTCAAAATTTATAAAATATCAAAATGTACATGTCCAACTAATCATGTATCCTTGTAATCACGTCAAATTAGTACGAGGTCTACATAGACCCACCTAATAGTTGAACATAGGAGAATTCCTACTCATCTATGAAGTCCATTTCGGCTGCATAGACTCCGTCATCCCCTGCATCTACAACAGAGTCTGGTTGGTGTTTTAAAACACCATCCCAGAGTGGGAGTGAGTGATCAAGTCAGTGGTACTATAAGGTAAAGGTTAACTTGTTGATCAATTCAATCAAGTAATAATGATAAAGTAATATAACAATCACTTCCTAGCTACTCTTGTTAATGCATAGATGGTGTACAGTAATGATGTATGCCCTTGTACAAAGCTCCCTCAAAAGTGACTCCGTCAACCGTTTGCACACTTCCTTGCCAAAGCAAATGCAATGCGGTGCATGGTCGTGTTAGCTAAGTAATTAATTAGGCTTACTCATACAGCAGATTGAGGAAGCTAAGGTACCTCCTTTTATATCATTAACCCAAACCGAATGATCCATCTAGGGTCATCAATCCTAGTTAATCACATACGATAGGCAAGTTGTAAGGCATCACCCCTATTGAAAAGCAGTGGATAAGCAAATTCAAGAGTTTATACTCGAGGTCAATACGGGGAGGCTCGTCACCTCAGCGTAGGCCAACAGCTCGAATATAGTGTCCCATACCACCAAATTTGGCTCACGAGTTTGGGTTACTCACTGGTCACTACGGAGAGGCTCATCACCTCAGCGTAGGCTGATAGCTCGACCACGGTATCCCATACCACCATGCCCAGCTAATGAATCATAGAGGATCGTGGTACCATGGTTGAAACGAGTCTTTACATTGGTAAGTGGTACCTTAGATTCAAGCAGTAGTGTCCATACATGATAAACACACAATAGGCCAATTAATTTATTTGACGTGTTCAACTGGTATGGGCGCACACCGAATTAATTGACATGGAGTGCATAAACACTCCATGTGGCCTCACAACTATCGATAATTACTGTATGACCCGCATTCATTGAACGTATCTACTGTGGCGAAGCTAGTTCGGCCACTCAAACGGGAATCATTACTGATTACCTGGACCACATTTTAGTCCCAATCTTACTCAAACATAGCATGTAAATACATATGTTAATCATATCAGCATTTGATAAATAATTCAAATCAATATCTCATTTGAGCATTTCATCAAATATATTGAACATGTTACCGAACATTGCACTTCATTCATAAATTCACGTGGTCAAAATTAAGATTATATGAAGGAAACTATACATATAGATAAGGTAATTGAGAATCCTATCTCAATACCCTTATTAAATATAATTCATCAATAATTTCTCATTCAGACATTTTATCAAACACTTAGACTACACATTACTAAATACATAACCTAGGTTAGTTATGACATGAACTATAACAATTTGTTACATAAAGAGATCATGATACGCATGACAAGTATGAATCCTAGATTTATAGTCATGATAAGTAAAAATCATAATTTCATATTCATTCAAACATTTCAACAAACACATGGAATACATCTTATATTCAACATAATTCACACATGTATAATTTATCAAAAAAGTCGTAACTAAAATCATATGGAAGCAATCAAGTCAGGTATAAATTATTAACTGACATTGAAAGCCTTGAAAACCATAACATAAATGTTTATAGTCTGCACCTTTCGTCAGAATACTCGTTTCGAACTCGGTTCGAGTCCTACGTTCTCAAACACAGAACAACGAGTACCTAAATCACAAAATTGGTTAGCTAACTTACCAATTACTCAATTCAACTTTCTAAATTAAGATTAGGGCTAAGATTTCTTACCCAAATCGTATTTGAAATGGATTGGTTAGCTAGATGTAAAGGCGATTCAATGCGTAAAGCAGCAGGAAAGAATCACTGCAGCAAACTCCAAGGATTTCCCCTCACTCCCTACTCTTTTTTCTTCCTTTCTCTCTTCTCACTGCTAGGGTTAGAGAAAATTCGTATGGGATATGAATGGGGTGGTTTAAGGGTGTTATATAGGCCTAGAACTGGTGCAAATGGCCCCATGGCCATGGTATACTTAGGTTATAGCCAAAGGGCGTTTGTTTCAGGCGAACAGGGCTCACCTGGAGCTCCACTACTCATTTATAATGCAGGGTATGTTTCCTAATAATAGATCTATGCCAGGATGTGCTTTCGGTGTATTTGGATATGCCGATCAACTGTGAAGGATCTGTATCAGATCAATGGTCATTGTCACTCAATCAGGGCCACGAGTATACCGATATGTGCAAGGAAATTTCTCCAATCCATAGGTGAAGTTCGGTCAGAAACTGACGATCCAAAATCTTCAATTTTGCACGTAAGCGAATGGCCTAATTTACATAAGTTTCATTACGTTTTCTAAAGATATTCGTGTTTCTCACACACTTTGCTCAGGGCTCAAGTTGTGTATTTTTGGACACTATTTGGGCTTGATTTCCACAATGGTTGTTAAGCCCAAGAAGACGGTTGTAACCCTATAGTTTCGCGATCATCGAACTTTCAACATGCAGTCCAGGTCCGATACGGAGTTTCAATGTACTCCCGAGAGCAACAGGCTTTTGAGATTTCTCCTAGGTTTTTATATAGTGTTAAGTCAGCGATTTTGATGATTTTGGGTGTTACCATTTGTATAAATAGTGGTTTGAGCTAAATTCACTGATTATTTAGTTTTACACTTAACCTATTTTTGACTAGATTTCTACGAGATACGATCCTTAGGTATTTCTCCTTGAGGTGGTACTCTGGTCTTTGTGCGGATTTTTGTGAGACATTACACTCCCTAATAGGCGAAGTTATCCCATATGAGTGCACAGTATGTGCAGGATTGATGCATGATTGGATTGTGACTCATGCATCTTACATCGTGTGTTATGATTGTTGTACGCCCTAACGGCATTAGGGTTGTAGCCTCCGTAGATATAGCGTAGAAGACAGAATTGGATACCAAAAATATTTGTTAAGCATGAGGGCACGATAGATGTCCTAGGGTGAAAGTCCTCAAACCCTTATAGTACCATGAAGGATGCTCCAATGCCTAAACTGAGTAGATGTATGAGCACATGAGGGCTGAATACCAAGAGGCTGCGTCTCCCACTGTGTCGTGGTCGGTTAGAAGGGGGTGTGGCCTTACCTGCCCGAAGGTAGGACATAATTACTAGGCTAAGTCTGACTAGCTCATAAATGGGTCCGCTACCAACATGTTAAGTAAATATTGGCAGATTGTTAGTCAGGCGAGTAGTGGGGTCTCTTCCGCTTGCATGGTTGTGCATCTAATGTGGGGCGACAATCTAGTGTATGGTGTACTAGACCCTGATAATTATCTAGAGAGAACAGTACTGATATATGATGCTCCAGAGATGAGCTAGATTGATTTGTGGTTTGGCATACTTAAGCTGCATCTTGCACATGACATCAGCTATGTAGGCCTTGCATCGTATGGCCTTGGTATGACCGATAGCATTCATGTCTGGCATCGCATTGTATGGCCTAGGTATGGCCTATAACATTCATGCCATACATCGCATCATATGACCTTGGTATGGTAGATAGTATTCATACATTGCATCGCATAGCCTTGGTATGGCTATTAGCATTCATGAACTTACATGTTTCTGCATTACTCTGATATTACATACTTACATTACTACCTTGCGCACACACTTTCACCACCCTCTAAGCTTTCTATAAGCTTATGCATGATAGATGCGTGCATGTGATGCCATGACACAATTGTAGCTGAGCAGGAGCTAAGAGCGTACCATGAAGCTTCTGGAGCTTTTGTTACTATCATTGTATTTCCTTTTATGTGCATTGTATCTAAAGTTTTTTATCATAGTAAATTTTTTATGGCGTTCTTGTTATTGTTCGTGGGTTATGCTTTTTATGAAATGAATTTATATTGATAAACCTCCTTGTAGGATCCCAGGATTAAAACCTGGTATATGGTTGCCAGGAGCCGATAATGAGGTACTACGGAGGCTGTCGGCGCCGGATTCAGCGATCGAGAATTTTGTGAGCCTGGTTTCCAAGTTTGGGGCATGACAAGAGGACTCAAGCATGGGAGAGCTTTGAAGAAGCGACTCAAGATTGGGGCATCCATGGGGCTCAATTCAACAAGTGTAAGTTCTTGTTTATTACCTAGGCTCTTATATATGGTCGAATTCACCGGACAAGGATGTGTACATATTAGTCTTCATGGGGGCCTCTTGCAGGCGTATACGTAGGTCCTTTGAATAGGACAGGTTGTTGGTTAGCTGATAGAAAACCAACTAAATTCTCTTATAAGAGCCTCCGACGGGAGTGCACGCTAGATAGGTTCTTGTGTAGGACCACGACCCTAGTGTAGGGCTGTAAAGGTTAGAGGTGAACCTGATTTAAAATATCTGATAATAAAATCTAGTACACTTAGGAAGAGTACATCCACCGAAAGTGGAGTAGGAAAACTAAACACTATACATGCTTGTGTTTGGAATTGTCATTTGAGCAAATTTCTAATTATGCTTATGTGATTGTTTAGTTGAATTTTGTGTATGCATGATTAGATGAATACTCAGATTGGAATAGTTAGCACATCCTACACACATGTATACTATCAATTATACAATACTTGTTTCATTAGCATATCCTTTGTAGTCTATGTGATTAAACTCATATTAGCTTAAAAGCCTTAATGTTAATTGCCTTGTTTAGTTGAATTGACATATTAGTTTAAGTAAGCAATTGAGTTTTAACTTGAATTTTTTTTTATTGTTTATAATCACTCCTCCTCTAGGACATAAGCATTCATTCTATAGCTATGCAAAGCTTCCATGCATAGTCGTGGTATCATATTTCACATAATTTCAAATTTGAGGTGCCTTAGTGACCCAACTGTAACCCCTTGAAAATCGGGGGTCGAGCATAAACTCCACTCCCGAGTTCTAAAACATCACTTATGCAACATTTTCAATGATGGATGAATGTCGGCTGTAATAGTGCATAAAACATGAAGTGGATTAAGCCAAAACAGCATATCATACTCTAGAGACAGTTAAATTAGCAAGCGGAAGAATGTGATAGATATATAAAATATATAAATGATTGTAAGTCTCCAGAGTGTGAACATGTTACTAGGTTATACATATACATGTATACTCCCAAAATGATCAAAAAATAATATACATGAGTGCGCCAAAAATATAAAATGACAAGTGTCATGGCATCAAATCAACCTCCCTGTAATCTCGTCGATCAGAACACGGTCTACATAGACCCGCCTGATAACCGCCTATAGGAGAAATCCTCCTCATCATCTACAAGTCCGGCTCTGCCTCGCAGACCGTGCCATCATCTGAAACTACAACAGCGTCTGGTGGGTGTCCGGAACACCGTCCCGTAACGTGGGAGTGAGTAGCTAACTCAATGGAATCATAGAGCAAAGGTTAACATGTTATCAAATCCATCACGCGATAATGGTAAAGCAAGCAATCAAACATTCCTAAACACTGTGATTAATGCAAGAATGAAATAACATGATGGATGCCCTCACCGACATACTCCCTCATGCGACACCATCTTACGTCCGCGGCATGCTTTCTTCCCTCAGTACTCCGCATCTTCCAGGCACATGCAGTGCGATATGAATATGATTACCGAGTTGTTATTAGTCCTTTTCATACAGCATGATTGGGAAACTAAGGTACTTCCCTTATATCATTCCCAACAAGGATCCTGTCTAGGGTCGTCATTCCTAGTAGTCTCATACGATGATATATTTCTAGGTCGCTGCAAGGGCTGTCAGGGCTGTTGCACGTACTCGTTGCTCCGCTCCCCCATCACCTTATCAATACAGGCTTAGTTGTACTCTTATTGCTACGGAAGGGTCATCACCTCACGTAGACTCAGAGTACGCTCGAGGTCACTACAAAGGGCTGTCAGGGCTGTTGCACGCACTCGTTGCACAGTTCCCCCATCACCTTATCAGTGTAGGACGATAGCAAGAATATAGTGTCCCATACCACCATAATCTGCTCATGAGTCTGGGTTTCTCACTAGTCACTACGGGGAGATTTGTGGCCCCAGCGTAGGCCGACAGCTCGACCACGGTGTCCCATACCACCATGCCCGACTCATGAGTCTTAGTGGATCAAGGTACCATGGTTATCAGGGTTATCACTGGTTAGTTCAGTACCCTAGGTTCAAGCAGTTATGATGAACACAAGGTGAACATACAACGGTCAATCGGGTTACTTGATGAGTCCAACTAAAACGAGCGCACGTTGAATCAACCGACATGAAGTGCACAAGTACTTCGTGTGGCCTAACCACTGCCGACAACTCTAGTACGACTCGGGTTCGTCATACACATCCTTCATGGCAAATAGAATCCAACCACTAATTCCAATCTGTTACCGACTGCTTGGACTAGAGTATAGCCCCAAACACTTGTAATCTAAATTAATAATCATGTGAGAGAGACCAAATTGAAAAACAAGAAATTCCAGCATGTTATCAGTATGTTATAACATACATCATAAGCAGTTAACCATACACAAGTACTTCACACATAAGGTAATCAATTGAAATACAACAAGCATGGAGGAAATCATGTACATCATCAAATTAGTTGAGAATCCAGTCTCAACGCTATTCTACAATACCATTTACTCAATACTTACTAATACATACATTTATACAAACACTTAGACTACTCAATTCCAAAGTACTTGACGTATGTTGATTTCAACATATAATATGACAGATCCTTATATCAAGGAGTTGTCTAATACACAACAATCATATTCTTACATTCAAAACATATGGCAGGCATAAATCATATTGATTTAGTCATTTCAACAAACACGTAGACTACACTTAATAACATACATAGCGTACGTTGGCCGAAACATATATTAGGGTGAATCCTTTCGCTAAATAGATCTTACATCCATAACTAGCATATATGCATAGAAAATACTCATGGCAATCATATCAGCAAAATACATACGTATACAGTATTTCCTATAAATACCTAAAATACCCTAAATCTCATATTCTTCATACGTATTCGAAATAGAAATCGGTCGGCATGTTTTACATGTGAAACAGCATTATTGTTAACAATCTACCATTAAACGACATTGAAAGCTTTGAAAACAGGTAATCTAAGCGTCTAAAATTCGTACCTTACGCCGTAGGAGCGTAATGAATCGAATAGGAACTCTACGTCGTCGTCAACGACTGATTGGCAACCTACAACACAAGGTGAGTCAGCTACTTAGCTACTTGTACACATAAGAGCCTTAAAACAGGTTAGGGTTACGATTTTCTTACCTAGAACGAAACCAGAATCACCGGAATAACGATGCAGGTGGATAGCTTTGGCACGTGGAGCAGCAGGGAAGAATAGCAGGAGGGTTCTCACACTTTCTCTCTCTTTTCTCTCTTCTGTCTCCTAGGATTTTTCCTAAATTTGTATGGGTTAGAAAGCTAAGGGTTTAAGGCCCTTTTATAAGCCCAAACTAATCAAAACAGACTTTAAGTCAAGGTATACTTAAGTTATAACCAAATCGGGTCTGTTCCGATCCAACGGATCACTTCTGGAGGTCATATTACTAAACGCGGTCGGACTTAAGCTCTCTAATATTGGATATAGGTCAAGCTAAGTTTTCAGTCCAGTCGGGTTTCCAGATCGACCGTGGCGGACCAGTTTCAGTTCAGATGTCACCGAAACTCGATAAGGGCCACAAGTGCTATGACATGTAAGGGCCACCTATCCTGATCCGAGGGTGAAATTTGGTCGAATTCCAACGGCCAGAAGGATTAAAAATGTAGCGTAAGCGACACGTGCCAAATTTATTTAAATCACATTTAATTTATAAAGAATTCTACTCTTTCTCACACTCCTTGCTCCAGGCTCAATGAAATAGCCTCAGGACATTAGTTGTAAGACCCGTATCCTAGTCCGTACTATTCCGTCAACTCCCGCGATTCTTTTCGCTGAATTTCGACAATCCGTGACCTGTAATCGACGTTACGCACGACCGTAAGACGTATCCTATATATTTGAGTCAGCTTAATCCGAGACTAGTATCATTGCGACCGCACCGTCGCCGCAGTTCCAACGCCGCGACTCACGCACCGATCCGATACCCTGACTAAGAGATGTGAGCCGGCGTTCAGTTTGAGAAAACGCCGCGCATTTGCAATCCTAAGGGAATCTCTACAAGGTGTCAAATCAATCCCATCAATCAATCACCCATCAATCACTTTATGTCAAGTACAAGCAACCATACCTCTCTTACATCACCCTTACCTAAAGTCAACTCTCTCCCTCTCTCTCTCTTACACCACCTTACATGTCAAGTACCACTCACATCACTCCATCACTCACCTCACATCCTTCTTATAAACTCTCTCTCTCTTTCTCATTTCTCATCTCACTTCTCAAGCAACCAAGAGCATCCCACGTCCAAGCTCTTTCCATGGAGAGAAAAATGCATTTGTGAGGCCCACCTTCCCATCTCCAAAACCCATCATCTTAGCCATCCATTTCCCATCTCCACCATCAAAGTGAAGCATAAGGAGATAGGCTATCCAACAGACCAAGAAGATCAAGTGGTGGGTGTTTCCATAAGCTAGATTTTCATATTTCTATGATGGGCCAAGTGAGGCCCACCGATCAATGGTGTGGATCTCATTTTGGGACTCTAAATGTGGCCAATGGCCCACTTTGATTTCAAGATCAATCCATGATGGGGCCATTCTCCATGGACCCCATCATGATGTTTAATTTTTTTACATAAATAGTCATCTAAACCATCCATTTCGGTGGAGAAAGGATCTCCACCGTTGATCTTTTATTTGGAAGGCCCATATGCAATGGGACCCATTGATGTATGTTTGGATAGTTGAAACGGAGGACCCATAGTGTCGGGGTCCCTCCATGCACATGTGTCACTCAATCTCTCTCTCTCTCTCTCTCTCTCTTTCTTTGTCCTATTTTATGAGGTGTCGTGGCCATGTGGCCACTCGGATGGACCCCACATTTATGCATGTTTTATCCACACAATTCATATGTATGGTGGCCCACCTGGATCGTCTAAAGGTGGGGCCCACCATCATATGTGTTGTGTACATGTAGAAGAAAAAAGTAAAAAATATATATATAGTAAACCGTCCAGCGTCCTGGACGCTGGACGTCAGCTGGATAAAAATAAAAATTTCAGCTTTTTCTTTTAATTTGGGGTGGGTTACTTGTAAAGGCCCCACAGTGATGTATGTATTCAATCAAAGCCGTCCATCCTCTTCCCCGACTCATTTTAGGCGTTGAGCTGAAAAATGAGGTTGATCAGAGTATCCGGTGGGCCATAGCGTTGAAAACAGTACTAGCACCATTGAAATACGCTTTGGTCATTTTATACACCAACAAAAATTTGGATATGGGGCTCATTCAGACTGTTTCGAGCCGTAGAATCTAACGGCTGGAGTGGATTCATCATGTGTGGGCCCCAGGTATGAAAAACCATCGAAAAATAGTTTTTTTCAAAAAAAAACAAAAAAAAAGGAAAGAAGGAGCAACGTCTTCTGCTGCAGACGGCGCAGGCAGTGCCTGCGGCCTACTGGCGGGCGGACGCCTGGTAGTCCACGGCTCCATATGCGGGTCCCACCATGATGTATATTTTGTATCCACACCATTCATCAGGTGGCCCAGATCCTGACGTAGCCCACCCTCCAAAAAATCTGGTTCATCTAAGACTCAGGTGGCCCACACTTTTGGAAACAGTGGGATTGAACGTGTATCATTGAAATCCATTTTAGGTCCACAGGAGTTTTGAATCAAGCTGAATTTTATATCGTCCCTTCAACCAGGTCTGCGTGACCTTATCAACGGATTGGATGGCATAAGAGCATTGTGGTGGGCCCCACATGGGACCCACAATGACGTATGTGTTCTATTAGTACCGTCCACCACCGTGGACGGTGGAAACCACCTTGTATGTGTTTGAGTAAAGCCGTCCAATCAGTTGTTGGATGGCCAGTAGGCCCACCCTCGACGTCTGTGTTTTATCTAAACCATTCATTCAATTGGTGGGCCAGGTGTGTGGACCCCACCATAATGCATGTGTTGCATCCAACCCATTCAACCATTTTGAAAGCTCTTTTTGCAGCATGAGTTAAAGAATGAGTCAGATCCGTGGTTCAAGTGGGTCCCACCACTGTTATTTGAAGTGAGGATCGGTTGATCCTTTGGCATGATTCATATACATGTATGTATACATGTGTGTGTATGCATGTGTGTGTATGCGTGTGTGTGTGTGTGCGTATGTGTAGATATATATATATATATATATATATATATATATATATATATATATATATATATATATATATATATATATATATATATATATATGTATATAATTTATACTACATATAATATTGTATATATATACTGCATATAAATTATATATTATATTATACATAATATGTTTATGATGGTGGGCCTTCATGTGACCCCCACCATGATGCATGTGTTGCATCTTACCGTCTATCCATTTTGAAAACTCATTTCTTGAACTAAAAATGAACCAGATCTATAGTTCAAATGGACCCACTTTGGTATGTATATAGGGCCCATGTTGATCCATTTATGGCCATTTATTTAGGCCCATCTTGGTGCACATCTAAGGCCATGGGATTAAGCCCATTTGGCATATATAATGCCCGTGGGATTAAGCACATTTGGCATATGTAATGCCCATGGGTTTGGGAAAATTTGACATATGCAATGCCCATGAGATCCAGCCCATTTATTCTATATAAGGCCCACGGGATTCAAGCCCATTTAATATATATATTATAGCCCATGGGATCAAGCCCGTTTGATGTGCATAGGGCGCAAATGGAGTGGCCCATTTGATATATTTAAAGCTCATGTGTGTAGGCCCATCTGATATATTTAAGGCCCAAGTTGTGAGGCCCACTTTGATGTATTTCAAGGCCCATGGATTATGAACCATTGCAATGTACATAAGGCTCATTGGTGAGGCCGATTAACGCATCCCATTTGATATATCTAAGGCCCATGGGTCGAGGCCCAACGAGATGACCTTAGGGTCTATTGCAATGTGTGACTTCCCATGGTTCATGTAATGACATTTATGTCAGGTCGTGCCTAAGGAACAATGTTGGTTTGACGTCCACATTGTAAGTACAGTGTTGGTTAAATGTCCGCATTGTAACTCTCCTTAAAGCCCATTGATAGGCCCATACTCATTTATATTCATCCATTTATAACATGCTTAGTATAATCCCATGACTCATGCCCATACGCATCATATGTATGCTTGATATGAGTAGTGATTGATCATAGCATACGCCATTGGACAGACCATTTTCAGGACTTGTTATGAGATAGAGTGCCCTACATGATCGTGCAGTACGCGCTGGATTTCTGTATGATTTGACGTGTGATTCATGCATGTCGCATATGTGTGACTTGATCACTACACGCCCTAGCGACATCAGGGCCGTGGCTCCACAGGTACATCGTGGATGGCCGTATCGGATACTGAAAATACTTGATTCTAGCACTGTGGGCACTTAGGATGTCCTTAGGTAAAAGTCCCAGAACCTTTTTGGTACCAGGAGATGCTCCAATGTCTAGACCGAGTGGATACAGGAGCGCCTGAGTGCCAAATACCAGTAGGCAGCATCTCCCACTGTGTCGTGGTCGGTTGGAAGGGGGTGTGGCCTTATCCGCCTAAGTAAGGGGGCTATAAGCTAGGCTGAGTTTGACCAGCTCGCAAATGAGTCTGCTATCGACGAACCGGATAGGTATTGGCAGACTACTGGTTAGGCGGATAGTGAGGTTTATTCCGCTTGCTTGACTGTGCAGCTAGGGAAGTGGCAGTCTCTGCGAAGTGTATTAGACCCCGGTGATATCCGGAGAAGAACTGTATTGATGTGTGTACTTGATGAGTACCGACTTGCTTGGATTGCATTTCACATATGACATTCAGCTATGTAAGCCTTGCATTGCATCGGTGTGGCCAATGGCATTCATATCTCGCATCGCATGGCCTTGGTATGGTCGATAGCATACATGCCTTGCAATACATAGCCTTGGTATGGTTGATTGAATTCATGGACTTACCCGCATGTTTCCGCATTACTCTGATATTGTATACTTGGCACTTGCCTTACGCACATACTTACACCACCCTCTAAGCTTTTGTAAGCTTATGCACGACAGTTGCTCGCAGGTAGCATTGGACAGCAGCAGTGCTGAGGCAGGAGTCCGTATCAGGACCTTTTGGAGCTTTTTGATCACCTTATATTTCCTTTTCTGCATTGTACTTAAAGTTTTTGATATAGTGGATATGTGGTGATGTTGTTTTGTGACTTGGTTATGCTTGTGGTTATGCTCCATTACAAAAAAAAAATTATTTTGAAATTCCTCCTTGTAGGATCCCAGGATCAGAATCTGGCATTTGATTGTCAGGAGCCGAGAATGGGACACTACGGAGGCTGTCTGCACCGGATTCGGCAATCGGGATTCATGTGAATCCAATTTTCGGGTTTGGGGCGTGACATCAGTTGGGCTTGATTTTCAAAATGATTGTCAAGTCCAACTATGCGGTCATAATTGTTTAAGATTATCGCTATCAGACTTTCAACGCGCGGTCTAGATCCAATACAAAGTTTCAAAGGGTTCCTGAGAACAAACAAGTTTAGAGTTTGATCTTGGGTTTTAAGGTAAGATAGTGTCAATGATTCTATAGGTTTTGGCTTTAGCAGATCATATTTAAAGTGGTTGGTGACAATTTCATAGGTCAAAGAATCTAACACTTAGTTAGTTTAACCTATAATGATTTCTATTTGAGATGAGATTTGAAGGGTGGAGTGAGGGTGCTTGGAAACGAAAAAAGGAAGAGTTTGGAGAGGGACTTTTGGAGAGATTTGAGAGATTTTTTAAGAAAAGGAAAGCTTGAAGGGGTGGTTTGTAAAGGAAGTAGTAGATTTAAAATGAACTAGGGGTCGAACCCTATATGAAGGGGTCCCACTTGACCCCAAACACCATCGGCCCGGCCTAGCCCGTTGACCGGAGAGTTCCTCGCCACCCACTGTACAAACTGATGAGGCCTCGCCCTTTTGGCGAGGACCTCCTACCCCCTATGTCCCAAAAAAGTCTGGGTCCCACCTTGGGTCCCCCTGTAAGTGCTCCGTTTGGCCCCCGACTCCATTTGAGAAATTTCGTAGCCAATTTTTAAACCAGAATTAGTTTATGCATCATGTAGCATATGATTTTGGGGTAGGAGATGCTACTCTATCCAACTAACCTATTTATTGTGTTAGGTTCCAAAAGGTCAAGGGTCAAAACCCATTTTATCCATTTATTTACTATTTATGATAAGTTTTAGTTTCGGTATTGTTCTTCCTCATTTATACCCTAGGATTGGTGTGTATTATGAATTTTCTTTAAAAAAATGAAGAATAAAGTGGTGAAGGGTGATAATTTGAAGGAATTGGATAAAAATAGGTTTTAGGCTTTGAGATTGAGTGTAAGATGTTGGGGTTGACCTACCACCTAAGGACATTCATTTTCAGGTTTGGAATGGAATGAAACATGGTCTAAACCCTTTGATTGACGGCTTAGAAGTGATTTGGGGTCGTTGTGTGTGATCAGGAGTGTGCACGGACTCAATCTCGGCGACCGTTTACAGTGAGTTTTAGTTTAAGTATAGTTCTTTACTATTTAAACTTGAGGATTCGTGTCTAATATGAAAGTACTTGAAGAAGTTTGAAGAATGAGGTGGTGAAAGGTGAGTTTTGAGGGAAATGGGTTGAAAAGTAATTTCTCTGGCTTTAGAATTGAGTTTTGAAAGTGATAAGGTTGACCCATTGCCTAACGACGTCTAATTCCAGGTTGGCAAAAATTCAGGGTGTTACACTAACCTTAAACCCAAAATAACCTAATATATAGATAATCAATTTCTTAATAGACAAACCTTGTTTGATCTTCTCATAATCTTAGGAGTTAAATTGGAACATGATAAGATATGCTAAAAGATGTGCAAAGTTGTTGTAAAATACATAACCTAAAATAACATTTTTGAGTAGTCCATGTTCACATCGACAGGCTATTAATGGATCTTGATGGAATTAAAGATCAGCTCGATGCGATTGAAGAAACAAGACAACAACTAAACAAAAAATTATTGGAATTTCTAAATGGGATTGAGGGACAGCTTGATCCTATCGAGAGAGTAGTTTTACAGCCATTACAATACAATTTTTATAAAATGAGCATTCAGTTTTTTAGCATGGGGATGAGTTTTTGATGAAATAGAAGCCTGAGTGATTCCCTACTCATATCCATCATCTTAAGTCTCTAAACCTATTAGATCTAAGTAATCTTCTTGAACTTTATCACTCTAATGAGGATTCTAACTTCCATTGTGAAGATGATCTTGATCTTCACCATTTTTTAGAGATTATACACTAAGCCTATAGGCATATCCTTATCTATATCTTCTAAAAGACCCATCTAAGTGAATCCCCTTTAGAAATTAACTATTCATTATTCATAAGTTATTCAACCCATCCTATCACATAGGTCACCTCATCAGAGCATCGCATGCAAGGTGTTTGTTCATGGTATTGAACCCTTGACATTAATGAACGTGTGAGTAATTGAGAAACTAATTCAAGTATGAGAGAGCATTAATGACGCATCTCAAGTAAGGTATTATAACGGGGCTCGATCTAACAAGTAAGGTTGTCATTTTAAGGTCCATACACTCTTTCCTTATGCAGGATTAAGTGTAAGAGTTTGCGACATAAACTCAAATAAGTTCTTGTGTTGAACCTAGGCTCTTATGTATAGTCGAGTTCACGGAACATGGGTGTGTATGTATTAGTCTCCATGGGGATCTATCGATAAGAGTGAATGTAGGGCATTGGATTAGGACCGCTAGTGGTTATTAGTTAGCTGATAAAAAAATCAACTAAAGTCTCTTATGTTAACCACCGACACAGGTGAAAACATATTCATCTAACATAGGTGTATACATGTAGGTTAGTAGTTTACAAAAGAGAAACCATTGTAAAGATTATGGGTGAACCTATTTAAAAACTCATAAGACAATGAATATCGGTACACTCGAGGAGAGTGCGTCCACCGGGAGTGAAGTAAGAAAACCGAACCACTATACATGCTTGTGTTTATAATTTTCATTTGAGAACAATTATATTCATGTTTATGTGATTGTTTAGTTAAATTATATGAATGCTTAAATTGAATTGTATGTTAGGCACTTACTTGCAAAGTACACATAAGTTCACTATCACCTTATAAATTAGTTGCTTAATTGTACCATCTATTGTAGTCTATGTGATTGACCCACTTTGGCTTGGTAACCTAAGTGTTATTTGCTTCTTAATTTAAATTGATAAATTATTTTAAGTAGGCAAGAATTTTTTTTAAGTGGTACTTTTCATCCTCCCTTCTAGGACTTAGCTATAATTTTCAGCTCCGTCAAGCTTTCGCACATATCGTGGTAAACAATCCACGCAATTTCATGGCTTCCCAATTAGGTGCATTTTTTATTTAGTTTATTTGAACTCCATACTTGATGCATAGAACGATTCTTTTCAATTCCACATATAGTTTTATAGGGTCTACATGATGGATTGGTCCAAACCAATGCTTATACCTTCTCTAGTATAATAAACTTCAACCATTCACTTTCCTGTGGCCCACATGAAAGTGATTCTTCATAGGGTCTAGTGATCAAATGTGGAGTACCACGTGATGGATGGTCTAAATCAATTATCAAAGCTTTTCTGTTAGATGTGATCATTTAAAGAACCCAACCAACTTGGATTACAATTGTTTATCCATTGGCCCCATGAGGATGGCTATGATTGTTGAAGGTGGTCCATGCTCTGCTAGAAAGCTCACGTACCACATTTTCATTCAATCTCATGGACCACTAAATCAATACACTTCCATTCATTCCCTACACATGGTGGGTGGAGAAAGGGTAGAGATTACCATCTTTTTTTTCCTATGAGAATCCTTAAATCCACATGGGTTCACATGGTGAGCTTATACAAATAAAGATGCTCTATAATTCGACTAAAAATAGAAAAATTTTTAAGAAAAAAAAAAAAAACTAGAATAATAAGCTTCCAATAACTACATCTAATCTTATCCAAACTTATAAGCATTATATAACTAAAATAAAGACTTTGGACGAAAACATGACTCTTAAATTCGGAGGGGTTGTTTGGATTTGGCAAAGTTGTATTCTGAGTATTATTCATGGTTTGTATATTTCCATGATTTTTCATTCCCCTTGTGCATGAGAACCAATGCACTTTTAGATGGAAGGTCATGAATATGTAATCGCTAGTCTATAGACTATATTTCTCTAGAGAGATGGAACTATTTTTCAATGACACTATAGTTTTTGTGCATATGAAAATCATATTTGTATGTTCATGATATTTTTCAATATGTCATTTGTACCATCATTTAAGTTCAATCATCCCACATGTGCATACATTCCACCATCAATCTTTAAGAACAAAAAAGTATGGCATATATAGTGACTTGTAGATGCATTCACATGTTTAAGTGTGCCACCAACTAAAATTTTAAATTTCCCACATGTGACACAATCGAGGGTATTTGACAAACAAAGAGACAGAATAACTGGTCAACAATAGAATGTCCATAACCTACCTTGATAGCATATGCTAAGAATTGTTAGCTATCATACAACTTTGCCCAATTCAAAAGAGCACTAAAAGTAGCAAAAGCATAACTTGGTGGGGTAGGGGCAAGTGCAGGATTGCGCTGTAGTAATAACTTGGTGAGACCGAGGTCGAATCCACAGGGACTTACCTTGTACGTATTCTGAAAATAATTAGAACTAGAACTAGAATAAGATCTAAACTAGAATCTTGAATAAGAGAGATTAATTGTGAATAAACTATCAATAATAAAAGGAAAACTAGAGCTCCAAGGATCCACTTGTAGCTATTAAGATCCTACCTCATTTGATTCAACAAACACAGCTGGAATCAAAGTCTCATCCTATCTAGTTGGATGATAGAGTAGCTAAACCAAATCTGAACTTTTCATTGAATGAGTTCTCACATGAAGCACCATTGTGATGATCGTAGGGAATTCAACCATCCACCATGCCCAGGAGACAATGGTGGATTAGGAATTTTACAGATCTCACAATTACAAAGCTTTCCAAGAATCTACTATAATTAAAGTCACAATAAATCATAGAAAACTAAAAATACTCCTTCATTCAAACAATAAATCAATGAAAGTCTAATATAAACGTGAATCAAAGTAAGATAATCATCTAAACAAACTAAAGCTTCATCTCTTACCTCTGGCTAAGAGATTTAGCTAACCAAAGACATGATTGAAACTAAAACACTTAAAGAAAACATAAAAACTAATTTAAAAAAAAAAACAAAAAAAGATTGGGGAAAAAGGAATGACTCATTAAAGTTCTCCAATACTTTGCTCCACTATTTCAACCCTAATTCATGTTTAGAAATAAATAAAAGACCCATATTTATAGTACTTGCTTGGACCGACTTGGAAACCACCTCAAATTTATGTAGAAGATCGCGCTTCGGTCACACCGAAGTCACCTTCGGTCGGACCGAAGTCAAGTTTGAATTGTAACTGGATTTTGTCTTTTACAATTACCCAAGGAGCTTTTTTTCCACTTTCAGTCGCACTGAACTGGGTTTCGATCGCACCAAATTAGCTCTGAATTTCATCGTTGATTGTTGGACTATTTTATACGATTTCATTGTGGATTTTTTAATCTTTCCAGTCCTTTGTTCTTCCTTTACACTTGGTTTTCTTAGATCTTTGGCATGTGAACTTTTCATTCTTGACCTCAAAATCTCTAAGTCTTACTTTGGTAATCTTTTGAGCATAAATCTTCCTTTTAACATTAATTTCACTTTAAGCTCTCGAAATCACCTTACAGATGAAAACATGCATAATTAGATCGATTAAGCACAACCATGTTTATAAAACTAAGGCATAAATAGGGGAAATATGTAAATTTTCATACTTAATAGGGGGGACACACGAAAGCAACCTAGAGTTATAATTAAACAATAAGAGGCTAATCAAACCAAGCACAAACGGAACACAAGGTTTTACATGGAAAAACCCTCATGGGAAAAAACCATGATATAAAGCAACAATGAATCCATTACAAAATCAATGTTTACAAGAGATGGAAAAGATTACCGATCGATAATACACCCCGAATATCATAAAAATCAAAGCTTTAAACTCCATTTGCTCCCCAAAAGTCGTAGGCATGTTCTTCTTACCCTAATCCTATATTACAAACCCTTTAATAGGTTAAAAACCAAAATAGGAAACAAAACCTGTAATTCCGCAAAACCACACAAGTTGGTCGATGGGAACTTTGATCATATTAAGTGCCATCGACATCTATCGATAGGATCGAAGCCACCTTCGATATATCAATTTAGACCAAAAAAATATCCAGTGAGAAAAGGAAAAAAATTAGGATTTTTTTGATGGGATTGAGGTTACAACAAATTTAAGACATCAAACAACAATCTCCACCATGTCTTCAATCTTCACAAACTACAGCTCCATTTCTAATTACCTCCATCATAGCTACACCATCGTCGTCACTTCTCGTGTACACTCCGCCTTTGTCAAGTCTTCATCAAGCCCAGAAAAGTCATACAGAACTTGAACTTCTCTATAGGAACCACCTTTGTAAGCATGTTCATCAGATTCACACTTATGTGGATCGTCTTAAGAGTCACTTCTCCTTCCTCAAGCATCTATCGAATAAAATGATGATGAACATCAATATATTTAGTATGAGACTAATAATCAGAGTTCTTCGCCAAAATTATTCACGCTTTCTCTATCATAATTAACTAACACGACTTCTTGTTAAAGCCCGGGCTGATTTATCATCCCTTTTAACCAAATACCTTTGAATGCCTCCAACACCACCATATATTTAGCTTTGATTGTGGAAAGAGCCAACACAGACTAAAGCTTTGATATCCAACAGATCGCACCACTTGCTAGCACAAACGAGTAGCCAAAAGTTAATCTCCTATTATCCAATTTTCCTATATAATTGACATACACATAGCCTATCAACTTATCCTCTGACTTTTCAAATATGAAGACGTAGTCTACTATATTCGAATATACCAAAGTAACCATTTCACTTCCTTTCAATGTTACTTGTTGGGGTTCACCATCTACTCACAACACCCACTGCATGTGAAGTATCAAGTCTCGTAGAGACCATGGCATACATCAAACTCCGAACAATGCTCAAATAGAACAAACATGAGACATCACTTATTTTTTTCCATATGTAGTAGGACTTTTATAGAAGAAATTGCTTAAAGTGAGCAGCATGGGGTGTGTTAACCAGTTTTGCCTTGTTCATACCAAACTTTATTAATACATTCTCAAAGTATTCAACCTATGAGAACCATAGCCTGCTACTCTATCTATCTATGTGAATATCTATGCTGAGAATCTTCTTTCCAATCCCTAGATCTTTGATTTTAAATGTCTTTGACAACCGAGTCTTCAATGTATCGATCTCAGACATATTATGGCTAGCAATAAGCATGTCATCTATGTATAGTATAAATATAATGAATTGTCCATCATCTAATGTCTTATAATAGACACAATGATCATAATCATTCCTAGTAAATCGCTGACATACGATGAAAGTATCAAACCTTATGTATCAATGCCTAGACAACTATTTCAGGCCAGATAACGATATCCTTAACTTGCAAACTTTATTCTCAGTCCCTTTTGCTTCCAACCCTTCTAGTTACTTTATGTAAATTTTCTCATCTAACTCCCCATGTAAGAAAGCAGTCTTCACATCCATCTATTTCAATTTCAAGTTGTATTAGGCAATCAACACCTATACAATCTGATAAAAACCTCCTTGACTACATGCATAAAAATCTCATTGAAGTCGATACCCTCCTTCTGCGCATACCCTTCGCAATCAATCTTTCCTTGTATCTATCTTGCCTTTTCTTATAAATCCATTTACAACTAATAGATTTTCACCCGAATAGAAGCTCCAACAGTTTATATGTCTCATTCTAATACAAAGAGTCTATCTCGTCATGCATGATTGTTATCAACTTCTCAAGCATCAGAACCATCTAATGTTTCCTAAAAGATAGACAGATCCCCCTCATCTGTAAAAAGGGAGAATGTGACACTCGAGTCATCCTTGTATTTGACTAGCAATCTCTAATCTTTCAGTAGATATCTTATGAGTGGTGGCTACTCCATCTATTCTTGTACCTCTGCATACAGCTCAGGCTTTACCTGTGTATCTTCTTATTTAACCTCAACATCAATGACTATTCATTTCTCTGATTCCTTGCGTTCATCTATACAAAATAAGGAATCTTCATCAAACCTGACATCTTGGCTAATTATGATCTTCTGTGTGACTCGGTTGTACAACCTATATCCTTTCACAGCATCACCATAACTCATAAAAATACACTTCTTAGCCCTTAGGTCTGGCTTATCTCTCTTAATTGATGGTACATGAGAGTAAGCATCACAACCAAATACCCGTAACTGTGAGTAGTCTACCTCATGACCACTCTAAACTTCTTTAGGAATCTTATAATATATCGACATAGACGAGAACCTATTCACAAGGTAACAAGTCGTGTTAATGGCCTTAATCCATAATTTCTTGCCCAATCTAACATTTCTCAACATGCATCAGGCTCTCTCCAAGAGGGTACAATTCATTCATTCCACCACACCATTCTTCTTATGTGTGCTTAACTATATTATACCACACAATCCCCTCATCCTTGTAAAATTCATTGAATTCATTTAAAGTGAATTCACCTCCATTATTTGCTCTTAGAATCTTCAGTTTCTGTCATGTCTGCTTCTCAACCTTTGTCTTCCACACCTTGAATGTGACGAATACATCAGATTTATTTTTCAAGAAATAAACTCACACTTTCCTAGAGTAGTCATCTATGAATAAGATAAAAAATGATGACCCCCAATGAAAACAACTAATAACAGGCCTCATATATTTAAATGCACATATTCTAGTAACCCCTTACATACATGCTTTCCAATCTTAAAAGTTAGTTGGGATTTATTTACCATATATACAATGTTCATATATATGAAAATCAACGCTTTTAAAAATAGGAATCAAGTTACGATCAGAAAGTATCTTCATACCGCACTCGATCATGTGGCCCAGATGCACATGCCATAAATATGTCGATGTGGACTCCTCTACAAATGCCACAACTCCACCCAATAAAGTATTTTCGATCAACTTGTAGAGATTTGTATTCCACCGTGCTTTCATCTATGAGTGCCCCTATAATAACCCTACTTCCTGTAGCAATTTACACACTTTTGCACCCACTTAAACCCTACAACATATATAACTTAACAGACACTTAAACACACCGTTAATTAGGAGTATGTTCTTTTGTTCACACATTGGGTGTGTTTCAATTTTGAGGATAAAATTCTTTTAAGGGGGTAGAATGTAATGACTTGAGATTTTGGTGAACATGCATGCATCTGCACACTCACATCCATCTAAACATTCGTGTATACATGTTTTTCATATATGCATGTGTACATAAAGTATGCAAGTTGTGATATGCGTGATCGATTTTTATTTAGAGTGTATCGTTGATTAATAATTGTATAGTTTTAATGTGTGTGTACATGCACTATCTTTACTCATACACTTAAAATCAACTGCACATCTATCTAATCAATTAAAAACCCATCTTGTACATATCTGAGTATGAAAGTAATCATACATTAACATGTATATAGGGTTAGACTCTTAATCATTTAATTATTTCATATATATTTTATCATTCAACCATACATCATACTTAGATCCGCCAATTGGGCCACTCGTAAATCAAATAAAAATTATTGTGATGATTCTCACATTTCTTTGGATCAATTTATTGGAGTACTTCTTACATTAAAATGTGGGTTAACATGTTTTAGATGTCTACAAGCCATATATTTTAGTGGTAAACTCATAATTTTAAAAGAGGAGAAAACCATCCATACATCCATACGTACGATTGAAAATCCGACACCTCATATCTCACAACCGGGTAACCAATTCATAAAATCAACTATACATCAACCTCTCTGCTCATCGAGGTACCACATGGTCCACTTAAGTCTTATTTTCAATATATCCCAACAATCTATCCATGTACGGTATAACTATCTAATGTAGTATATCCTAAATGTGTGTAGCATGCTTATTTAAATCCTAACATTTTTAAGTATTTATAGCATGTTTCAAATATTATTAATTTTTAATAAAATATAAACATATTAATTCGTAGTAAAGTTATTAGCACGTGAGTGTTGGATTTAGGAAACACAAAGCATGTGACTATCATCAGGGGTCACTAATCTAGACCATCCATCACAATGACCAATTAAACCATTTCAAGTCATCCAAGTTTTATTAGAAGATCAGCCAATCATCCATTCATTAACTTAAACCAACATAATGAAACCGTTAAATTAGTACACAATATCAGCACCATATAGAACTTCTCAATTCGTCATCCACCACCTAAATTTATCTATCAATTTGATCGATCAACCGACTCAACTGATCAACCATCCATTGTATATTATATAATTTTACATGTTTCCCCATGTGTACACTGCTCACACATGGGCACCATGTACATGCATAACCATGGACATGCACAATTACGTACATGCACAGCCATGCACATGCACAACCACGCAAAACATGTGTAACCTCCTATACACACGTGATGTATTTTTTTATAATAAATGAAACTAAATTGTGGTTGTTTCACTTCAATGAGATGTCATTTAAAGTTAATGTTTTATTTTATTTTAATTTTTTTTTCCTACATGTGTGTTTTACGTATGATGGGACCCACTAATATAAATAGGGTGGTGTAGGGACACGAAGGTAAAGTGCGAGAAAAGATAATAGAAAATAAAAATAAATAGAAAAAAAATAGTAAAGATTCTATCCAAGTGGGTGATCCACCTTTAGTCTGAAATCTTTATACTTGTTGTTATTAAATTATTATTTTTTCCATTATAGTTAATTTCATTTAAATTAAATTTTGCAACAAATTATTATTTATTGTTGATATTTTTATTCATAGAATATTTGATTTTCAATCAGATTAGAGTGTGTGTGTGTGTGTGTGTGTGTGTGTGTGTGTGTGTGTGTGTGTGTGTGTATAAGAATTCTAAATTACTAAATTTAATACAAAATAAATTTTAAATTATTTGAATTATATAAGAAATAAATTCAAAATTATTCTGAATCTTACTTTAGTTATATTTTAAAGTAATTTTGCTGACATAATTATGTACATTGGCTTAAATTATAAATTTTAGAAATTTTTTGTCATGCCCCACACTCGGTAACCGAACCCACAAGGAACCTGATAACTAGTTCTGGTCGCAACAACCTCCTTAGTACCCTATTCTCAGTTCCTGAGGCAGGTTCCAATCCTGGGATCTCACAATGAGGATTTCAATAACCATATAACTAATTCCAATACGAGCATACCTAAGATCACAGCAAGTAAATTTCAGAAATAACAAAAGGGACACTTTACAAAATCCACTATAAATTTGAACTTTAAAAGTACATAGCTGAAAGGAAATATATCAGATAATAAAAGAATAAGGAAGAAGATCAGTAACACTGGGGGTCCTTGGCATAACTCTAATCCAAGCTCAGCTGCTACGACGCTGACCTAGGATCTCCTACACGCATCAATCGTGCATAAGCCTATAGAAGCTTAGAGGGTGGTAGAAGTGTGTGACAATAGTGCTTAGAAGAAGACAAAGAATGCAGAAGGGAGTTATGATCAATACTAATACCATTAGCCTTACCAAGGCTGTCATGAATGCAAGAAGCTATGCCAACGCAGTACAATAATGCAGGAAGCCATACCAAGGCCATATAATGCAATGAGTACTGGGCGTCATGCCAAGGTGATGCAATATAAGGCTTATACAGCCGATGCAAATGCAATGCGAAGTAATGAAAATATTCATATTCAATCCGCAGATCAAGTACATTTCCATCATAAGGAAATCACAGGGGTCAAGTACACTACAGGATGACTGCCGCTCTTCAGACCCGCACAATCAAATGAGCGTAAGAGACCTCATTATCCGCCCGTGGTCAACCAATCACCAGTAAGGCTCAACGGTAGCAGACCCATTCACGAGGTAGTCAAACTCAGCCTAGCTACTGCCCTCTTTCTCTCAGGTATGTAAGGCCACACCCCAATCCAACCGACTACACGACAGTGGGAGTCACAGCCTAAAGGTGTAAGGCCCTCACGCACTCATGTTTTCACCCAATCATGACGCTTGAGTAGATCCTTGGTACCACGAAAGTTTTGTGAATTTCACTCATGGACATCCTATGCACCCTATATGCTTAAGTAACATTTCTGGTGTCCAAACATTACCATCCACAATGTATCTGTGGAGGCTACATCCCTAATGAAGCATGGGCGATAATGTTCATATGCTATGCAATGCCAGATGCATGAATCATACAATCAACCATACATCAATTCCAAGCATCCAACGTGCTCAAAAGGGAATACTACTTCCCTCGAGGAAGGTATCATGCAATGCCCAATGGCACAATCATAACCACACACACATATTGTCATTTAAGCATATAATGATGCACATGGACCGTGAAGATAAATCTAGATGCGTTATACATAATATACAATGCGGTACATTCCTCCTATCCAAGAAGGGACCAAGACTAGGTATTTAGACAATAGTCATAAGGAACCAACCTCTAGCGGAGACGCATTTACCTGGGATAGTCCATAAGACTAAGTATATAAGCTACAGGACTAAATAATGCAGATATGGCCCTAACAAGAGTCAAAGATGGGCATCCAATCACACTTAGATACTACTGGGCCTAGGGGGTCTATAATAGGGACATTTAACCACCATTCTCCAAAACACATATCAACCATGAATTATATGGATAGAAGGCCCAAGACCCACAATCAAGAAAAATAGATGACCACATACATATATCCCTCATAATGGGCCATAAGAAAAAGGGTCTAATGCTACATTCAACAACATGTGCCCCAAGAGGGGAATTAAGGCCCAAGGCCATAGAATTCCATACATTAAGTTGGACTTGGTGGGCAACCTGCGTACACAATGTATGGTCTAAAAATAAGTTTAAGTTTGGATGAAATGGGCCCCACTACATCAGCCAATAACTAACAATTTAAGAGGGCAACCAATGGCCCAATACCATCCTTATCTCAGCCCAAAAGTCCATCAAAATGGTGGAAGTCAGCCCAATGTATGGCTGGGCCAAGCTGGGACGTTCCTGCCCACTCTGGGCCTACTAGATGTCCCAAAATTTTTATCTAAGATGGGGTCCTCATATGATCACTAAAGGTGATCCAAAAGAATGCACTAATTAAACCTAAGGATTATAAAATATATGCATGCAACACGTACACAAGTTCTCAATATGGTGGAACCCATATCCAATAAAGTTTCAGCCATAACAATGTACATTTAAGGACCCTTGATAAACTTTCTACCCACTCAACTTTCTAGACCTGTTAAAGCCTAGAAATTAGTCAAATATGTGGGAATGATCTCATGAAGGCCAACAATATTCACAAGGGGGCCCCACCAGATGGAGAGTGTGTATATATCATGAAAAGATCAAGTGGGCCTGCTATTGGATTGTGAGTCCAGCAGTAATCCAAGGCAGAAAGTGCTTCCATGATCGGGTGATCTAAGGCTTGATTGGCCTGGACCAACATACGTTGAGGTAGGCTCCACATACATCCATATTAAGCCTCAAATAAACGGCCTAGGGTCTATGGTTAGCCTTTAACCATCCATAGAGAAACTCATGGGCCTACCTTAGGGTCACACAGGAGGACATCCAACCTTAATTGGTCCCCAAGAGGTAGCTCGTTTCTAACCAAACACAAATGAAGGCCCAAGGCCTAAACCAATCATGGGCCTAGTGGGCAAACATACAAAGCCCAACTCATAAACACTATGGTGGGCCCATAGGCAAGGTTTGGGTCCAACCATGAAGACCATAAACCCACATATTTTGGTGGGATTAATGGGTAGCCCAGTAATCCAACCATATGGGCAATATCATAACTTTGTCCAAGTGAGTTAGGCCTCACAACTTGGCTCGTATACAAGGTCATTTTGGTGGGCAACCAAGGGCCCAACTACTTGCACTTATGGCCCATGACCCATCACAATAGGTGGTGAAATACAAGCCCAAATGGTGAAGGAGCCTAACTTAGAAGATCCAAGATGAATGGGCCTACCAAGGCCAATCGAACTATGAGTACAATTCCAAAATAAAACCCAATGGAAGTGGGCCTCCAAGCATATATACATGAAACCCAAAGATACCTCAGAAAAGGGGCAATCTTATGTGCATATTTTACCCTTAACCTGGTGGGACAAGTTGTCCCAAAATAAACCATTAGGGGGGGCCAGTTTGGGCCTTTTGCTGAAATTTCAGCCTACCCATAATCTGGGCCTGTTGGGGCCCAAAAAAATCATAAAGGGGTAAGTGTTAAGTCCCCTGGTGGCCCACATATGATCCTAGGGGTCCCACCTGATTAAGGGGATGAATTAAACATATAAAATAGGTGGACCATTCTGCAAGAGTAAAAGTCCAGTAGTGGTCCAATGGGCCTGGACATCCCAAGGGTAGATGGTCCTATAAGCCTGGGCAATTGGCCTAAAACTCATCCAAATGGGTCTAAAAAATGGAAGCTACTAAGGGAGATAGCCATGTCCCACAAGGTCCAAGATTGGATGGATGGTGGGACAAAAAAATACATCAAGGTGGGCCCACAAACAGGCATGGACGGCCAGCCATGGCTGGACACCCCAGCCTAGGCTTCCCAGCCTGGTGGGCCGGGCCAGCCTGCACCATGGGTTGTACAGGTGTCTGTTGACTTCAAAAAATTACAGGTAGGTCCTAAAATGGGTGGGCCACACCTCTGGAAAATTTTAGAATTTTTAGAGTACAAGAAATATTTTAATTAAATTAAGGAATACAACCTATCCAAAAAATCTGCTAAGTGTAGAATTCTAGATAGACCCTGATTGAGCACCCAAAAGGGTGAGCCCAGGGTGTCCAAAAATTGGAGAAATTTGATTTCTACATCCCCACATATGTATATTACAAGGTAGGGTCCCCAAAGTAGCCCACCTGATCAGAAATTATTTTATATTTTTAAGTTTTCAGACTGCAATGTTGCTGGAATTACAGTAAAAAATCCAGCAAGGTACTCATATTGGCCCACTCTTTCGGAGACCCAAATGAGGTCAATTGAGACTGAAATTTGGAATGCTTATAGGTGGGACATGTACCTTCAAAAATCATATATCACTTGGTATAAAACTTTCCAAAAAAACTGCTAAATTCTAGCCTCAAGTTGGCCCAAAAATCTATCCAAACAAATTTGGACAGCAACATGTAATTGAAAGAAATTATTATAGACATCACTTAAGATGGGATTTAACTCCCAAAAATCATGTTGTGGACCACCCCAGTGGGCCCCACAAATATCCATATCTTCCTGATCATCAAAAATCCCTTGCATGTGCCCCATTTAGGTAGATTTTGGGGCCACACGTCTAAGTATGGACCGCCATGGACGTCCAACCTCCATGGATGGTTTGGATTTTTTTATTTGTCCACAAGGTGAGCCACACATGCATGATCAAAATGCTAACATCAGAAAAAAAAAAAAAAAAAAAAAAGGGATTGGCCACAAGAGGAGGGGCTTCGCCACATTGAGGCTCTCCCCTTCATCAATCACACCACACATTTCATTGATTTGTCATTACAACTTAAATCTATCACATGCATGGCCTATGGTCATAATGGATGGTTGGGATGTTATCTCAATATGATGTTAAGTCTAGATGACCTTAGAATGGTTTAGTTCATGAGATACATCATGATGAGGTCCGTGAAGAATGGCCCCATCATGAAACAATGCATGCATGTAGGATAGGCCAAGGGCCACATTCAAGGGATCAAATGGGATTCCCACCATGGATTGATGGGTCCCATATGTCTCATTCATGAAGAAATAAGAAGATTAAGAGATGAAAATGAAATCAGCAAGATATAGTCACCCACATGCAAACCAAGCTCTCAAACTTCCACACCATGTATATCATGAACCAATGAAGAGATTTTAATGGTTAAAATGTGTTTTCAAGGGTGGGATTGGAGGGATTTTGGAGCTTTTAGGGCTAGAAAAATGTAGGATTTTGAGAGAGGGACTTGCTAGCAATGGAGAGAAAATGAGGAGGGAGAGAGATAGAGAGAGAGAGAGAGAGAGAGAGAGAGAGAGAGAGAGAGAGAGAGTGTGTGTGTGTGTGTGTAATAATTTATTTGTAAGAAAAGTAATAATTGCCTATGGGAGGAGAAAATAATGTTTATAGAATAGGGTAGGCTTTATGTAGTGTGTGTGGGGTGGGTGGTGTTATCTATGAAATTTTATGTGGTGTGTGTAGTGTACTTTGGAACTTATGCCAAGGGTGGGGTCACGTGCATCATATCTAAGTGGGCCATAAGATTAAGGGTCATACAATGAAATGTTCATAACTTTTGATCTGTATATCGGATGGATGCACAAGACACATCGTTGGAACCGCGACAACGATGCGAATAAGATGTCATAGGTCACAGGCTGATCTGAGTCAGGTCAATGTGACCAGACTTAAGAAATACCGTAAATACTATCCAAGGGTCGCAGGTCACTGAAATTTGACCGGTCACTGAAATTTGACCGGTAAGACCACAGGACCAAGAGAAACAAAATCCATACCTACACATACACATGCACACATAAGAACTCTGGTCGAGTCTTACAATCTTCCCCACCAATAAAAAAATTTCATCCTCGAAATTGTAAAAAACTAAAATAAGAAAAATGCATAATCATCATATATATATATATATATATATATATATATATATATATATATATATATATATATATATCAATCATCAATCACAAGAGAAGGTAATATAAGCAATGAAAGCAATCAATCATCGAACAAATGGGGATAACGCTCTCTAATCTCGGCCTCATGTTCCCAAGACACCTTGGCCTTCAAATGATGACCCCATTGTACCTTCACCAAGGGAATGACCTTGGTCTTGAGGACCTACTCCTTTCGATCAAGAATATGGATCGGCTATTCAATGTAGGAAGCATCCTTCTGGACCTCGAGTGGCTGCCAATCAATCACAGAGATAGTGTCTGACCCACACTTTCATAACATAGAAACATGGAACACATCGTGGAACATGGACAACTTAGGAGGTAAGGTAAGCCACCTATAGGCCACAGCACCCACGCACTCAGTAATCTCAAAAGGTCCAATGAATCTCGGGGCAAGCTTGCCCTTCACACCAAAGTGAACCACGCCTTTCATATGCAAGACCTTAAGATATACCATATCCCTAACTGTAAATTCAAGGGGTCGACGCCGACGATTAGTAAAACTCTTCTGTCGGCTCTTAGTTGTGCACATCCTCTGTCTGATAACATCAATAGCCTCCGAAGTCTGCTGCACAAGCTCGGGACCCAAGAGATGACGCTCTCCAATCTCGGTCTAATAGCTAGGAGATCTATACAATCTACCATATAATGTCTCAAAAAGAGCCATGTCGATAGTCTCCTGATAGCTATTATTGTATGCAAATTCAGCAAGGTGCGAATGCTCATCCCAACTGCCCGTAAAGTCAATCACACAAGCTCTGAGCATATCCTCAAAGATCTGGTTGACCCTTTCGGTCTGCCTATCCGTCTACGGATGATAAGTGGTGCAGAGATGCAAGGTGGTCCCCATTGCCTACTGGAAACTCCTCCAAAACTGAGACGTAAATCTGGAGTCTCGGTCAGAAACGATCAAAACTAGGATGCCATGTAGTCTCATTATCTCCTCAATGAACACCTTTGTAGGACAGTTCATAGACTAGGAAACACGCACCAGAATGAAATGAGCCGACTTTGTCAGACGATCAACGATAAACAAGATGGTATCATGACCGCGCTGAGTCATCGGCAAAACTGCAATGAAGTCCATCGACACATGCTCCCACTTCCACACTGGAACGCTCAATGGCTGCAAGGGACTAGGGGGTCTTTGGTGATCAACCTTGACATGCTGGCATGTGTCACACTCGACCACGAAGCTAGTAATCTGGCATACCATCCTTAACCAGAAATACTACCTTGACAACAAAATAAGTCAACAAGCTCGACATCGGCAATACAAACAAATCAACGGGCAGGAATATCTCACCAACCAAGGCAGAACATGATAAACAACATCGTTCTAACACAGCGGTCTTCTCAAAAAGTGTCGATACTAATAATTCCTTACGACAGACTCTTATAGCAATCTAATCGAACAAAAGCCCTTGGATACAAAAAGGTGCGATACACCTGAACACAAGACTTATACATGGAGATAGGGAGAACACCCTCAACGATAACTAAGTGTTCTCCTGAGTTGCGCAAAATAAATCAACCCTGAGCTGGCCGGGGAGGTGCCTGTCCCCTCAGAGGTCTCTACTGCTGCTCTTGTTGTTGCGGGGGTCTACACTGCTATCTCGACTGTTGTCAGGGTCTCAATGGTAGGAGCCACTGTTGCTGCTGCAAGGGAAAAGGGCACTCATGCCTCTGATGCCCTATCTGCCCACATCCATAACAAATGCCAATAAATGACTTAAAAGAATCTATTGTATGTGATGTTGATGCTCTAACAACTCGATGGGCTACGCACCTCTATCGCTGTCGACACTGCTGGGACTACCGGAGGGGGCCTGCCTCTTCCGGCCTCTCCTCTGATCACGATCCCTCTGCAAACCTGTCCACTCAACCTCACCCTGAAGTAAAAATATTACTAAAAGGGCTTATTGTAGAGTCGAATCTCATAAAATGGGGCTCGCGCGCTCCTGTTCCACCTGTCCGGGTGTCTTAGGAATGGGCTGACAGGTTTGAAGAACATCAGTGACAATCTGCATCAACTGCTGAGGTGCTCAGCTCCTACAGGAATCGACAGATAAACGAGAGCAGCACTGACCTCTGACGGAGGCACAAATGCGGTGGGAGCCTCTGGAATAGGTACGGCAAGCTTAGGAGGGGGAACAGGAATATTAGAGGGTGGAGCAAAAGTCACTCGGGTCGCTGGAGCGGAATGAGAACCACGTCCACAGGCACTACGGCCACGGGCGTCACAATCATGAGCACCTCGACTAGATGGAATGGTCTACAGAAAGAATAAAGGTGATGGAAACCTAGGGATTAGAATCCTCGAAAGCTCAAATGAAATGAGGGAAATACACTCGGGACACTACTTGTCCAAATCTCTGAGCAGATATGTAATGTTATCTCAAGTTATTTCAAAATTACTTGTTATGCTCTGATACCAACTCCTGTCATGCCCCAAACTCGGTAACTGGACTCACAAGGAACCCGATAGCCGGTTCTGGCCACAACAGCCTCCTTAGTACCCCATTCTCGGATCCTAAGGCAGGTTCTGATCCTGGGATCCCACAAAGAGGATTTTCATAACCGTATAACCATTTCCAATACGAGCATACCCAAGATCACAGCAAGTAAATTTTAGAACTAACAAAATGGACACATTATAAAATCCACTATAAATTTGAACTTTACAAGTACATTGCTGAAAGGAAATACATCAGATAATAAAAGGAGAAGGAAGAAGATTAACGACATTGGGGGTCCTTGGCGCAACTCTAATCCAAGCTCAGCTGCTACGATGGTGACCTAAGATCTCCTACACGCATCAATCATCCATAAGCTTATAGAAGCTTAGAGGGTGGTGGAAGTGTGTTACAATGGTGCTCAGAAGAAGATAGAGAATGTAGAAGGGAGTCATGATGTATCTGTGGAGGTTACAACCCTGATGAAGCAAGGGCGATAATAATCATATGTTATGCAATGTTAGATGCATGAATCACACAATCAACCATACATCAATTCCAAGCATCCAACATGTTCAAGAGGGGATACTACATCCCTTGGGAAAGGTAGCATGTAATGCCCAATGGCACAATCATAACCACACGCACACAGTGTCATTCAAGCATACAATGATGCACATGGGCCATGAAGATGAATCTAAACGTGTTATGCGGCGATATACAATTCGGTACATTCCTGCTATCCAATAAGGGACCAAGACTAGGTATTTAGACAATATCCATAAGGAACCAACCTCTAGTGGAGGTCCATTTACTTAGGGTAGTCCACGAGACTAAGCATATAAGCTACAGGACTAAATAATGTAGAAATGGCCTTAACAAGAGTCTACGATGGGCATCCAATCACACTTAGATACTGTCGGGCCTAGGGGGTCCATAATAGGGACGTTGAATCATCATTCCCCAAAAGGCATATCAACCACGAACTATATAGATAGAAGGCCCAAGGCCCACAATCAAGATAAAATAGGTGGTCGCATACATATATCTCTCATAATGGGCCATAAGAAAAAGGGTCTAATGTTACATTCAACAACATGGGCCCCAAGAGGGGAATTAAGGCCCAAGGCCCAATTCTTAATGGTCATAGAATTCCATACAATAAGTTGGACTTGGTGGGCAGCTGCGTACACAATGTATGGTCCAAAAATAAGTTTAAGTTTGGATGAAATGGCCCTACTACATCAGCCCAATAACTAGCAATTTAAGCGGGCAACCGAGGGCCCAATACCATCCTTATCTTAGCCCACAAGTCCATCAAAACGGTAAAAGTCGGCCCAATGTATGGCTGGGCTAAGTTGGGATGTCCCTGCCCACTCTAGGCCTACTAGATGTCCCAAAAATTTGATCTAAGATGGGGTCCTCATATGATCACTAAAGGTGACACAAAAGAATGCACTAATTAAACCCAAGGATTATAAAATACATGCATGCAACACGTACACAAGTTCTCAATATGGTGGACCCACATCCAATAAAGTTTCTTCCATAACAATGTACATTTAAGGATCCTTGATAAACTTTCCGCCCACTCAACTTCTTGGACCTGCTAAAGCCCAGAAATTAGTCAACTATGTGGGAATGATCTCATGAAGGCCAACAATACTCATAAAGGGGCCCCACCAGATAGAGAGTGTGTATATATCATGAAAAGATTAAGTGGGCCTGCTACTGGATTATGAGTCCAGCAGCAACCCCAGGCAGAGAGTGCTTCCATGATCAGGCGATCCAAGGCTTGAAGGGCTTAGACCAACATACGTTGAGGTAGGCTCCCCATGTATCCATATTGAGCCTTAAATAAACGGCCTATGGTCTATGGTGAGCCTTTAACCATCCATAGAGAAACCCATGGCCCTACCTTAGAGTCACCCAGGAGGACATCAAACCTTAACTGGTCCCCAAGAGGTAGCCCGTTTCTAACCAAACACAAATCAAGGCTCAAGGCCTAAACCAATCATGGGCCTAGTGGGTAAACATACAAAGCCCAACTCATAAGCAATATGGCGGGCCCATAGGCAAGTTTTGGGCCCAACCATGAAGACCATAAACCCACATATTATGGTGAGTGTAATGGGCAGCCCGGTAATCTAACCATATGGGCAATATCATAACTTTATCCAAGTGAGTTGGGCCTCACAACTTGGCCCATATACAAGGTCATTTTGATGGGCAACCAAGAGCCCAACTACTTGCACTTATGGTCCACGACCCATCACAATATGTGGTGAAATATAGGCCCAAATGATGAAGGGGCCTAACTTAGAAGATCCAAGATGAATGGGCCTACCAACGCCAATCAAACTATGAGTACAATTGCAAAATAAAACCCAATGGAAGTAGGCCTCCAAGCATACGTACATGAACACCCAAAGATACCTCAGAAAGGGGCAATAATATGTGCATATTTCACCCTTAACCTGGTGGGCAGGGCTGCCCCAAAATAAACCATTAGGGGCGGCCAATTTGGGCCTTTTGCTGAAATTTCAGCCTACCCATAATCTGGGCCTGTTGGGGGCCCAACAAAATCATAAAGGGGTAAGTATAAGTCCCCTAGTGGCCCACATATGACCCTATGGGTCCCACCTGATGAAGGGGGCGGAATTAAACACATATAATAAGTGGACCATGCTACTGGACTGAGAGTCCAGCAATGGTCCAATGGGCCTGGACGTCCCAAAGGCATATGATCCTATGGGCCTGGGCAATTGGCTCAAAACTCATCCAAATGAGTCTAAAAATGAAAGCTACTAAGGGAGATGGCCATGTCCCACATGGACCAAGATTTGATGGACAATGGGACAACAAAATACATCAAGGTAGGCCCACAAACTGGCATGGATGGCCAGTCATGGCTAAATGCCCCAACCTGGGCATCCCAGCCTAGGGGGCTAGTCCGGCCTACACCACGGGCGGTACAGGGGTCCATTGACCCTGAAAACCTACCATGGTGGCCCACACCTTTGCAAAATTTTAGAATTTTTGGATAATCAAAAATATTCTAATTAAATTAAGGAATACAATCTGTCCAGAAAATCTGCTAAGTGCAGAATTCCGAATAAACCCTAATTGAGCACCCAATAGGGTGGGCCCAGGGTGTCCAAAAATTGGAGAAAATTGATTTCTACATCCCCACATATGTATAGTACAAGGTAGGATCATTTTATATTTTTAAGTTTCCAGACTGTAATGTTGTTGCAATTACAGCTGAAAATTCAACAAGGTACTCATATTGGCCCACTCTTTTGGAGACCCAAATGAGGTCAGTTGAGGCTGAAATTTGACATGCTTATAGGTGAGACATGCACCTTCAAAAATCATATATCACTTAGTACAAAACTCCCCACCAAAAGTCCCAAATTTTGGCATCAAGTTGGCCCAAAAATTTGTCCAGACAGATTTGGACAGCAACATGTAATTGAAAGAAATTATTATACACATCACTTAAGACAGGATTTAACCCCCAAAAATTATTTTTTGGACCACCCCAGTGGGCCCCACAAATATCTAGACCTTCCCCATGATCAAAAACCCCTTTCATGTACCCCATTTAGGTGGATTTTGGGGCCACATGTCTAAGGATGGACCGCCATGGACGCCCAACCTCCATGGATGGTCTGAATTTTTTTGTTGGCCCCCGAGGTGAGCCACACATGCATAATCAGAATGCTAAAATCAAAAAAATAATAATAATAAAGTATCGGCCACATGAGGAGGGGCTCCACTACATTGAGGCCCTCCCCTCCATCAATCACACTACACATTTCATTGATTTGTCATTACAACTTGAATCTATCACATGCATGGCCTATGGTCACAATGGATGGTTGGGATGCCATCCCAACATGATGTTAAGGTCTAGATGATCTTAGAATAGTGTAGTTCATGAGATACATCATAATATAGTCCATGGATAATGGCCCCATCATGGAATAATGCATGCATGTAGGATGAGCCAAGGGCCACATCCAAGGGATCAAATAGGATCCCCACCATGGATTGATGGGTCTCATATGTCCCATTCATGAAGAAATAATAAGATTAAGAGATGAAAAGGAAATCAGCAAGATATAGTCACCCACATGCAAACCAAGCTGTTAAACTTCTACACCATGTAGATCTTGGATGAATGAAGAGGTTTTAATGGTTAAGATGTGTTTCAAGGGTGGGATTGGAGGAATTTTAGAGCTTTGAGGGCTGGAGAAATGGGAGATTTTGGGAGAGGAACTTGCTAGCAATGGAGAGAAAATGAGAAGGAGGGAGAGAGATAAAGTGAGAGTGTAATGATTTGTTTGTAAGAAAAGTAATAATTGCCTATGGGAGGAGAAAATAATGTTTGT
Source organism: Magnolia kwangsiensis (assembly GCA_037074715.1). NCBI lineage: Eukaryota > Viridiplantae > Streptophyta > Magnoliopsida > Magnoliales > Magnoliaceae > Magnolia > Magnolia kwangsiensis. The sequence continues at coordinate 18,400,990 of CM073587.1, read as the reverse complement.
AGAATAGGGTAGGCTTTATATAGTGTGTGTGGGGTGGACGGTGTTACCTATGGAATTTTGTGTGGTGTGTGTAGTGTACTTTGGAACTTGTGCTAAGGATGGGGTCACATACATCATATCTAAGTGGGCTACAAGACTTTTGATCTATATATCGGATGGACACATAAGACACGTCGTCAGAACCGCAATGACCATGCGAAAAAGATGGCATAGGTCTTCGGCCTATCCGAGTCAGGTCTGAAATTACGGTGAAGACCACTTTAGTTGAAGTAGGAATAGGTCAATATATCCTAAAGGGGGGTGAATAGGACTTTTTGAAATTTTTATAAATTATTAAAGATCCTTATCACACTAATCCTATCACAGAGTATTGATTAAGATTACTTAACCTTAACTCTACTGGTTTCCAAGCCTGATAGAGGATCCAATCACAAACTATTTAAGAGACAAACAATGTATAGATGAGATTGTGATGGATATGACTGTGTGTGCATAGGATGTGATTATATAGAAAGACATGCAAGGCAATCACATAAATGAAAGATAATATCAAACTCAAACACAGTCATTTTATAGTGGTTCGACAACTTTTCTACTCCACTCCCGGCTTCCACACTCAACCCTTGAGTGACCAGATTTCACTAAGGAGGTTTTTCATGGTTCACCTCAAACCTAAGGTTTTAAATCAGGTTCACCTTCAAGCTTTACAGAGGTTTCTACTCGATTCACTTCAAACCCTGGAGTTTTACTGGCGTACTCCTAACCAGATGTTTATGCCCACACAGGACAAGGGTCCACACAACGCATCCTGAGGTTTCTACTCGGTTTACCTCTAACCCTGGAGTTTTACTGGCGTACTCCTAACCAGATGTTTATGCTCTCCACAGAGTAAGGGTCCACACAACGCACCCCGCACGTACACTCCCGTCGGAGGCCTCTTTCGAGGACTTCAAATAGTGAGCAACACTTAAAATCCAATCCTAAAAAGGAATGATCGCAAGTATCCTCTGGACTCTTGGTACTTACAGATAAGTTGATGAGTCCCTTTCAGCACGATGATGAAGACCTTCTACTTGTTAATGAAGAGTCTTCAGCTCCCTTGATCCACAACATGAAGATGTATATATGTTAGGCTTAGGTTGGGTCAAGGTTATGATGGACTACCACTCTCTAAAGGTTTTCCTATAAGGAAGATAGAGAGGTTCCTATCATCTATGCATTCAAGGCATCCCAGCTCAATGATATGTCATTAAAACAGTAGCTGAAGGATCCTTGAATGCAGAAGTTCATTACCCAATCCACTCTATAAGATATCAATGATGAGGGTGGATTAGAGGATGAACTTCCCGAGAGAAAAGGCTTAGGTAAATGATAGGAAGGTTGAAACACTCTAAGGCACTCTCTTCTTTTTTCTCTCTCTCAGTAATGAAGACAACTCTCTCTATTTATAGGTAAAAGGTTCCAACGGATATAAACGGTCATATTTATGACAGAGTTCGATATCATCGATCAGTCGTCGATATGTTCGAGCGTATACTCTCGATTGTATCGGCCGACCTCTCGATGATAAGAACTCAATTGTCATTTCGCTTTTGGAAACCTTCTGCCAACTGGTCAATGGGATCGAGACACACATCGATGATATCGGATTTCGAACTCTGATTGCATTGAGTGATGGTTCAATTTTATCGATAGTTAAAAAATAAGAGAGAAGTCTTGAAGAATTTCAGGATCACAGATATAATCGGGGAACCAGTCGATGTCATCGAAATTTGTACATCGATCATATCAACGACCATTCGATGGGATCGAATATCGTATAGATTTTACATGTAAGCTTGCTGGACGAATTATGTCCTGACTCGATCCAATCGACATGGTCTCGATATGATTGATATATGAATATCGATTTATCGACAGGAACCCCGATCAAAATTAAAAGCAACCTGAAATTTATGCTGGAGAGAACATGCGCCCCATAGTCGATATGATCGACTGACTCCCGATATGATCGATATTTGAGTTCAGATTAAATTAGACAGTCATCGATATATCGAAGCAGATGATAGTTTTCTTTAGAAAAACAGGGGCACCGGAAAGCAATCTGTCGATACGATCGATCCACTTCAGATACGATCGATTTTCGAATATCGATGATATCGACTCAAAGGTCGATATATCAATAAATCGTACAGAAGATTGTTTGATTGCTGGATATTTTTTTTCCTCACTCGATTGTATCGATTGATTTGTCGAGGACATCGACAGAGCTGGTCGATCATATCGAAAGGGGAATCAATATAATCGACAGTGTAAGAAAAACTTAGAAAATCTTCTTTTGGATAAAAAGTTTTCTTACACATAAACCCTAAGACGTTCTAGTTCTTTTTAAGGGTTTAATCACCTGGTGTTTTGGGACATGGGATGTGAGGCTATGATTTACCTTTTGGTGAGCTTCCACACATCCAGATGAGGCAGACTGTAACGCCCTAGAAAAATCCGTACTTGGACTCGAGTACCAACTCGGCCAGAAATCGCGTAGGATTAATTCCTTTAGAAAATAAGTGTAAGTTACCTAGCGCAATGCTAGAGTAGCTTGGAAATAGTCCCTGATCATTTTAAATACGTTATACAAGACCCAAAGCGAGTAGAACCAATGGCGCTATAATACTCTAAAACCTCGGATCAAACTCTAAGCCGGTTTGTTCTTTGGACCTCCTTGAAACTTTGTATTGGACTAGACCGCGCGTTGAAAGTCCGATACCTACAATCTTAGACCGTTAGAACCGCCTAGCTGGACTTGACAATCATTTCGAAAATCAAGTCCAACCGACATTCACAGGCTATTTCATTGAGCCTGGAGTGAAGAGGGTGAGAATAGGGTTAGATTTGGAATTTGAAATTCAAATCTGGCACACGACTTGACGCATTATTATTAAGCATTCTGACCATCAGAATTTATCCAAATTACACCCTCGGATCAGAAAAAATTTTTATTTCATATCATGAGACTTGTAGACCTGATCTACGTGCGGTGACCGCTGAACTGAAACTGAACCACCACGTGTGATCTACGAACACTGTTGGTCTGAAAATGGGATGTGAGCGACATCCGATACGTACGAACTTAAGTCCGATCGCGTTCGGCCAGGGGACCACCAGAAATGTCCTTTTGGACCAAAACAGACTCGATTTGGATATACCTTAAGTATACATTGTTCCCGAGCCTATTTCGGGCATGTTTGGGCTTATAAAAGGGGTTGAAACCCTCTCATATCTCTCCCATCCAAATTTGGAAAAATCCCTAGGTTGAGAGAGAGAAAAGGTGAGAGATTGTGAGAGAGAGTGGGAGAGAATTTCCTGCTGCTGGTGCTACCTGCTACACGTGATTAAGCAACACGTTCCAATCACTTTGCCGGTGATTTCTCCACTTTTCTAGGTAAGAAAATACCCAAATTAGTTGCTGATTTGCTGATCCTTAGTTTCCTTAGTCTGGTAGCTGATGGATCTTGTAAATCAGGTTGCCTAGTCGCCGTAGACGAAGCGTATATGCTCCGTTCGAATCGCTTCACCTATAAGAGATAAGGTGCGGATTTTAGATGCTTTGATTGACTGTTTCCAATGCTTTCAAAGTCGTTTAATAGTAGATTATCGATGGCAACGCCGTTTGACATGTACAACATGTTGTTCGTTTCCTGTTTCGTAAGTAGACGAAGAATATGAGATTTAGGACATTTTAGTCATTTGTAGGAAGTACTGTTTTCATTCATAATTTGCTGATGTGATTGACATGGCTTCTTGTCGCATTAGAATACTAGGAATGCGTGCATAATTATTTTGGCAAAGAGATTCGCCTAAATACGCGCTTCGAGTCGACATGCATATGTAGACTTAAGTGTGTAGTTTAAGTGTTTGTATAAATGCTTGTATTAGTATGTATTCCATTAAATGGTGTTATGAATTAGTTTGAGATTGATTTCTCAATTAATATGCTGATGTAAGTGATTTCCTACATGTTAGCTATATGCATGATTCCATTATATGTATGAAATGCATGTGCTTGATGATTTACTTAAGTTGTATGTTATAACATGTGTTAACAAGCTCACATTGTTGTATTTCATTTCCAATACTCTCATATGATTGCTGATGTGAATTCATAATTGTTTGGGACTATACCTAGTCCAGGCAGTGGGCAACCGAGCAGTTTCGTAGTTGGCCTATCTTTGCCACGAACGACGCGTCGATGAACGCGAGCCGTGTTCTGGAGTTGGCGGCAATGGTTAGGCCACACGAGGTGTTTTACGCACTTCATGTCGTTCGACTTGAGATGCGCTCGTGCTAGTCAAGCCCGTCAAGTAACCCGACTGGCCGTTGTATGTTCACCCTGTATGAGTCATAACTGCTTGAACCTAGGGTACTAAACTTACCATTGTAAACCCTGTCAACCATGGTACCTTGATCCACGAAGACTCATGAGCAGGGCATGGTGGTATGGGATACCGTGGTCGAACTGTTGGCCTATGCTGGGGCCACAAACCTCCCCGTACTGACCAGTGAGCACCTATGTCTCGTGATCAGATTATGGTGGTATAGGACACTATATTCTTGCTGTCGGCCTATACTGATCAGGCGACGAGTCCTTTGTAGTGACCGCGAGCGTATTCTGAGTCTACGGGAGGCGACGACCCTTCCGTAGCAGTGAGAGTACAATAGGCCTGTATTAATAAGGTGATGGGGGAGCGGTGCAACGAGTGCGAGCAACAGCCCTGGCAGCCCTTGCAGTGACCTACAAAATATACATCGTATGAGATTACTAGGAGTGATGACTCTAGACAGGATTTGTGTTGGGATTGATATAAGGGAAGTACCTTAGTTTCTCAATACTGCTGGTTGAATGGACTAATAATAACTCGGTAATCATATCACCATCACATTGCATGTGCATGGAAGATGTGGAGCACTGAGCGGTATGCAAGCATGCCCGGGCGTAAGATGGTGCCGTATGAGGGAGAACGTCAGTGAGGGCATCCATCATGTCATGTCATATTGCATTAACAACAGTATTAGGATTGTTTGATTTACTGCTTTACTATTATCGCATGATTGATTTGAGAACATGTTAATCCTTGCTCTATTATTCCACTGAGTTAGTTACTCACTCCCACGTTTCGGGATGGTGTTTGCAACACCCACCAGACCCTGTCTTAGATGCAGGTGACGCAGCGATCCAGGAGGCAGAGCCGGACTATGATGAGGATCAGGACGAGTTCTCATACATGCAGTATCACGACGGCTTTGCTTAGGTGGCCTGGGTTGACGGGACTTCTCAGTGGGACTCTTTTTGTACATTTGATTTTATTTATCTACATATATATGAGACTTAGTGATGTATTCATACTTTAAAAACAGTCGAGATCTACTTTGTTTTTCCATACAGTGATATATATATTCTTTAGTCTTCCGCTTGCATTTATCACTGGATCTGGAGTATGAATTGCAGTTTTGGTATACTTTTACTCATGTGAATGCTTTAACTTAGACAACATTGAATCATAATCATTTTTATTGCATAAGTAACGGTCTGGAACTCGGGAGTTGAGTTTATACACGATACCCAATTTTCAGGGTGTTACAAGTTGGTATCAGAGCATGAATGAGATTATACCGGGCTTGGGTTATGGTCACGCGACGTACGCTGTCGCTTCCTTTGACTTAGGTGGTTGCGAGAAGGGTCTAAAAACACTTATAGGATCGCAGATTCGCCAATAGGCTAAGTCTATTCGTATCGATCGCGCGATCGAGTCCGTAACGCATCTAGGGTCACGTGAAGCGACCTAAGTAGCTCCTAGGTTGTAGGTAGGTGGGATGAGACGTTCTTTGAATGATTTTAAACCCGTAAATGTAAATTCTAGGGCTGTGGGACAACCACAACCCTTGCATTCAATCGCAAGGGCTTAAAAACCCCGTTTCACCTAAATTCTTCAAAATTTTTCCTCTCACCACTCCATTCATCAATTCTTTCTTATTCTTTTCATGTTAAGCATTGATCCTAATGTGAAAATGATATAAAATTATACTTTGACAAAATTTTACAGTGAATAGTAAAATTTCATGAAAACTGGCCATTAGGCCATTCTAAGTTTGCGATATTTAGCAACTAATAGGCTAGATAGATGTATTAGCTCCTTCTACCTCAAAATTATATGCTGCATGATATGGAATTATATTCGGGTTTACAGATTGCTTCAGAAAGCCCTGAATAGATGTTTGGGCCTCCCTAGGGCAATCTAGAATGAACTAAGGTGGGGCCCATAGTTTTTTGAGGTCCCTGGGCCAGGGGGGACCCGACCCATGTGGTCCCACCGGCCAACTAGAGAGATGGCCGGCGATGCATCATCGTCCGATGTGGCCCACTTGATCTGAAACTTTACACGTGAGGGTATTTTGGGTAGTACACCCCCCCATGTATGGTCCGACCGTAGAAAACCCCTAAATGGGGTACTTCCTTCACAACAGCCCCCTTCCTTAGCTCCATTTTCATTTTCTTGCAACCCTATCTTAAAACTGTGGCTCCAAGTCCTTCCCAAACCCATTCTTTGTTGAAAACGACCCCACTCCATCACTTCATTACAGTTTGTAGCTCTCCCTCTTGCAAATCTCGTCCATTGGAGCTCCTACAACCCCCAAAATGAGCTAAAATCGTGAGGAGCTCCATTCCCCTTTTTCATTCTCTTTTCTCTTTGAAAATCCATCCTAGGGGAGCTTGAAACATCCCTCTACAATGCTTAGATCTCCCTTTTTCAGTTTGGGTAGCCATTTCTCCACATTTCTCCCATTTTTCATGGCTTTTGTTGAAGCCATTTTGGGTCTTTTATCTCTCTTCCATCCTCTCTTTGATGGGAAAGAGAAAGACCGCAGCGGATGAGGCTGGGCCTAGTCACCCTGTGCAATCAAGAAGACCGAGGGGTGGCGCTGCAAGCTCAAGTGCCGCCGCAAGTCCAAGCACAGCCCGAGAGTTCCATACAAAGTGGGATTTGGATCCCCATACTCAACTTGGGCGAGTGATTTTAGCAGAGATGCCTCACGGCTAATACACTGACCGTAAGGTGTTGTTTGAGGTGAATGTGGAAGGATGACTCTTCGGTGAATTCCTGTTATTTGAGCGCATTGAAGCTGCGCATTGGGGTCCGCTATTTAAAGCTCGTGCTCGTGCCAATGTGAGCACCGTTCGTACCTTCTACGCTCGTATCCAGAATCCTACACTGGAGCCAATGTAATTCAAGATTCCTTTTGGTAGAGACCGGATGGCTACGATCGATGTTCGGTTGATAGCGCGACTTCTGAACGTGCCCCTTGGTGATGTTCATCCCAGTGCGAAGAATTTGAAGAGTAGGCATGAGCGAGATCGCAGTACCAGGTTTCTATGTGGTAGACTGGTTCCATGGCAGCCTAACAATAGCTTCAAGGCGTCTCATATGTCTGATGATTTGCGCCTGCTGCACCACATTTACACGTTTAACGTGTATCCCAGGTCGACAAATCGCATTGAGTGTACGCGCCTTATGGTTGATTTCTTGTATCAGGTGGCTCAGGGAGAGAATGTGTGTATGGTCACTTTCCTCTTGCAACAGATTATCCTCATAGTGAAATCAAGAAGAACGTCTGAGTCGCTTCCTTTTGGCCGACTTATATGCAAGATCGCGTTTGAGTTTGCTTACAGACTTGGGCCAGAATTGCCAGTCCCGATTCACAGCATTGATGAGTCTACCATGGTCAAGATGAAGTTCGAGTCCTTTACAGATGCCACCCTGATGTGTGAGGGCTATTTGGTGGATCTGGGGGGCAAGACGATGGCTCTAGAACTTGTCGTCGACCCCTCACTTGTTTATCTCGACGTCATTCTTGGCATGGACTGGTTGACTGCAGCGAGGGCCGAGATTGACTGCGAGACTAGTATTGTCACTGCCTACGAGCCAGAGGGCGCATCCTTTACGTTCCCAGTGCGGGTAAATCTCCCCTTCCGAATACTTAGTTACGCTACTATACTACGGGACGTTGGTGCCCAGATACTTGAGCATACGCCAGTCGTTTGTGAGTTTACATATCTGTTCAGGAAGATCCCTGGGTTGCCTCCTAGACGAGAGATTGATTTCACTATCGATCTGGTGCCTGGTTCCACGCCCATCTCACTTCCGACGTATCGCATGGCACCATGTGAGATGGAGGAGTTGAGGACGCAGATTAATGGTCTGTTGGAGCTTGGCCTTATACTGTCTCCTTGGGGAGCACCAATTCTGTTCATGAGGAAGAAGGATGGTTCGATGCGATTTTGTATTGATTATCACAGGCTGAACCAGATCACGGTGAAGAACAAGTACCCTTTATCCAGGATCGATGACTTGTTTGATCAGCTAAGAGGAGAGCAGTACTTCTCGAAGATTGATCTTCAGTCAGGATATCATCAGTTGCACGTCAGGGATGAGGACGTGCAGAAGACAGCATTCAGGACCAGCTTTGGCCACTACGAGTTCCTTGTGATGTCGTTCGGTCTCACGAACACACCAGTCGTGTTCATGGATCTGATGAACTAGGTATTTCAGCCTTTCCTCTATCGATTCGTCGTTGTGTTCATTGACGACATTTTGGTATACTCCAGGAGTCGAGAGGAGCATGAGGAGCACTTGCGCTTAGTCCTGGATACGCTCATACAGCATCAGTTGTTCGCACAGTACAAGAAGTGCGACTTCTGGAAGCAGGAAGTGAAGTTCCTGGGACACGTGGTGTCCAAGGATGGCATGGCAGTTGACCTGTCTAAGGTAGCTGTAGTTCAGGACTAGGAGCAGCATAGTTCTGTCACTGAGGTGAGGAGTTTCTTGGGTCTCGCTAGCTATTATCGACGCTTCATTTAGGATTTCTCGAAGATCGCGAGACCTCTATCTCAGTTGACACGGAAGGACGTGAAGTTCGCCTGGAATGAAAGGGCGGAGTCAGCTTTTCAGGAGCTGAAGGATAGGCTTACGTCCGCCCCTGTGCTAGTATTGCCAGAGCAAGGGATTAGATACACTATATACACTGACGCGTCTAGCGTTGGTCTAGGTTGTGTCCTTATGCAGAGGGACAGGGTAATTTCGTATGCCTCGAGACAATTAAGGAAGCACGAGGAGAATTACCCTACACATGACCTAGAGTTGGCAGCCGTCATATTCACACTGAGACTCTGGAGACATTACCTCTATGGAGAGGAGTTCGAGCTCTTTTGCGACCACAAGAGCCTCAAGTACATATTCACGCAGCGAGACTTGAATATGAGGCAGCGGCGATGGATGGAGACTTTGAAGGACTTTAAATTCGAAGTCTCTTACCATCCTGGGAAGGCGAACCTTGTGGCTGACGCGTTGAGCCGCAAGAAGGCGATAGAGTTTGCGGCTCCGCTGATGGTTGCTGAGTGAGATATGGTTGAGTTTTTGTGAGACTTTGAGCAGAAACTCACTGTAGAGGAGCCGTATGAGTTCATCGCACATGTGTAGGTGCGATCTCAGATCGATGACCGGGTCATCGAGGCGCAGAGAGATGATGCGCATCTGACTGAGCTTCGAGAGCAGGCCAGTGATGATGCAGACGCCGCGTGGCGGTTGGCATGGATGGAGACTTACGTTATCGTGGCCGCCTATGCGTCCCAGATATCTCTGACTTGAGACGTGAGATTCTCAAGGCTGCGCATTGTACCAGACTCGCGATGCATCCAGGCAGTACAAAGATGTATCGCGACGTGAAGAGGACCTATTGGTGGGAAGGTATGAAGACCCACATAGCAGAGTTCGTGTCCCGTTGTCTTACTTGCTAGCAGGTGAAGGCAGAGCATCGCCGACCACCAAAACTCTTGCAGCCTATGCCGATCGCAGAGTGGAAGTGGGATTTCATTTCCATGGATTTCATTTCAGGGCTGCCGAGGACGAGGAAGGGACATGATTCCATATGGGTGATCGTCGACCGTCTGACGAAATCGGTGCACTTCCTACCGATCAGAGTTACAAACTCTGCAGACGAGCTGGCTAGACTGTACATCAGAGAGATCGTGCGTCTGCATGGAGTTCCGTTGAAGATCGTGTCGGACAGAGACACGTGGTTCACTTCTATTTTCTGGACTCACATTCAGGAGGCTATGGGTGTGAAGTTGAAGTTCAGTACTGCCTTCCACCCACAGATAGACGGACAGACAAAGCGGGTGAACCAGATCTTAGAGGATATGTTGCGCATTGGACTTTAAGGACAGTTGGGATGACTGTCTTGCATATGCGGAGTTCGCGTACAACAACAGTTTCCGGGCGAGTATCGGTATGGTACCTTATGAGGCGTTGTATGGGCGACCTTGTCGCGCACCGCATTGCTGGGCAGAGGTCAGTGAGCGTATCTTGATTGGCCCAGAGTTAGTGCAGGCGACGTCGGAGAAGATCGATATTATTAGACGTCGGCTTCTCACAGCGCAGAGCAAACAGAAGAGTTATGCCGATACGAGACGGCGGCCGCTAGAGTTCACAGTTGGGGATCATGTATTTTTGTGAGTTTTTCCTATGAAGGGAGTCCTTCGGTTCGGGAAGAAGGGGAAGCTAGCACCGCGATTCATTGGTCCATTCCAGATCCTCGATCGTGTGGGAGCAGTGGCTTACCGATTGGTTTTACCCACGCCTCTCGCGAGCATTCACAATGTATTTCATGTTTCCATGCTGAAGAAGTACGTTTCTGATCCTTCCCATATCATCAGATGAGAGCAGGTGTAGTTAGGAGAGGATGTTACATATATCCTGCGACCGACACGTATCCTAGACAGGAAGGAGCAAGTACTACGTAGCAAGGTGATTCCCCTTGTGAAAGTATTGTGGACGCATCATTCTAAGGAAGAAGCTACCTGGGAGACAGAAGCCGAGATCAGAAAGAACTACCCACAGCTTCTCGAGGAGTACGAAAAGGTACAAATTTCGAGGATGAAATTATTTTTTAAGGGGGGTAAATTATAATACCCTGGAAAAATTCGTACTTGGACTCAAGTACCAACTCGGCCAGAAATCGCGTAGGATTAATTCCTTTAGAAAATAAGTGTAAGTTAGCTAGCGCAACGCTAGAGTAGCTGGAAAATAGTCCCTGATCACTTTAAATACGTTCTACAAGACCCAAAGCGAGTAGAACCAATGGCGCTATAATACTCTAAAACCTCGAATCAAACTCTAAGCCGGTTTGTTCTCTGGACCTCCTTGAAACTTTGTATTGGATCTAGACCGCGCGTTGAAAGTCCGATACCTACAATCTTAGACAGTTAGAACCGCCTAGCTGGACTTGACAATCATTTCGAAAATCAAGTCCAACCGACATTCACAGGCTATTTCATTGAGCTTGGAGTGAAGAGGGTGAGAATAGGGTTAGATTTGGAATTTGAAATTCAAATCTGGCACACGACTTGACGCGTTATTATTAAGCATTCTGATCGTCAGAATTCAGCCAAATTACACCCTCGGATCAGGAAAAATTTCTATTTCATATCATGAGACTTGTAAACCTGATCTACGTGAGGTGACCGCTGAACTGAAACTGGACCGCCACGTGCGATCTACGAACACTGTTGGTCTGAAAATGGGATGTGAGCGACATCCGATACGTACGAACTTAAGTCCGATCACGTTCGGCTAGGGGACCACCAGAAATGTCCTTTTGGACCAAAACAGCCCCGATTTGGATATACCTTAAGTATACATTGTTCCCGAGCCTATTTTGGGCATGTTTGGGCTTATAAAAGGGGTTGAAACCCTCTCATATCTCTCCCATCCGAATTTGAAAAAAGCCCTAGGTTGAGAGAGAGAAAAGGTGAGAGATTGTGAGAGAGAGTGGGAGAGAATTTCCTGCTGCTGGTGCTACCTGCTATACGTGATTAAGCAACACGCTCCAATCACTTTGCCGGTGATTTCTCCGCTTTTCTAGGTAAGAAAATACCCAAATTAGTTGCTGATTTGCTGATCCTTAGTTTTCATAGCCTGGTAGCTGATGGATCTTGTAAATCAGGTTGCCTAGTCGCCATAGACGAAGCGTATACGCTCCGTTCGAATCGCTTCACCTATAAGAGATAAGGTGCGGATTTTAGACGCTTTGATTGACTGTTTCCAACGCTTTCAATGTCGTTTAATAGTAGATTATCGACGGCAACACCGTTTGACATGTACAACATGCTTTTCGTTTCCTGTTTCGTAAGTAGACGAAGAATATGAGATTTAGGGCATTTTAGTCATTTGTAGGAAGTACTGTTTTCATCCATAATTTGCTGATGTGATTGACATGGCTTCTTGTCGCATTAGAATACTAGGAATGCGTGCATAATTAGTTTGGCGAAGAGATTCGCCTAAATACACGCTTCGAGTCGACATACTATATGTAGAGTTAAGTGTGTAGTTTAAGTGTTTGTATAAATGCTTGTATTAGTATATATTGCATTAAATGGTGTTATGAATTATTTTGAGATTGATTTCTCAATTAATATGCTGATGTAAGTGATTTTCTACATGTTAGCTATATGCATGATTCCATTATATGTATGAAATGTATGTGCTTGATGATTTACTTAAGTTGTATGTTATAATATGTGTTAACATGCTCACATTGTTGTATTTCATTTTCAATACTCTCATATGTTGCTGACGTGAATTCATAATTGTTTGAGACTATACCTAGTCCAGGTAGTCGGTAATCGAGCAGGTTCTTGGTTGGCCTATCTTTGCCACGAACGACGTGTCAATGAACGCGAGCCGTGTTCTGGAGTTGGCGGCAGTGGTTAGGCCACACGAGGTATTTTACACACTTCATGTCGTTCGACTTGAGATGCGCTCGTGCTAGTCGAGCCCGTCAAGTAACCCGACTGGTCGTTGTATGTTCACCCTATATGAGTCATAACTGCTTGAACCTAGGGTACTGAACTTACCATTGTAAACCCTATCAACCATGGTACCTTGATCCACGAAGACTCATGAGCCGGGCATGGTGGTATGAGACACCGTGGTCGAGCTGTCGGCCTACGCTGGGGCCACAAACCTCCCCGTACTGACCAGTGAGCACCTATGTCTCGTGAGCAGATTATGGTGGTATGGGACACTATATTCTTGCTGTCGGCCTACACTGATCAGGCGACGAGTCCTTTGTAGTGACCGCGAGCGTATTCTGAGTCTACGGGAGGCAACGACCCTTCCGTAGCAGTAAGAGTACAGTAGACCTGTATTGATAAGGTGATGGGGGAGCGGTGAACGAGTGCGAGCAACAGCCCTAGCAGCCCTTGCAGTGACCTAAAAAATATACATCGTATGAGATTACTAGGAGTGACGACCCTAGACAGGATCTGTGTTGGGATTGATATAAGGGAAGTACCTTAGTTTTCCAAAACTGCTGGTTGAATGGACTAATAATAACTTGGCAATCATATCACCATCACATTGCATGTGCCTGGAAAATATGGAGCATTGAGCGGTACGCAAGCATGCCGCGGGCGTAAGATGGTGTCGTATGAGGGAGAACGTTGGTGAGGGCATCCATCATGTCATGTCATATTGCATTAACAACAGTATTAGGATTGTTTGATTTACTGCTTTACTATTATCGCATGATTGATTTGAGAACATGTTAATCCTTGCTCTATTATTCCACTGAGTTTTCTACTCACTCCCACATTTCGGGATGGTGTTTGTAACACCCACCAGACCCTGTCTTAGATGCAGGTGACACAGCATCCAGGAGGCAGAGCCGGACTATGATGAGGACCAGGACGAGTTCTCATACATGCAGTATCACGACGGCTTTGCTTAGGTGGCCTGGGTTGACGGGACTTCTCAGTGGGACTCTTTTTGTACATTTGATTTTGTTTATCTACATGTATATGAGACTCAGTGATGTATTCATACTTTAGAAACAGTCGAGATCTACTTTGTTTTTCCATACAGTGATATATATATTCTTTAGTCTTTCGCTTGCTTTTATCACTGGATCTGGAGTATGAATTGCAGTTTTGGTATACTTTTACTCATGTGAATGCTTTAACTCAGACAACATTAAATCATAATCATTTTTGTTGCACACGTGACGGTCTGGAACTCGGGAGTTGAGTTTATATACGACCCTCAATTTTCAGGGTGTTACATAGACGGTTGACACGATCTTCTTGATAGGTGCTGTCGTCCGACTAACTCTACATACAATGTAATTGACAAACCAGGGCACATAATAGGTGCACTTTCAAGGTCAACGTGACCGGACTTAAGGATGACCGCAAACACTATCCGAGGGTCATGGGTCACTGGGATTCGACTGATAAGACTACGGGACTAAGAGAAATGAAATGCATACCTACACACACTAATGCACAAACAAGAACTCGAGTCGGGTCTTACATTTTTATCATTATTCAAGGCTAATTAGAAATAATATATCAAAATAATTCATACTAATTAAAAATAATAATATTTATAATATTAGGCAGATGTTAATAATAATTAAAGTCTAAATTTAATAATTTTAAATATCTTATTTAGCTTTAGTTAAACATAAATCAAGTAAAATTTTATTTTAGGAATATTAACGTATAATTAACTAATTTAAACTTAAATTCACTTTAGTATTGTTTAACTTAGTTTGATTATTAGTAATTTAATTAGATTATGAACTTTATTAAAGTCTAAATTTAATAATTTTAAATATCCTATTTAGCTTTAGTTAAACATAAATCAAGTAAAATTTTATTTTAGGAATATTAACGTATGATTAACTAATTTAAACTTAAATTCACTTTAGTATTGTTTAACTTAGTTTGATTATTAGTAATTTAATTAGATTATGAACTTTATAGTTTGATTTTGAATTTTAGGGATTATATAATTAATTTTGATTGAAAAAATTTAAATTCTAAAATTAATTCTAAATAAACAAAACAAATAATTACTTATTCTAATTTTAATAAATTGAGATTTAATCAACCAAATTTTAAATCTTGAAAATTGGTGATTAGTATAGATTTTCAATCTATGTACTTAATCTTAATAGATAAAAGTGCACTAATAGATGATATTGAATTAAGATTTATTAATATCTTTCTTAAATTCAACTAATAGGGTTTGAATCTGATCAATATCTTTAGAAGATATTTTTCATTAATTTATTAGAAGTAAAGAATTATTGTAAAATATTCATATTTTATTCATATATTATTAAATTAATTAAATTAGAATTGTTTAATCTAAATCATACATTAAATTATTTGAATTAATTTGTGATTTAACATGGTTACTTTTAGGAGTTTCTGCACTATACTACTGATTTATAATTTTTAATTTGAATTTAAATAAAATTGTAATTTTGATAAATTAATTATTAAGTTATATTAAAAATTAATTCTGAATTTATAATCGAGGATTTTAATTATTTAATTAAAATAATTATTGATTTAATAGTTATCGAACCTTATAATGACCTTTATGCATAATTTGAGAATAACGAAGAATATGTGATGTAGCTATGTAGTTTGTATGTAACCTGCAGTAAGTTACATATTTAATCAATTTGACTTGAGTTGATGGTGATTACTCATATTTTGTGCATATTTATTTTTAATTAAGAATGAAGGTTGAAATGTGGGTGCACTACCATGGGGATGTCCCAAAAAGGCATAAGTAGGTAGGACGATTGTGTCCCTTAGGTGAAAGTCCCTAAAGCTAGCAAGTAGAGCGATTGTATCCCTTGGGTGAAAGACCCTAAAGCCAGAAAGTAGGGCGATCGTGTCTCTTGGGTGAAAGACCCTAGAACCTATTAGATCCTTTGGGTCTCCTTTATGTACAACTTATGAGTACAATTGTGTGCGGAGACATACGCCAGAGGTACAATTGGAGCAGTAGTTTGACCAGCTAACGTATAAATGGATCCCTCACCTCGAGGTAATAATGTATGGGCGTTAATGCAACATGGTCATCCATTTGGGTACGATCTTGTAAAATATGATGGTTATTTAATTTTGTTATTTATAGAATTCATGAAAAGTTTGACATTCGAAGCATCATTACGATTTCAATATTTCATTTATATCATCTTTTAAGATTCAGTATTTTAATTCATACTTTAAAATTTAAACAAAGTATTTTCATTATTTATACATTTTGTATAATTATACAAATTTTAGATTTTGGTTGAATATGATCCCACAAGCTGTTATGCTCACCCCCACATTAACAGTGTTTTAGGGTTTGGAGATTAGTTAGGGGCGAAGCAAAGCGATAATCTGACCGCCCGTCTAGTCATAGTGATCTTCTCTATTTGTGTTATAAAAAAAGTATAGTGACAAAAACTCAAAAGTGAGTCTAAACATTGTATTAGACAAATATTTAATTTATTATAATGTAGTTTTTATTTAAATTTATATTTAAGAATGTTTAAAAATTTAATCACAACCTGGGATTCATAGTTGGGTCTGGCCAACTCGGGCACTGAATTTCAAGGCGTGATAGCCCCTTTCAAAACTTTAAGGACTCCATCATAACCAGTGAATTTGCAATCAATTACCTCAAGAGCCTCGAAATAGAAAAGATTCTTCCTGAAGTCAAGAGCGTATCTCACATCCATCAAGATACGCTCCATTTTATCCAACATCCTAATGTGCATTAACCGATATCAATCACCTTATAGGCAATGTCATTGCCCATAAAAATCTAGCCACTTTTGTACTGGTTGTAATTGGTGAACCAATATCTATGAGAAGTCATGTGGTATGATGTCTCCGAATCTAAAATCTAGTTATTACTCAGGTATCCATATTTAGATATGGTTAATACATCATCACCATCCAACTCCTTGCATGATTGCGTTGTGTTGGCCTCTTTTAACGTATTCTCATATTTTTCTCCCTTTTGAGTCTTAGTGTCACGCTTCAAACTCAGAAACCGAGCTCACAAAATTTTCAATACCTCATTTTTGGCTCCCAGCGTCCATACGCTAGGTTCCGATCCTGGGATCCTACAATGAGGATTTTTCAACGTACATTTATCTCATAAGAAGCATAACCGTAAGTTTACCCAAATCACAAAGGCAACCTCATTACACATATTCACTAATATAATCATTTGAATACAGCACTGAAAGAGAAATACATATGTATCAAATCAAAGCTCCAGAAGTCCGTTGCACGCTCTAAATTCAACGCTGCTGCTACCTAACGCCACTTGCACGCATCTATCGTGCATAAGCTTATAGAAAGCTTAGAGGGTGGTGAAAGTGTGTGTAAGATAAGTGTCATGTATACAATAAAGCCCATAAATCATACATCATCGGGATAAGCGGAAATACTGACAAGATCATGAATCATACGATATCAGAGTAAGTGAAAATATGTTGGTAAGTCCATGAGTTATACAATATCAGAATACGTAATGCAGATCGACTATACAAACCTGGAATCATAGAGAGTCAAATATCAGATGCTAAGAATGCAATGCAATATGCAAATCTTAACGAGCCACGAATACCATCAACCTCATCTAGGCCATACATCAAACCTGCGCGTATCGCGCGATCATGTGGGGATAACTCTATCTCACAAGGAGTCCCATAAACATCTCAGCCCAATGGCATCTGCTTTAATCAATCATCCATCACAACATGCATAGAATGATGGGGGTCCATAGAAGGATGGCAGATCTAGTCCAAATGTCAAGATAAGCTCACGATTTAAAACGCGTCATGATAGTTAAGGAAAGAATCCAACTTATAGCCACTACAACATCGGACGATGTAACCGATGTGGGACAAAGTTCTGCCTTCACTGTGTGCACGTAGTCTGCCAGCACAATAACCTGTCAATCACTGGTAGCTCGCCCGGGCTCCTCAGGCCCTGCCCACATCAATGTCCGCCCATGTGCGCCCGTCCACATGTGATCACAGTGATGGAGCATCACAATATCTCCCACCGAGGGCAGATCCAAGTCTAAGTGCAATAAGTGGGCTTCCTTACCCTCTCTATCGCGCAATAAACTGGACTTTCCTATAGGCCCAATATATACACAAGATGGCTCCAAGGTGTAGTATCATGATGTTATGCTGTCACATAATCATAATCAGTATTGATAATCGGTATTGATAACCGAAACTGATAATCAGCTTCGACAATCAGAATCAGCCGAACAAGGCCTAAGGGAAGGTCACAATGTGGACATTAAACCATCATTGCCCAACAATGTGGCCATTTAACCAACATTGCTCCCAATGAGTGACCCATATAAGGATTTCATATACAACTTAACGGGCCATACATACATCGCACTGGGCCTCAACCATGGGCCTTGAATTCACAATGAGCCTCAACCCACAGGCCCTAATACATCACAATGGGCCTTAACCCACAGGCCCTAATACATCACAATGGGCCTCAACCCATGGGCCCCAAATACATCACAATGGGCCTCAACCCACGAGTCCTAATACATCACAATGGGCCTCAACTCATGGGCCCTAAATACATCACAATGGGCCTCAACCCATGAGCCTTAATACATCACAAAGGGCCTCAACCCATGGGCCCTAATACATCACAAAGGACCTCAACCCATAGGCCCCAAATACACTACATCGGGCCTCATCAAATGGGCCCCAAATACATCAAATGGGTCATATTAAAGGGCCAAATTAAATGGGTTTCATGTATATCAATCAGGCCCACCCTTATGTATTTTTGAGATCCAACTTATTCATAAGTTAACATAGAGGTAGTAAGAGCAAAAACATCAACTTGATCGGAACTACCGTGGCCCTTAAGAAGTTTTGAACAGTGGACGTCACTGTCCACTACTTTTAATGGTGGGGGTCCACTTGATCTGACTTGTTCTTTTCTCATGCCATAAGATGATCTCTCAAAATGGTTGGAAGGTATGGATACAACACATGCATCATGGTAAGGTCTACACACGTGGCCCACCAACTAATGGACAGTGTGCATATACACCAAGGATGGCACGTGCACCACATGCTATAGCTACAACAAGTGCAGCAGGAGCTGGTAGCTGCTGCTGCTTAAGAACGACGAAGGTGGGTCCTACGTTGGGCTCACCATGATGTTTATTTACCATTCACTCTATTAATGAGGTCACAAGGACCTATGTAAAAAGGAAAAATAAATTTCATGATGATCCAAAACTTATGTTAACCACAAAAGGGTTTCAATGGCAGACGCTCAATCCCACTATTTCCCGTGACGTGGGCCACCTGAGTTCCACATATGGCCGATTTTTGGGGTGGCCCACTACCCTCAGGGGGGCTACCAAATGCACGATGTTGATGTTCAAAACACATCACGGTGTGGCCCACGGCTAGGACCCAATGGTCCCTGCCTGACCGTCAATAGTGCCTGCACGCCCTCTAACAGTAGCAGTGTCCTGCTGCATGTGTTAAATTTAAAAAAAAAATCAGTTTTTCCCCAGTGGGACCCTCATCAAGAGAATCCAACCCGTCCACTAGCTCTCATGGCTTAAGACAAGCCAAACAAGCCCAATGTTTGACATGTTTTGGTGTGTAGAAAGATCAGAGTGCATTTTAACGGTAGAAACCACTGTTTTCTATGCTATGGCCCGCTAGATAGTTGGATTGGATTCATTTTTCGGCTCAATGCCTAAAATGATCTGGGAAATGGGATGGATGGTGTGGATTGGGTTAATACATCAAGGTGGGGCCTGTATGAGCAGCCCTTCCCAAAAGCTTTGAACCAAAGCTAATATTTATGTTTCCAGTTAACGTCCAGCGTCCCTGGACACTGGACGGTTTAGGCACACCGCGCATGTAAGGTGGGCCCTGTTCAGGTGGGCCACCAAATGGTGGATGGTGTGAATACAATACATATATAAAGTGGGCCCCACCTACAGATGGCTTGGATAAAATACATGCTTCATAGTGGGGTCCATCCGGGTGGGCCACACAGCCACATCATCACAAACAATAATAATAAGAGAGAGAGAGAGATAGACACACACATGTGATGGAGGGACCCGGACACTATGCGCCCTCCCTTTCAAGCATTCAATCATACATTAAGTGGGTTCCAATACATGTGAGCCCACCGATCAAAATCAACGGTGAAGATCCTTTCTCCACCAAAATGCAATGGTCTATATGACCCTATTCATGCAAGGAAAATAAATATCATGATGAGGTCCATTGAGAATGGCCCCATCATGGAATGATCATAAAAATCAAGGCAGACCATCGGCCACATTTAGGATCTAAAATGAGATTCATACCATCGATCGGTAGGCCTCACTTGGCTCATCATCAAAATAAGAAATCTAGGCCTATAGAAACACCCACCTTAGATCTCTTTGTCTTCTTCCACCAATGCATCCTAGAACTCGAAAGGAAAATTACAACAGTTGAGACAATCTTTAGAGGTTAGGATCGGATGATAGGAAGGTGGGCCACACTAGCTTCTCCTCTTGGAAGCCATGAACGTTGGGTCTTAGGAGGAAAATGAGAGAGAAATGAAAGTGAGAGAGAGGTTGTAAGGAGTGAGAAGGATGGGTGATGGAGTGATGGGTGATGTGTACTTTGACATGTGAGTGATGGGTTGCTTTGACTTTGGGGTTGTTTGAGGATGGGGTGAAAGGTGATATGTACTTGACATGAGATGGGATGGAGTACTTGACATTTGATGTGATTGATGGGATATTCTCTTGGGATTGCAACACGCGGCGTTTTTCTCAAAATGAACGTGGGCCCACATCTCGTCTTGGGTATCGGGTGGTGCGAAATACGCAGCGTCGGAACCGCGACGACGATGTGATCGCAATGGTACAAGTCTCGGATTAAGCAGACTCAAATCTACAGGATACAGCTCAGGGTTACGTAAAAAAGTCTATTATATGTCGCGGGTTACCGGAATTCGTCGGAAAGAATCACAGGAGTTGACGGAACAATACCGACTAGGATACGGGCCTTACACTTAGGGTTCTTGTAGTATTTTTTCATATGCCACCATCCCACAACTTCATCACTTCATATTGCCCTTCCATTTCGATTCGGATTGTGATCAAGAATTGCCCTTCTCCCGTTCAAAATTTCTTCCCCTGACAATCAACGCATCTGTAAAAGTACCCTCACCACTGTCTTTCCTTCTCGGTTACTTCTCATAAAGGGCTAAGATGATAGTTTCCACATCAATGGTATCCCTACCGTGTATCAGAGTGTCTATGAGATTCTCGTAATACGGTGAAAGTGAATTTAACTAAATTAAGGCTTGATCCTGATATCCGATCTTAACCTCCACATTCATTAGTTTATAGAGCAATTGGTTGAACATGCTCACGTATTCACTGATATCAAATTCCTTTGTCATCTTAAGATTGTAAAATTGTTTCTTAAGATACATATGACTAACCAGGGATTTCTTCATCTACAAACTATTCAGTTTTGTCCATATCCCAGTGATGGTCTTTTGATCCATGGCATTATATAGGATATTGTCCACTAGACATAATTGTGTTGAGGTTATAACCCTCTCATCTAGTTCATCTCACTCTTCATTTATCAAATATGCATGACACTTCATCTTGCCAAGGAAAGCTTGTTGCAATCTTTACTGAACTAGGATGCATCTCATCTTAACCTTTCATAGTTCAAAGTTTTTCTTCCCAGTAAACTTATTCATTTCATACTTAATGTTAGGTCATTCAAAATGCATGTTTTCATATTCAATAAACTCAAAAATCCCAACGTTAGCCGTGATACCACTTGTTGGGGGACGCGCGAAAGCAACCCTAAGTTATAATCAAACAATAAGAGATAAATCAAATCAAGCACAAAGGGAACACAAAGTTTTATGTGAAAAACCCCTCACAAGGAATAATCATGCCATAAAGCGACATCGAATCCATTATGAAATGAATGTTTGCAAGAGATGGAAGAGCTTACCGATCGATAATACACCCCGAATATCACTAAAACCCTAGCATTAAACTCTTTTACTCCCCTAAAGCACTAGGCACGTTCTTCTTACCCTAATCCCCAATTACAAACCCTTTAATAGGTTAAAAATCGAAATAGGAAACAACAACTACAATTCCACAAAACTGCGCAAGTTGGTTAATAGAAACTTCGATCATATTAAGTGCTATCGACGGCCATCAATAGGATCGAAGCCGCCTTCAATTATATTGATTTAGACCTAAAAACTGTCTAGTGAACAAAGGCAACAGATCGGAATTTTTTCCATGGGATTGAACGGTCTTTCAATCCCATTGGCAAACCCAATTATAGACAGATTTAAGACATCAAACAACATAACGTACAATAATTAGTAAGTTTGGACATAAAACTCAAACTCTATCCCTAAAATAACAAAGTTTTACATATAAGAGTTATGTAGGGTGGACCTAATTGATCAATGGTTAGGATATACTTAAGGGTTGAATATTGTGATTTACAATAATTAGTAAGTTTTGACATTAAACTTAAACTTTATTCAAAGTTTTGCATGTAAGAGTTATATAAGGTGAGTTTTATTGATCAATGGTGAGGATCTACCCAAGGGTGTTAGAATAAAATTGGAATCATGCATAGTGTTCGAAGGATTTTTAAAATTTCACACCACAATGGGTACTTGAACCCATGACCTCACGTTGAAACTCTTGTAAGTCTACCAAAGACCCACTTTCCCTCTCTCATTCAATCTATTACTTATTTAAGGGTGTAAGGTACGGAAGATTCTGATAACCACTTTCGGGAATGGCTTCCAGTTAGGTAAACACTATGTGCATATTCAATGCATAGTTTGGTCCTTCAAATTTCAAAATTAAATTTGCATTGCAAAGTTATTTAGGATCAATGAGCTTTAATTTATTACAAAGTACATAGAGCTCTTTCATGTCTTAATCTAATAACATATTGCAGGCACGAATCACATAGCCAGTCATATATATGTTGGAAGCTATAGCATTCATTAAAGCTGTTATTGCTCTTAAATGAACTTAGACCGATTTCTTTCAATCAAGACGGTCCATGAAATTGTACATGACCTATTCTATGTCAATCCCATGAATTGTAATTTTAGGTGAAATCATCAAACAATGCCATCCAAACATGCACACCCTTTTATTGCCTACTTTCTACCAATTTATTTTGCAACAACATGATCAGTGCAATCCGATAGGTGCGTCCTATCAGTATTTTCAAGCCATTACTCATCTACATCGGGCCCACCAGGTAGCTGGTCCAGTGATTCTACATAGTCATCTTACACGTACCATGCACACTAAGGACATTGAATGGGGCACCGATTCAAGGGTGCATCACGTGCTACCAAACAAAGGTCCTTGATCTTCTATCTCTCCATCTGCACCGTACATGCCATTTAACCTGTTTTTAAAGAAAGGAAGACCTGGAAAAAAAAAAAAAAAAGAGCCTATAGAAGGCATGGCGCGTTGCCAGCGTGGGCCACGCCGATGGCACGAGCCAAGTGGTAGGTCATGATGGTCAAACTACATAAATGAGAACATGTGGTAATAGAAATTGATGGTGCGCTTGAATGGTACCGGTACCACCACAACTTATGGTGCTACATGGCTATTGTAGGTTCCACGTGTTGTTAACATCAGACCTAACCCGTTCATCATGCAGAAACCCTAGTTTTCACTTTATATCCCAAACTTAAAGCCAATATAAGATGTAGGTGACCCACACGATAGAGAACAATGTAAAATCATTACTAAAACCTCTAAATTCATCTAGCTAGGCCCACCTAGTTTTTGAATAGCCTAATATTTTTTGTGGGACTCTTCATCCAAGTAGGGTACGTCTGATGAATGGATTGGATGGAATATTAGAAACAGGATAAAGCATTCCAGATGGTTTTAGTGTTTGGGCGTCCCCTCCCAACTCTCACCCATGCTGTGGCCCACATAAACATCCAACGGGGCTAAGTTTTGGTCTGTCACCTAACATTAAAGGGAAACACTAATGGACGGGTGGGATCTGATGTACACACGATAAGGGCCCTGCAATAGCCCGATTCAGGCACAGGTTATGGTTGTACGGGTTCCATGGGAGCATTTTCCATAGAAAATTTGAAGATGATGTTACGTTCATGGGTGCGAGGAGTTATGGTGCAACCGGAAAAGTAGACCACAGGATATTGAATGTTCTAGCAATTGAAGGCAGTGGAGAGAATAAGGGGATTGGACTTCTCACCTACGATTGGGTTAGTCAACATTCAATGTCCATGTCTGATCAAAGGCCATATCTGAATTTGGAGACTAGACTTCCAAACACATGAAATGGGCCTCTCTCTCTCTCTCTCTCTCTCTCTCTCTCTCTCTCTCTCGTACTTGTTTTTTTGTTTTTAATATTTTTTTCTCGTACTTATTTTTCTGATGATGGCCTTTTTCTATGGTAAGTTAGGATACTGGGCCTGGATTACACGGCTGATGACTAATTGAGCTGGACTTGGGCTTTAGTATGCCAAAAGTCCCTATGGAGGCATTTGGTTGTGGGGCGGCCTAGCCCAAACCCATTTCCTTAACTCATAGAGAAAAGATTGGGCATGGACATTCAGGCCCCACATGCAAGCCAATTGTTCTTTAAAAGCCATAGTTCAAAAACCCAAAAACTCAAGTCTACTCGATTTCCAGTTGGGTCGGGTCTACTGGAAGACTCGACTCTATTTGATTATTAAATTAATAACTATTTAATAGGTTATAAATATAAAAATTGATTCAGATGGTCATAATAGATGAAGGCATCGATTGTTGGTAGAATCAGTTCACTCTCCGAGTAAGGTTGGGGCTTGTAATCTCACCTTCTGCCCTTATGACTCGATCGGTTCGAGATGCGCTGAGTCCCGTTCAGTTGACGGAGTCAGAAATTCAACTAGACTAGCTGGGCTAAACTGTGATCAAGTCAAGCTCACCATCGAGTTTCATGGTGACTCGGCTTGAAATCTTGTCGCGTCAAGATGACTCAGCCGACTTCAAGTCAAGCCACCAAGTTTTAAAACTATGATAAATACTAAAATATATTGGCAAGGAAAACAGTCACTTAAACGGCTTGTTCATATAAAATGTTTAATTACTTAAGTGTTGCAGTATTTATGTTTTACTAAATAATGCATGCATTTGAGGTATCTAGTTTTTCAATTTATATGCTTTGGTGATTCTAATTTTTTACGTGGTTTGTTTTTTAAAAATTTTTATAATAATTTTCTCCAATTTTGATAATATTTTTAAGACAATCTGCCAGTAATTACACCAAAAAAGATAGAAGGGCATTTTTCTCACGGCCTGTTGGCTTTCGTAAAAGGATTCGTCATGGGCACAGTACTATTTGAGCTACAAGCATGACCTGGATAAGGTCACTCAAGTACAACACAATACAAGGACCATGCAAGAGGCCAACCACCTTAATACTTATTCCTAGATGGTCATGTACTTGGTGCATTTGTACTGGTATGATCATTTACCTTCTATTTTTTACCTTATTAGTGAGTAATTAAATAGAAATCTATAATGCCTATGACCCAAAAATGCAAAGGTTGATGTGGGGGGTGGCAATGGGTTAGGCTAGGCATTAATCAGTCCTAAAAGGCCCTACTCTTGGAGTGTTGCATCATGTGGACCATTCAAATTTTGTGGCCATAACACATGTGCAAAGGGGCGCACGGGTGAGCATTCCTTGATATATATATATATATATATATATATATCAAGGAATGCTCACCTGTGCACCTTCTTATGTGAGCACTCATGCGCACCTTTGCACACGTATTGCGGGCATAGAATCTAAATGGTCCACGTGATGCAGCACCCCATGTAACCTTGCAAGCCCAATTTTTAGCCTAATCTAAAACTCTAGTCGATCTTGGCAAAATGAAACAATTTCCTCCCTTGATTTACATCTCTTTACTATGGCCTATTAGAGTTTTGGATTAGGCTAAAAATTGGACCCATAAAGTTTCAAGGGATGCCGCATCATGTAAACCATGAAGATTTTATGTGTGTGACATGTGTGCAAAGGTGCGCATGGGTGCTCACTTAAGGAGGTGCTTAGGTGAGCATTCCTCCACACACACACGCGCGCGCACAGACACATATATATATAAACTTGCTCACAATAAAATCCAGCCTTCCATTTTATTTGAGACCTTATATAAAGTCTTTTACATCATCCCCACTGTGTGACAATTTATGCCTTTATCTAACCCATTTTCATAACCCGAACTTGACTCAATTACTTTCCCAGTATGCTTCCAACCAAGCTGAATCCACACACATGGCTCTGACAATGTACTTGAAATAGCATCACCTTCTTACCACGTAGCCCACTTTATTAAGGACAAAAGAGTCACTTGCAAGATTAATATAGTTGCATATCAACAATCAGTTATAGGTAATTGGTTTCTTAAAACGTGTGGCTCAATTCGCGCATTGTAAGTATTCAAAGTTGTAGTTTACATGGTCATAGTAAGGAATCCATCCAATAATCTATCCCCATTGCAACGAATTAACTAACACGATTTAGATAGGAACAAAGCCAATTATACGGATTTACATGAGATCTCTTCCTCATCATCTCAAAATTTAGGAATGAAGTACATCTTATATTTACATCCCTTCCAATATGCGTACTTGCACTGTACATATCAGCATAATTATGAGAAGAAAACCAAGCCTTTAAATCGGTGAATGTTAATCACATCTTATCATTATGGAAAATCCAAATATCAACATATATACATACTCATGAAACAATCACATCACATGTATATATAAACAGTGTCAGAGGATCCAAGTAATCCAATAAATAGATAAGTACACTTGTCACTATTGTTAACAAGTCATTCTCATCTCCTCCAAAACTTCTCCGAGTTTGCATTTCACCTGGGGCACATTTAAATATAAAATATATTCAAATTTATGTTCATTCGAAAGTTTATTGTAATCCACCTTCTATAAATACAAATGGATCTGTGAGATCCAAACCATAGATTTCATATAATTTACTAAGCGCTTATCATGGTAAACAAAGTTTAACAATGCGTATGTGAGAAAAAGAGAGTAAATACATAAAATGTGTGTAAGAGATAGATAAATACGGGTGTGTGTGAGAGAGAGAGAAAGAGAGAGAGTGTGTATACGTGGGTTTAATTAAACAAGGGGAGAGAGAGAGAGAGAGAGAGCATTATGCCTATCATCAATGAAGCAGCTCCCAAGTCAACTACTTCCCATCAAAGGATTGCATTTCATCTCTCCATTTTCTTATGATTTTTTGGTGATCTGCTCCTCACACATAAATGAATGTGTGATTAAACATATATCTGCAAGAGTCCCCACGTATCCCCTTTACTTATTCAATTATTTTTTTTTAAGAGGATTTTACAGGATGCACATTAACTCAAATTAAACCGGCCAAATTGTGGAACCCACTGTAACTAAGTTATAATCTTAAAATCAGATTGGTGGAACAATTCTAACCTCTGATTTGTGGACACTCTTTTAACCATGACCATTGGATTCTTTTTTTAAAAAAAAAAAAAAAAAAACCTGTCTAATAAATATCCAGCAATCTCATAATTAGATAACCAGATAAGAGTATCAAAATATTTCTCACAAAAAAATAAATAAATAAATAACAAGAACATGCCAAAGAGTTGTGGATACTATCATTTATCTGTCCACATGGCCTAGTGTAATGTACAAATTGAATAGTTCTGTTCATTACAGTACATGGCCCACCTCGAGGACTATGGATTCACTTCAGTAGCCCTCGGACTAGATGGACTCGGCGTGGCAAACATATAGTAAAAAATAAAAGAGCAAAGGACGCACCCGAGTTGGGAAATTAAGATGGACGTTAATTGCTACTTTCTCGTGATAATGAACTCAACTGCGCTCAATTAAATGACCAAAATACCCCTAAAGTGATTCGAATTGACGTCGGTTTTAAAGAGGAGATACGGAGGTGCGCTCAGGTGGTACCAGTACCACCACAACCTGTGGTGTTGCCGGGATTCTGTGGGGTCCACATAAAATTTTAATTCGATCCTCCCCGTCAAATAGATGTGAAAATTTATTTTACTTATTATTTCATAATAAAAAATAAAAAAAATCATTCAATTTGGCCACAAAATAAGAAAGATTTAGGAACGGGTTCTCAACCAATAAAATATTAACCAGTGTTTTGGGGGTCCAGATTGTTATAAATATGATATCTAAGCCATTAATCATACGTAATAAACTAGGATGAATGCAAATATCAATAATTAGGACATTCTAATTTACAAATAAGCCACACCACACGAATTTAGAATTCTTCACCATGATTTTATATTATTCCTGCGTTCTGGACCACATAAGTAATGAATATTTATTTATGATTCATTTTTTATACGGTTATAATTATGGAAATAATACGATGGACGTGATGGATCGGACAAAAAGTTGCTTTGGGCCCCACAGGAACCCGGTACACCACCAGTTGTGGTGGTATCCGGACCATATGAGTGCACCTCCATGTGCAGTACCTTTTGTGTCTTCACTAAGTGCAAGTGGGGCCCACAATTCTGGGATCCAAACGGTTGATATGATGCAGCTCACGTTGGATGGCCATGTACAGAAGAATCACCCATAATAAAAGATCTTACCGATTCAATATCCACCCTTTCTTTCTTTACCGTTAATTCGTCTGCCACATATCGAAGAAGGGTTATAAAATAACGATCTAGAAAGTACTCGTTTTGGCCATCCACAGTTAAAGGCAGAACAGCGTACTTAAGTTGTGACTGGGCCCACTTGTACAAACTGAAAACAAAAGGCTACTGTACAACTGGCCCAAGCATTGCGTAAATACCGAGCATTAAAGAAACCAAGAACCCATCGTACAAAAAAAAAAATGATGAATTATACCATGCTCTGGCCGTCTGGCGCATAGTGATTGATGGGTCCCAAACCACTTGCATACCTAAGGTACCTGTCACATGTCCTTAATTCAATCCAAACCATCCAAATTTACAAAGGGGCCCACATCAAATCACATGGATGACAGATCGTACGATTGCAAGAATCTGATGGGTGGCCATCAATTAGGTAATTAAAACGGGAATGGTGAACCGTCCAGATTTTTCAACTATGGAGAGTCAATTAGATCATGATCAGAATCGTCCACCATAACAGATTTTGACCCATGTCCTATCGGCGGTGGGATCCAAGTTTTGGACGGCTTACAGACATCAAAGGCTGAGAACAAACAAGTGTCCAGTATTCACATGGTATGATATAAAATGAGAGTGTTTATACGGTGGAGACCGTGGAATCTCACTACAATACACATGACATTATGAACAATCAATCAGAACCGTCCATCAAGTGACTCGTATCATGGATGGTAGATATATCAAATCTTAGATGATCGTATTCATTAATTTTATCCCTTTCTCTTACTTAATGTCCGACAGTTGAACAGTTCTCTTTACAACCATATATTTGAGGCCTACTGATCGTGTGAAGAATGCCATTTAATCTATATAAACTTTGGACCATTTTCGATTCGAAATGTTGGACAGTTAAATGAGCGGTTCCCATTTGATAAGTCGTCTGTCACAGGTACCTTTGAGAGATGGATATACCACGCTTCCGTTCTCCAAGCTCTACCGTATGATCTCCCATTCTTTAATTCTTTAAAGAGAAATTTCCAACTGTACGAACAGTATATGGCCCACAACCTTTTTATGCCTACTTGCTTTTTACTTTACAAGAATAATCCCCAGCTATACGGCCCTATTTCTCAGGTCGAAAATGCCCCTGCTTTCTTTCCTGGGGCGGATCGCCTGGTGCTCGCAGACGAGCGCTTACGCTCCAAGAACTCTGAGTTATGCGAACAGTTCAAAAGATATCAAAGTTACATGGGCCTACAGTTATGTATTTATCATATCCACAACGTTCATCCATATTTCAAGATCATTTGGAAGCCTAATCAAAAAAAAAAAAAAAAATCATACCTAAAGATCAACTGGACCACACCACAACGAGCAATGATTTTCCTGTTAAAAATTTTATAAGGCCCACCATAATATATATTTTCCATCCAATTAATTCACAACGTCACAAAGATCTAGATGAAGAGGAAAAAAAAATTTTATAATGATCCAAAACTTCCTTGACCCATGAAAAGATATTAATGGTAGACATTCAATCCTCCGTTGCCTTTTACGATGTGGTCCACTTTGATAGCTAGATCTGACTTATTTTTCATCTTGAGCCTTAATATAAATTCGCCAAATAGATGGACAATTTAGATATAACATATATATCATAATGGGACCCCTAAACAGCGATAGGATTACAACAGGGAAAAAAAGAAAAACTAGCCTGATCCGGTTGGCCGAGTCCAAACCCAGTCGACCCCGACTCGCTGTTGACTGTGAAATGCATGGAAATGACCATGAAATGAAGGGAATTAACTGTAAAATGCGTGAAAATGACCGTGAATCAACACGGAATCGCTGAGAATGACCATGAAATGCATGGAAATGACCGTAAAGTGAAGTGAATTAACCGTGAAATGTGTGAAAATGACCGTGAAGTGAAGAGAATTGACCGTAAAATGTGTGAAAATGACCTTGAATCAACACGGAATCTCTAGGAATGACCGTGAAATGTATGAAAATGACTGTGAAGTGAAGCGAATTGACCGTGAAGTGAAGCAAATTGACCATGAAATGCATGGAAATGATCGTGAATCAACACAGAATCGCTGAGAATGACCGTGAAATACATAGAAATGACCTTGAAGTGAAGAAAATTGACCGTGAAATGCGTGAAAATGACCGTGAAGTGCAGGGAATTGACTGTGAAATGCATGAAAATAACCATGAATCAACACGGAATCGCCGGGAATAACCGTGAAATGCATGAAAATGACAGTGAAATGTGTGGAAATGACCGTGAATCAACACGAAATCATCGGGAATGACCGTGAAATGCATGGAAATGACCGTAAAGTGAAGGGTATTGACCGTGAAGTGAAGGGAATTGACCGTGAAATGCATGAAAATGACCGTGAATCAACACGGAATCACCGAGAATAATTGTGAAATGTATGAAAATGACCGTAAAGTGAAGCGAATTGACCATGAAATGCATGGAATAGACCGTGAAGTGAAGGAAATTGACTATAAAATGTATGAAAATGACCGTGAAATACATGGAAATGACTGTAAAGTGAAACGAATTAACCATAAAGTGAAGGGAATTCATCATGAAATGTATGGAATTGACCGTGAAGTGAAGCGAATTGACCGTGAAATGAATGGAATTGATCGTGAAGTGAAGCGAATTAACCATGAAAGTCAAGGGAATTGACCGTGAAATGCATGGAATTGACTGTGAAATGAAATGAATGAAATTAACCACGAACTGATTGAAATTGGTCATGAAGTGAATGAAATGAATTTTCAAGCATCGACCTGATGGAATCTTGAAAAATAAGTAGGTTAGTTAGCTAAAGTAGCATCTCATACTCCCAAATCCTATATGGTATGTCAAGTAACTCATTCTGGTTTAAGAGATATGTTTATTAAATGAATAAAGAACAAAATGAATAAAAAGAGAGAAAAAAAAATTTATATGCTTATATATACACATTTATATAAATATGTATTAGAGAAAAATATATGAGAGAAAAATTTCTCCTTGTAAAATTTTTTTTAAAAAAGGTTACAAAGGTGGAACAATGAGTTGGAGTCGACCAGGTCAGTGGAATAGTGACTTGGACCTGGTCGACCCCAACTCATTGTCCACCCTTTTGTAATAGGTAGGTTATGGGTACGACTATAGGTACGGTTATAACCCGTAGCCAAAGATAATCCCAGTAGAAAATTGAAAAAGCAGGGGCATTTTCGACCTGAGAAATGGGGCGTACAGCTGGGGGCTTATTCTTGGGAGGTAAAATTCGAGTGGGCTTCAAAAGGTTGATGGGCCGTATATGGGTCGTACAGTTGGAAATTACTTTTCTTTAAAATAAATAAGAGAAATACTCATGTAGAGGTTTCGTTTCCCCAACACGTCACATATGTAGAATATCCAATCCGTGCAAAAGATAGGCACACCATGTTTGTATTCAAATATCAAAATCAATCCTATCTGTCCATTTTTTGGTCCACAATAATGTACGGATACATATCTGCATATTGAATTTGATGTTGTATCCAAACAAATTCTGGACGATCCTAAATTTATACCAAATTATCAGCATTTTTTTGCCCACAAGTTTAACGGATTGGATATTATAAAAATATGACATGATGGAGAAAAATAGTGGATGTACCATAGGTAATGTTACAGCCGCTGTATTAGACTATTTCTCAAAAATAATTTCAGGCGAGATCCAGAAATTGAGGGTCAACATCTGTTTCAACAGTCAACGATACGTTTCTCGGTAGTTTCTCGTGATAAATTGAAATGAAATAAAAAGTACATATGTGCTTGAATACATCCCGATGTATTTACAATAAGATACATCGGGATTCTAGCCGTTAGATTTGAGCCTTTTTACATGACACAAACCGTTCATTTGACGGGTATCCTCTTGGATTTGATATGCCGAAAATACTTTGGGAAGGAAATTTTAAAACCCTGCATTATATGAAGGTCATGGTGACCGTTCATATTCAGAGAGATGTATCCAAATTAAAATGATCTAATTGAAAGCTTTTGTTTCTTGTATTTCCACCATCCAAAGCGAGACTTGCCAAATAAACGGTTGGAATCACTTGAAAATGACTTAGATCCAAAGGCTAAAGTCCCGATGTATCGTATGGAATACGTCGGGATGTATACAACTAAACCTCGCAAAATTACTTTAAGTTTCCTAAGCCTACACGCAACTTTCCATACGGTACACGTACACGCGTTCGCACATGCCAAAATTCCACGTGTTTTGGACATCGAAGTGGTGAAGCACGTGGAATTCACTGTACGAGTTGCTCTCCCCAACAATTTGACTGAACTACTTATCCCGTAAGCAATATACGTATCTCTAATATGGACCGTTGGTATTTCTTTTAAACCTGGCATCGTTTTGTGGCCCACATAGTGAGTGAGCCTAGCATGATCTTTTAGTTGATACACGGGTTTCCACATGATACACGGGTTGGAACATATGTATGCCCGATTGGCACATGTGACCCGTGTGGATATTCGATGGTTACTGAGCCAGTTTTGCTAAGCACACACGTGTGTGCAATAAAGATCGTGCATACGCCATCCGTGCCAACATGGCACAATAGGTCCGAGATCCAGTCCATCCATTAGATAGGTATCACTATTTTGATAGTAAGCCCATGAATCAGATTTATTTGCTGGAAAGATGGGCCACAAATTGCAAAACAAATGTACGGATCTAAAAAAGCCTTCTAGATACTGCTAGTAGTGGATTACGGGGCTAATATGCTCCCATGCAAACGGGACCCATGGCTCTTGATCTAGACCGTTGATATGATGGCCCCCACCACGGCTTGGGCACGTGTTGGACATCTCTCTATCCATGATGCTCCGGTGGTAGACTATCAGGAGTTTAAACACCTGGTCGAGTACCTATAGGCGTGTGAGTGTTGGGGTGTGTGCGTGTTTAAAAAATATAAATAAATAAAATCTAATCTTCGTCGTATGTTAGTGGACTGTTTGTATATTATTATTTTTCCGCTTACCATATATTGGGGACGCGGATTTCCTACCAAAGCCTTCTGGAAGAAGTTACTGTGCAAGGATTCTGTGTGGGGCTTACTGCACTGTTTGTGAGAAATTTACGACTGTGGGCCCCACCTTTTATCCATGGGTTATTCTTGATGCAATATAAGCTTAACATAGTCACGTAGACCTCCTTGTACAGATGACAAATTTCAGGATGAAAATATCCCTCCTTTTCACATAAACGGATTCGCTACTCCGCCTGCCACCCGCCAATGGCGGATCTTCGGTGGTCCGTGAGCCCCACCATGATGTATGCTTTTCATCCATGCTGTCCATATATTTTTTCGGATCATTTTATGGTATGGGACAAAAAATGAGTATATTCAAATCTTAAGTGTACCACATTACAAAAACAGTATTGAATGAGCGTCAACCATTAGAAATCCTCCCTCATCAAAGTTGGGGCCCACTGTGATGTTTGTGAGAAATTCTCCTAGTCTAAGTTCATTCATAGGGTCACAAAGACCTGGATGAAGAGGAAAAAAAAAATTCATAATGATCCAAAACTTTTGTAACCTCTAAAAGGGTTTCAATGGTAAACTTTCAATTCCCCACTGCCTTTTACAGTGTGGTCCACTTGATAGTTAGATCTATCTTATTTTTCGTCTCAAGCCTTAATATGAGCTCGCCAAATAGATGGACGGTTTGGATGTAACATAGACCTTATGATGGGACCCACAAAAGCAACATATTAAAAAAAAAAAAAAAAATCATAGACTACCGTGATACTACCACTGGTTCGGCGGCAGTGTCGTGGCAGTTTGACAGATTATTATTTTTTTTTTTACAAGGAGAACTTTTTCCCCCTTACGTTTTTCTCTAATACATAATTATGTAAATATGTATATATAAGTATATAAAACTATTTTTCTATCTTTTTATTTATTTCTTTGTTTATTTATTTAACAAGCATATCTCCTAAACTAGAATGATTTACTTAGGGCCTGTTTGGCCGGATGGATTGGAAGGGATTGAATGGTATTAGGGTGGATGGCATGAATTTCAAGGTAATGATGGTGTTGTCAGTGGATTGTCTTAAGATCCATGGGATTGCTATATCAAGTCTGTTTGGCACACCCGACCAATCCTGGGATTAAACCTTCCCATCCCTTCCAATCCCTCTAACCAAACACGTCCCAGGCAAATTTGAATGGATTAGGCAATGGGGAATTGAACCATCTATCTGACGAGCTCATATTAAGGCTTAAGATGAAAAATAAGATAGATCTAACTATCAAGTGGACCACACTGTAAAAGGTAGTGGGGAATTAAATGTCTACCATTAAAACCCTTTTAAGGGTTACAAAAGTTTTGGAGCATTATGAAATTTGTTTTTCCTCTTCATCCAGGTCCTTATGACCCTATGAATGAACTTAGATGGGGAGGATTTCTCATAAACATCACAGTGGGCCCCACTTGAATTTCCATCGACGGACCGTCCGTCAGCGCTCGTCTCTGCACTTCAGCCAGAGGAAATATGAAAAACAGCGGGGCAAACTAGAAAAACAGTTGGGAAAACATGAAAAACAATAGGGAAAACTAGAAAAACAGCAGAGGAAATATGAAAACAGCGGGACAAACTAGAAAAACAGCGGGAGAAACTAGAAAAACAGCGAAGAAAATATGAAAAACAACAGGGCAAACTAGAAAAACTGTGGGAAAAACATGAAAAATAGTGGGACAAGTTCATTAGAAAAATAACAGGGGGAACATGAAAAACAGTGAGGCAAATTAGAAAAATAATGGGGAAAACAAGAAAAACAGCGAGGCAAACTAGAAAAATAGCGGGAGAAACATGAAAAACAGCGGGGCAAACTAGAAAAATAGTGGAGAAAACATGAAAAACAGTGGGAGAAACATAAAAAACAGCGGGGTAAACTTGAAAAATAACGGGGGAAATATGAAAAACAACAAGGGAAACAAGAAAAACAGTGGAAAAAATATGAAAAATAGCGGAGTAGACATGAAAAATAGCGGGAGAAACATGAAAAACAGCGAGGGAAACATGAAAAATAGCGGAGCTCATGTTTCCAACTCCTAGTAAAAATAAATCCTAAAAACTGACACTATCAATAATAACAGTCCAACTCTATCGTTTCTTTTCAAAATAATAATATCATTCTCAATAAATTCTTCTCCTAAAACCTAGGACCACAACTACCTACTTTATTTCTAATTAAGTTCTCAAAAAATTAAATTCTAAGCCTTATTTTTATGACTTGCCTAAGGCCCCCAAAAATGTTGAGCTACACTTGTTGAGACCTGCATCACTTTCATGCTCATACTCTAAAATGAGCTGGTAAAATGGACAGCCACCTAGCATGGATAAAACACATCTATCATGATGGGCCCATAGAGCCTTTCAAACACAACTTAGGTAGTGGGGTCCCTATCCATTCGAGTGGGCTTGTGTGATGAGCCAAACACCACCAATATCTTTGATGATTGGACTGTATGGGGCCCACAACGATGTATGTATTTTATTAATGTCGGTCATCCCTTTTTAAACCTCATTTTAGGGCATGAGCCCAAAATGGAAGTATGTCGAAAGCTCAAGTGGATCGTGCGAAACACAGGGGGATAATGATGTTCGCCGTTGAAACTTTTCTAAAGACCATTGAGATGTTTATTTTTCATTAAACTTGTTCCTAAGGTCACACGGTCCTGGATGAACGGAAAATAAAAACATCAGTTTGACCCAAAACTATTGTGTACTCCAGAAAGCTTTCAAAGGTAGGCATTTAATACTTATTTTTTATGTGTACTCCAAAAAGCTTTCAAAGGTAGGCATTCAATAATTGCTTTTATAGTATATTTTTTCCGCTGTTTTTCATATTTTTTCCGCTACTTTTTATGTTTTTTCCGCTGTCTTTCATATTTTTTCCGCTGTTTTTCTAGTTTGCCTCGCTATTTTTCATGTTCCCCCGGCTGTTTTTCATGTTTTTCCTGCTGTTTTTCTAGTTTCTCAGGCTATTTTTCTAGTTTCCCTTGCTGTTTTTCTAGTTTGCCCCGCAGTTTTTCATATTTCCCCCGCTGTTTTTCTAGTTTCCCTCGCTGTTTTTCTAGTTTGCCCCACTGTTTTTCATGTTTCCCTCGTTGTTTTTCATGTTTCCCCCGCAGTTTTTCATGTTTCCGAAAAGGCCTAACTATATGTCTTAAAGGGGGGGGGGGGTGAATAGGACTATGCCAAATAAAAATTTATAACAACGGAAATTAAAGGAATATGATAGCCAATAAGATAACTAAATAAACCAGCAATAATGTAAAGCAACCTCAAAATTTAGATCTTGAGAGGTTGATACAAATGTTGTTTTAAGGACAACCTTACACCAAAAACCAGAGTTTATAGCAGGACAACCTGATGGAATAATTTAATATCAAGCTGATAAACAAATAGTAAGAAATAAATTCTAAACTATTACAACATTCCCCACAATGCTTGAAATAAAAGATTACAACATTCACAACCACATATATATTCCACAAATGAATAAATAAAGATATGAAATATAAACCATTCAACCATAACACAAGGGATTATAGTGGTTCGCCTGTGTATTCACCAACTATTATACAACAGCCACACAGAATGCTACTCCACTCATAATATCCTCACACAGGGGATATTAGCGTTCATTAACAATGTAGGTTTTCACAGGTTTACCAAAAACCTTTACAATTGTGTTTTTGTCTGTGGGCTTACACAATTAAAAAAAACCTCACTTCTAAGTTTTCCTGGCTCTCCTCAGATAGACAAAGCAATGAGATTTTTCTGACAAATCCCAAAAGAAACCAAAACAGAAAGGAATTTACAATTAAATGTAAAATACCTGATTTTCTCCTTCGATGTAGTAGCCCCAAAGAACCAAGTCAGAGTAGATGATTGAATGTCCAAGTTCAATGTCTAGTACTCAATTACAAAGGTTCTAGTTCTGATTGATTTTAAAATTAAACCAACATAGGGCTAGCCTTAATTGATTTTGATTCCAAAGAAAGGAAAATAACAATTCCTCTTTTCAGATTAGATTGGAATACAAGAAACAAAATCAATTAACTAAAGCTAAAGAAAGAGAATATTAAATAAGCACACTTAGCTGAAAATGGAGCACAAACTTATCTCTCAGAAGGCAGGAATAATTAGCTTGAATTTTTCTTTTTTTCTTTTTCTCTATCTCATTAATCTAAGATTCGTGTTCTATTTATAGCTGAGCAAAACACGTCTTCGACTGGTCTTAATACTTCTACGACTGGTTGAAGAACCAACAAATTTTAAAAAAATCAGGTGCGATAACTGGTCGAAGGTCCCCTTCTACTGATCGTAGGTTCCATACGACTGGTCGAAGATGACCCAATCTTAACGTTATGCTTTGAGTCGAAGAACCACGACCGGTCGAAGAACCAGTCGGCACTGTTCACAGGACTGGTCGAACAGTCTCCAGAACTGGTCGAAGAATAACTAGAAAATTCTGAAAATCCTCAACAACTTAAGACTGGTCGAGGAACTTCCTAGACTGGTCGAACCAGTGCTAGGACTAGTCGAACAAGGTCCAGGACTAGCCTTAGAACAGATCAAAGTAACTTATAAAAGATATATGGATTATGTATCCAAAGTGACCTACTCTAAAGGTCAACCTAAGGTTACTTATACCTCAATAGTGAAGTAAGGACATTGAAACTTGAATACCAGTGACCTTGAGTATCATGAAGATTGAGTTCTTGAACTTGAGATCTTCAGCTTGAAAAACTTCTGAGAACTTGAACTTAAAAGCTTCTGAGATCTTCAACTTGAATAGCTTCCGAAAACTTGAAAGCTTTTGAAATCTTGACCATCGAGATCTTCAACTTGAAAAGTTGTGCTTGTATACTCGAAGCCAAACTTGTATCTTGAATAGATCTTTTGTTCATCACATAAACAAGCTTCAAAGCAATGTCTTTGTCACCACAAATTTGATAATCACAAGGGGTTATTCACTATAACACTTACTATCTCCCCCTTTGTCAAATTAGTGACAAAACACACTTCCGATATAAGATACATATTAGAGAATATTTGATTAAAGAATCATGCACCAGTTGTTAAACCGACACACATTCATGAACCTGCAAATCAATATTCAACCAACAAGCAGTCCATACTCATATACTTATGTTCATACAGACCACCATTGTACATACTCTCCCTGAGTAACATATTTCACTAATTCAACTTTAAACTAAGAAGCAAAAGTATATCTAATCCCCCTTTTTGTCACAATATGACAAAGGAAGAACAAAGCAGATTGGAAAGGAGTAATAATCAAGGAGTAAAAGAAGAGGTTACCAAATAAGAATTGAAACCATACCATAAGCAACACATATAATAGATAAACTGAGCTACAAATAGCGATAGTGACAATAGAAAATCCAGTCAAGTGAACATGATATAAAGAAAGTTATTACAGACCAGAAAATAGAAAACGAACTAATCTGACCCAGATGAAGGATCAGGGATGGAAGGATCAAGTTTGTGCATGCCCTTGTTCAAGCGCTTAAGATATTTGTGCATATACTTGAATTGTAAATCATGGACAACAGACATGTTTTCCATCCTAACATTTAAAGATTCAACCTTAATTTCCAATACAACAAACCATGCATCGAAAGTAGAAGGTGGATAATCTGGATCATCTGCAGAGTCAGAATCAAGCTCTTCAAAGATATCATTTATGTTAATATCATCTGGAGGAAGATCACCAACTTCTTCCTCATGTACAGCTTCAGCTGCACCACCACCATCAACTTGGCCAGGAAGAAATTCCAGCTTCATCTTTTTGAGATTAGAATTATTAAATATCAAGTGATAGATAGGGGCCTCTCTGACCGGCATATCGACTAATATATGAGAAGCCAATATGGTCATCAAATATCCAAAGGGTATATCACTATGACCAGGATGGAGTCTGAACTGAATGATAAAATGACAAATCAAGTTAGGCAGAGATGAGCACCTCGAGCTACATTATGTAGAATACAAACCATAAAAGTCATTAACTCAGTTTTATTGCCCGACCAAGGATACAGATTAGACACAAAAATCTTGTGCAAGACTCTGTATTTGGGTAACAGATACCTTGAGGGGAGCGCATTTCCTTTATGCGTCCATGGAGCATCCAAATTGCATAAATCCTTAGAAAGCATGCATTTTTCAGTCAATGTATGGATGAGAACTCCCTCATCATTAACTGAAATTTTCATAAGAGTAGAAATCAAGTGACGATCAACATCAAATGGTCCTTCTCTTGTGACAATTTTAAATGTCAAATTTTCAAGTGAATAATCACATATACATGCAAACATGGATTGGGCAATGGACCAATATGCAGGCCCACCCCAATGTAGTAAGTTATCCCAACCTACAGCTTGTAGTATATGAAAGATAACAAACGGAGCAGTATGATTAAGATTAACAGGATGTTCAATGATTACATTTCGCAAACGGATGTCACGAACATATGATGGATCATCCTCAAAAGCCCTAAGATGACGTTTAGTGAGAGGAGCTGATCTGGAGGAAGATGATGGACCATGAGAAGTCGATTTCCTTTCTCTAGAAGCCATTTGTAATAAAGAGTTCAAGAATAAAAGGAGTTGCAAACGAAAGAAACTAGGTTTTTCTAGTATCAGATTTTTCAGAATAACTTTTCCAAATCACAATGAAACTCGAAATAAATAGCTTCAAGAGAAAAATAGAAGTATTCTAGACTCAAATCTAGAAGAAAAATGCAAATGGAGTACTTACAATGAAGATTTTGGGAGTTGGCTTCGACTAGTCGAGGTTTGGCCGGTTGGAGGGAGAAATAGAAATGAGGAAGATGAAGGATTTTCCCAAATTAAAAGGGTTTCACGAGTTCCTCGACTGGTCGTGGATGTACACGACCGGCGAACCACGACTGGTCATGTATTTCCACGATCGGTCGAGTACAAGGTAAAAATGCATTTAAAATTTTTTTAAAAGATTTTTCAGAATATTTTACAAAAATTGAAATCTAACCTATCAAGCATATATAATATGATACAAAAATGTATAAAATATCATCTTATAATGCACATGCCAAGATCAAATTTTATTTGATTAAACCGACTTTTATCGAGCGGTTTCGTGAAAATATCAGCACGTTGATTCCCGGTAGGTATATATTCCAGAGATATAACCTTTTCTTCTACTAATTCACGAATATAATGAAATCTAATGTCAATGTGCTTAGTACGAGAATGCTGAATAAGATTTTTCAGAATATTAATGGCACTGAAATTATCATAATATAATAACATAGAATCCTGTTTAATTTCATAGTCACTTAGCATTGGCTTCATCCAAACAAGCTGCGTACACGCATTACCAGTTGCAATGTATTTAGCTTCAGCTGTTGAAAGTGATATAGAACTTTGTTTCTTGCTAGACCAAGAAACTAAACAGTTTTTGATATAAAAGCAACTACCACTGATTGATTTTCTATCATTAAGATTACCAGCCCAGTCAGCATCCGAGTACCTAACTAATTGAACGCTAGTCTCATGAGGATACCAAAGACCGAGATTCACAGTACTTGTGACATTTCGCATAATCTACTTGACAGCAATCAAGTGTGATTCTTTAGGACTAGACTGATATCTAGCGCAAATACCAACACTTAGCGCGATATCAAGTCTGCTAGCAGTTCAATACAATAAACTACCAATCATACTCTGATAAAGTTTCGGATCAACATTTTTACCTTCAAAGTCTTTTGAGAGTTTTAGGGTAGTACTCATATGAGTATCGAAGTTCTTACCATTCTCAAATTCAAATCTCTTAATTAAATTCAAGGTATATTTAGATTGAGAAATGAATATTCCATCAGGTTGTTGCTTTACTTGCAACCCTAAGAAATAATTCAATTCCCCAACCATGCTCATTTCAAACTGTGATTTCATCAAATCTGCAAACTCAGTAGTCATGTCAGTACAAGTAGATCCATAAATGATATCATCAACATAAATTTGTACCATCAAAATATGATCATTATATTTTTTAATAAACAGAGTTTTATCAACAGATCCCATTTAAAAATTATGGCTTAATAGAAATTTTGTTAGTTTCTCATACCATGCCCTAGACACTTATTTTAAACCATAAGTGCCTTTTTAAGCCTATACACATGATCAGTATTCTTGGGATCTTCAAAACCCATCGGTTGTTCCACATAAACTTCCTCATACAAATCGTCATTTAGAAATACACTTTTCACATCCATTTGATAAATCTTAATCTTTCTAAAACACGTAATGGATATAAACAGTCTAATTGATTCAAGACGTGCTACAGGTGCAAAGGTTTCATCAAAATCAATACGTTCAATTTGAGTGTAACCTTGTACCACTAGTCTGGACTTATTTCTAATTATATTTCTAAGCTTGTCAGACTTATTTTTGAAGATCCATTTTGTTCCAATGATGTGTTTGTCTTTAGGTTTTGGTATGAGATATCAAACATCATTTCTTACGAATTGGTTAAGTTCTTCTTACATCACAACAATCCAGTTTTCATCAGCAAGAGCTTCTTTTACATTAGATGGTTCTATTTGGAATGAAAAATACACATAATTACATATCCTCAAGTTGTCTACGGGTGCGAATACCAGTGAGAGAGTTTTCAAGAATTTGTGTGGTTGGATGATCTTTAACAGTCCTTAATTCAGAATTATTCTGATTAGATGAAGTATCGGATTTATCAATTACTAGAACTTCATCATTATCTGAATTTGAGACTGGTGTGTTTAAGTGATCATCAATGACAACATTGATGAATTCTTGAATCACACCGGTTCTTTTGTTCAGAACCTTATAAGCTCGAATGTTTAAGGAATATCCTATAAAAATTCCTTCATCACTCTTCGTATCAGATTTTTTTAAATTTTCACGATCTCGTAAAATATAGCACTTGCTGTCAAAAACTCGAAAGTA
The DNA here is from genome assembly GCA_037074715.1 of Magnolia kwangsiensis. NCBI lineage: Eukaryota > Viridiplantae > Streptophyta > Magnoliopsida > Magnoliales > Magnoliaceae > Magnolia > Magnolia kwangsiensis. The sequence continues at coordinate 18,358,220 of CM073587.1, read as the reverse complement.
TTTGACAGTAGGCTTTTTATCGAACCACGTTTCGTAAGCTGCTTTATTATTATCTTTGCTAGTATAGACTCGGTTAATAATATAACAAGTTGTATTGACCACTTCAACCTAAAGATTCTTAGAGAGCTTCATGCTATTCAACATGACATTAGTCATTTCTTGAAGCACTCTATTCTTCCTTTCCACTACACCATTTGTTGTGGAGTTTTGGACGCTGAGAATTTATGTAATATTCCTTGGTTTCTACAAAACTTCTCAAAATCGCTATTCTCAAATTTAGATCCATGATCACTGTGTATCTTACTGATTTGAGAACCTTTTTCCGATTGAATCCTTTTAAGAACTTTTCTTACTTCTTCAAGGGTTTCTGATTTGTCCCTTAAGAAGACTACCCATGTATATCTGGTAAAGTCATCCACTATTATCAAGATATACCTTTTACCACCTCGACTCTCCATTTTGGTAGGTCCTATCAAATCCATGTGGAGGAGTTCAACTGGTCTTGATGTGATATTTAAATTTACCTTTTTGTGTGAGGTTCTTGTTTGTTTACCTATCTGGCATTCACCACATATTTTATCTAATTTTCGAAGCTTGGATAGACCTCTTATAAGTTCCCGTTTACTCAATCTGTATAAATTTCGGTAATGTACATGTCTAAGACGTTTGTGCCACAAATTAGTCTCGTCTGTATAGACCATGTAACATGTTTGATAAGATGAGTTGGATTCGCTAACAATATAGCAGTTTTCAGACGTTCTACATCCAGTTAGTATTACAGAACCCTTATTGTTTAGAATCTCACAGGTTTGATTAGAAAATCGTATACTATGGTTATTATCGCATATTTGAGATATGCTAAGTAAGTTATGTTTTAGACCTTCAACATATAAGACATTTTTAAACACAAGAAGGTTATAAAGTTGAACTGTACCTTGGCCCATAATCTTGCAGTTATTGCCATCACCAAAAGTGACTGACCCATCAGTCATATCGTTTAGATCGGTGAATAAAGCTTTGTCGTCTGTCATATGCCTGGAGCATCCACTATCTAGGTACCACTTTGAATGGCTTGAAGCTTTGAAAGCGGTATGGGCAACCAAACAGGCAACCTTAGGAACCCATTTCAGTACTGTTTTGGGTTTAGGAGGATAGTTGGTCTTCTTATATCTATTATTGTAAGAATGACCTATAGAGTTAAATTTTAAGAGCTCCTTGAGTAAATCAACTATCTTTTCAGCCAGTAGATTTCGTTTCTGATTAAAGTTGACATGACTGCTTTTCGATTTTTTAAAAGTTTTTGAATTTTTAGAAAAACCTTGATAAGTACTTTTTCCTTTTGAGTTTGAGGACTCTCCTTTCACAAATTTAGGAGGAGTATTCTTTTGTTTATGAGGTGTGATCTTATCATAGCCCAACCTAGATCCGTCGTCACATTTTTTTGATCCGGATAATAGTTTCTCTAACTTAGGATCACCTTGGGCATATCTCCATGTGTCCTTTAAACTCAAAGAGAAGATACTTCATTTTTAAGTTTCTCATTTTCAGTTTTCAGATTTTCAATCTTGGACGTTTTGAATTCTAAATCGCATTTTGATTTTTCAAAACAATCTAAAATTTAGAATTTTTCTACAATAAGTGACTCAAAAAATTCTTTGAGTTTAAAAAACTTTTCTTTTTAAAGTTTAAGTTTAACAACAATTTTACAACTTTCCTTGTATAGGGCATTGTAAGTATCTTGAAGATCATCTTCATTTTCACATTCACTGTTCAGATTTTCCTCACTAGTTGAATCATCATAATCTGAAAAAGTGAACTTGGCTAGAGTCATAAGGGCTTTCGTTTCATTACCCGACTCGGTTTCAGAATCTTCTGATTTAGAAGAAGTTTCAGAGTCAGATGATTCATCCCATGTAGCCAACATACCCTTCTTCTTGGGTTTGTCCTTTTTAGGACATTTATTTGTTAAATGCCCATATTCTTGGCAGTTGTAACATTGACTATCTTTCAAATACTTACAAGTTTTAAATTTAGGTTTAGATCTTTTCTTCTCATTTGATTTTTAAAAATCTACCATTTTCTTGCTTTTGAATATTTTATAAAACTTTTTTTGCTAAAAGAGCCATATCATCTTCAGAGTCAGAATTTTCTTCAGAACTATATTTAGAAGATTTTAGAGCGATAGATTTACCTTTAAGAGCTTTAAATTTAACTCATAGGTTTGTAAAGAACCAAGTAGTTCTTCTACTCTCATATTATCCGTATCATGAAGTTCCTAGATCGCGGTTACTTTGGAGTTGAGCTGTTCAGGAAGAGAGCGTAGTATCTTTGCACACACTTTACTTTCTGGGATTGTATCGCCAAGACCCCACATAGAGTTTACAATGTCATTTAATCTTGTATAAAAGCCCATAAATGTTTCATTTTTCTCAAATTTGGTTGTGAGGAGTTGGACTTTAGATTTTTTTACAATTGTAGTACCCTCGTGAGTCATTTCTAATATATCTCAGGCTTGCTTTGTAGTATCACAAGATATGATTCTTTTGAACTCATCCGGTGATAGTGCACAAGTAATTGCATTTAGTACCTTTGCATTGGTACTACTCTCATTTTTCTGAAGGGTGGTCCAAGAGAAATAAGGAGTTACTCTCATTGATTTTGAACCATCGATTCCAGTCACTTCAGTAGTAGGAGGTTTCCATTCAGTCACTGTGGCTTGCCACACACTCTCATCTATTGATTTGAGGAAGATCCTCATCCTGGCTTTCCAATAGGCATAATTGGAGTCATCAAAGGGTGGAGGCCTAGTGACTGATAGGCTATCAAAATTTGACATCTTAAATAACTTAAATCGTTAACTCAGGAATTAAATCTCATAATTATGAAAAAATGAGCTATTAGGCTCTGATACCACTTGAAAAGGCCTAGCTATATGTCCTAGAGGCGGGGAGAGGGGGGGTGAATAGGACTATGTCAAATAAAAATTTATTACAGCAGAAATTAAAGGAATATGATAGCCAATAAGATAACTAAATAAACCACAATGCAAGAATGTAAAGCAACTTCAAAACTCAGATCTTGAGAGGTTGATTCAAATGTTGTTCTAAGGACAACCTTATACCAAAAATCAGAGTTTATGATAGGATAACCTGATGGAACAATTTAATATCAAGCTGATAAATGAATAGCAAGAAATAAATTTTAAACTATTACAACATTCCCCACAATGCTTGAAATAAAAGATTACAACATTCACAACTACATATACATCCCACAAATGAATAAATAAAGATATGAAATATAAATCATTCAACCATAACACAAGGGATTATAGTGGTTTGCCTGTGTGTTCACCAACTGTTATACAACAACCACACAGAATGCTACTCCACTCCTAATATCCTCATAGAGGGGATATTAGCGTTCATTAACAATGTAGGTTTTCACAGGTTCACCAAAAACCTTTACAATTGTGTCTCTGTTTGTGGGCTTACACAATTAAAAAAGACCTCACTTCTGAGTTTTCCTGGCTCTTCTCAGATAACCAAAGCAATGAGATTTTTCTGACAAATCCCGAAGGAAATCAAAAAAGAAAGAAATTTTCAATTAAATGTAAAATACCTAATTTTGTCTTTCGATGTAACAGCCTGGAAGAACCAAGTCAGAGTAGATGATTGAATGTCCAAGTTCAATGTCCAGTACTCAATTACAAAGGTTCTAGTTCTAATTGATTTTAAAATTAAACCAACATAGGGCTAACCTTAATTGATTTTGATTCCAAAGAAAGAAAAATAGCAATTCCTCTTTTCAGATTATATTGGAATATAAGAAACAAAATCAATTAAATAAAGTTAAAGAAAGAGAATATTAAATAAGCACACTTAGCCTAAAATGGAGCACATACTTATCTCTTAGAAGACCGGAATAATTAGCTTGAATTTCTTTTTTTTTTTCTTTTTCTTTATCTCATTAATCTGAGATTCGTGCTCTATTTATAGCTGAGCAAAACACGTCTTCGACTGGTCTTAAGACTTCTACGACTGGTCGAAGAACCAATAGAATTTTAAAAAAATTGGGCGCGATAAGATTTTCGGTTGTACGACTGGTCGTGGGTACCCTACGACTGGTCGAAGGTCCTCTTCTACTGGTCGTAGGTTCCATATGACTAGTCGAAGATGGTCCAATCTTAAAGTTGTGCTTTGAGTCGAAGAACCACAACCGATCGAAGAACCAGTCGACACTATTCATAAGACTGGTCGAACAGTCTCCAGGACTGGTCAAAGAATAACCAAAAAATTTTAAAAATCCTCAACAACTTAGGACTGGTCGAGGAACTTCCTGGACTGGTTGAACCAGTGTTAGGACTAGTCGAACAAGGTCCAAGACTAGCCTTAGAATAGATCAAAGTCACTTATAAAAGATATATGGATTATGTATCCAAAGTAACCTACTCTAAAGGTCAACCTAAGGTCAGTTATACCTCAATAGTGAAGTAAGAACATTGAAACTTGAATACCAGTGACCTTGAGTATCATGAAGATTGAGTTCTTGAACTTGAGATCTTCAGCTTGAAAAACTTTTGAGAACTTGAACTTAAAAGCTTCTGAGATCTTCAACTTGAATAGCTTTCGAGAACTTGAAAGCTTCTGAAATTTTGACCATCGAGATCTTCAACTTGAAAAGCTGTGCTTGTCTACTCGAAGCCAAACTTATATCTTGAATAGATCTTCTGTTCATCACATAAACAAGCTTCAAAGCAATGTCTTTGTCACCATAAATTTAACAATCACGAGGGGTTATTCACTATAGCACTTACAGTTTCTCCCGCTATTTTTCAAATTTCCTCCGCTGTTTTTCATGTTTCCTCAGCTGTTTTTCATGTTTCCCTCGTTGTTTTTCTGGTTTGTCCCGCTGTTTTTCATGTTTCTCTCGTTGTTTTTCTAGTTTTTCCCGCTGTTTTTCATGTTTCCTTCGCTGTTTTTCTTATTTTCTTCGTTGTTTTTCTAGTTTGCCCGACTATTTTTCATGTTTTCTCCGCTATTTTTCTAGTTTTTCCCGCTGTTTTTCATGTTTCCCCCGTTGTTTTTCATATTTCCTCTAGCTAGCATGCAAAGACGAGTACTAACGGACTGTCCGGCGATGGGAACTCAAGTGGGGCCCACTGTGATGTTTTTGAGAAATCCTTTCCATCTAAGTTCATTCATAGGGTCACAAGGACCTAGATAAAGAGGAAAAACAAAATTTATAATGCTTCAAAACTTCTGTAGCCCTTAAAAGGGTTTCAATGGTAGACGTTCAATTCCCATAAGGATCCAAAATAGAATGATTTACTTAACGTACCACATATGATTTTGGGCCAGGAGAAGTTAATTTAGCCAGCCAACCTAGTTATTTTTCAAGATTTCATCGGGTTGATGGTCGAAAATCCATTTCATTTAGCCAACCAATCTACTTACTTAACAAGCATATCTCTTAAACTAGAATGATTTTTTTTCTTTTTTTTTACACACGCACACACACCCTTACGCACTCACACTAGTGAAATTTCACTATAGGTTTACGTTTAAAAAGACATGTATCAGCAATCCATGGATCTTAAAACAATCCACTAACATCACCATTATTACCTTAAAATTGATCCCATCCCTTCGTTGGACGGATTGGAAGGTAAAATCCCGGGATATGCCGGGCGTGCCAAATAGACCCAGTGAACTTGTCCCGCTGTTTTTCTTGTTTGCCCCGCTATTTTTCTTATTTGCCTCGCTCATATTTTAGTTTACCGTGCTGTTTTTCTTATTTGCCCCGCTGTTTTTCTTGTTTGCCTCGCTTATATTTCAGTTTACCCCGCTGTTTTTCTTATTTACTGCGTTGTATTATGTCTGCATATTGTACAATCTTAATTGGGTCGGGTGGCCTGTTTGACATATGGAACTTTCTGATTTCTAGCCCAGATGATTTTCCCGTTGAAATGTACCAAATGAACGATCCCGATCTTACACAACCTAGGTACCATATATCTTGTAATTGTACAAATTTCAAACTTTCATCTACTACCGAATACAGCGCAATGAATACGAAGTATTGATGGCAACAGAACCCACTGACAATACTCTACCGTCGGTTCAAAATTTTGGTTGGAGTTTGTATTCGCACGTATGGGATTCAATTCCTATTCACTCCAATCCAAACACGGTAAACATCAAATCATAACTTCTAATACGATATCATAACTTCTAATACGATACAATACATCCCAAAACGGGTATCCAAACAGGCTAGGAGTTTCAATACCCGGTCAAGCGTTCGAGTATCCATAGGTGGTGAAATTCCACTAGTGTGAGTGTGTGCGCGCGTGTAAAAAAGTAAAAATAAAAATAAAAATCATTCTAATTTAGGAGATATGTTTGTTAAATACATAGACAAAGAAATGAATTAAAAGATAGAAAAATATTTTTATATACTTATATATAAATATTTACATAATTGTGTATTAGAGAAAAATGTAAGGGAGAAACAGTTCTCCCTGTTAAAAAAAATAATAATAATAAAAATACCAAACTGCCGCGGCACTACCACTGGTTTGGCGGCACCGCCACGGCACTCTGATATTTTAAAAATTTTTTTTTTTATTGTATTGCTTTTGTGGGTCCCATCATGAGGTCTGTATTATATCCAAACCGTCCATCTATTTGGCGAGCTCATTTAAGGCTTGAGATGAAAAATAAGATAGATCTAACTATCAAGTGGTCCACACTGTAAAAGGTAGTGAGGAATTGAACGTTATCCATTGAAACCCTTTTAAGGGTTACAGAAGTTTTGGATCATTATGAAATTTGTTTTTCCTCTTCATCCATGTCTTTGTGACCCTATGAATGAACTTAGATGGAGAGGATTTCTCACAAACATCACAGTGGGCCCCAACTTAGATGGTGGAGGATTTGTAATGGTTGATGCTTATTCAACACTGTTTCCTGTAATGTGGTACACTTTAGATTTGGATATGCCTCATTTCTTGTCTCATGCCATAAAATGATCTGGAAAAATATATGGACGACATGGATGAAAAGCATACATCACAGTGGGCCCCACCTGATTCGGAACGTCCGTCAGCGCTCACCTCTGCACGCCAGCCAGAGGAAGGTGGGGGTATTTTCGTCTTAAAATTCTGACTCCGTGCGAGGAGGTCTAAGTGCATATTCAAAGTTTATATTGCTTTAAAAAAACTGCTGGATAAAAGGTGGGGTCCACGGTCGTAAATTTCTCGCAACAAAAAATAAAATGTATCCATAGCTTAAATGAGAATTTAGTGACCACCGTTTGAAACATTTACATAGCTACAAAAGTTTTGTATGGATTTCTGTTCTTAGTGTTTGCATTTCATCTCAGTGAAAATGGCTTTATAATAGGTTTGGATGCAATATAAACATCAAACATCAAGGTGGAGCCCAGGAACACTTCAACGGTAGGCATTCCTTTTCTCACTGTTTTATCTCATATTCCCCACTTAGTTTTCAATCCTCCTTATTTTTGTTCGCATGTCCTAAAATGAGATAAAAAAACGAATGGACGGGTTGGATTTCTCACAAACATCACGATAGGCCCCACCCAGAATCCTTGCACAAGAACTTCCTGCGGAAGGCTTTCCCACAAAATCCGCGTCCCTATTTTGGGCCGTTAATCTACGCGTCAATCCTCCGTCGGGAGATGTTTTGGCACATCTCCCAGGTGATCAACTGTAGGCCTATCAAATCAACGGTCTAGATGACTGAACCCAATAAGAAGTCACGCTGTTTATAACCCCAGAAATTAGATATTTTTAGCAATAAAACGTGAGAAAATGATACTTAAAAAAAAAATTTAATTAAAAAAAAAATAGGAAAGAAAGAAAGAAAATGATCGATCAAAAAAAACGTGCCAAAAAATATTTATAAATAAACATATAATAAATATTAAAATTAGAAATGATTCAGTGCTCTCCGGACACCATAAGTTATAGTGTTCCTCACTGCATCAGGACACTTGGACAATCCAAACGACTCTCTCTGCTACCATGTAAAAATCATGCACAGATTGTATGGACGGTCAAGATCATTTCAGAAAAAAATAGGCTTAATCAAGGATTTTACCCATCTATGTGTTGAGGTCCATAATGGATTGCTCATGGTTCTAAAGAATCACTTTTATCAAAACATACTAACCATCCCATCGCTGGCTCAGAAATGGACGGGTAAAAGAAAAGAAAACAATTCATGGACGAATTACATCATCCAATTAGTGTCATTTTCACATCTTAACCCATGAAATGTACGCTGAGCCCAATAAAGGGTCCGGATCGGTCGAATGGACTATCCAAGAGACTCAATGCAACTAGGAGCACCATAACTCAAAGCACTCACAGAGCACTGGATATTTCTCAAAATAGATTAATTAAACACAATGATAGTTCCATCTACAAGTTTCCATGTACAACCCATCTCTTAACTTCCCCATAGTGGCACATTAGCAATGATCTTAACCGTCCAATCAATGGATAGCCCTATGACAGTTCCCCCTATAATACTGAGTTGTCCCACAGAAAGGATTTAGGACGACCCAACCTTTAGCTAATGACCCATCAAATGGACGGTCCAGATCAACCACCACACACAAAAAAAAAAAGAAGTGCATACACTGAGCTTGGGTGTATATATATCTTACCAACTTGGGTCTACCTACTCTGCCCTGAAAAAAAACAAAGGGTGAGGTTGGGTCCTTTTCTTCTTATCATTGCAATTAGGTCAACAGAGCCAACAATACAAAAATGGGCTATTTCCTCCCATGGCCTCCATACCTTTGGTTAGGCTGTTAAAACCCAAATTTACCAATCTGCCCATCAGCTCTCCCAAATTAACAAGAAAACCATCCCCATATATCATTTCCAGAAGCATTCATAAAACCCCAAGTAAATACTCATTAAGTAAAAGTGGGTTACATTTAAGACATTTACTATAATAACCATAAATTCATTTAATTCCATTTATCCATTTAGACACCTTATAAGCTGTATTTAAGACAATAACTCCAATTGCAGATTTGAAATGATAGGATAGATTAAGTAAATAATAGGGGAGGTTAGTCTACAATGATGGTTGGCCGGAATCGTAATGCCATAAAAATATATATATATATATATATATATATATATATATATATATATATATATATATATATATATATATATATATATATAAAACTTGTGTACTCTAGCAAAGTTTGACTGATGATACACGAGCACTTAGAATGTTATAAGTGATTCAAATTAGAGTGTACAAATTGTGGGCCAAGGTTTAGATGCATCATGACCTAAGAATTATGCTTATTTGATTATCTAACTATTGATTTAGTGGACAACTGTAATCTAGTTAAAATGAAAAATATCCAAATGTCCTATTTCAACAATCAAATGTCCATGAATCAAAGGTTAAGATTGTCGCATGAATTTCATTTTTGGGCTTTGACTTGGAGCCATTTGATTTTCCAATTACAATGATAAATGGTTTTAAATGGATAATGATTATTTTCTCTTATAATTGTGTAGTAGCATCACTTATATTTAACTATAATGATGATTTTGTTATATTGTTTGTTTCAAATTATTGTAAAAATTGCAGTTTTATAATATAAAATTTTGATGATTACAATATACTTATCTACTTTTTTTTTATAAATGTATTGGACTCTTGATATATGAGCCATAAGTTTTATTAAAACAAATACTTTGAAATGATAATGATAACTCATTTACTTTGCATTTTATAAGACATTGAAAACCAAATAAGCCCTTTGATGATCAGTTCCACATTTTATTCAATTTCATTTGAGTTAATATATGTGGCATTTTCATTTCTTGCATGCCTGCATGCAAGAGTCGCACTCATTAGCAGTGCTATGCAGCTCACCCTTTCAAGAGGGGTCCTTGAATATTTTACATTTTGAAATGCTTACTAGATTCCTATGAACCATCTTTGTAAGATGGGGTCTACGTGCCAGCTGAACACCTGGTGCGCTACATTGAATCCGCTGAGGAATAAATAAAAAGCATACCTTCAATGTGCACCAGAAGCATGGAAAGTTGCTAAGCAGATCATCTCCAACCATTCAAAGACAGTTGGCGGGAATCCTTAAACATTTCAAAACTTAAATTTTCAAAAGTCCATTTTGAAACACATGTTAAGATTCCCAGGTTTAAATATGCATGAAAATAAATTTATTTAGAAATTGCATAATTGGAACGCAAGAAATTTGAATCAAACCGTATAAATCACAGACCAAAAAATTAGGTTAGTCTAATTACCTTGCCTAACTATCAGATTGCCGAACAACTATAATATAATTAAAATAAAAAATATCCAATGGTCCTATTTTAATATACAAGTGTCCACAAATAAAAGGTTAGAAGTGTCCAATGAATCTAATTTTTAGACTTTGAATTAGCAACAAGGAGTCCCACAATTTATTCAGTTCCATTTGAGTTAATTCATGCCATGTATATAATTTCTTAGTGACTGATTATCAAGTGTCACACATAAATGGATTATCATTGCTTTTGAACATATATGAAAAATAGTATCCATGTGCATACTGTATTGGTGTCAAAAGTCCATTTTGAAACAAGTATTAAGATTTCCACAAGTTATTGTTTCTCATAAAAAACAATAATTTTTTTAGATAAAAAATGAAAAAAAATAAAATAATAATAATAGTAATAATAATAATAATAATAATAATAATAAAAGCAACACCCAAGGGTCCAAAAGTGCCTATGGTCCATCAATATCTCATCAATTTCCACATGACTGCTTGACAACTCCAATTATCAATATTGAAAAATATCACATACTTTTAATCCGCATGCGTATGCTTACAAGGACAGTAAAAATGAATCAAATGGCCATCTAACTTTGAATTAAAATAACTGAGAATACATGACAGGTAGAGTATAGGCAGATGACTACGAATACAACTATATGTAGAGTGCGCATCCACGCGTATCTTTATTTTATTATTTTGTATTAATTACAAGATAGCGATTTTAAATGGCCGACTAAATAAAACTGAAGTGATACATTGCACTGAATCTTTCCATCTCGCGGCGCCGATAATTTTATATGCTAATTTCTCAGCTTAGCTTTATCTCAATTCATCTACACTTTTTCACATTTCATTTGATGGCCACCAATTGGATGATTGGGATCGTTTGATTAGTGGGGATCAGGGAATATCCCGGATCATAATGTTGACTGCAATTTGGATGGTCTTGATTGGCATGAATGCAACGGAATAACTCTACACTAGAGAAGTTATATGATCCTTACTTGTAAAAATATTCATTTTATAAAAGTGGGGTCCGCCGTTCAATGATCCAGACCATTGGTCCATTGGGCCGCACCATGGATGGACTATTGGTCCAAAAACCGTGGATTTTTTTTCATCGAATGTGGACCCTTGATGCACTTCTCTTCTCAACCTTCTATTTGCAGAACATAAAACAAAATTATCCTGCAAAGGAAAATTTCAGGGATGGACCATCTATAACAGAACCCAAAAGACCAATGATATGGATCACTTAAAAACTGGTCTCACTTTCAAGAAAAAAAAAAGAAGGAAATCGGAGTATAATCCACAGATCCTTAGTTGGAGAATCATGGAGAAGACTCCACTGATAGTTCACCATCATTTTAAAAATGGTAGTAAAGCTAGCCATACATTCCAATCTGTGGGGCACATCCTCACCAATGGACAAATCCTAACCGTCCATTCTCCATCCATCAAATTGGTGGTTGAAAGTGTCAGGCTGTCCAAATTCAACAGGCAAAATCAAACCATGAATTTTAGCCAATGCTCCATCCACAATCAGGATAGCTATTGGGACCATCAGGATCACCTTAAAACAATGCAGCGTGACCGCCGTTTTTTTAATTGATGGTGGACTATCACAGGAGTGAAGCCCACTCCAATAGAAGAAAACACAGGAGAAAATGAAATGAAAGAAGAAGAGAGATTGAGAGATGAAATGAAATCTCATTTGTAATTCTCCTAAATAGCCGTTGGTTTTGTAGGTTTATTTGATCTTTTTCACCGACTACCTGTGCAATGAATGAAGGCACTCTGCATTTGTAATTGCATTATTTACTCCAATTTTTTCCACTTGATACACAGCCCTTTGGATTTTTATTTCCCCACAATTAATACATTTCCTGCCCCCAATTTACACTCTTCTTCTACCAATCCTTCAATTCCATTCAATTCCCCACACTCTCTCTCCAAACACCCAAAATAAAATATTTTTCAAAATTCCCATTTTCTCCCTCCATTTCCTTATATAAATGGCATTGGAGGTGAAACAACATCGTACTAATAGTTCTAGCAACACCCCCTTTGGCCAGGGTGGTGTCTCCTCCTCCTCCCTCCCAATACTCTAGCCCGTCTCCAGCGGGCCGTCCCTATTATCCTCCATCTCTTACATCCAACCCTCTAATCATCCATTGTCGAATTAGACGAGCCATCGCCTCTTCCCTTAGCTTGGCAGAAGTGCCTCAATCTTAAGGTACCAAAAAATTCGATTCCCAACAATTTCCTAATCGTGTTTCGATATCCTAATTGTGTTTCATTTCTATGACACTAACAATTTCCATGTTTGTTATTGTGTAGACAGGTGAGATTTTCTATACCAAGGAGGCCACCGCAACGATGAGCCGTAACGGGAGGAACCCAAAGCTGGAACTGAAGCTGAACCTGTCGCCGCCGAGGCAGGGAACCAATCCTGTGGTGTCTCCAAACAGATCGATGTCATCGTCACCAACTTCACCACCCAGCTCGTGTGTCTCGACTGAGGCTGACCCGGGCCAGAGCCTTCAATACTCAAACAGCCCAGAGGCGACATCAATGGTCCTTGTGGGGTGCCCACGCTGCCTCATGTATGTCATGCTATCTGAAGATGACCCAAAGTGCCCGAAATGCAAGAGCACCGTCCTGCTTGATTTCCTCCATGAAAACAACAACAGCAACAATAGCAACAACAACAGCAAGAAGACTAGGAAGAGCTAAGCAGCCATAGCTTAGCATTTTGTTATAGGTTTTTCCTTTTGTTCCTTTCTTTATTTCTTTCTTTCTTCTTTTTTTTTTTTTTTTGGTTGGTTTCGGGGTTTGCTCTACCATATCGGCAATATCAATATAGCTGGGGAGGTTTGCTCTACCATATCGGCAATATCAATATAGCTGGGGAGGTTTGCTCTACCATATCGGCAATATCAATATAGCTGTTGTTTTTCTATCTTTTGTTATGTTTCTTCCCCTTTAGGCTTTAGTTGAAGACAATGTAAAAGGGGCTAACTGTAACAGCCCAAGTTTTCTTATCAAACAGTTTTAACTTCCTTCTATTTTAGCCTTTTTCCCCCCAAAAGTACATTATACATACCCAAATGTGTGTGCATACATAAGACATACACTGAAGTTCAGCGTATAAGCTTCCTCTTCTGTCCCATTTTTCGGTTTTCCTCCGAGGTGGGTCCTTCTCCATTGAACAGTCTAGGGATGATTGGTTACCCTTTAAGTTTCAGTCTATACACGTACACGCACATGCAGCACCCACGCACAGATCATGGGCTTTTTTGTCAACTTCCAAATACATAAGTTGGCTTTTTTGCTTTAAGGGTCTTTCTAATGATTCCAAGTGGGCCAGTGGTTCAAAACATTCTGACAGTCGAATCTGTCCATCCAAGTCAAAGACAGATCTTCTCCATGAATTAGCTAGAGATAGTACAATTTCCAGCCATTTTAGCAACATTGCCCTATAAAACTGTGTATGTATGTACACACATGTAAGTGTGTATGCGCGTGTTTACGTGGAGATTACCCGAGTGAACTTAGAGAGAGAGAGAGAGAGAGAGAGAGAGAGGAGGTGGTAAGAGAAGTTGGGGAGGTTTGGTAGTTCGAGCATTGAAAAGAAAGGCTATTTTGGATTGAATTTCCATAAAAACAATTAAATGCTCGAGTAATTGAGACGGTTGAGAATAATGAAAGTATTACGTCATATGATAAATACAAATTTATTTCCTCTCTCTCCTCACCTTCACATACACTAAATGTCATCTCTGTTGCCATACTCAATTTGGGCAAACTGTCTTTCCCTTCCATTGCTTTTGGCAATCTCAATTTAAGAGCATGGAGACGACAATAACGCCCCATATCTAATTTCCCACCCTTCAGAATCCAGACACCTCACAAAACTAGTAATCATCCTTTTTTTTAAATACACCAAAGCTTGGTGTATATACCCATTATCTGAGCTTGGTGCATACACCCAGTATCTGAAGCCACCCAAATGATGATTCATCACTTGGATGATGGGCCATAGCTTGAAATTCAATCTCCCTATCAATATCCATGCCTTCCACAGTTGTACTCCCGAACTTGCGGTGTCAACAAAAGCTGAACTGATTAGATGGTTAGAAGCATTTTATTGATTGTCATCGCCTGTCCGGGAAATGACCCCTGAATTGGATGGTCAAAATCAGCCAGTTTGTGCCGGTGGCAGCAATGGTTTATACGAGTTTCAGTGTATGCTACTATTAAGTTTGCTATTTTTTTAAGGGTGCGTTTGGTTGCACTAAGTATCACGAAATTCTTTTTTCCATATTGATAGAGGGTTGGGATATTTCACTTGTGTTGCTGTTTTTGAATGCTTGAATGCAGCTGGTGTAACAAACCCAACCAAAAGATTTAAGGGTGGAAAAGAAGATTTTAACTTCTTTCACGGGTAGATGCAGGTATACATATCTGAATACAACCATCATCATCATAACATTCAGTCTGACCAGGGTGCATTAGGAAGATACGTCCTCTCACCAATCCAGACCGTTCAAATGGTGGCCATTTGTAGATGGAGAATATCTCTAAAACCATGATGAGTGGATGGAATGGACAGTCTTAACTGATTTCTAGTTGAATTTGAACCTTTTGATCACCCATTCGGTATCTACTAGAGCTAGAGGGTAAAACACTGTCCGTTCAATGTTTGTCTACCATTTGCGCCCCACCAACAATTTGGACGGTTCAGATCAGTGTGCTTGCACGCCGCCTGTATGATCAATATGGGCTGCGACAATTTAGCAAGTAGAAGCAAACGCGCGTTGTAGCCAAACGAGCAATAAGAACCACTCATAAATTGAAGACCTGGAATCCAACTACACACTGAGCTTTGGTGTATAACCCATTTATATGATCGAACCAGTGTAGATACCTGCTTAATGTAGGCCATGAAATCACTGGCAACCTCAGGGACAGGCTATAACCCAGAAAATCAAGCTCACAATAAATCAACCTGACTAATTGTACAGTTAAGACTGTGCAATTAGTGCGCAGGCGTGCGCGCGCGCACACACACACACATATATACAGTCCATGAGCAGACTCAGCATTTGGATGGTTAGGATTAATAGGCAAGTGCAACAATGGGACCATAGAGATTGCTATACACAGAATTTTGGTGTATAATTGTAATGAGTATCCTTGAGAGAGATGATTATTTGTATCATAATTAATATCGCGGATACGCTTTGCTATCCATGGCAGACATTTGCTATATGCGGAAGACGGTGGACGGCCAGGTGATATGCATACAGCTGCAATTTCAATATGCGCATTCCCCACCATATGATGCCCGCGCGCATGCCAAATGCACCCCCTTCCTCCTTTCCTAAACTTAGGTTATTGGCATTTTCTAACCTTTAGTGGAAGATTAATAGTTGGCAATGGACGGATTCTCTTTTTTCATTTCAAATTTTCAAAAAGAAAAAAAAAATCTCCAAAATATTTTCATACTTAATATATAAATTATATATAATAAAAATTAGAAGGGGCAAAATCACGCAAAGTTGGGCATTCAAAACAATGAGACCAAGTAATATGAAAAGACATGAGATGGGTTTTTAAGCAACCAAAAGGGTATGCAAGTAATTTAGGATGAAGCTATTTCTTTTTTTCACCAAAAGAAACTTTTTACACCTCTGCTAGTAGAGAGAGAGAGAGAACCAAACTCAATATGCACTATCAATTTATATCTAGGGCAGACATGCTTTGTATGAAGAGTTTATGAATTTTGAGAATCATTCTAATTCCACCAGCATTGGCATTGCCTTAGAAAGAGAGCCTTCAGAATTTCTATACATGGAAAATGTTATCAACATCACACTGGTTGCCTTGCATGGATAAACAGCTAACTCATGCACATGCCATGCCAATACACAAGTACAAGCTCCAACCTATCCATCTGATGGTACAAAAACAAATGCGCTAATTTTTATTTTTATTTTAATAAAGGAAAAATAAAATGGCCTAACATGCCTACAGTTTCTAACATCGTGGTCAAACTATGTCGACCAGCTTTATTGCTGGGGCAAAACGTCTACACGTCCAGACCCCCACCTAATGGATGGCCTGGATATTGCACCTGTCTGTCACGCCAGTGTGTGAGCATAGCAACCATGATGTATTATCAAAGATTTATTGTGTGAGTGGGGTCCTCTCCTTGTCAGTGTTGTTCAAAGAGCCTAACAGAATCTCTGGTCGAAAATGGATTCCATTAGAAGATGGACAAGTTAGGCGTCCGTCTGAGAAAATGGGAGGTGAGAGTATTAACAACAGCATGCACGGCTTCACCAACCGGTCACAACTAAAGATGCTAAAACAAAAGCTAAAAGCAGTGGAGCAAGGAGCACTTCCAAAAGGTGGAGGAAGTAAAAGATCTCGTGTTACGATTCAAGAGCTCAACAGAAAAGAAGCTTGGGCCTTTACCAGTCAAAGAAAGGGAGAAAAGGCAGGTGCTGAGGTTAGAATTTTAACAAGACAGTGAGAAGGAGATCAAATGGAGATAGAGGTCTAGAGCTATTTGGCTTAGGGCCTGTTTGCATAGTGGGAAAGAAAAGATATGAAAGGAAAATTGTAATGATTATCAAATGATGATTTTCCAAGACTTCCATGAGCACTATTGAAACATGGATTCCCTGGACTCCATTTTGGAGAGGCTTGTTTGGATAGCAAGTGGAATCTTATAAAGCTCTCACAATGGTCACCTCCTATCTTGTGTGTAAGAATTTGACTATGATAATTGGATAAGCTCCTCTCAAAACATTTGGTGTATGGTCCTATCCATGGTTTTAAGACTCATCCAAATCAGGTGTGACTTGGACGAGTTGACTTGGACTCAAAACGGCCCAATCCAGTTTGATACCATGGATCTGGATCGTGAGGTGCAATTAATAGTACCAGCATAAATTCCTCGTGTGTTCAAGAAAACAGATGGTTATGGCGGCCAATTCAAGAGCTCCAAAGATGAATCATCTAATACAAGTTGTGCATGGTATATGCATTAAGAAATTGCTATCCAATAACAGGCTCCAAATGTTTGTTATGGGGTTTTGGATGAAAGAACTATCTACGAGCATGTCACACAAAACGAACCAAATCATGATTTCCGGGTAGAACTAAGAAACATAGATTAGAAGATCAATCGCTTGGTGGTGGAAACTAATTTTGCTGGACCTGTGAGAATGAAGAGCAAGAAGGGAAGCTTGTGTAAATAAAAACCTCTTTCAGCATACCCAGGAGGTTTCTTCAGATATGGCACGACCTAACCAAATGAAGGCTTCCTTCTAAGAGGGACGGTCTACATAAATAGCACCCCCAAGGGAATCATGACAAACTTTGACCATCGCTCCAATAGAAGGAATAAAGAATGAAAGAATCGGCTTCAAGGGGCCTCCCAAAGCCATATGTACAAACCATAATCAACTCTATCACTCTCCACCACCATCTTGCCAATAGAGCTCAAATTCATTTCTTTGATCAACCCACTCCAATGTCCCCTCTATTCTGAAGCTTTTGAACATCCTTATAATTCATGAGATGGAATTTATACCCTTCACTATTACCTTCCCGCAAGAAATTTCTTAGCAATTTCTCCACCTTATATGCCACCAATGCCGGCAATTTAAAGAGTATATGATAAAATTTACACGGGAATGATCAATATAATAAGTGTTATCCTTTCTCCCAACTACATTAGATTCAAGAATGCAATTGATCTTGGATTACCTCCATGTGGAAGCCTCGGATAAGGGAAGGGAGGAACATATTCTTGCACCTCAACATTCTAGCCTACTCTCGGAACAACACTTCAGTCAGAGATGCTCCAACCATCAAACTTTTATACATATAGACTCTTGAGACCCAAAACAGCTTCAAAACATCCCACCATTCTTTTGAAGTCTCTTACCTGCACACTTGACACCCACACATAATCAAATTGTCATCCATGAACTGGAGGTAAGACATCACTACCTTTGGATTCGTAACATTGAAACCTCTCAAAAAAACTGATCAAAGAAGTATTCACCTCACCTCCCACACACCACAGGGGATTACATCTGCCACTGCCTCACAATAGTTCCGACTAGAACTCTTATGTAATCTTTGGAGCAGTAGAGCCATAGACTACGATAAGCACCCACTGAATTTGTCCCCAGTGATGAGTACAACAGAGATACCAAAAGTTCCTCTCCAATCATCAATTGAGCCATTATTCCACAAATTTATGATGCCAGCTGCCAAACCATTTGCAACAATGAAGATGATCAAGCCTAAATATTGTGTATTTATCCTCTCAATTGCACTAGTTTCCATGCCTTCCACTGATTAAATCAATATATTAATTAATGTTTTCTGCATGCGAGGTAATTCGGAAACTGATGATGGAATCATGCTTAAAGTAATGGAAGTAAAGCTCAAAGGAAGTTATGTTGAAGAACTGAAGAATTGGATGAAGGGAATGAGAGTTTGGAAGAGTTAAAGACATGAAGACATCAAGTATCGAGGTGATGGAAGCAATTGAAATCAAGTAGTGAAGATCAGAAGAAGTTTAAAGGTTTTAGATCCCATCGAGTGATCTTCAATGCCATCAAGTGGACTTCGATGGGAGGTCAATGCCATCGAGCACAAATCAAGGAATTCTAGAATTTCTCATAAGCTTGTTGGACAAAATCAGTGTTCCTACTCGATACCATCGAAGGATATTTGATGCCATCAACGGATTCCAAATTTTTGAAAAATCGTTGCTGGACAGCTTTTGCGTTCCTACTCGATCAGGAGATCTTCGATGCCATCGATAGAGGTTCGATGGGAGGTCGATGCCATCAAAGACCCATCGACAGTGCGCGCGGCTGTATAAATTCAATGTTGGTTTGCGATTTTTGTGAAGCGGTACGTAAGATGGGCTATAAATGTAATAAATAGGAATTCCTCGAACGTGTTTAGGTGTCCAGTTAGGGTTTAGGAGGTGATTTCAAGTGACACGAAGCTCTTTTGGTGGCATTCTTCCTCAATCCATCCTCCTTAGATTGTTCTTCTTCTTTTTTTTTCTTTTTGTTTAAGATGTTAGTCATGGTTGGTTAATCTCTTAGTTAAGGCTAAGGGATGAACCTTTTGATGGATGTTTGATATTTAATTTGTTTTCAATGAAAGTTTTAGGTTATTTATATTGAATTATGATTGGATGTGATTGAATTCTTAGATTGGGGAAGGAATTAATTTGTAAAGTTGATTGATCTAGTGTTGCCTTCGGGTACATTGGATGCTTTCAATTTCCTACGATGCAATTACCTAGATCTTCATGAGAGATAAAGTTGATCGTGATTCTAATCTATGTCAGATGTTTATGATTGATATTGCTGTGTTATCTTCCGATTAGAACACATTGGAATCCAGCTCTAGTTAAGTTACCAATTCGAGAAGACGAATTAAGTTCAAATTCCATTGGTTGGGGATTCTTGGATCCTTAGTTTCTTTTATCGAGTGTTTTAAACTCTTCTACTTCGTTGGATTAAAAATTGAGACAAACCAGATTAGTTCTAAGTATATTCTCACCAAAGTCCCTGTGGATCGACCTCGGTCTTACCGAGTTATTACTACATCGCAGCCCAACACTTGGGGTTGTCAACCCTTGGGTTCAATCAGAAGACAAAGCCTTTATTTGGATATTCCACTGATCATCGTACCAATTCATCATTCGCCATTTCACATTTAGAACTTGACAACATAATCATGTAACTTTTCCTCAATATATCCTTGACTGATAATGTCCTATTGGATTACCCAACCTTCACACGTTTTAGGAAACTATCTTCATTTTATAACCACATTTCCCCCTTTCCTCTTTTTGCCCTCCCATCTTTGTCGCCGCAGTTTTAGGAGATTTATAGTTTATCAAGCTGGCTGGGCTGTTAAGTACCATCTTCCGTTAGCCTTCGATACTCAAGTTCCATTGCACCCGATTATCACATTTCAGTTTTTTGGTAACCAACCTTTCATTCTTTGAATGAGAGACCTAACAATCTATCGGCTTCCACCATCTTGTCCAACTCATCGACACTGGACGTTGTAGTCGCATCCCCCAATAACTTCTTCAAGTTGTTATCAGCTTCCGTAATAGCACATTTGCAATACAAGTCCTTTCTGTAATAACACATATGCTATACAAATCCTTTCTTCTCCAGCACATACCTCAGTCTAGCACTTTTAGACAAAGGGATAGTGAAAAGGGCAGATAACATGGCATCGAGCATGAAGTGGACAATGACTATGAGGAGAGATAAGCACCTCCAAATGGATTGCTCCCTACCTTAGGGAGAAAGAGGGAAGTTCATTGGGTGTGGGCCGTGTGGCACATAGCTCGTCAACATTTCCTTTGAATTGAGCCTACCACTTGCCCCTTAGAATTGCCTCTACTGACCTTATGTCCCTAACAGTTCTAGACAAGACACCACCTTAGCACCCTTAAGTTGTCATTGTCCCTTTTCTCCACCAGAACTCCTTGCACTCTCTCCCAACACTCTTCCACTCCATTTGAATCATCTGGACTTTCAGACAAATCTTGTAGAGTTGTCTCCCAAGCCCTAACATGAAACATCCCTCGTGGAGCAAACAATTTTTGCACACAAGAGAGTGAAAAGGGCAGATGACATGGCTCTGAACTTGCAGTGGATTATGACTCAGAGGGAGAAAAGTGTCCACAAATTGATTGTCTTCCTACTTAAGGGAGAAAGAAATTCATGGAGGCTTGGCACTTAGCTAGTCAATGTTTCCCTTAAATCGAGCCTACCTCTTGCCCCTTTGAATTGCCTCTGCCAACCTTCCCCTTCCTATCAGCTCTAGACAAGATCCCACCCACATTTTTTTATTTCTTTTATTTATTTATTTATTTATTTATTTTTCCAGATTACCTAAGTTGTCAGTTCTTTTGTCCATCAAAACTCACACTCCCTCCCAAGGTTCTTCCACTTTATTTGAATCATGTATACTTCCATATACGAATGATGTAGACTTCTCTCTTTAGCCTTAGCACATTTCAATACCTCTCAGAGATCCCTACCACACAGAACCTCTCTAGTGGAGAACATGATTTCAATACATGTGACCATCTATCCAAATACCAAATACCTCCACAAATTCCCAAGACATTCACGATTTGAATTGCTCGCCACACTTGTCTCATCTCCTGGCATTTTGCAAACAATCTTGCAATAGTTTCCCCTCATTTTAAACGATCCCCATTAAAGCCTCAAGATACACAAAACCTTCCCATCACTTTTGCCTCTTTTAACCCCGACACAACAAGTGTCCATCCCTTTATTGGGCTTCCAGCTAGGAAGCTTCATGGGAAGCTCTGATGACTCGTCATTTTTTACCATCATCTCAAGAATTGCCTGCCTACTAGTCATCTTCAACACCACGTGACACCACCCCCAGCTGTCAAGCCCATCCAACATGTCTCAAGCACTTCCACCTCATTGATCCTTTGCTTCAGCCCCTCCCAACTTTGAGATAACCGATTGTTGAACCACCCATAACCAACCACAATCATAAGAGGACCAAACAAAAGTTCAACAAAGAGGCATTACGGAACATAAGAATCCTCTCTTCCTCTTTTTCTTTTTTCCTTTTCCTTTTTCTTTTTCTTTCTTTTTTATTTTTTCTTGCAAAAGCCCTACCTTTAATAAGCAGGGTGATAATGATGTTTGCCCCTATAGCAGCACCAACCAAGACCTTCACTCAACCAACCTCCATGTCGTCCATATACACGATGAGAAGGTCTAACTCCAGCACCGTCACATAGCATGACCCGAGAGTCGAAAAGTTTCAACATCCAAAGCATGGGGCAAGACTGCATTCCTTTAGCCCCACCATCCAACATCCACTCGAACAAGCTGTCCTTTTCGTTCTACTGGTACAACTTGGTAATGGGATCACCTTCTCCCTTGGGCCTCTAAATGCACATAGACATTGTAAATTGCATATGAAATGATGGCTGTTATTACTTTTGATCCCACATGCATAGTATTATATTACATGCATGCTATTGGATAAATCAAAGTATACATCTCAACATTCTAAATACAAATTTACATTATAATTTAATCAACAGTAAGAGTATGGACAGAAGAAATAGGTAGACGAATTGCAAATGACCCATAATCCAGATCATGCAATTCAAAACAGATAAAATAGGGTGGTTGGTGATTTAGATAACTTTGAATCAGTGGACCTTTTCACTGAATACAATATCCTATGAGGATTACGGTTAGTGGCAAAACTATGGCCTTATTTGGAAAGAAAAGAATACTAGGATATTTAATTATAAAACAAAGATCATCTTTACATGAAAGAGATGACACAAAAGACTGGACATCTCATGAGATTTGGTGCCTCGGGAGTTGGGAGTTTCCTGATGCAAGAAGATATCATGTGCAGAGTAGTTGGAAAGGGGGTATTGAGAGATGGAAGGTTGTTGCAATGAGGTCTCGTAGACTTATGTTCAATCATGGCTTCCTTTGGAAATCCAGCTCCAACAGATGTAGGCAAATTCTTGGATCACATAGGTAAGAGTAAGGATCATACTCCCAAGTTTACCTGTGCAGCAAAAAGGATTACGTGCGTGGAGGTACTAACCTTTTGGCAATGGATAGAGCTTCCATTCTCACTTCTTTTGGACATCTTGAGATTGAGGGAGATTCACTTGATCCTATCGGGCAGGTGAGTCAACAAGTACATGATGGAATGTGTGGGATTTTGGACGTTTGTGAACCCATGGAGGTTTCCTTTCATCTCGTCCATCAAAACGAACATGCAAAAGCAATGGCTCCGAGCCCAATGCCTCTAGAGGCATGGAAGGTGTGTTTGTCTATCCTTGCCACCAACGTGGCATACAAGGATGAGATGAGAACCATTCATTTGGTAGGTCCAATAATGAATGGGCCGTAGACCAAAATCCCACTGTTTGAAGAATCCCGACCCATTAATCGGTGGCATACAAATGGCATAAAAGAAAACAAAGAATCAGCACAGGCTGACATTTAGTGAGAAAAAAGATCATTTATTAGATGTTTAGGACATTCCAATAATGGCAATTTTGGTTAGTGGCCAATGATTTGCAGAACCATGTGGATGCATGGTTTGGATCATCATACACGTGCCAAATGTATGTTACACAATACTACTGCATGAAAGAACCAACCTTCTTGAGGAATTGGATCCAAAGTATTCAAAAATGGTTATGTAACAGCCATTATATAACAATAACAGTGGAAACCATTACGCATTAGGGGTCGTTACGGAAAAAATGGTCCATTACGTCCATTACGGTTATATATATATATATATATATATATATATATATATATATATATATATATATATATATATATATATCAATCATTAAGCATTAGGGGCCAGTTCACACACTATATATCTCGTAACAGTAATTATGGTAGCCATTATGGCCACCATTACCGTTATTGAATACCATGATTAGATCACTACCAAGGGAAGTAAATGTGCTTGCCGATGATGGCATCACCTTGTGAGTTTTGAATTTGGCATTTGCATATATATATTTTTAAAAATCTAAAAAATTCTAAAAGTTAGGGAAAACTTGCCTAAATGATAGGATTACTTATCGATTGGACAACTTATTTTACTTATTTCATTGTAGTTTGAGTGTTTTATTATGTTATAAATTTAATTACTTATATTATATTTACATAAATTTTAACAAGACAATCAACGAGCTATATTAAGAGAGAATTAATTATTAAAAACTTCAAACATTGGAATTTTATTGATAAATGGATAACTTGATAACTGGAAATAGTGTTCGAAATATCAGTATCGTGTTACGTATCGCACCCTTGGGATATAGATACACATCGGTTATCGCTTGGGATATATTGGTTGTATCGCGTAATGTATCGTTGTTGTTGGAAACATGGGGAAACATTGGAAATTGGTTGAATTTTTCAATGAAATTTCAGTGATTGTTAAAAAAGACATCAATACACACTTACAAATCAAAACATTACAAAAAAAACAAGTGCACATAATAGGTTTTCTTTGTATGGGGTCCTAATCTATGCGTTGTCTAACTGAATTGATACGAGTATATTCAAAGTTTACTCGTATAATTTATAAATGTAAGAAGACATGTAGAAACACAAGCAATACATTCAAAAGCAAAAAAAGAATCACTAGATCAAGTTCCATACATGTTTGATTTTATGTTAGGACATAAAGATTGTAAACAATTTGATCTTTTTCAATTTTTCACAACTCGGTCATTCTCCTCCAAATCTCAAAATCAAAGCTCCCAATCCATGATTTTTTATGCAAAACATGAAAAATCATTGATTTGTAACAATTTAACACTAATTAAACATAATTTACAGAAATAAAAATGATCGGATGTGGGATATATCCCACTACCTTTGTGTTTCATATCGCACAGGTTGGATACAAGATATATTGTGGAATATATCGTTTGATATCATCAATATTAAAAACACTGACTGGAAACAAATTACAAATTACAACTTACAACTTACAACTTAGTCTTGTAGAGAGATTAGATTAAGAGAGAGAGGAGTAAAAGAGAGAGAGAGAGTGAGAGATTGTAAACTTTAGAGTGGAGATCAATAGTGAAAATGCGAGGGATTTGAGTGCCTATTTGTAGGCAAAAGTGGCTGAAATTGCAGAAATAAATAAATAAAGTCTCAACAGTCATATTTCTGACCATTGGGCCATTATGCGACCGAATACTAGCATATGCAATCACATATTAGTCGCATATAAAAGTATGCCATGGTCGCATATCCCATGATGGCATATGCAATCTCTTGCATTCCATGATATGCGAATATGTGCTCGCATTTGACAACATTGAGCACTACATTAACTCCTGCCAATTAAAGACAACTGATGGGAATATAGCAAGTAATTCAAAACGAGAATTTTCAAACACCCACTTTGGACTGAGGGAGATGTACATATAACAACTCTCAGTGCACTCCATTGCACACAATCTTTTCCTTCAACAAAATCAGCGTCGATCAAGACAATAGTATTTGCGTCTTCATTCACATTTATTGGTTTTTTACTGTACAGTTACCAAGTCCGTGATTAGCTTTGTAACAATGAGGACGCAGCTTAAAAGGAGAGACATGCTCATGCCAAATAGGCGTGTGATGCGCTGTAAAAAAAAAAAAAAAGAGGAAACGGCAGAGCATCTTCTTCTCAATTGCTCAGTCTCTAGCTAGGTTTAGATTCAGGTTCTTCAGAAATTTGGTATAACTTGGGCCATGCCAAATTCAGTTACTGCATTGGTGGGGGGGGCTGGGCAGTGAATACATGGGGAGATGCACAGAATATCTTTGGAAGATGGATTGCCATGTTACATAGTGGGTTATCTGGCTAGAACAAATCAAGAACGTTTTTGAGTGAGAAATCTCAAGTTTGTGATCTATGCAACAAGATCTTCCAGCTTATCTGGTTTTGGTGCAAGGACAACTCATTATAGAGCCAAATCCCTTTGTTGTTGTTCACTTTAGACTGGAAAAAAGTGTAGCAATGGAATCCTAGATTTGAACCCAAGATTTCATGTAAGCCTATCCCTGTTGGTCACTTCAAAGTCAAATTCAATGACTGCTCTTTTTTGGGAATCCTGGGTTTTCTGGGGTTGGCAGGTGCATCCCAGATCATCAGGGAAGCCCTCTTACGGAATTCTCTGGCCCAGCTGGAATCCAAGACACCAATGATACAGGGGCAGCAGCGCTTCTGCAACCAATTAAAACTCCTGGTCGAGTTCAGCTTCTTCCCGGCTATTGTTCAAGGAGATTCCAGAATTGCGATTATGTGGGCATCATCAGGGAAAAGTCCATGGAAGCTGACTGATACGCTAGAGGCAGCTTGGGATCTTTGAAGAGGAAAGCGGGTTTCCTTTTCTCATGTGCGCAGAGATGGAAATGTTGTGGCTGATGCTCATGCTAAATAGGGAGCAACGATCATGCTTTAATGATTTTCTGTTATAGATCTGTCTCTCCTAGTTAGGATTGTGCTCTGAATTGCTTCCAATTGTGTGAATCAAGTGTGTGTTTCTGTTGTGCTGCTGGTCATAGTTGTTGTGTTGATAGCCTGTCCAGAGTCTTGTTGTACAATTATACTTTTTTTTTTTTTCTGCTTAATAAAACTCAGGTTACTCTTCCAAAAAACAAAAACAAAAACAAAAGGACTACACATTTCTTTAAAAACTGCCGTGTCCAAAAAATTTGTCCAAGACCCATGTGAAACACATGTCAGACACATCAACACAGCTGTTGGGAGAAAGCCTCAATCTTCTTTTCATCTTGAAAGTTAGTATTTTAGCAATAAAAATAAAATATTATATATAATTGTAGTATATAATAGACATATAAATATCAGTGTTTTAAATAGCTATGCTATGTAGAGTGTAGCTTACGCTACGTAGCGTAGCATAGCCTTAACGCTATGTAGCTCATGAAAATAGCTTAAGTCGCATGTAGCCTACGCTACATCATAATTTGCATACGCTACACGCTATGTAGCTCACATAATGTTTTCAATGATTTGTTACATTTTTCCATTTCCAATAAAAATTAGTTAACCTTTTTAATGCTTTCAGTAAAATAATCTAAATAACAATATTAAATCAGTTTCATTACTCTTTCTTTACCTTTATACTTAATCATTTCCCTTTCTTATTACTTTAGGTTGAATTTTATTGCACCTAATATCATGAAATTTTGTTAAATTTCATTATTAATCAGTCTAATCCGGTATAGAATATCATGACATTGGTGCAACCAGGCACCTTGATTAAAAATCCAGAAGTAGTGTGTAGCTTACGCTACACGCTATGTAGCTTATGCCTCATGCTTCAAAGGGGTGAACGCCATGCTACACGCTATTCGCTATTTAAAACACTGATAAATATCTCATGCATTCATGAACTCAAAATTATATAGTGATAAATATGTCAATATCATTGATCTATATGAGCGTGTTGGCATGCCAGGTATTCTAGGGTCCTGTATTTGATATCTATATATATATATATATATATAGAGAGAGAGAGAGAGAGAGAGAGAGAGATTCAGATTCCAAACTACAGTAGTTCTCAGGGGTCAGGTTCGGCCCTTGAGCCTTAGATCTGATTATCAGTATCATATATGGGTTTCGAAACTTTACAAAATGCTACAGAGATATTGCTTCGACCATAGTTACCCAGTATAGTCAACCAGTATATGTTGAGGTCCATCTACATGGTTTCAACATGACTGGGACACTTAATTTTAACTGTAGCACTGTATAACATACCTGACTTGATTGTTTTCCTGTTTTCTCACTCTTTTTAGAGCTTTGCTAAGCACACACATGTGATAGGATCAATATCCATCCTTTCATCTGAAGGGCACCATTACATTGATATCCTAGCCCAAGAATAGGGGATGCACTGGTTAGGTCGGTAGCAGTTTGCAAAACAAATGGACGGCTATGAAAAACTTGGCTGAAGTTTCCTAACCCATCCACCTGTTTCCAAT
This sequence comes from Magnolia kwangsiensis, assembly GCA_037074715.1. Classification (NCBI taxonomy): domain Eukaryota; kingdom Viridiplantae; phylum Streptophyta; class Magnoliopsida; order Magnoliales; family Magnoliaceae; genus Magnolia; species Magnolia kwangsiensis. Next base: position 18,330,240 of record CM073587.1, on the reverse strand, counting down.
ATTGGGGCCCACATGCTGAGTGGACCAGATTTTTGGGAAAACATGCAGAAGTTCAGACTAACCTGATGGATGGATTGGATCTCATGCCTATGTGACATTTGAAAAGTGTGGTGTATAAATGAGCTTTATTGCACACACGTGTGCACTTAGTTAAGCTCCTCTTTTTATACTACTACATAGTTTAAATGTGGGGTTTAGATACAATGTTGCACCCCTAATGTACATTAATGAACTAATACTAAGAATAACGATATACATTAAGCTTAAGAACGCATTAAACAAGAAATGAGTATAAGCAATTCCAATGAGCTATCATAATCATGATAAAAGGAATAAGTTGAGATTGCATGCTATCTTTCCACACAGAGCTTTGCTAAGTGCACATGCGTGTGCAATAAAGCTCATATGCATGCCACGCATGTGCCATGATGAGATCCATCCATCAGGTTGGTCCAACCTTCTACATGTTTTCGAAAAAATAAATCTGGTCCACTCAGTATGTGGGCCCCAATATTGGAAACAGGTGTATGGTTTAGAAAGCTTCAGCCAAGTTGTTCAGAGCTGTACAATGTTTTTTTTGGCCCGTCTGATCAGCGGATTAACCCGATTCCAGGGCAACAGCGTAAATTAGGGGTTTCTTTCTGATGGATGGACTGGATCACTGACCCATTGGGCCATGCTGGCACGTGTGCCGAGTGCATGAGCTTTATTGCACATGCATCTGTTTGGCAAAGCTCTTCCACACAAATGAATAACAAAACATCCACTTGATCAAATATTCATAAATGCATATATTCAAAATCCAAAAAAAAAAATCTTTTTTCCAGATGACCTTCAGAGTTCTATTGCAATAACCAACAACACAAAAGAAAAAGAAGGAAACAAAGAAAGAAAGAGTCCATTTCATGCATAACAGCAAATTTCTTCTAAGAGTGTGCAATGAATTGCAAGGGCAATATTACTCATTAGCATGCCGAAATGGAACTCATACTAACCATATCCATAACTTGGTTCACCGTATCACCTAAACCGAACATAAGGTTTCAGCTTTCTTTCAAATCAGTACTGAATTTCAACCTTCATGAAGCTATTCCGTCTGAACAACAGTAACAATGGATTATTCCTAAATAGAGATAAGACAGAGATGACATCATTCATGCATTCCAGAAACCTGGAGCAAGGATTAGATTCAGTTAGAGTGTGTGTACCTGTTCACAACTTCATCTCAAGAAGCCCAATAGGAAATATGCAGGTACAGCGAGCCATGATCACAACTTAAAAGGCAAATGGGCCCCAGAAAAATGCACAAATGGCAACAGAGAAACTGATCATGAATCACTTCCATTATATTCTCCCCACCCACTACTGCTTCTAATGTACTTATCCACGATGCCGAATTCTGCATTCTGTGTTACGCGTCTGGCATAATTTTCAGTTGAAATCGGTCCCTTCTTTAGTCGCCGGTAGTAAATCATTTCCCACGGCCAAAACCGGGCTGCACCAAAGTAAGACTCTACTGGTAGATGCAGTTCACTTTCTTCTGGTGCCGCCAGGCCATAGTGCTTCAGAACCATGCACATCTCCTGTGGCGATATTCTTGTCGAATTGCTCCCCTGGCAACTCACTGGGATCTGTGGATTCGGCTTCCCAAGTGGAGCTCTTGCGAGGTCGTCCATCTCTCTAAATTTCTCTGGAGAAGAGTTCTTGGCAGTAAAAGCGATTTTTTCCAATGGAACTGTGCATGGAATCTTTTCCAAGTATTCAATCCTCGATATTGAATGATTACCACCATCATAAACATGTCCAGCATTTTCATCTTTTTGTGTCCCGCCCGTGACTTTTGGTTCTAAACACTCAGAACCGACATCGCCTCCGGAATGTTTGGGTTCAAGCAAAAGGTCCTTGGATGCCAGACCCATATTATGCTCCAAATGATCCTTTGGGGAGTTGCCGGTAGCATCTGCCCGTGCCCCATTTGGAGAAGATGGTGACTGTCGACCCAATGAAATGGACAAAGATAATGACCTCGAAGAGCTCGACCTTGACCTTGATCTAAAATTCCGTGATCTGGAATAAGATGACGGTGAAAGGGATCTAGAACTAGAAGAAACTGAGTGGGAGCTAGAAGATTCTGACCTCGAGCGCGAATGGGAGCTGATCCCTGAAAGAGATTTTGAGGATGGCGAATGCGAGCGTGAAGTAGATGTAGGAGAATCAGAATGTCGTTGTGACGAATCAGACCTCGCTTTCTTTCCTCGACGTTTCTTTGGAGTTTCATGTTCCTTCCTATTTCTTTTCTTTCCGCAAGAATCCCTACTAATTCGAGGACGCCAATTTTCCTTACTTTCAAGGAGACCATCCCGCTTCTTGGCCATCCTTCTAAGCTTCCCAGAACGAGATGCCTTTCTATCAGTCATATGCCGACTTGTTAAGGGCCTATCTCCGCGCATATTTGGACTTTCCCAGGCCCTTTGGACTCTTCCTTTACCTCTACCCCCGAAAGTGATTTCAACATCCCGTCGACGGCCAAACCTGCTAAACTTCTCTCTTCTCAGACCATCTGGTCGTGGACAATTACGCAAGATGTGACCCTCTAGGCCACAGTTATAGCAGACATGTTGGGGCTTTGAACGATCACGAGAGTGCTCTTTCCATGCTCTTTCCGGCGAACTGGTCATCTTGTGGTTTTCATTCTCATCTCTTCTGTCATAACCATGGTAAGGTTCATAACGGTCAAACTCAGTTCCATTCTCCTCTGCAGTGTCATTCAATGAATCACTGATGGGGGCTCCCCATCTATCATTTTCCACCAAATTGTGTTCTACGGTACCACCATCATCCAGCACCCCCTCTTTTAAATTCAGACCTTTTTCTCCTTCATGATCTTCAATATCCTCCTCACCACCATCTGCACGAGGCACTTCACGGTTACGATTTGGGTACTTGGGACCAGCTGTAAAATCTCTTTGATCTTGTGAACCGCTGCTTCTCACACCATTAGCTTCTTCCCTCATGAAATTCCTTCCACGATATGGTTGAGAGAATCCGATGCTTCTTGTGAACTTTTTAAATGGTCTAGGCTGTTTGTTTGACCATGTCAGAGATATCTGCTCCCCACAGATAATCTTCCCTCGCAGTGCTCGCAGAGCTCTCTCTGCATCCGCTGGGACATCATAAACTGCAAATCCATATCCATCTTTCAGCTGTACATTACTGCGCCCGAACCTCCGGAAAACCCGTTCAAGCTCTTCTTTTCGAATGCGAGGAGAAAGATTACCCAGAAACAAAGACATCTGCAAGAGCAGCAATACTGAGTTCAGGTTCCAACGTTTGTATTTCAATGTATAGGGATATCCTTCAAAAAAAAATAAAAAAATGTATCAATGTACAGGGAGGACTGGAGAGGAGATCATGTCTACTTGGGAGGATAAATTTTTCATCCTCCAAAAATTTATACCGTATGCATGATATGCATACATCCAAAGTCCAAACAGTTCACTCATATGGGACAACCATGTGTGGACCACAGACCAAAAATCACAGTGACCGGATAATCCTAACCATTTCTTCATCATCGTCATCTAAGCCTTATCCCAACCAACTGGGGTCAGCTACATGAATACTTATCTGCCATTCCACTCTATCAAGGGTGCCCTGGCATGACTTTGGAATGTCATAGTATTCAGATTCATGTTGGAAGTTATGACATAAGTTTGATACCGGCTGACAACCTGATGCAACCCTCTTTTATCCAGGCTAAGGACTGGCAATGAGGGCATAAAACTCCCAGATGCCCAATGTAATAGACTATCACATAGATTGATTACAATCACACGCTACCTAATAGTCTATTACATAGGTTGATTACATGGCAAGATTATCTAATCACTGTATAGTTGTATGTTTTGGTCAATGGCACATTTAGGAAGCATCATATGAATGAATGGTTTGGCTCATTTTGTACAACATTCTTCCTTTTCTTGATTCTCTTGTGTGCTGGTCTGGGGTGTGTTTGGTTGCACCAATTTTCATGAAATTTTGCACCAAGTTAGACTGATTAATTCCATGATATTTGGTGCAACCAAACAGCCCCCCTAATGTGACTAACACTATCTTATTAATAATTGAAAAGGAGCATGGTACTCCGTATGACTACACAATACACATGGTTGGTTCCATATATCTCTACAATGATATTGTGCAGAGCCTTAGGTCACATTCATGCAATTCTTCTTTATTTGGATAAAGATTGTTGTGGTTTGATCTGTACTGGAGTTTGAGCATGGGCTGGTTAACATCATCCAACAATCTGCACCAACATCCAATCATCAGTGGCAGTGATTGATTATTAATCAGTTTGATCTACACTGAGATATATGTGGAATCAAGTGATAGTCAAAATCCAATAGTAAAGACCCGCATCTCGTATCGTCACCAGATTTATCATCATCACCACCACCACCATAATCATCATCCTAGCCATGTCCTAGCTATTTAGGTTTGGCTCTATGAATCAATTTTTCACCAATTAATGTTACCTAAGGCCCCATCATCAACAAGGCTTCATACCACTCAACCCAAGTCCTTTTAGGTCTTCCTCCCATCCTTTTTTTTTCTTCTTTTTTTCAGGCCCTTCACCTAATCAGTCTTCCCAACTTACCAAAGCCATCTTTAGTCTTCGTTGCACTTGCACATGACCGAACCATCTCAATCTACTCTTCATCATCTTATCTCTTATTCAGACTGATCTGAGGTTGCTTTGAATGACCTCATTCTTAATCATATCCTTCCTTGTCTTCCCACACATACATCTCAACATACATCATCTCTGCAACTCTTAGACTCTCTCTCTCATGAAATTCCCAATCATGGACCGAGGAATGGGATTGAGAATAGAGACCCTGGAGACTGAGAACAGTATTATAATTAAGGAATTAAAGGTGGATCTACTTGAATTCCACACATTGATGCGTCGACAAGAAATCCTCACCATCTTAATCCATTCTTTGAGTGGAAGATATTACCACATAAAAGTCAAGTAGGGGGAAATGAAATCACAAGGACATGTAACCATTATGCACTTAGAGATGATGCGGAAATAGAAACGGAAGTCGAAGATCAACTGTTGGGAGACGGGAGTAGAAGGATCAGACAAACATTTTACTGCCCGATTAAGTTCAAGCCTTATACAAGTACATCTACGCCAAGAAAGCATACAAGACTGCAAGCAAGGACTCTTACCGCTTGTTGTCACATAGTGAGTTTTCATATTCCAAGGATCAAGTGTGGGGTACATCAGTAGAAAATATATATATATATATATATATATATATATATATATATATATATATATATATATATATATATATATATATATATATATATATATATTTAAGACTTCTTTCAATATCATTTATCAAATCACAAAGCTGATCAATTTGCACTGGTGGCATAAAACAAAATTTATAGAAAGTATGGAGTTAAAAGTGGAAACAAACTTGTATCTACAAGAGCTCAGGAGGAACCAACCAACCAAGTTTTGCCAAACTCTAAGGGACTTTTTGGATTTAGGCAAAGTTGTCCTGACCAATAGTCATCGATAACCATGCATGTCCATGGTTTGCCAACCCCTTTTTGCATGAGAGCCAATGCTTTGTGACCATTAGACCATGGTTTGGGGGTCTTTGGTGGACAAACAGAACTACTTGTCAATGACACTCTATGGTTTCAGTGCCCAAGAGGATCGCACTCATCCGTATACATGCATGATATGTTCCAATGTACAAGCATCCCGGATGTGCATACGTGTCACCATCAATCTTCAAGCACTATAAAATGTGACATGTGTGAATGTGCCATCAACCAACCTTTAAGTTCCCCACATGTGCTACTATCTATCCAATCCATGTTCAAGGGCATTTGACAGACAAGGGATGGAACAACTAGTCAACAACAGCATGCCCATGACCAGCTAGCCCTGACAGCATGCCACAGATTACTAGTTGTGACTCAACTTTGCCCGAATCCATACAGGACCTGCGGAACAAGATGTCTTAGTAAAGAGGTTATTCAGGAAGCACCTTGAATTAATGGTTCCTATGTTTACAACATAGACATTACTTAGATGATTGCCAACAATGACAAAATAATTTAGAGTCAGAAATTAAAGGCAAGAAAATTTGTGGAGATCAAAGTACTGACCAACATATATAGAGTTAAAAAGGTTCCTCAAATCAGTGGACGCAACTGTGAAATAATTTGTAGAGTCGAAAATGAAAGGGAAAGAGGTTTGTGAAGGTAGTCAGGAAGATTATAGTATGGTGAGGAGGTAGAAGAAAACCTTATGACTGAAGGGGTCTAGCCATACATGAGGAATAAGACGAGCTTAGAGCTGATGCAGTGACATTCAAACCAAGCACAATATGGAGGGGAAGGCTTGTCATTTTGTCATTGATAGGAGCAGCAACTACAATATGTTAAAGGATGCAACCAAGTCAGTCTGGATTCCCAAAAACTTCCCTAGAAAGCTAACAAGATTGTCAAAGCCCTCCAAAATCTCCATTGAATGTGTTTGAGATGAAGAAGTTAAGATTAATTCGATGGCTTTAATTTTCTCCAACCCAAGAGACAGTATGCAAAATGTCACCACAAGAAATTTCAAAAATAAGAAATTATTTATTTGCTCTTTAGAAAAAAAAAATTTCAAGAACATAATCTGTTGTAGTAGATCTCATTTTAGATAGTCCAGACCGATCAGTGACAACTCCAAGGTGCGGAACCATATATGAGAACACTTCAAGATGCGTATCTGGTAGGCCTCCAGACGTATTTGGAATTTGGATGGATTTAGAAAGTCAAAAGCGACTAGAGTGATAACGAAACTGGGAGGATAAGTTCCCAATGCCAAGATGGAAAGGTAGATGAAATGGTACGACAAGTAAATTGTTGGATAGGAATATTGGTAACTTGATGTTCATCAGGATGAAACAGCCATGAAGTTTTTCCTTTCATTGTTTAAAAACTCAGTGTGTTGACTCGGGAATTGGCCAAGTCAGTTTGGATCAGGAATCAGGATGAAACTCAACCCATTTCCTCTGTAACTAGGGTCTATATAAGACTTGTCCAGTTCTTCTTTACTTGCCTGAGTTTTGCATTAACTAGGTGGATGGGCTGGATTTTCTATCACTTCCAAGTTTCATAAAGTAATAAAGTTGGGAAAAATGTAACAAGGGGACTTAAACCTGCCACCTTTAACATATAAACAAGGTTACTAGCCTCTAAACAACATGCCTGCCATGTACAGATGGTACATTCGACATATGATTAACCTAAGTTTTCCTTCTAAAAAAATAATTTCCTAAGAACAATGTGAGCCTACCCATTTCCAACATCTCCACTACATGTGGATAAATCTAGGATGATTGGAACCATTAATTTAGTGGGCCACCATATGGATGGATGATAGTCTAAAAATCATAGTGATGAGGACATCACTTCATGTACACCTTTGCGTACATATCAAAGGAAGCGGGCCGCACCATTACTTGGGTTTTTGAGAGAGAGAGAGAAAGAGAGAGAGAGAGAGAGAGAGATCCTTGTTTTCTTCTCCTATCTTCATGTGATGTGAGTGTGACTTCCATGTGAATTGGAAAGAAGATTGGTGTGAATCTTATCTTCATCAATGGAAGTGCGAGGTTTCCTTCTATCCCCCATACACTCATCTCTTCATCAAGAATCAAGGTATTCTTTCAAGCTCTTCGATCTTCTTTCCCTTTCATCCCAAGCTATCAACATCCTCCCGATCTTCATTATACATCCATCGACGAGCCAATCCCTAGAAACCCAAAACCCCACATACCTAGGCCGCATGTGTGACCGTACGACCACATGTGTGAACCCATAGTTTTGATCGCACGGCCCCACCCTTGCTCCTTTGGCTTTCCACTACCCATACAACAAAACCCTACTCTTCCTCGTCCAAACCCTAACCCTAAACCCATAAATCTCCAAATCCCCAGTTTCCCCAAATTCTCAAACCCTAATTCTTCACAATCTTCAATTGAACCCAAATCCCTACATTCCTTCCATCCAAAATCATAATTCCCTTATCCTAGTACCTAAACCCTTTAACCGTTTAAAAATTTACCACATTAACCCTCATTCCAAGTTTTTCCCCCATTTCCATAAACCCTAATTTCACCCTAGGTAGTATTAGACTTTCCTCTTTGAAATAGGCATACCCTATACTATTTGGATGTCCCTACATCCATTAGATCCTAGTTTCCCTCATTTAATAGTCTTGTATGATGATGTTTGGTAACCTAGGCTTGAATTATGCTTGATCTTCTCTTGGGATTTTGGTATTTGTGATAATGGTAGCAAGCTTTGTGATTTTTATTAATTAATTTATTTTTTCTTGTTGATAAGAACTTTATTCTCGTGACGTTGGTACATTAGAGCACATGTACCAAGTGGTGCAAGACATCGAATACTATCTCAAAGCACCAGTTAGTAGGCATTATGATTCTCGGGATCCAAGTGTCAAGACTTACCCTCAAGGGACTAAGTCTAACATGGGGCGTCAGTCCAAGCCCCAAGTGGTTCCCAATCCAACCTTATAGATGTCAAAGGAAAAGGGATAGCAAGTGCTAGCTCTAGGCGAGGTGAACAAACGCGATACTTCAATTGCCAAGGATGTGGTCACCTTGTGCATCAGTGTCCCTCGAAAGAGAGGAACAAGGCCCTGGTGATTGACGATGGTGACGAAGAAGGAAATGAACGGGCAATTTTGAAGAAGAAGTCTATCAGCCCAATATCATTGGTGCTAGTGATGAGGAAGTAGAAGAAGAAAAGACCACACCACTTGCAGTAGTCAGGTGCACCTTAATTAATGCTAAGGAGAACGATGACTGGTGTCAGACTACAATATTTTACACATGCAAAATGTGGAGACAATAATTGCAAGGTAATCGTCGATAATGGTAGTTGTACCAATGTGGTCTCTACTAGAACTTTTTCCTGTTTGGGTTTGAAACTCGAACCGTACCCTCAGCCCTATAGAATTTCATGGGTGGACGCATCTTCCATGCCTGTTATCCTGCTATGTCTTGTGCCTGTTAACTTTGGATCCTATTCAGATTCGACATGGTGTGACATTTTGCCTATGGATGTTGAACACATCATTTTGGGACGGCTTTAGTTATTTAACCACAATGTGACAATATATGGCTGCTCAAATGTGTGTTCATTCATGCATCAAGGCAAGAAGATCACTCTAGTTCCTCTCCCACCAAAAAGCAATGCGGGGAAGAAAGCTGAGAGGAAGTCAAGTAACCTAAGGGATATAAGGAAATCCCAACCTAAGTCTCTCCATGTTATCAACGCCAATGAGTTTAAGAGAGAGGCTATGGTGGATTCGATGGTGTACACCTTAGTGGCTAGAGAAGTTACATCCAAGGTTAGTGTAGAGGGACCCCCTGAGGTGAATTCGATTATGGATGAGTTTCACGATGTATTTCTAAAGAACTTACCAAATGAGCTTCCACCCATGAGGGACATCTAGCATGTCATTTATCTTATTTCTGGGTCGACTCTACAAAATCTTCCTTATTATCAAATGAACCCTATAGATCATGCAGAGTTGAAGAAGCAAGTAGATAAGCTCCTCATGAAGAGTTTGAGTCTGTGTCATGTCAGCGCTTTTCACGCCTAAGAAAGACAACACGTGGCGCATGTGTGTGGACAATAGAAACATCAATAAAATCACGGTCAAGTACCGATTTCTCATACCACGTCTCGATGATATTTTAGAAATGATGGCAGGTGCCACCATCTTTTCGAAGATTAACCTCGAGAGTGGGTATTACCAAATACGTATAGGCTCAAGAGATGAATGGAAGACAACCTTCAAGACGAATGATGGGCTATACGAGTGGCTATTCATATCCTTTGGCTTGACTTATGCCCTGAGCACATTTATGAGAGTGATGACCCAGGTGTTAAGATCCCTTATAGGTAAGTTCCTTGTGGTGTATTTTGATGACATTATCATCTATAGCACATCAAATGAACAACATCTCCACCATCTGAGGCAAGTTTGTGGGGTCCTCAGAACTGAAAAGCTTTATGTCAACCTTAAGAAGTGCACATTCATGTCAAAGAGCATTATCTTCTTAAGGTTCATTATATCATCTGAGGGCAAGAGAGCAAATCCGGAGAAAGTCAGGGCCATAATTGAGTGACTTGAACCGCGCAATATTCATGAGGTGTATCATCCGAGGGTATGAGAGCAGACCCCGAGAAATTCAAGGCCATAGTTGAGTAACTTGAACCATGTGATATTCATGAGGTGCGAAGTTTCATGGCTTAGCAACTTTTTATAGGCGAATCATCAAATGTAATTCCATCCGGGCTCCCATCACGGATTGCATAAAGGGGAGTTTGTATGGACTAAAACTGCCTCTAAAGCATTTAAGAAGATTAATGGCAAGATGAGCAAAGCTCCCGTCATGCGCCTTCCAGACTTTTCTAAAGTTTTGAAGTTGCGTGTGATGCATCTGGGGTAGGTATAGGTAGAATGCTTAGTCAGGAAGGGCACCCCATTGCTTATTTTAGTGAGAAGTTAAATGATTCCACCCATGACAATGAGTTATATTCGGTCGTCCAATCCTTGCGCCATTGGCGGCATTATTTATTACCACAAGAATTCATCTTGTTCTCTGAACATGGGCCTTACGTTACCTCATTTTCGAGAAGAAACTAAACCCTAGGCATGCTAAATGGGTCCAATTTCTTCAAGAATATTCTTTTGTTCTTAAGCTTAAGGCTAAATTGAAAACAAACCTGTTGATGCCCTTAATTGCCGTGTGGCGTTACTTCAGAGTATGAGTGCAAAAGTGACTGGGTTTGAGCAGCTGAGAGGAGGATCCTTCATGCCCAGACTTTGATGAGCTATATGCATCACTGCGAGATGGTCAGTCGAGCAACAATCGTGGGTTTGTCATCATCAATGAGTTCTTATTTAAAGGTGACAAACTCTGCATTCTCCATACTTCTCTCCGTAATTTCCTAGTTTGGGAACTTCATGTAGGAGGGGTCGTCGATCATTTGAGGAGGGATAAGACCATTGCCCATGTAGAGGATAGGTTTTATTGGTCAAGCCTCAAGCGAGATGTAGCCAAGATAGTTGGGCAGTGCAGGACTTATCAACTAGCGAAGCAGAGAAAGCAAAATACATGATTATATACGCCTTTGTCAGTGCCCCATGCTCCGTGACAGGACATTAGTACGGATTTCGTGTACCGAAAACTATGAAGAAACATGATTCCGTATTTATGGTTGTGGACCATTTTTCCAAAATGGCCCATTTCATTCCATGCTCGAAAACATCAAATGCCTCTAATGTGGCTAAACTTTTCTTCGAGGAGGTAGTGCATTTACATGGTCTACCTAAGACCATAGTGTCTAATCATGATGTACGGTTTATGAGCTATTTTTAGAAAACACTATGGCACATAATGGGGACAAGGCTTCAATTTTCATCCGCCTATAATCCTCAAATAGACGGTTAGACTGAAGTCGTTAATAGGAGTCCTGGAAATTTGCTTAGATGCCTTGTGGGTGATCACGTCAGAACTTGGGAAACTGTTTTGCCTATAGTCAAGTTAGCATATAATAGTTCTATTAATAGGTTCATAGGCATAAGTCCATTTGAGGTTGTGCATGGCTACAAATATAGGAAACCTGTAGATCTCATACCTATGTCTATGTCCCATAGGCCATCTAAGTCGGCACATAAGTTTACACGTCACATACATGAGTTGCATAGTGAGATCAGGAAGCGAATTAACTTAAGTAATGAAAAATACAAAGCATTTGTTGATTCTCATCGCAGGTTTCAGGAATTCTAGGTAGGAGATTACATCATGGTTCGTATGAGGCATGAATGGTTCCCACATGGGGCTGTTAAAAAGTTGCAAGCGCGTAGTGCAGGACCGTACAAAATATTGCAGAAACCGGGTCCTAATGCGTATGTAGTATACCTTCCACCTACCATGGGAATTAGCTGTACTTTTAATGTGCAAGATCAAGTACGATACAAGGGTCCTGCTATTTTGCCTTCTGATTTATTATTAGACCCTCCCACAGACCATGATCCAGTCCCTAACCTATGGCCCCTACCTGACCAATCATCCCAGCCTCTACCACCCTAACCCTCCTTATCTGCTCAAAGTGAACAAGTTGAAGACATACTGGATGGGCAAGCAGTTTCCACTCACCATGGGGGATTTTAGAAATTCCTCGACAAGTGAAAGCATAGGCCGATTTCATCTAGCACCTGGATTACAGAGGACGAGTTGCAGACTTTGGATCCCAACATCTTGGAGTGCTACAGGAGTTTTAGTCCACCTGAGGCGAACTCTTCTCAGCCAATGAGAGTTTATGAGGACATCACTTCACGTACACATTTACGTATGTATCAGAGGAGGAGGCGGGCTGCACCGATTTCTTTGTAGCTAGGCGAGTACCTATGATCATGTTGAAGACCCCATGTGCATGTGCGAGCATCTAAAAGACCTCACACTAGGAAGATGCACAAGTGTTGCTTTAGGGAGTAATTTGGATTGTCAGATTCGAGGGACGTGACGATCGGGTCATTGGATCGCATGGATCACATGATCAGGCCATTGAACGTGGATCATTTTCATCATTATTGGACATTATTATCTTTTAAGATTTAGTTTATGATTGATTTATGTTTTGGACACCTTATGAGTAATTTTTTTTATTGTTCATTAGACTAGGATTATTTTGGTAAAAAATCACTAAATAGGGCTTAAATTGTAATTTTGAAAAGGTCTTAAGGCTATAAAGGGGGGGAGGGGGGGTGGGGTTGTGACCTCCGCATTACTTAGATTTTTGAGAAGAGAGAGAGAGTGAGAGAGAGAGAGAGAGAGCTCCTTGTTTTCTTCTCCTATCTTCATGTGATGTGAGGGCAAGGTGTCCCGTATCGGTATCGGTTGGCGTAACGGTGTCCTCCGAAACCGATATGAATACGGGGGCGTAACGGCCCATAACGGCACAAAATATTTTTTTTGCCAAAAAAATATGAAAAAATATGGATTAAATCCGGAATATTCTAAGCATTCCAAATATGCTTCATTTATAAGTTGGAACATGTTTATGGTTGTGTAACAGTCCACTCTTTGGTCAGAAGTTGTATCGAACTGTCTGATGAATTTATGAACCAGATAACCTGAATTTGACTACAAAATTCATATATTTAATTTTCTAACTATCTACTATCAATGATAGATATATTAGAATGAATGTAATATGAAAATATCTTACAGTTAGGTGTTTGCAATTATTTTTGAGGGCCAAAATTCATGCGTAAATAGAAAAAAAATATAAAATGGCACCCCAAATATGTAAAATGCACATTAACATGTTCTACTATGATTAACACATCACATGGCATCATTAAAACAACAAAAGAATCATTAAAAAATGATTTTTCGAATTTTCAAAAAAGGGGCCAAAATATATGCGTAAATAAAAAAATATATATAAAATGGCACCCCAAATCTGTAAAATGCACATTAACATGTTCTACTATGATTAACACATCATATGACATCATTAAAACAACAAAAGAATCATTAAAAAATGATTTTTCGAATTGTCAAAAAAGGGCCAAAATAAATGCGTAAATAGAAAAAAATATTAAAAAAAATATAAAATGGTACCCCAAATCTATAAAATGCACATTAACATGTTCTACTATGATTAACACATCATATGGCATAATTAAAACAACAAAACAACTATTAAAAATTGATTTTTCGAAATTTAAAAAAAGGGGCCAAAATTCATGCGTAAATAGAAAAAAATATAAATATATATATATAATGGCACCCCAAATCTGTAAAATGCACATTAACATGTTCTATTATGATTAACACATCATATGACATCATTAAAACAGCAAAAGAATCATTAAAAAATGATTTTTTGAATTTTTAAAAAAAGGGCCAAAATAAATGCGTAAATAGAAAAAAATATAAAAATATATATAAAATGGCACCCAAAATATGTAAAATGCACATTAACATGTTCTACTATGATTAACACATCAAATGGCATGATTAAAACAGCAATACAACCATTAAAAATTGATTTTTCGAATTTTAAAAAAAGGGGCCAAAATTCATGCGTAAATAGAAAAAAATATAAAAAAATTATTAAATGGCACCCCAAATCTGTAAAATGCACATTAACATGTTTTACTATGATTAACACATCATATGGTATGATTAAAACAACCAAACATATTAAAAAAAGTATAAATACCTATTTTTGACGAATTTCTGAAAAATGGCCCACCGAGCTTTGATTTAAGAAAATCCATAATATAATGTGTTTTTATCTCAAATACCTAGCCAAGGTTGGTCGAAATTAGTAGTAGAAGGAGTGAGAAACAGTTTGAAAGCAAGAAGTTTCAAAAAAATAGCAAAAACAAAGCTTAAAATGGAAAAAGGTCGATACGGGCCTGTAACGGCCCGTAACGGCCGATACGCCCCGTAACGGCCGTATCAGCCCGTATCGGCCGATACGGTGCAAAAAATCGAATCGGCCGATACGAGGTCGAATCGCGTAATGGTTGTCACCGTTACCGGTACGTATCGGCCGATACGGGCGATACGTAACCGATTTGGCCCACCCTGTGTGAGGGTGATTTTCACGTGAATTGGAAGGAAAATTGGTGCGAAGCTTATCTTCATCAACGAAATTGTGAGGTTTCCTTCTATCCCCCACACTCTCATCTCTTCATCAACAATCAAGATATTCTTTCAAGCTCTTCGAACTTTTTTTCCTTTCATCCCAAGCCATCAACATCCTACCGATCTTCATCCCTTATACATCCATCAAACAGCCAATCCCTAGAAAACCAAAACCCCACCTACCTAGCCCACACGTGTGACCGTACGGCCACCAGGGTGTCCCGTATCCGTTACGATACGGCCGTATCGGCCGTTACGCGATACAGGGTCGACACGGGCACCCCCCGATTTTGTGACTGTAACGGCCGTTACGAACCTGTAACGAATGTTACGGGCCTAAAGGAAATAGGAAACAAAATAATAACACAAACCTTTTTTTTCTTTTCTTTCCTTCTTCTTCTCGGGCTGCGGCTGTGGCTGCGGCCCCCCCTCTCGTTTTCTCCTCCTCCTCCTCCTTCTCGGGCTGCGGTTGCAGCCCTGCTGCGGCTGCAGCCCCCCCTCTCGTTTTCTCCTTCTTCTACTCCTTCTCGGGCTGCGGCTGCAGCTCTTATTTTCCCCTTCTCTCTCGTTTTCTCTTTCTTTCCCTCTCGTTTTCTTCTTCTCTCTCCATTTCCCTTTCTTTCCCACTCATTTTTTATTTTTCCCTCTCATTTCTCTCCCTCTCTCGGTCTCGATGAAGAAAAGAATGGAAGCGGATTGGCTGGTGTACCACACACCAACTATATCGCTGCTGTAGGTACGTGTCGTGCGAAGACGAGCACTGACGCTCCTCGAGCTCCGAGTTGTACGAACGGTTTAAAGGAAATCAAAGTTACATGGGCCCCACAGTGATGTATTTATTATATCTACACTATTCATCTATTTTTAGAGTTCATTTTAGAACATTATCCAAAAAATGAATCATATCCAAAGATCATCTGGACCACACCATAAATAGTTGCGGAGATAATGGTTTTCACCGTTAAACAATTTGTAGGGCCCACCATAATGTTTATTTTACATCCAATCTGTTCATAAGGTCAAAAATACCTAAATGAAGGAGGAAATTTTTTTTCATATTGATCCAAAACTTCTGTGACCCCAAAAAGGGTTTCAATGGTAGACGTTCAATCCCCCACTGCTTTTTGCAATGTGGTCCACTTGATAATTAGATCTGTATTATTTTTCGTGTCAAGCCTTAAGATGAGCTCGTCAAATGAATGGACGGTTTAGATATAACATATACCTCATGATCAGACCCATAAGACTTGCTAACGTCAAATGAATGGACTGCGTACGTAGCACGCTTTTATCGCACAAGTTAATAAAAGGTACGCATGCCACATGGGCCCCACCATGATGTATGTATTTTATTCATGTCGTCCATCCATTTTGCCACATCATTTTAGGGCATGATCCAAAAAATTAGTAAGATCCAAGTCTCAAGTGGACCACAGCATAGGAAACAATAGTTATAGAATGCTCACCATTAAAAATTTCTTAGGGTCCACTGTAATGTTTATTTTCCATCTAACCTGTTAATTGGGACACACTGACGTGGACGAAGGGAAAACACACATGTCAGCTTGATCTAAAACTTTTGTAGCCCCCAAAATTTTTTAATGGTAGACGTTTAATTATTGTTGTTTCTTATGGTGCGGTCCACCTGAGCTTTGGATCTGCCTCATTTTTGGGCGCGTGCCCTAAAATTATTTGGCAAAATGGATGGACGATGTGGATATAACACATTCATCACGGGTGGGGCCCAAAAAACTTTGACACTCGTGTGCTACACTTCACAATCCAAGTCCCGCCTAATTCGGGCCATTAAAAAATTGTACACGAGACATATATTAACTTAAAATTTACCAATTAAATTATGGACTATAATTGCTAACTCACAATGCCAAAATCAAATTGTTTGAATAGTTTTAATTGTTAATTTGCGGACGCTTATTTTTTAAAATAGGGCCTTTTGATTTTTTTTCATGATTCACTATCCAATAAATGTCCACCAATTCATAAGTGGGATAATGCCAATAAATTGCATGAATTTGAGGTTGATTTGGGGCATGGATTGGTCCTCCAAGTCAGCCCCAAATTGGCAACACCATCTACCTAAATTTAATTTCATTTTTTTGAAGAACTATTGGGAGAGATGATATCAAATTGTTGAGTATATAAATTAGATATTTAGAAAATTAAATATATGAATTTTGTAGTCAAATTCAGGTTATCTGGTTCATAAATTCATCAGACAGTCCGATACAACTTCTCACCAAAGGGTGGACCATTACACCACCATAAACGTGTTCCAATTTATAAATGAATATATATTTGGAATGCTTAGAATATTTCAGATTTAATCCATATTTTTTTGGCAAAAAAAATTTTCACCCCCGTATCCGTATCGGTATCGGAGGGCACCGTTACGCCAACCGATACCGATACGGGATGCCTTGACGACCACACATGTGAACCCATAGGGTTGGCCGTACAGCCTCACCCTTGCTCATTTGGCTTTCTACTACCCACACAACAAAACCCTACTCTTTCTTGTCCAAACCCAAACCTTAAACCTAAAAATCCCCAAATCCCCAATTTCCCCAAATTCCCAAACCCTAATTCTTCACAATCTTCAATTAAACCCAAGTCCCTACATTCCTTCCATCCAAAACCCTAGTTCCCTTATCTTAGGACCTAAACCCTCTAACCCCTTACCTAATTTACCCCATTAACCCTCATTCCAAGTTTTTCCCCAATTTTCCTAAACCTTAATTTCACCCTAGGTAGTATTAGACCTTCCACTTTGAAATAGGCGTAACCCTATGCCATTTGGATGTCCTTAGATCCTAGTTTCCCTTATTTAATGGTCTTGTAGGATGATGTTTGGTAACCTAAGCTTGAATTATGCATGATCTTCTCTTGGGATTTTGGTATTTATGATGATGGTAGCAAGCTTTGTGATTTTTATTAATTAATTTATTTTTTGCTTGTTAATCTCACATAATATTTGAATTCATGCATCGGTCCTACATCGCATAGGCAACAAATCTTAGTCACACGTTAATGGCATGATAAGTTGAAGAAAAGTCTAAAAATTTTGAGCATATGTAATTAGTTACATGTGCAACTATCAAAGCTGAGATTGTTGTGAAATTTTTTAGGTTGTTCAACAACTACGTGAAATCCTGCTAGATTAATGGTGCCTAACACCCTGAATCATCATCCAAGCCTTATCCCAAATAATTGGGGTCAGCTACCTAATGTAACCATGTACTAGTCTTGCAAGCGTGACCCATGTTCAGCAATCCTAATCATTTATCTAAATAGCCCATCATGGATTGAAGATACCACAAAATGCTCCAATGTTGGAAGATCCAAATCCTTCAATTAGTGCCTTAAAGGTAAACAGTTACAGAGAAAAATAGCAACAGTCTAGACAAAGGTGGAAGATTGGAGGGTTACGATCTTAGAATTTTGGAAGATGTGTGCACCAATCCTGTCAATGGCAAGACGTATCAAGTCAATAGTCTAGGGGACTCCACTTGTCCAAAATGGGCACATCAGGACACTCATGATGTATCAGGCCAAATAACGTCATTGGTAATTATTCTGCAATCTACCATCTCTATATTTTTATCATCTGGATGAGGATGAGGATAATGATGATTAATGCGTTATACGTTCAGATAATGCAAAAGAATGTCTCAAACATTTCAATCATATTTATCAGATAATGGTCGATCCCAATTACTTGGGAAAAGGCTTAGACGATGATTTATCTGATAATGCCATGCAATCTACACTAGACGTTATGTACTTACACACCTCAACAAAATAGCATTGTCAAGGGAAAGAATTGGCATTTAATCAAAGTTACATGTGCTTCACTAATCCACATGTATGTTCCAAAAAGCTACAAGAGTGATGCCATTTTCACAATGTCTTGCTTGATTAATAGGATGTCTCTTTTGTTCTAAAGGGTGGGTCTCCTGACTCTGTTCTGTTCTCAAGGGTCCCCTTGTTTTCTTTACCACCAAAAGTTTTTTATGCATGCACTTTGCTCAACATTTAGGATGCGTACTAATATGCTTGACCCTTAAACAATAAAGTGTATTGTTCTTAGGTAGGCGAGAACTCAAATGGGGTAAGGTGTCATAACCCCATACTCTAAATTAAGTAATTGTGTTGACATCACATTTTTCGAGACCGCTCCTTTCTTCTCTGATGAGGATAGGTCTCCTGAGATTATTGTTTCTATAATAGCAAAAGAGAAGTTATTTCAATGACTCCTTCACTTGTACTCATAGCACTTCCTGTAAAGTCTGGTTCTTATTGCAATTTCCAAATAATGATCCAATGACTCAAACTGAGCCACAACTTCAAGTGTACACAAAGCAGAAGAACGCAAATAATCAGGACCACCTGTTGAGTTTGATCTTTTCTCGTCTCTTTCTTCTGTTTGTTCCTCAATTGTATCAGGAAGCTTTGTTACATGATGGGTGGAAGAAGGCTCTAGAGAAGGAGATGGCCACTCTCCACAAGAATGAGACATGGGAGTTGACCAATTTACCAGCAACAAAATGTGGTGTAACGTGTTTGGTGTAGATGGCTCAATTTAGCAACTAAAAGCTCATTTGATGTCTCAATGGCAGACGCAAAATTTGGAGTTGATTATTCTGATACATTTTCCCCCATTACTAAACTTATTATGACAAAGCGATTATTTTCATTGCAATTAACAAACGCCTTGACCCCTTTTAGCTTGATGTTATTAACGTCTCTTTGCATGGGGACCTAAGTGAGGAGGTATACATGAAGCAGCCCCCTAGATCTATTGCTCAAGGGGAGTCAAATAAGGTATGCAAGTTAATGAAGTCAATCTACGGCTACAAGTGGTCCTCACATGCATGGTTTGACAAGTTTGGCAAGGTTGTTATGGCTTATAGGTTGCAATAGCCAAGTTGATCATTTTGTTTTTCATTCAGCAGAGTCTCATTGCTCTTGGAATTGGTAGATATGTGGGTGAAATTGTGATTACGGGCAAAGGTGGCAAGGGAATGGAAGAATTAAAAGTATCTGCAACAGCACTTTTACACAAAGGACTTGGGAGATCTCATATATTTCTCGGGTATAGAAGTGGCAAGGTAGAAGGAAAGTATCAATTTCTTGCGAAGGAAACATGTCATGCACATCGGGGACTGAACTTATTTGTGCAAAGCATGTTGATACACCCATGTATCCAAATTGTAAGCCAGTAAGTGATCAAGGGGAAATGGTTGACAGATTAGGGAGATATCGCAAACCAGTTGGCAAATTTATTTACTTAACTATCGCATGGCCATATATAACTTTGTGTTGTTAGCATTATGAATTAGTTTGCGCATCATTGTGAGTTAATTGACACATGCTCCCAAGGGTGACACATATGGATGGAGCACTCGGGAGAGGAATGTTTACGAACCTAACGGTCATCTTCATATTGAAGGTTGCTTTGACGTAGACTAGACTAGATCTCCATCTGATAATGATCTACTACTAGATAGTGTATGCTTGTGGGTGGAAATTAAGTCACATGTAAAAGTGAAAGGTAGAGCGCAGTAGCTTGGTCTAGTGCAGAAGCAAAGTACAAGGTCACATGGCTCATACTACTTGTGAGCCAGTGTAGTTAAGGCCTTTGTTGCAAGAGATGGGATTCATAGTGGACCAACAAATGCAATTGTATCATTACAATCAGGCGACTTCACATATTGCCAATGCCCCTGTGTTTCTTTAAAGAACCAAAGACATCAAGCTAAAATGAAATTTTAACTCAATATGTTATATCTCAAGATCAACTTACAGATATATTCACTAAACAGCTTGGCCGCTATCAATCTAAGCAAGTTTATTCCAAGCAGGGGATTCATATATATCTACTTACCAGCTCAATGGGGACTGCTAAAGTTGATCTATTGTGGATCATACAACTATACAACCCCATATTATGGGCTGGACAGCTATATGGCCCATCAAAAATAATAGTGACGTTTAGTAGTAAATTACGCTATTCAACCAAGTGAATCTTCGAAGTGCTCAATCAGAAAAAAGTTGAAATTTCTCCTTGTACCGAAGTGTGGGGACCATCGGCACCTCCAAGGTTATGAACCTTTTTAGTTGGATGACAATGGCAAACAAAATTCAAACCGTGATCATCTTTAAAATACAAGGATTCCATTCCAAACATATGTCTTATATGTCAAAGAGATGAAGAATGTGTCTACCATGTCTTCCTTCAGTTGTTCAAAATTCAGCATCTAGTTTGTTTCAGTCATGGGTGCATTTATGGCTGAAGGAGTTTTTACAAGATTGCTTCATGTGCCATGTAGTGTTTGTGGAAGAGACATAATGGGAAGGTCTTCAAAAGAAGTCTTTTTTTAAGGTTTCTTCAAAAGAAGCCTCCCATTGAAAACAAAAATAGAGTATTTAAATAATAATAATAATGAATTTATCAGGGTGCCATGGCCCGAGGTTTCCAATACTCTCATGTAAGTTGATATTGTACATTTGCTTTTTCTGCCAAGGCCCATATAACATGAGAGTCCCTGGATCCCATCTTTTGATCTTTATCCACTTGTTGTATACCAAATCATGCTTCCTTTTTCGACAGAACATCTTTGTTGCCAATCAAAAAACTAGTAAATTCAGTATATTTAATATTCAATTAAAGAGGAAATCTCTCACACAACTAGTTGGCCAATAATCCAACTAGCATGAAATTAGTGATGAGTCATTTCTTAATGATATCCAACCCATCCAAAAGGTCGGACCCACCATGCAAATCACCCAGTGCAAAGGCCGGGCCAAACCATTCATCAAGTGGGCCACGCATGTATTTTGCATAGGATCAGCAGTTACACTTATTTTCTACGGTTCGGCACACTTGATGAGTGGATTAGCCTGATTTTTACATTAGGCGATCTCTGCGGTGGGGCCAACCTCTTGGATGGGTTGGATGTTGTAAGCACTAAACATTTCACAAAACACGCAGTAGTGGGTGACCTCCTCTAAAGAAGGGGCCGTTTGGATGCCTGTAACTTGTGTAAAATGTAAGAAAGTTACAGGTGACTTTCTTACAGCTTGTGTTTGGGGGAGAAATGTTACAGGTAACAAAGTCTCAACCTGTAACTTTCTATCAGGTAAGATTGCAAGAAATGTAACAGAGGAATTAAGTATTTTTCAAGTCACAGGTTACTTTGTTACAGGCAATGGCTATCCATTTCGAATTTGGGAGAGGGTGGTGGAAACGCAGCCGCATTGAAAGTGCACCTACCTGCTCCGACCTAACGTCTCCTTCTCCCTCTCTCAGCGTCTCCTTCCCTCTCTCTCTCTCTCAGCGTCTCCTTCCCTCTCTGTGCTCTGGCAAGGGAAGCCCTAGCCCTGATTGATTTTCTTTTTTATTTTTTCCTCCTCCATTTTTTTCTTCTGCTTTAGTGCGGAACGCGGCTGTTTGGCAGGGCGGTTTCGGATGCCTAACTGTGGGGCCCACAGTGATGTACTTTCCTTACATCCACACCGTCCATCCGTATTGAAAGCTCATTTTTAATAGATCCACAAAATAAAGCTGATCCAAATCTCAAGTGGGCCACACCACAAGAAACAATATTAACTAAATACCTTCTATTAGATAAAATATTGATTTTCCATCCAACCGAAGCGGTTTGCTAGTGAGTAACTCACTACGCTGGTAACCTCTAGGAAGTCCACCCTGATCCGTGTATTTTATCTGCTCCGTCTACCTATTTTTCCGGATAATTTTAGGGCTTGAGCCCAAAAATGAAACATATATAATTTTCAAGTGGACCACATCATAGGAAACAGTTGACACGAACTTCTACCATTTAAAATTTTTTTAGGGCCACAAAAGTTTTGGATCAAGCTCATATTTTTGTTTTTCATTCATCCATGTCTATATAATCTTATAAGCAAGTTATATGACAAATAAATATTACTATAGGGCCTAAAAAGGTTTCATAGTTGGAAATTATTTTCCTGTCCTGGGGTATAATTCACTTCATCTTTGTATATGTTTCAATTTTGTGCTTAACCCTTTAAATTAGATGGAAAAATGGATGGATGACGTGGATAGACCACATACATTCAAGGTTGCCCTAACGGTATTTATTAAGTACGATAAGAGCGTATTGAGTAACTCAATATGCAATCTGATTTCTCATCCAACCTATTGACAAGAAAATCGGATCTCTTATCGTACCTAGTAAACTTAGTTGGGCCCACGGTGAATGTATATGATTTATCCACGCCATCCATCCATTTTTCCAGCTTATTTAAGGGGTCAAGGTCAAAATTGAAGCAAATCCAGATCTCAAGTGGATCATACCACAGGAAACGGTGGGAATGATGATTTTCACCATTAAAACCTTGTTAGGCCCCACAGTGATGTTTATTTGTCATCCAAAATATTCATAAGATCATACAAACATTGATGAAGGGAAAAATCAAATATAAGCTTGATCCAAAACTTCTATGGGCCCCAAGAAATTTTCAACGGTAGAAGTTCAATTCACATTGTTTCCTATGGTGTGGTTCATTTGATATTTGGATATTCTTCATTTATGGAATCAAGACTTAAAATTATATGGTAAAATGGATGAACGAATTGGATACAATACATAAATCATGGTGAACCTTAAAGAGTTTACTGAGCACGCAATTCGCTTTCCTTTGATAAGGTAACAAAGACTTAGACAAAGATACCGAACAAAAATCATATTAATCCAAAAACTTTTGTGCGCACAAGAAGTTTTAATGGTCAATTACTATTGTTTCCTATACTACGATCCACATGAGATTCAAGTCTTCTTATTTTTTGTGTCATGTTCTAAAATGAGCTTTCAACACGGAAGAACGATGTAGATGTGAGAAAAATACATCACAATGAGCTTCATCATTTGGAACCATACACACCTCGATGGATCCACTCAAGTTTGACTAGCGACGTTAGCCAATAACTATATCACTACTAGTTGGTGCTTCGTAGGCCTCACCATGTTGCATGTGTTTTATCCATATTATTCATCAATTTTTTCATATCATTTTAGTGCTTGATCCCAAAATGAGCAAACATAAGCAGATCTCAATCTTAGGTGTTCATGATTAAAAACCTCCTAGTGCTGACTATAATGTTTATTCGATGTCTTACCTCATGATTAGGATATAAAGACCTAGATGAAGGGAAAAATAAATATTAATTTGATTTTAAACTTAGGTTAGAGGTTGTCAACCCACATCCACCTATTGGCTAAGCTTCTACCTTTTGGTAGGCTTAGGCATAACCTACATCTCCTAACGCTCTACAAGGACTGACATTTCTTCCAAGGAGGGCCCCTAGGGTCAACCATATATTCTGCAAAAGTAATGAATGAGGGATGATGTATGAATGTATCATTTTCGTAACTTCTATATATAGTTATCTTGATAAATAAATTTAACGTACAATTATAATTTTATGCAATTTGGCACAGATTAGCATTTAATTTACCACATTATAAAATATTGCAATAAAACATTCAAATCAGTACATCAACTTACTCAATTTACTTCAACCAATTTTCTATTATTGATGAGTGAGATACACCATTGAATATCGGTCGTCGCAACTTGTAAACCTTTCAAGTAAATCTACCTCACGAGGCTGATCAAAC
The DNA here is from genome assembly GCA_037074715.1 of Magnolia kwangsiensis. Lineage (NCBI taxonomy): Eukaryota > Viridiplantae > Streptophyta > Magnoliopsida > Magnoliales > Magnoliaceae > Magnolia > Magnolia kwangsiensis. The sequence continues at coordinate 18,305,771 of CM073587.1, read as the reverse complement.
CTTAGTAGAGATGTGTTCCAGTGATGTTGAGATGTTTGGTTCAAGGTGGCTAACATGTTCCATTGAATGACGAACTGATCATGCTATTATTTTAGCATTGCCGTCATTTGCACTACCAACCCAAAGGCAACATCCCATGGCTGAACATTTGGTCCTGCGATGTTAGCTCGAATAGTGGTTATGAATAATGGGAGTTGCGTGCTATATACAACATCTGTCATGTTAATTAGAGGTGGTGGTGGTGGAAGAGCTTGCCCTACTTTATTGACTTCATTCTCATCTTGCTCATCAAGAGTTGTTCCAGATTCTTCGGGAATATGAGGATTTGGTAAAGAATTATCTGAGAGAAGTGCACTTGCAAAGGATATTAAATCATGAACACTACGCGTCTTCTTAAGAGTCATGACTCCTATAAGATGAACTAACATACATGGTTGTATATATGAATGTATATATGTATATGTATACATATATAGAGTCATGCTCCCCTGCGCACCTACGCACGTGCGCACCTTTGCACACGTCCCATGGGTGTCTAATCTGAACGGTTCATGTGATGCGGAATCCCATGAAACCCTATGTGACAAGTTTTCACCCCAATCTAAAATTCTGGTGGGCCATAGCAAAGAGAAATGCAAATCAAGGAAGGAAACTGTTTTTATTTTTCATGGCCCATAAAGTCTTAGATCAAAGTAAAACTTCGGCCTGGGGGGTTTCACAAGGTGCTGCTTCACATGAACGGTTCAGATTTTGGATCCACATCACATATGATGGGTTTTCAAAAAAGTTCGTACGTAGTACGTACGAACCGGTTCGCAGGTGAGCATTCCACTATATATATATATATATATATATATATATATATACATATATATATATATGTATGTATGTATATGTATATGTATATATGTATACATGTATATATATATGTGTATGCATATGTATATGTGTGTACATATATGAGTGTATATGCATATGCATATGCATATATATATGTGTGTACATGTATGAGTGTATATGTATATGCATATGTATATGTGTGTACATGTATGAGTGTATATGTATATGTATACGTACATATACACACACATACACATACACATACATATACACATACATATACATATATATATATATATATATATATATATATATATATATATATATGTATGTATGTATGTATGTATGTATGTATGTATATATATGTATATGTATATATGTATACATGTATATATATGTGTATGTATACATACATATGCATGCGTATATGTATATATGTATATATATGTGTATGCATATATATATGTGTGTACATGTATGAGTGTATATGTATATGTATACATACATATACATACACATACACATACATACACACACACATACATAAATGCATATACATATGCATACATACATACATACATACATACATATATACATGCATATATATGTGTGTGTGTGTGTATGTATGTGTACATATACAACAGAATGCTCACCTGTGAACTAGTTCGTACGTACGTAGTACGAACTTTTTTGAGAACCCATCATACGTGATGTGGATTCAAAATCCGAACCGTTCATGTGAAGCAGCACCTCGTGAAACCCCTTGGCCCACGTTTTACTTTGATCTAAAACTTTGATGGGCCATGAAAAATGAAAACAGTTTCCTCCCTTGATTTGCATTTCTCTTTGCTATGGCCCACAAGAATCTTAGATCGAGGTGAAAATTTATCACATGGGGTTTTATGGAATTCCGCATCACATGGACCGTTCAGATTAGACACCTGTGGCACGTGTGTAAAGGTGTGCACGTGCGTAGGTACGGAGGGGAGCATGACTCTACTTATACATATACATTCATACATGTACACACATATACATATGCATACACATACATGTATGCATATATACATATATGTATAATATCTACATTTATATGTATATGTATATACATATACATATGCATATGTGTGTGTATATATGTATATACACATATACACACACATACATGCATATGTATACACATATACACACACATACACACACATATACATATGCATGCATGCACACACACACACACATGCATATATATATGTATACATGTATACATACATATATATACAGATAGACAAATACATATACATATAAATACATATGCATACATATATATATATACACATATACACACACATATATACATATACATACATATACACATATTCATGTACATATACATATACATACACACATATACATATACATACATATGCATACATACATATACCCACTTGTGGGGAAACTCAAATCCCCAGGGTATAACATAAAACACCTAAGTATATAAAACCCAGCATATATGAAAGCTTTTATTCAGACTTATATTCTATAATAAAAATAATGTTTCTCATTTAATGATTAGTTTAGCTTTAGAATCAGTCCAACTAGTCATATAAATGGGCTCAATAAAATTACATACTTTTATCCAAACTTTTTTATGTGATAATTTAATTTTTTTAACAATTCCATACTCTAAACTCCGATTGGTGTGAATATAAAACATCTTACATGTAACTAAGTTACAAGTTATCCAAACACAGAAACTAAGTTACATATAAGTAGTTACAAGTTACACCCAAACAAGATTACTAATAACTTTCTTCCACGTGTAAGTATGTTACTTGTAACTTAGTTACAACTGAAAAAACTTACATGCATCCGAACACAGCCTAAATAGAATGTGTTACATACATGAAAAATGGTCACCTAAAATCCTTTTTTATTATAACATCCAATTCTCAATAAAAACCTCTAAATTGCATTAAACACAAAACATCAAAATACCCAAACGACAATTAGATGATTCGCCTGTCCATAACCACATATGAAATCTAAAATCACAAATACAAGGACTCGAAATCGAATGACCAGAGATCCAATAGACAATTTATCAAACACCCAATAGAGGAAAATCATTTTCAGCCATTGATATGGAAGACTACAAGAGAAATGTAGCCTAAGTTGAAATGATGAAAGAACAAGGAGTAATGAGAGAGAAAGACAGATAGACAGAGAGGCAAGAGTACCTGAAGAAGAATCAATTGAAATCTCCAAAACTCTATGAAATCCTTTCTATTTTACGTCTTTGATTTTTCTATGTATTTGAGATTTTCTTAATGAATTACGTCTGCAGTGAAGAATGAGAAAAGCTTCGGAGTTATATGATACTCGAGTTGCGTATGACGCTTGATACACAGGCTCTCAAAATTGTTTACATGGAATACATTAACTCAAATAAAACTGATTAGATTTTGAAGCTCATTGTCTCCCAGTCGTAAGCCTTAGATGTAAGTGGTTGAATAATCCAAACCTCTGATTCTCGGATACTTTGTTTTTGGAAATAAGACTATTGGATAGTTTTTGTTTTAACGGTTCAGTAGATATCCACCAATTTGATAGTATAATAATCAAGTAAACGTAATTTTTGTTTCATGACTCATCTACATTGGATAACATAATTTGTGTGGTTTAATTTGACTAATTTTATTCCACATCTGCAATTTCTTAATAATTTTCAAGTGTGTGCGTATCGTTCATCCACTGCCAGAGTATCAAAGTACACTCTTATATTCTGCCAAGTGGGATGGATGATATGCAGGAAATTACAAATTACTCCGAAAATAAATATCAAAATAAAAATAATTCAAATAGAAACGTCAACATTATGATTCCCAGTTTAGATGTAAAATTAATCAAATTTTAGTCTTATTTTTGTTTGTACCGGTCCAGCTGATTCCTATTTTCAACAAATCAAGGTCATTCACGTGTGATATGTAAGGACGCGCATGCTATAGTTGCAAGATCTTTTGCATATATGTACGGTTGCATCTAGGAAAGTGGAGCAACAACATATCAGCCATGACCGAACATCACCCAAGCAGTTGACAAGGGTACGATCGAATTCAAATGACCTAATGACAAGTGTCCAATGGTTGAATTTGCACGATCAGTGGACAGGTGGCTGAAAGAGAGGTCGAAGGGCAAGAACGTGAGAAGCATCTATAATCTCAATAATAGAGAACGATTACAATAATTGTCATAAGTGGGAAGGTGTAATGCTCAAAAAATCGATACCCATGTATATAAACTCCGATCCTGAGTTCCGAAGTGTTAACTAAATGAAAACGCCTGTGTGATCTTGTTCAAATTCACATTCATTTCACATGCTAGTAATCAAAGTAGTGCAATTCAAATTAGCGGATCTAAAACGAAGTAGAGATAATAAAAATCAATAAATATATGACTAACATTCAAAGTACAATTAAAAAGTGGTGTTCACACAAATGTAAATTATACATGCCGCAATATACATACCCAAGACGATTAAAGCATAAACTTTTCAATTTTCGTCAATTCCTCCAAAACATAACAGTGGTGGCACAAGCCGATTTAAGCTTATATATCTGAGGTCTCGCCAGTACCTGCATCAATAATATTGTCTGGTTTGTGTTTTAAAACACCGTCTCAAGTGGGAGTGAGTAGCTAACTTAGTGACTCCATTAGTTCTAAGTTACACATGTTATCGACTCAATCAGCGTAATTAATGGTAAACAATAATCAAGCATTTCCTAAATGCTCTTATTAAATACATGAATGAGATTATGAAATGATATATGCGCCTTACAATCAACACTTCTTTACAAAGCGACTTTAACGCCTATTTCGCATATGCCAACACTCCCTCATAAGTGACTCTAACGTCAAATTACAATCTATCCTAGGGTATGCATAATTAGTCAAGTGATTATTAATTTCAATTCATACAGCAGATTGGTAGAGCTAGGATACCAACGTTATATCATGAGTCCTTATTTGAATCACGTGGCTTGTTGCGGCACATAACAGCTCATCACCAGTGTCCATTGATCCAAGTTTAGGTATCACCCATTTATCTTACAAATCAACAATTTCAAAGGTACGACATGATACCCAAAGGTACAATGATCAACCCGGTATGGGTTGTCACCCAAACACTGAATATGATCACTAGTTATAAGGTGCGAGCTTGTCACGTAAAATCAAATTATCACAAAGGAAAGGGCTTGTCACTCAATTCCATTCACGCTCGGGTCGTTCGAAAGATACTCTGTCATGGAACCATCGGCTGAGTAATTTGATGAGAGTCATTCGAACAATGATTTATCACCTCCGTCAGTGCTCACTGGTCACTATGGGGAGGCTCGTCACCCCAGTATACGCTGACAGTTCGGACACAGTGTCCCATACCACCATGATCAGCTCATGAGTCGTAGTGAGATCATATCGCACTAAAGGTTATGAATGGATTCATCCACTAGGAAAGGGGTATCTTAGATTCAATTTAGTTGTGTCATACATGATCAGTTGATTGTTAGACTAGTTTGATTGACTTAGGACAATCCCAACGCAGCCTACATTGGGAGGAAGTATCCCTTGTAGTCCAACTAGTGCCGGTTCTCCATATTTAACCCGGGTTAATCGAATAAGCCTAGGGTGACCGACTTAACTCGGGCCACCCCCTGGTTCAGGAGATACCGATTGACCCAGCATCGTAAGTAATTCTAAACATCACTAAGGGCTAATAATTCATTAGGCAATCATGATAAGATTTCATGGAAGTCTAAATTTAACAGTGCAATCACTCAAACATTTTATCAAACATGTAAGCATCGATAACTCAACACAATTGCATATGCATTTCATCAAACATGTGAGCATCAATCATACGACACAATCAAATAGGCATTTGATCAAACATTTAAGCAACAATAGAACAACATATTCAATCACCTATGCATTTTATCAAAATGTAAATATCCATAAGCAAATAATCACACATGTTGTGATCAAATAGAAATGTGAACATGTTAGCATACACCAACCTATCTATAAATAATGAAATCATTAGTTAAGATCATTAAAGGTCAATAAATGGCAACTTAGGAATAATGGTCCATACCTTGTGATGATTCACCTGATTTACGACGCTCATAGGATTAGGGTTTTAGAGAAAATCGTTGAAAGACCTAAACAAGCATACAAGCTTGTGAGATTAGGGACAAACAACTATTGAAATCCTAAATTAAAAGTAGGATTCAACACTTACCTCCAGTCGTTGCCAGGAAATCTCCGATGGCAGCTCTAGTTACGGCGATGCGATTAAAGATGGGATGAGAGGGTGGAGGTGCACCAACACCCTAAGCTCTCTCTTCTCCTTTCTCTTGTTTCTCTTCTCCCTTTCTCCCCTTTTCTCTTGTTCTAAGCATTAAATTCGTATGGGAGGACGGGGTGCTCAAATAAGGGCCTTATAAAGTGTCAGAAGTGGTGCAAATGGCCCCAATGACCCTTTATTCATTATATTAACCCTTGAGGGGGTTATTTCTAACCTTTGAGGGCCACTATGATGTGTAGGGGTCGACTGTTGAGGGTCAAATATTACGTATTATTCCCCATTTATTTTTTGGTTTTACGAACATGATACTACTTAATGGTATATTTTATGCATGTTTGTGTTGCAAGGTGAATTTATGAGCTTGGATTGAAAAGAGTGCTAAAAGTATGGATTTAACACTCAAGAATCACCAAAGCAAAGGTTGGATCTTAAAAGATCAAAAATAAAGAATTCACATACTAAAGATTCAAGAAAACCAAGTGAGGAATGAAGAGAATTAAAGACTTGAAGTGAAGAAAATGAATTATAAAAATTTGCCTCTTTCGACTAGTCTAAGCCCTCCTTTTACCAGTCAAAGGCCCCTGCTCGACTAGATGAAGATGTCACGCTCCAAACTCAGAAATCGAATTCACAGGAATCCCGATCGCCGAATCCGGTGTCGATAGCCTCCGTAGTAACCCATTCTCGGCTCTTAGCATTCATATTCCAGATTCTAATCCTGAGATTCTACAAGGAAGATTTTTTTTTTCAATGTATATTTAACTCGTAATAAGCATAACCACAAGATTACCCACTTCACAAAGGCAACATCATCATCACATATCCACTAATATAATCATTCGAGTACAATACTGAAAGGGAAATACATAAATAGAAAATCAAGCTCCAGAAGATCATTGCACGCTCCAAGCTCAACATTGCTACAACCTAACATCATCTGCACACATCTATTTTACATAAACTTACAGAAAACTTAGAGGGTGGTGTAAGAGTGTGCACAAGGTGAGTGCCAAGTATTCAAATAATGCCATAATCATACAATGCCTGAATAAGCAAAAATATTGATAAGATCATGAATTATCAGAGTAAACAGAAATACTGACAAGATCAGGAATTATCAGAGTAAACGAAAGTACTGACAAAGTCATAAATCACACGATAACAGAGTAAGTGGAAATACTGACAAGTGTATGAGTCATACAATATTAAAATACGTAATAGAAATCAACTATGCAAATGATGAGTCATAGAGAGCCAAATATCAGATGCAGAGGATGCAATGTAATATAAATTCCTGATAAGTGACACAAACAGCGTCAGTCATACCACATGCCGCGGATGTAATGCAACATGTAGTGCGAATGGAATGACTATGCTGGAGTGTGAAGTCGGGATGATAGTACGTAGTATCGCAGGCTACAGAGTCTATCACAGAGGACTTCTATCTAAACCAGTCCCATACCTAAATTTGGATAGTCAGACTCAATATGGTAAACTCCCGATCTCAAGTTAGTCGTGCGCCCCAACTGAAATCCTGACTGTTGTGAAGGTACACGTAACAAATAAGTACGCATCATCAGCCCGAGTGGATAGTGAGTGAATGAATGAATGAGTATGCAACTCCTGCTCAATAAGTCCACAAATCAGTACGGTTCATCTCTGGGATCATCACCGGAGTTTAGTACACTCAAAATGGCACTACCCCTCTCCCAGCAGCACAGTTCAAGTAAGCGTAAGAAACCTCACTATCCGCCTAGCCAATAGTTTTCCAATACCTATCCGGCACGTCGATAGTGGACTCATTTACGAGTTGGGCAGACTTAACCTAACTATGCCCCTACCCTCGGGCGGGTAAGGCTACACCCCCTCCCAGCCGATTATAACACAGTGGGAGATGCGCCCTCCTAGTATTCGGCACTTGGGCACTCATGTATCCACTAGGTCTCGACGTTGGAGCGTCGTCTGGTACTAAGAGGGTTTAGGAATTTTTACCCAGGGTGATCTATGGCAGCCTGATGCTAGAATAAATTTTTGGTGTCCCGTCTGGCCATCCATGACATGCTTGTGGAGGCTACGACCCTGATGTCGCTAGGGCGTACAGTAATCATAACACAATGTAAGATGCATGAATCATACAATTCAGTCATGTATCAATCTTGCACATATCGTGCACTCATATGAGATAACCTCCGCCTACCAGGGAGTCTAATACCATCCTTCCCAATGACTTATGTAATGGTCAATCACATCTCATAACAAACATGCAGATGATGTGTATGGGCATGTATCATGATGCTATGCTGTCATATACTCATAATCGGTATCCATGATTGGCCTCGACAATGTGGACATTTAACTAACATTGCCCCCAGAGAATGACCCACATAGAGCCAAACATATAATGGGCCCACGGCCCCACACAATGACATAATATATTACACAATGGGCCTTGCTCAAGGCCACACATACACAGCAGGTGGGCCCTGCTCATGGGCCTATTACATAACACAATGGGCCTTGCCCATAGGTCACGAATACATCATAATGGGCCTTGCCCATGGACCTCAAGTACATCACAATGGGCCCTATCACATAGACCTCCTACTCATCACATTAGGTCTTTAACACGGGCTGCATATACATTACACAGGCTGAATACATATCTCAATGGGCCTCAACTACGGGTTGCATATATATCATATAGGTCTCAACAATAGGCCTTGACAATCGAAATCGGCCTTAACAATCAGATTCGCACTCAGAACCGGCAATCAAAATCAACTCATACAATTGGTATCAATGAGAATGGGCCTAACTAGGCCTAAGGGAAGGTCACCATGTGGGCGTTTAACCATTATTACCCAAAAATGTGCACATTCAACCAACACTATTCCCAAGTAGTGGTCCACATAAAGTCAAACATAAGGTGGGCCCAAATATCCAACAAGTGGCCTTAAGTAGTCATCACAGGTGGGCCTTACACATGCAACACGTGGCCCTACACATCACGACGAGTCGATACATTGGGCTGCACCATTGGCCTAATATACACATCACGATGGGTTGCATCATTGGGTCATACCAATGGGCCTCATATCCAATGAGTGGGCCGCATCAATGAGCCACACTAATGGGCCTTATACACATCAGGTTGGGCCTCGATAACTGGGCTAGAAACACAATGGGTCGCGATATATGGGTCGAAAATACGTCATAATGGGCCTCGACCCATGGGTTGAAAATACATCTCAGTGGGCCTTACCAAATGGGCCATAAACACATCCTAATGGGCCTTAACCATGGGCCTCTAACATATCATAACGGGCCACAACCATGGGCCTCAATATACATCGCAATGGCCCGCAACCCATGGGCCTCACATACATCGTGTGAGCCATAATACACGGGCCTCAGATACATCCCAATGGGCCCCAACATTGGGACCGAGTATACGTCATATTGGGCCTTGAACATGGGCCATATATACATCTCATTGGGCCTCGCCATCTAAGCCTTAAATACGTACATCACGTGGGGGTCACATGAATGGATGGTGTGAATATACAACATATATATCATGGTGGGTCCCATTATGATATGGGTCTCCCAAGAAGGTGGAGGGTTTACAGATCACGATGAGAGCTAAGATTACATCTAAAATCATTTCAATAGTTATAGGTGCAACATGTGCATCACTATACACAATCACTCTATGGGGGTACATGGCTCACTAATGGTAATTAGCATTGTCCAAATTTTGCCCATGTGAATCAATACCTTCCAGACATTGCCCAGCACCATCCAAACACTCTGGACGGTGTGGATACGAAACATACATCGAGGTGAGGTCCGCAGTACCGCCCAAACACTATTCGGCACCGTCCAAGCATGTCCAACACCGTCCAGATCATCTGCACGGTGTGGATGAAATAAATACATCACTGTGGTCCCCACGTGGGTCCCACAACATATACATGTATATATGTATTATAATATATAATAATAATAATAATAATAATATAATACTATCATTATATCTGACCAGCGCCAAGTCCTGGACGGGCGGCCTGGATACAAAATATATACATCACGTGGGCTCAAAATACATCATATCGGGCCTTATCAAGTGGGCCCCAAATATAGCAAATCGGCCTCATCAAATGAGCCTCTATAAATATTAAGGTGGGCCTCAACAACGGGCCACAAATACATCAAGGTGGGCCTCCTTGAATAGGCCTTATAAATATCAAGGTGGGCCTCAACAAACGGTCACACAAATGGGCCCTAGGTATATCAAATGGGCCACACCCAAATTATAAGTGGTGATAATGATTTCCACCATTAAAATTCCTAAGGCCCACGATAACATTTATTTTCCATCCAATCTGATCATAAGGTCATAATGACCTGAAAGGGATTTTAATGGTGGACGGTCAAACCCACCGATTTCTATAGTGTGGTCCACCTAATCCTAGATCTGTCTTATTTTTTTGTCTCAAGCCTAAAATAAGTTTTCAAAATGGTTGGACAGATTGGATGAAACACATGCATCATAGTGGGTGCCATAAAGGCCCACCATCATATATACATTATATAATAATATATAATAATATATATATATATATATATATATATATATATATATATATATATATATATATATATATATATATATATATATATATATATATATCACAGGTGCAGCCCACACGTGGGGTGGGTCCCATATATAGATGGACAACATGGATGAAACATATACCACATGGTGGGATCCCCCTACAGTCCAACAACCAGCTAAAATGGCTGGACAACATATATAAAACACATACATTTGGGTGGGCTCCACCGTCCACAGCAGTGGACAGTGTGAATAGAACACATACATCACTGTGGGTCCCACGTATGGCCCACCATAATGTTTATATGCCATCTAATCCGTTGACAAGGTCACGTGGACCCAGATGAATAGGAAAAATAAATTTCATAATGTTCCAAAACTTCTGTGACCCAGAAAAGGGTTTCAATGGCTGACGTTCAATCCTACTGTTCCCTATGATGTGGGCCACCTGAGCTTCAGATAGGGCTGATTTTTGGAGTGGGGCCCACTACCCTAACGGGCCATCAAATGCATGGTGTTGATGTGGGATCCACATCACGGTGGGGCCTACAGCTAGGACTGTGGGTCCCTGCTCGTCCACCCGCCAGCGCAGCAGGCACTACCTGCACCTCTGATAGCAGCAGCGTCAGCTGCTGCTTGTTAGTTTTTTTTTTTGAAATTCCATAGTTTTTCACGTATAGGGCCCGCATCTGAAAAATCCAACCCGACCATTAGATTCTATGGCCCCTGATCGACCAAATGAGACCAATATGCAACGTATTTTTTGACGAATAGAAGAATCAATGTGGGTTTTAACGGTAATACTACTATTTCCTATGGCACGGCCCACCTGAGAATCGGATTGATCTCAAATTTCGGCTCAATGCTTAAAATGATTTGAGGAAAAGGATGGATGGCTTGGATTAAATCCATACATCAAGCTGGAGCCTACATAAGCGGCCCACTCAAAAGTTTGGAATCAAGCTGATATCTTTGTTTCTACACAGCATCGTGCAGACGCTGCAATGCATCTCACAGCCTGTTCACACTTCACAAAATCCCATCCAGCATCCCTGTGTGAATTATATTTCATCAAGGTGGGTCCCACATTGGCACTGTGTACCTCACATTGGGGTGGGTCCACACATATGGGACCCCGTCAACCTTAGATAAAAATGGATATTTGTGTATTTCTTCCAATTAGGCCCACCTAAACGGACTGCTAGGTGGGCCCACTAGGTGAATGATATGGATGTAATACATATGTTATAGGTGGGCCACTCATCATCACCAAGGAAAAATGAAAGAGAGGGAGAGAAAGAGAGAAAGAGAAGCACCCACTTTTGATTTCTTCTTCCTTCTTCCGCCAACATGATCTAGAGCACCAAGGAGACGATTTTAACGGTCAAGATGTTCTTTGGATGGTGGAGATGGGAGGTACGAAGTGGGCCACACAAGGTTCTCTCATAGAGCTCTCATGGACGTGGGTTGCTTGGGAGGAAAAATGAGGGAGAATGAAAAAGAGAGAGAGAGATGATGGGAAAGCAGTGATGGGTGTGTAAGAGATGGGATGGAAAGGTTGACTTTGGGGATGATGTTGTGTACTTGGGGGATGGGATAGGGTATTTGACTTAATGGGTATACTTTGACAAGTGAAGTGATTAATCTAATGGATTTTCTAGGGATTGCAATGCATGGCGTTTTTCCTCGAACTGAACACGGGCGCACATCTCCTGGCCTGGGTACCGGCTCGGTGTGTAATGCACAACATCGGAACCGCGGCGACGGCACGGTTGCAATGATATAAGTCTCGGGTCGAGCAGACTCAAACTGACAAGATCCATCTCAGGATCACACGCAGATGTCGATTACAGATCACGAGTTACCGAAATTCGACCGAGAGGACCGCGAAGGCATAAGGAACGGTACAGGCTAGGATACGGGTCTGACAGAAGATTCCTCGACTCAAACTTCAGCGATAAAATCCTTTAAATTTCTATCATCCTTGACTAGTCGAAGCAGACCTTCAACTAGTCAAAGGTGACCCTCGACCAGTCGAAGGTTATCCTCGACCAATCTAAGGTTACGCAGACAACACATGGACTGCATAAATTTGAGGCAGTTTCTGAATTTTTTCAACTTGGTATGAAATTTAGAGTTGTAAAACTATAAATAGGGGTCCCTAGGATGTTCCTAGGCATCTTCTAGGATTTGAGAAGTGGAGCAAAAGTATGGAGAAGCCATCGCCAAGAGTTTTTCTTCCTTTTTCGTATTTATTTTTATGATTTTCTTAAGCGATTTTAGTTTAATCATGTCTATGGTTGGCTAAACCTCTAGTAAGGGCTAAGAGGTGAAGTTGTAGCATGATTGAGATGTTTGCTTTGTTTTGATTCATATTTTGTTGAAGTCTCTTGGATTCTAGTTTGATTATAAAGGAATATTTTTAGTTTTTAATGGTTTGTTGTGACAAATTACAATAGATTTGCGATAGCTTGAAATATCTTCTTTTCCAGAATTGAGATTGTGAAATTAGGAAATCCTCTTATTCATCATTGTCCCTTGGGCATGGTAGGATGATGGAATCCTTCCTAACCTTTACAATTGTCTTATGATTGGTTGTGGGATTGGTAAATCATGTTGTTTGCCTTATCTTCTAGGCAAGGTTAGGTGGTGAAATCACTTTCAAATCCTCACAACTCTCATTCGTTGATGATTATATCCATGAGAAGTTTAGAGATTTGACACATCTCTTCTTATCAATTGGATAGGATAGGACTCTAACTCCAGCTGTGTCCTTGAATCAAGCAAGGTAGTCTCCCAATTGCAACAAGTAGATCCTTATAAACCCTAGTTACCACCTTTAAATTTATAAGTTTCAATTATCGTATTCAAAATCACTCTCTCAACTATTTCAAAATTAGGTTTACATCTTTTTCTAGTTTTAGCTCTAGTTAATTTAAAAAATGTACAAGATCAGTCCCTATGGATTCGACCTCGGTCTCACAAAGATTATTACTACATCGCGACCGTACACTTGGGGTTGTGAACATCGACACCCACTACCGCCATTTGGATGCCTCAATCAACGAGTATGATTAAAAGTTAGTTCGACTGTCAAAGACCATTGATCGGGCCCGCGACTATACAGATTTGTGTAGGACATTACTCTAAGTCATTGTACTAAATTTGGTAGTGATCTAATTGCTCGAAAACTACAACTTGGGCAAAGACCAAATGCAAAGAACTAACTTAAGTTCTTGATTAATTTTAGGAATAGTCGCACATCTTATGCATTGACCTTGCGAGTTCAAATTAAGTGATTCGAGGCACGATCTTTGCTCGATGTCCCCCGTTGGAGCCAAGCCCACTAAGACGAACGTCTTTCTATAATCTCAGGATTAGTGGCCTACTAACGAGTGGTTTAAAGCTTGTTTGGATAATCAGGGCATTTCTATAATGAATTGGGTAGTGAGATTTCTTGTATGCAATTATTAGGGTTTGGATTAGTTAAGTTCATATTCGTAATTAGCGAAAATGGTGATTCGATCATAATAACACTAAACCATTAGTTCTTAGGCTGAAGGAGTAACTTGATTGATTTAGTTTGTTAATTAAGATATGACCCTTGGTTGTGTCAGCTTTTAATAGGTCTTTATTTAGATGCGGTTTGTAACATCCTAAATTTTCCCCGGCCCGAGTACATACTCATGCCCAAGAATTTCAGGTGTTAATAATGTATAAATTGTATGCTTTAAAAATCATATTATATATATATATATATATATATATATATATATATATATATATATATATATATATATATATTCCATTTAGATCACATCCAGTTACATTCTTGAAGGTAACCATTCACGAAAATAAAATCAATTATATTTATTATTTTATTTGAGTAAAAGAATTCAACAAATTATTAAATGCCCTCTTAATGAGAGCTTATTACATTATCGAGTTTGCAGTGAAAATATAAAACTAAATTATAAAACTATCTTCTTATTCATTCAGTATAATCTTCCATAGGGAGATGGTCATGTAGGTCTTCAATTTGTACATCACCTACATCTTCTGTACAATTGGAGAGGGTCAAGCCCTACTCATAGTGATGGTCATCCTTTAAGATTAACAATAATTTAAGAAATTCATAAAAGTAATGTAAGGGTTCTGATATGTCTCGTACTCTACCACTACGAGATGTATCGGTATGCACAACCTATATATATGAATGCATGCCTAACAAAGTATGTGCGGCTCATCATACGTAAGATCATTATCATAATGTTGAAAGTAGTTTAAAATATCCGACTCACCCCTCATTCTCACACTACGAAGATTCACAAGGGAGTCCAACGTTAATGTGGATTTATGTGAACATCTCAAGGCAACACAATAATGCGATTGAGGGATTTACGTAACACGATGTGTTTATAGAGCAACGATTTGCGACATCTAATCCCGAGAAGTGATGTAACACTCATGACGATTTACTTACATCGATTGTGTACCATGCCAACCTACCCATGAAATTACGTGCCGACCAAGAGGGCTGCTACCTATAACGCATTACGTCCACGATAAATATTTAAATCACTAGTTGTGATACCTTTTATACATCACTTGCATTGATAAAGAAATATATTGAATCATGGGAGCATTTAAAATTTCAAGACACATGCCCAAGCCTTAAAGGGAGGTAGCACAAGGCTAACATAATAAATGAGAAGAGTAATAATGAGCAAACTTAAAAAAAAAGAAGAGTAGCAATGACTAACTCAACAAAAGAGGAGAGTAGTAATGACTAACTCAACAAAAGAGAAGAGTAGCAAGGGCTAACTCAACAAAATTGGTAAAGGTAAGGGTAAGGCTTGTATCCATCACCCCCACATAAATTAATAAGGATCACACATAATTAAAATTATACCTTAACCATAATTCCTAAAGGATAAATAATTGTTAGTGGTAAATTAAATAATTGCAGTGAGAAAATTATAGTAACATGAAATCAAAGCATGTAAAAGGCAAGATAAATCATAATCAACTTAAATCAAGGTAAGCTTAAAGGAATCCCTCACCTTAGCCTTAGATCTAAACCTTAGGTAGATATTGATGTAGAAAAGCTTTCATATGAATCATTACATTGCTTGGGTAAGAGGGAGACACCATATATATGGAGAAGGAAGAGGGCATCTAAGCTTCTCATTCTCATTCTCTTTTTTTCTTTTTCTTTCTCTTTCTTTCTTTTTTGTTTTCTTTCTCTCTCTCTCTCTCTCTCTCTCTCTCTCTCTCTCTCTCCTTGGGTGTTGGGAGATTGGGCGTGTGAGAGGAGAGTGAAACGCACACTCCTTTTTAAAAGGAGTGGGCGTGTGAGAGGGGTGTGTTTCATATCCCACTTAGATTGACTTTCTTCAATTTTTTCTTTTCTAACAATCTTTTTTTAAATCTAATTTGTCCATTTTGCAACACCTTAAATATTTCAATACCGAGTATTGAAAGTTCTCAAGTGTTATCATGAAATTTAACATAATACTTACATGTGTACGATACCAATCTGATGGCTATCGTTAGCCTCATTCATGACATCAGTGGGAGATCCGAGCCGTCCATCTTGTTCAGGAGGAGATTTCGACCAAATCCCAACCATTTCACACCACAACTAATCAACAAACAGTTGTAAGACCCTGTCCATTCCGTACATTTTTTGTGCTTATGTGCACGATGATCGACGTCCTGAGCCAAACCTGGACTAGCTATACATAGTGCAC
The DNA here is from genome assembly GCA_037074715.1 of Magnolia kwangsiensis. Classification (NCBI taxonomy): domain Eukaryota; kingdom Viridiplantae; phylum Streptophyta; class Magnoliopsida; order Magnoliales; family Magnoliaceae; genus Magnolia; species Magnolia kwangsiensis. The sequence continues at coordinate 18,289,198 of CM073587.1, read as the reverse complement.
ACCCAACTGACCGAAACCCAAAGACCTCGAAACCCATTTCATATCGATTACCTCATCATTACAGTCATGAAGGTACCACCCGTGTGTTCGTGCGACTCTCCATTAGTGAGATACGCCGCGAAGAATCGTTGGTGCATCATGTGCGCATGGCGCCATACGTTCCATTCCACACATGTATGCAACACATGCTCCCACACATGCACCATGCCACACATGGGCGAGAAAAACCCATGTGTGTGATGTCACCCTCCCATACCACCCTTCTCTCATGTATACACCAAAGTCAACTCTTCTCCATACCATATCCTATGCATGACCTCATCATACCATAACATCCCATGTCCCTTTAATGTACCATTAAGTCCTAATCATGTACTACTTTCCATAATCCTTGCTTAAGCTAACCATAATGACATTAACCTAGCCTAACCACATTTTCAACCATTTCTCTACAAATACTCCTCCATCCCTTAACATTTTCACCATTTTCTACAACAAGGAGAGAGAGAGAGAGAGAGAGAGAGAGAGAGAGAGAGAGAGAGAGAGAGAGAGAGAGAGAGAGAGAGAGAGAGAGAGTGGAGTGATCTTGGTAGGCCATCAACTCCATTAATCCATCTCAACCATCTATCTTGATCATCAAGGTGAGTACACCCCCTCACCCTTCTACTCATTGTTTCCTTGTTCTCATTCTTGTATTGTAGCTATGAAACCCTATGTTAGTGGGCCCCATTGTGATGATGTATTCCATTTAATCCATTCACAAAGGTTCCATACGTGTGAGTTGAAATAGTGGTGGAGACTGCTAGAGTTGAAGTAGAAATATGTCAATATGTCCTAGAGGGGGTGAATAGGACTTTTAAAGATTTATAAGTTATATTTCAATCCTATCACACTAATCCTATCACAGAGTACAGATTAGGATCACTCAAAAATTAACTCTACTGGCTTCCAAGCCTGATAGAGGATCCAATCACAAACTACTTGTAAGATAAACAACTTTATGAAACAGATTGTGATGGATATGACTGTGTGTGCACAAGATGTGATTTCAGATAATCATATATAAAGGCATATAAAGCAATCACATAAATGAAAAATAATATCAATCTCAAACACAGTCATTTTATAGTGGTTCGACTACTTGTCTACTCTACTACCGGCTTCCACACTTAACCCTTGAGTGACCGGATTCACTAAGCAGGTTTCCCATGGTTCACCTCAAACCTAAGGTTTTAAATCAGGTACACCTTCAACCTTTACAGAGGTTTCTACTCAGTTCACCTCAAACCCTGGAGTTTTGCTGGTGCACTCCTAGTCAGTTGTTTATGCGCACACAGAGCAAGGGCCCACATAATGCACCCAGATGTTTATGCCCACACAGAGCAAGGGTCCACACAACGTACCCAGATGTTTATGCCCACACAGAGCAAGGGTCCATACAACGCACCCAAATATTTATGCTCTCCACAGAGCAAGGGTCCACACAATGCACCCCGCACGTACACTCCCGTCGGAGGCCTCCTTTGAGGACTTTAAATAGTGAACAACACCTATGACCCAATCCTAAAAAGGAATGATCATAAATGTCCTCTGGACTCTTAGTACTTACAGATAAGTCGATGAGTCCCTTTTTGCTCAGTGATGAAGATCTCCTTCTTGTTGATGAAGAGTCTTCAGCTCCCTTGATCCGCAACACAAAGATGTACCTATACTAGGCTTTAGGTTGGGTCAAGGTAATGATGGAATACCACTCTTTAAAGATTTTCCTATAAGGAAGATAGAGTGGTTCCAATCATCTATGTATTCAAGGCATCCCAGCTTAATGATTTGCCATTAAGGTAGTAGTTGAAGGATCCTTGAATGTGGAAGTTCATTCCCCAATCCACTCTATTGAATATCAATGAGAAGGGTGGATTGAAGGATGAACTCCCTGAGAGAAAGGGCTTAGGATAAAGGATATGAAGTTTAAAACACTCAAAAGCACTCTCTTCTTTCTCTACCAGTAATAAAGACAGACCTCTCCATATATAGGCAAAAGGTTCCAACGGATATAAAACGGTCACATTTATGATAGAGTTTGATATCATCGAGCAAGGGTCGATATGATCAAGCGTATACTCTCGATTGTATCGACTGACCTCTCGATGATATAAACTCATATGTCATTACGCTTTTTGAAAACCTTTTGCCAACTGGTCGATGGGATCGAGACATCCATCGATGTTATCAGATTTCGAACTCCGATTCCATCGAGAGATACACCGATCTATCGACAGGTGAAAATAAGAGAGATACGTCTTGAAGAATTTCAGGTTTTACAGATATGATCGAGGAACAGTAGATGTCATCGAAATTTGTATATCGATGATATTGGAGACCTTGTTGATGGGATCGATAAATCATATAGATTTACCTATAAGCTTGCTGGACGATCTGTGTCCGAACTCGATCCAATCGACCATGTCTCGATAAGATCGAGATATGAATATCGATTTATCAACTGGCCCCCCGATCAAAAATAAAAACAACCTGAAATTTATGCTGGAAGAAACATGCGCCCATTATCGATAGGATCGACTGACTTCCGATATGATCGGTATTTGAGTTCAGATTGAATCGGACAATCAACGATATATCGAAGCACATAGAGGTTTTCTTTAGAAAAATAGGGGCACCGAAAACTGTCTGTCGATATTATCGATCCTCTTCCGATAGGATCGATATTCGAATATCGATGATATCGACTGAACCATCGATATATCGATAAATCATCCAGATGAATATTTTGATTGCTAGACGATTTATGTCCTCATTCGATTGTATCAATTGAGATGCCGAGGACATCGACAGAGCTGGTTGATCATATCGAAAAGGTAATCGATATAATCGACAGGGTAAGAGAAACTTAAAGATTTTTCTATTTAGTACAAAGTTTTCTTACTCCAAAACCCTAAGATGTTTTACTTATTTTAAGGGTTTTAATCACCCGGTGTTTTGAGACATGGGATGTGAGGCTATGATTTACCTATGACGAGCTTCCACACATCCAGTTGAGGCAGACACTTGACTTGATCTTCCTGTAAGGCGCTGTTGTCCGACTGACTTAACTCACAATGTAATTGACAAACCAGGGCACTTAGTAGGTGTACTTTCATGAGTAAAAGAAGAATGCAAAATATTAGCTTGATCTAAAGCTTATGTGGGACCCACTAGCCATGGGCCCACCGTGATGTTTACTAACCATCATACATTGGTATACGGTCATAAGGATTTGGATGAAGAGAAAACATAAATACAAGCTTATTCAGGACCAAGGTCCACTGTGATGTCTACGCACAAATCAAAACGTCTAAGTATGGCCACTTGGTTGGTCAAACTCATGTACACACTAACACACTCAAGAAAATAAAATTGAATGGAATGGTGTCCTCCATGGACACACTGAAAAAATAGGCTGATTTAAGGCTCAGGTCGACCACACTTTTAAAAATAATAGGGATAGTGGCACCATCATTGGAGCCATGAGAACGCACCTTGTTGTTTGTTAAAAAAATAAAAATAAAAATAAAAAAAATAAACAAAACAAATATATATATATATATATATATATATATATATATATATATATATATTGAAGTAGTAAAGGATGTCTTCTCTGGATGTACATCCAGAGAAGGGACGTTAACTCCCTCCCCATTTCTTTTGCCCAAATGGGCTGTGGGCCCACCAGGGCATTACCATAGTATATATGTTACATCCAAACCGTTCATCCATTATGACAACTCATTTCATGTTAAGGCATAAAAAAATTCAAGTGAAGAAAACCTCAAGTGGGCCACATAAAGGAATTAGTGAGGACTAAAATGTCCACCGTTTGAACTTCCTGGCCCACCAAAATTGGCACAAGCCCTCTGATTTTCACAACCCATGTCTAGGTAGCAGGGTTATTTAAGGTGGCCTCCATCTCACAAGTATGCGAGACGTGTTGTGGCTCCCACTGTACATGGGAGGCTTACACCCACACTGGCTGGTGGGAACCAAGTGGTGTATGTGTTTTATCCCTGCCGACCGTCTGATCCGACAGATGTGGGCCCACCTCCTGTGTGTACTGTATATATATCCCGCCTATACACTTTCCCAGCTTTGTGAACAACACACTACAGAAAACATTGAGGATTGAATTTTTCCGCTGAAACAATCCCATGGCCCACTTTGACGTAGGTGTTATGCCACTTCATCCACCATTTGTCCATCTTGGTTGGTGCCACCGTTACAAGTGGTGGGTTGCACCCACTGTTAAAGCCTTCCTAGTGCTCATCATGGTGTTTATTTGATATCCTACCTGAGTGGTGGGCCCACTAGACCGTGGGCCCACTGGACATATATATTTAACTACACCATCCATCTTGGTAGGTTAGCCGGTATAAGACCCATTGTTATATATTTGACCACCTAAACTCTTGGGCCACCTTGTCGTGAGAATGTATCATTGATGTCTAGTGGACGGCGAGGTCCACCTTGATGTATACATCTTATCCATGCTACACGTTGGCACAGAATCCACCCTGCATGTACGTGTCCATGTGTAGGCGCGATGGATTGGTGGCCCATTAATTATGCAAAATTGGATTTTTTGCAAATGTGATATGTGAATGGTTTGGATCTTTGTTAAAAATACCATATATTGACGCCGTACAATCATGTGACTATGTGGTACGTGGATAGCTTGAAATTGATACAACTATGATGAATGCATAGCCCAAATCCTATGATTATGTGCTGCTTAAGTGACCACTAACATGTGAACTTATAGTCCCTAACCATGAAATTCAGTGATGCTCGGGCAACCTCTAAGCCATATGAACATGTAATGTATATGATGTCTTAAAGCATGTGAAATTGTGCGGCATGAGTGGTCTACCACCACATGATCATGTGATGTGCTATCTGCCCTAAATTGTGTGGGATTGGATTTCTGTCCTAGATTAGATAATTATATAATGAGTGGACAACCCTTGACCACTTGACACTTTGGCTGGAGTGCGACCCCAAGTAATAAGATCATGTGACGGGTGTTTAAACCCTTAAACATGTTCAATTATAACAAATGTGTAGACTCTAGTGGTGTGAGGGTGTGATATACCTGTTTGGCCCATTAATCATGTGGGTATTTGATGTATGTATGGCCACCTAATCATAGGCAATGGTGGAGTATATGTAGTCATCTAACTATATGAATGTGAAATGCACAAAAGGCTAACCAACTTCATGAAATCAAGTGGCATTGGTGGCCTTTCAACAATGTGGGTTTGTGCTTGCCAACATAGACTCCGCCACTTGAATCATGTATGACCAAGTTGTACATTAGACAAATTGTGATGTAGGGTTAGGTTACACAAGCTAATGCTATCAAGGTCCTGGATTCTATGCGATGTGATCTCTAAACTTTAAATGGTATGATGAAATATGGTCCTTGGCCCTTAACCATGTGACACCGAATATGAGTCATTAGCTATGCGACGTGTGAGGTGGTTGTAGACTTAGTGTAGCCATGAATGGTGGGTACGATTGTGATGGTTCAACTATGTTTGGATATTTTGAAATGTGGATACTAGATCTTGATAGTAATTGCATATATACTAAACTATGTAAAGTTATGGTACTTGTCGCCTAACCATGTGAAAGTTTAATAAAGCGGTTGCCCCATTATGTGAGCTATGATGTAGTGAAAGTAAGTAACCATCTAACCTTAAGTCCTTTATTATGGTAAGTAGAGTGACATTTGTGTGGCCACTCAACCATATGGACTTCTGATAATGGAGTGGCCATAAGACCATGTGGGCATATGAGAATTGTGTGGTTACTTAGACTCGTGGACTATGCTGATGGTGTAACCTCTTGGGTATGTGACCTTAGGATGTGTGCTAGATTAATTGTTGGAGCCATCTTGTTGATCGTATTGGGATTGATTTATGGACTCCACTAATATGTTCATAATGTCAATAAAGTGGTGGGCCCATTAGCCTTAAAGCTCACGTTGAGTGGATGCCTTGTGGGCCCATTAGCAGTAGACCTATCGGGCCCATAGGTTACTTCTTCTTATTAAGAACATAAGACTCTATGTGATGTGCATATTGGACCATGAATTGGGTCGTGGTATTTAGTATGATTAATCCATCGAATGGATTGATTGTGTTAATCACTTGGGCCATTCATCAAGCCAGAAGGATGGGATGTAGCAAATCACTAATTGAGGCGATGAACCAGGCCTTAGCCGCTTGGAATGATAGTTAGACATGTTGATGCATTGGATTGCAATTAAATTATCCATGTGGTAATGGCACATGTGTCGTGATTGTGTGATGTCATACTTGTAGTGATGATGATGCGTGTGTGGTTGGATGCAATGATTGTATTTGTATGGTAATGCTAGCTTACGTTCACATGCTTGGATGGTGACCAATTGAACGTAAGGACTAAGTGCACCACTGTATGTATTACCTTGAGCAAGAGAAAGTGCACCTAGCGACATATGGTGACACAACAATTATGCACCCACTTCCCATGGAACTGATGAGGTGGACCACTTAACTCTTAACTGTGAACAAATTTGTTGGTAATACGGCCTAGCTTCTAAATAGATTTGGATCTTTACATACAGATTTGATACATGTTATTGTGTATACATATCCCTTGCACATGTTTGATATACAGGTCGTTGTGGTGGCAATGTATACGGTTCCGGCCATGCGATTGGCGTCGAATGATGGATTGATCATAGTTGTGCTATTGTATGGTTGGTGCACACTTGTGACATGGAAGGTGTGGACACTCACATAGCCTCATGATCATGAGGGAGAGTGCACATTAGACCATTGTTTTGCCATGTTGGTACTGTGATAATATTTTATTAGTGCATATTGCATTTGCACGCACATATACATGTACATGCATCATGGATGAGGAGTGCATGGTGTGCGTAGTGTAATCATGCGGGGATCATATGCATGTGGTAGAAGATGCTGGTGCAGGGTGCACATGATGGAGTATGTACAGATGGTATTTAGTTCGAGAGACTGCAGGCTTGATCCTTAGGTTGAAGTCCCTAAAGTGAATGTATCGGGCTTGGTCTCTGGGTTGAAGTCCTCAAAGTGAATGTATCAGGCTTGGTCCCTAGGTTGAATTCCCTAAAGCTCTCTTAATACTGCATTGTAATTTATATTTAAGTTGATTCTGATATTACACGTATATCATTTCCATGAAGAGTGTGAATTGCGGTTAGATGCGGTTGGAAGAGGAGCCCGATTGGTATTAGGGTTGCCTTGTATGCATATGTGGCTTACATGCATAACATTGCTTGAGTGCACTTATACTACATAACGTGCTTATGGATTATCATTGCATTTTGCATAACATCCTTATGTGATGGATTGAACACCACAGTAACATCATGGTTATATTGATGAGACCACCACAGCGGCATCGTGGTTGGTATATGTGGACACCGAAAATTTGGGTTTCTTTATACTGGGTCCTAGACACCTGGTTGAAATTCCTTAAACCTCAAGTGGTACCCTCGAGCCTCATCGTTAAGACTAGGCGGATACCATGGGTCACCTGTTACTGAAGACCATAGTAAGCTCGACTCCTGCCGACACAGTCGGGTGAGAAGAGGTTCGGCCACGCCTAGCTGAAGAGTTGGAGCGAATGTGGTTGGGTTTGACCAGCCCTTGAAATGGGTCTACTACTGGCGTGCCAGGTGGGTATTGGCATGACTATAGGCCCCCACTAACAAGGTAGGTATGCGAGGCCTCTATTCAACAAGTTTTGGACTTGCTCTGGATACTAGGCCCCGGTGATTCCTAATGATGATAACTGTATTGTGATGTGAACTTTTAGAGGACTTGCATGCCTACATACACCCGACATACTTTTATGTATCATCTCATGCATTGCATCCTGCCCTCTTGGTTTATGTAGCATTACCTGGTCACCATGCTTTAGTTTGTGTACTCTGATATTTTGATTATTACTACTTGCTTGTAGACTACTCACACTTGAGCTTACTCACTGGGTTTTTAGCCTAAGCCTTCCTTTTCCCATTTGTTTTCAGGGCAGGAGTAGCTTGGAGGACTTAGCTTGCTCGATGCATTGTATCTATTTTTTGATTTGGCAATATTGTCATTGTGTACCTTTTGGAAAACATTGTATTTGTAACCATATGGATTTATAATGGAGACTGTTGCTTGGTATTGTGATCACGAATCATCATGCTCAGATATTATATAATAAAAAATTACTCCAAAAAAATTTTAGTAAAAAAAAAATCTTCCTTGTGGCGCACCGAACTTGGGACTTAATGTATGGAAGTCGAGTGCCGGATTTGGGGCATTACGGAAGCTCTCCGTTCCTGGATTTGGGACGTGACAACAACCATTACAAACCTCACCATAAGAACGGCAAGAAGCCGATGCTGTTCGAACTCCTCCACGCAAGAAACTGGGAACAGACTTTGTGGCTCTGATCAGAGCCATCCGAAAGGATAAAGAGGGATTTCCGATCACCACCACGAAGCCTAAAAAGAAGGAGGTTTGGCACTCCAGACCTCTTGTGCAAAAGAACCACACCGCAAGGGAGAGTTTTTTCGCAAGTTGTGGGACCTGATGACCTGGTGGGCCAGAGGACTTTGAAGACTAATCTAAGGCATCCAGAAGAAACACCTTGAGCCCAGATCCCTAGAAATTTCAACCGCCAACAAAATGAAATCCTTTCTTTTAGCTAGCTGACCTGATGTCGCCCATACAAGCGCTTGATCTTACACACATCAGCATATCTTCTACGCCAGAAGGGTCTGGAAATAAGAAAGGCCGATAAAATCTTAACTCCCCACTGAGGAAACTCATGTTTGATGAGAGAGAGAGAGAGAGAGAGAGAGAGAGAGAGAGAGAGAGAGAGAGAGAGAGAGAGAGAGAGAGAAGAAGAAGAAGAAGAAAGCGTAAGAAGAATAAAGAAGGAAGGAGAAGACTGCGCTCTGCCAATCGCTGCTAGAGTAGGTATAGTTCAAAGAAAGAAATTCTCTCCTTTACCTTCCTTCCTTTCCTTCCAAGATCCACTACACCAAACTGAGTCGACTCAGAGGTTTTAAATTCAGCAAGTTAAAGGCTTCAATGCACAATTTGGCTAGATTGTGATTTAGACTTAAACTTATTAGAAGAACTAATTTGGACAGTCTAAAACAGGTGGATTAGAATAGGGTTCGACCCTAAAGAACAGTTAACATAGTAAAGGATGATTCAATGACCTAATGTGAGGTTTTTATCTTTTAAGTTTAATTTAATTGATGTGAATTATCCTGCCTTTTCATGTTTACATATTACTGAGAGTTATCCTTACAATTGATTGATTTATTACCATCATTTATTTACCCTTTAAGAACAATGATATTACATGTGATCTTCATGAATTGTTGTGAGGCAATGGATATAAGCCTTGCCCTTTCCTTTATCAATTTATTGAGTTAGCCTTTGCTACTCTTCTCTTTATTGAGTTGGCCATTGCAGATCCTCTATTTATTGAGTTGGCCATTGTTGCTCTTCTTATTATTGAGTTGGTCATTACCACTCTCCTATTTTTTGATTTGGTCATTGCTACTCTCCTTTTTGTTGAGTTGGCTATTGCTACTCTCCTTTATATTGAGTTTGCCATTGCTACTATCCTCTTTTTAAGCCTTGTGCTAGTTATCTTTAAGGCTTGGGCATGTATCTTGATATTCCAAAACCCTCGTGATTCTGTTTATATTCCTTGTAAGTGAAAGTGATGTGTTAGAGGTATCACAACTAGTGACTCAATATTTATTGTGGATGTAATTCGTTACGGGTAGTGGCCCTCTTAGTCAGCACATAATCTCGTGGGTTGGTTGGCGTGGTGTACAATCGATATAAGTAAATCTCCATGCGTGTTACATCACTTTTTTAGGATTGAATGTTGTAAATAGTTAGTCCATGAACACATCGTGTTATGTAAATCCCCCAACCGTATTATTGTGTCACCTTGAGATATTTGCATAAATTTACGTTAATATTAGACACATGGTGAATATCCATAGTTATGAGATGCGGGTTGAGTCGAATTTTTTATAAATTATATTCCACATTATGATGATTACTATATATGATGAGCCACACACACTTTACTAGGCATGCATTCATATATACATTGGTTGTGCATGCTGATACCTCTCGTAGTAGTGGAGTACGTGACGTATCAGAACCCTTATATTGCTTTTAAGAATCCCTTGAATCATTGTCAATCTTAAAGGATAACCATCACTATGAGTAGGGTGTTAACCCTCTTCAACCATATAGATTATGCAGGTGACGTACAAATTGAAGACCTAAAGGACAACCTCTTTATGGAAGATTATATTAAAAAAATAAGAAGTTAGTTTTATGATTTAGTTTTATACTTCCGCTCCAAACTCAATAAATGTAATAAGCTCCCATTTAAAGGGCATTTGATTACTCTTTTACTTGGATAAAATACTTAATACAGTTGATTTTATTCTCTTGAATGTTACCTTCATGAATGTATTTGGATGTGATCCAAATGAAAAAAATAGGGTATGAGTCTCAAAGCATCCAAATTATATATTATTAATACATGGTTTTCTCGGGCGCGAGTATAAACTCTGCTCATGAAATTTCGGGGTGTTACACATTGTGTCAGGGTCGTTGAATAGAGCCAGGGTATATGATTTTCTTGGTAATCTAAAATTTAGATTGACCTATCTTGAAAATTCTCCTAACGGGTGTCAAAACAAACTTGATCTCAATAAATGATCCAAAATTAATGATCAGGGCCCAATTTTGGGAGAAATGTGTAGTTAGGATAGGTAAATGGTTGGATAAAATTTGGTGGTTGATCGATGGTGAAAAAATTTTAAATCTAAAATTTCACCTTTTGTACCAAAAGGAAGGAGTTAGCTCTAACCTTCAATGGGGTAGGATCAAAGATCGGTGCCTAAATTTTGTATAAGCTCATACTCAATGAGACTAGAGTGTGGTCTAAAATTGAGTTGCGATGGATAGAAGGAAGTGATTAAATCTAAAGATCCAGATTTAGGAGGAGTTGGTAGGCCTTGACAGGATAACTTCAGGCATAAGGAAAAGCCTACCAAAGTGGGATCTTCATATTCACACTTAGTCCATATGAAGGGAAATATCTTACTATGACAATCCACGAGGTTTCTTTACTCGATTGACACCAAAATCAACGGTTAAGGAGTTAATTTGTCAATTGGGTCACTTTTACAATGATCTAAGGGCCAAAATTTGACATGTATAGTTGATTTATGATACATAGGTATGGTATAAAATTTCACATCAAACAGATTGTGGGAACCATGTGATATAGAATTTAAGGATCTAGGTTAATGACATTTTCATAATTATTGCTGATATGATAGTTTTGGGAAATTTAATGGTTATACATGGTTGTAGGCACTTTTTAAAGTAATTCTTATAAAAGGACTTATATCTAAATCATTATGAATAAGGAATTATTCACCAAACTAATTAATAGAATGTACATATATCAACCAACATAATAGATGGTTAGATAACATGTTAAAAATAGAAGACTTAATGTTTGGTACTCTAACAATTTATATAAGTATATGTATGATCAGTTTTGTAAATGGAAGAACACAAGGTGAGTTTTTGGAGTGATTAGGGGGTAAAACATGTGTATCGTTATATTTCTTGTTCACATGTGTAAATTTCTTAGATCATAGTTTTGAAAGTAGGTTAAGCATATTCATAGGTGGTAAACAAGATGAATGGATTATAATTTGAACTTGATATGTGCACGAGCGGATGTAGAGATCAAGTAGCTAGTTTACTACAATCAGGTGGTCCATAGTCAAGGTGGACGATTAGTTGTCTATCTAACAGTGCATATTTGACTGAGTTGTTGGTTATAATGGATAAGTGAGAATATTTGGGTATATGATGATCTTATCTTAAAATTAACGGTCAGATTGCTTGGTCTATGGATGGAGATTATTTCCAACGATCAGATTTGTGTTGGAGAATAGATGTAAGGTTATGATAGCTAGATTGGTATTGTACACATGTACATAACAAGTTAAATTTTATGGTAACATTCGAGAACTTTCAATACTCGGGTATTGAAAAGTTCGGGGTGTTACACGGTTGTCTTGGTTAGTTAGTGATAGGTCCGCTAGATTTGGACCCTATATGAACAAATCACGAGGCTAAACTGATGTTTAAGTGATTGGGCAGATTCGATGCCTTCGTACGATTGATTAATTGAATTTGTACAGTTATTTACTTAGCGTATAGGCTCACTTTGAGCATTAAGAGTCAGTAAGTGACAACGTAACTTATATAAAAAATTTTTAAGGATTTTTCTGGAAATTCAAAATAACGAAAATTTAGGACGTTATAGAAGGATCCAAAGCTCTTGGATCAGAGCTTACAAATAGGAAGGCAAAGCAAGCAGAAAAATCGTCTCATACAAAACCAATCAAACGAAATTCTATCTTGCAATTACCTTTACAATTATCATATCAATTTATATTCCTTATTGTAATCATTTACTTTCCCTATTGAGTAAATTACTTTTCTTAGCATAATCATTTACTTTCCAAACTTGCCATTTACATTCCTCAGTGTAATCGAAACATTAATCCAATAAATGATAACTTTAGCTATAATTGAAGTTTACGCTCGCACGTTGAACTTCATTCGATCATCAAAGGAGTATCCTTCAGCAACTAACAACGGTTGACTACAAGGATTTTTTTTCTTATTTCATTTAATTTATATTGAAAAGTCCTTTCGTACGGATGGTGAAGGAGCCATCATCAGAGGACGAACCCCACCCTTTGACTATTACCTAATCTATTTACACATTGAGCGAGTTGTCGAATAGGCGACCGATCTTCTTAGAACTCGATCATACTCTATGTCTGCCAACTTTGGTACTTGGGGTCATTGTTGTTCAGCCTGAATTGGAGCCGCAATCCTAATTTTGGAACGCCCACAACCACCCGTGTCGGGAAAGAAACAGACGAACAAATTTTCTGGCATGCTCGGTGGGACCCTGTTGTATTAACTATTGGTTTGATTTGTGCTGAAAATGAGAAGAATGAAACAAGCTTTTAGTGCCAAACTCACAACACCAACTGCACTACCTCCCAGTGATGATGTGCAGGTCTAGGTGCCTTAAGAGGTATCTAATTTGAACACGAACCCGACTAGAAATTAGGCTGGACCGTCTATGTCTCAAGCCATGCTCCTGGATGAGGTATTTATGGTGCTTCGGGATGTCCGGATGAGCCTTCAAATGGTACAATAATATGGGAGGGCCCAGGATGATCAATTCTGTATCTAAGTCGAAGCCACCAATCGCTTCATGGCCAGTCAAATTGAGGCCATGCAACAGTTGCTAGCCGTAATAACAGAACAGACATAATCGCCCTAACAAAATGGTAGTTTGGTTGACAATGCGATTCTAGCGCCACTCATGCCACCATTACAACGTAATCCACTAATGACTCTCATCCTGGAAATCAGTAATGCGCCACCTTCTATGGAAGTTAGGTGACTTGAATGAGAAGTTAGAGATTTTACACCTGATAATAGAAACCATGGGCCACCAGTTAGATTAAATCTGCAGTAGGGCTTCAAGTTTTAAGAGGTCATCGGCCAAGTGTTGGGCCGTAACAATATTCCTATGCATCACAAGCCATACCCTAAGTGGGTAGATCAGTAACATCCATTGTTGAGGAATTATCAGCCAGATTTTTCTCTATTTTTTGGCGAACCCGGTCTGTCGACTATCGAACATGTCAGCGATTCACCATGCAATATAGTGAATTAGCCAACAATGATTACCATAAATTATAACTATTTAGTCACTCTTTGACCATTGCAACTTTTGCCTAGTATTCAAACTTACTACTAGATTCAATACATACTTGGCATGTAACATCTCGAATTTTTAAGGCTAGAGTTTATACTCGTGTCCGAGAAACTAAGTGTTAATAATGTATAAATTGGATGCTTTAAAAAAATTGTACTTTTTTTAATCACATCCAATTACATTCATGAAGGTAATATTCATGAGAATAAAATCAATTGTATTGATTATTTCATTAGAGTAATATAATTTAATAAAAAATTAAATGCCTTCTCAATGGAAGCTTATTACATTTATCGAGTTCATAACGAAAATATAAAACCAAATCATAAAGCTATCTTCTTATTCTTTCAACATAATATTCCATGGGGAGATGGTATTATATGTCTTTAATCTGTACGTTACCTGCATCATCTGTATGGTTGGAGAGCGTCAACGCCCTATGCATAGTGATGGTTATCATTTAAGATTAACAATAGTTCAAGAGATTCATAAAAGTAATGTAAGGGTTCTGATACATCCCGTACTCCACTAATATGAGGGTATTAACATGTATAAACAACGTACATGAGATGCATGCTTAGAAAAGTGTGTGTAGCTCATCATATCATTATAATGTAGAATATGATTCATAGAACATCCGACTCGACCCGCATCCCATAATTATGTATATTTGTTGGCATGGCCAACACTATCGTGGATTTACGTAAACACCTCAAGGTGGCACAACACATGAGTTAGATGAATTACATGACACGATTTGTTCATGGAGCGACTATTTGTGACATATAATCTTGGAAGTGATGTAACACTGAATTTGTGAATTACACACATCGATTTGTGCACCACTACCCAAAACCCATGGAATTATGCACCGACCAAGAGGGTCTCTACCCAGAGCGCATTATATTCATGATATAATATTTGAATCACTAGTTGTGATACCTCTTAACATATCACTTGCACTTACAGATAACGTGATCTAAATCATGGAGGTTCTGAAATATTAAGACATATGTCCAAGCCTTAAAGATAAATAGTACAAGGCTAATATAATAAAGAGAAGAGTGACAATAGTTAACTCAACAAAGATAAAAGTGGCAATGACCAACATAACAACGAGGAGAGTGACAATGGTCAACTCAATAAAAGAAGAGTAGCAATGGCTAACTCAACAAATAGATAACTGGTAATGGCCAACTCAATAATAAGGAGAGTGGTAATGACCAACTCAATAAAGAGGAGAGTGGCAAGGGCCAACTCAATAAATTGATAAAGGCAAGGGCAAGGCTTGTATCCATGGCCCCACATAAATTCATAAAGATAACTTGTAATTAACATCATGCCATAATCCCAAAAGGGCCAATAATTGTTAATGATAAATTAAATAAAAGCAGAGAGAAAATCATAGTAACATGAAAATAGGAAAAAGGTAGGATAATTCATATAAACTTAAATTACCATAAGCTTAAAGGAATAAAACCCTCAATTATTAATCTTGACTTCTTCCTAATGTTGTTAGGTCCGTGCACTCACATCCCAAATCTTTATTCACAATCCGATCAATCCCGTTTCTAATCAATGTTCTATTACGTCAAATTGAATATTCCTATGTTTTTACAGTTATAAAAATCTAAGATCATTACCTTTGATCCTTATGGGATTAGGGATCTAGAGGATCTTGTCGGCGATTTGAAAACAGCGATCGAATGGACGTCTTGGATGGACCCAGGCAGCAGCGGCAGTTTGAAACTTCTCCTTGTTTCTCTTCTTTTCTTCTCTCTTTCGACTTCTTCTTCCTCTTTCTTTCTCTCCCATTTCTTTCTCCTTTCTTTTATTTTCTCTTTCGTTTTCCCTTTCTTTCTTTCTTTCTTTCTTTCTCTCTTGCTGCTATTTCTCGGCTGGAGTTTCCTTCTCTCTTTCATGTTTCTCTCTCTCTTTCTCTCTTTCTCTCTCTCCTTTGCTATTTCCTCAAGACGGTGGAGTGGAAAGCATTTTATAGGCATGAAAACTCCCAGAACTCTCGTGCGTAAACATTACGTAGTCTGCATTCCATAGCGAAATTGGCTGGGACTTGTGCAACCTCTGTCTTTGCGTAATGAAGTCGGCAGTGAAGGAAAAATTGGCCAACAATCCCTGTCTGGGATCTTTCCAAATGGCCTCCTTGGAGGGGGTTGGAATCCCTTAGGCATGGGTTTGAACGACCTTGATTTTGCCTTAAGTTGTGTTGCTAATCCTGTGAGATCGGTTTTGCAGGTTTCAAACAGAAAAGGCTCCCCTTTGTACCTGCTGTTGCGCACACAACAGCTTGCATGGGTCCTTACGAATCCTAAGACTTGGTCCTCATCATATGACAAGCCTAATGGACGGTTCAGATCCATGTCCAGATGGTTGAAGTGTGGTCCAGCTTGGTTCGATCACTGGTCATTCGTTTGCAGCTCGACTTATTGCATTCAACCCCTATTCACATGCCTTCCTAGAAACTCGAGCGGAGACCTAGGGTTCGGTCGGTTTGGCCTTCTGATCGTAATGAACATCTTGGATCATCCATACGGATGATGATGATGGCCCACAACTCGTCTCAGCGGAAGATCGTCTGTAGTTGGGTCTTGATTTTTGAATTTCATCGGGTCAAGGCTACTTTGACCGACTTCACATTACGGTGCGGTGCAGATGTGCATAACCCCTGCACGCACACTATTCATAGGTGGGGTCCATGAGCAGTTCGGAGTAAATCCACTCTGTTTATATGAAGGGGAATGTTTAACTATGACTATCTACGTGGTTTCTTCACTCGATGGACACCAAAACCAATAGTTACAGGATGATCTGTCAATTGGACAACTTTTACAGTGATCTAAGGGTTGAAATTCAACATGTATGACTAATTTATGATACATAGGTATGGTGTAGAACTTCACATTAAATGGACTGTGGGAACTAAGTGATCTAGAATTCAGGGGTCTGGGTTAGTGGCATTTTCATAATTATTGCTGATCTAAGAGTTTTATGAAATCTAATGGATCTACATGGTTATAGGCACATTTCTAAGTAATTCTTATGAAAGAACTCATGCCTAAATCATTATGGATGATGGGTTATTCATTGACCTAGTTAGGGGAATGTACATGTATCATGTCATGTGATTGACAGTTAGATGTCGTGATTTATGGATGGAATCTATTCCCAAGGGTTAGATTCGTGTTAGGGAATAGACATAAGGTTAGAATAGTTAGATTTGTACCATACACATGTACATACTACGTTATGTCTTATGGTAACACTCAAGAACTTTCAATGCTCAGTATTGAAAAGTTCGGGGTGTTACATGGCAAGAGTTGGAAGAGAAGTTCCTTGCTTTGTTCTTTTCCAGAAATAGGGAAATAACTATGGTTGATCTCACGTGGTTCTGCCAGTTGGCTGGGGAACTGTGTGAAAGTTATATTATGTGATTCAAGCGGGCGAAGAGCCGTTGCAAAGTGGTTGTGACTGAGGCCGAATTCACGCAAACATAGAGTACAAACTCCATAAAAAATTCAATGGCGCAGAGTTTATAGATCTGTTTGATTTGACAAAAAAAGTTTCTCGCTATGAAGAGCTCCTATAGGAAGGAATTAGGAGAGCTAATTCGTCGATAAGATCGTATTATAATGATATTAACTATGAAATTGCAATTGCTTAGGTAGTGGCTAAGAAGCCATTGGTTTGTGCAGCATTGGTCAAAGTGGAGTTAGCCGCCCTGACCATGCAAAAGGCTCAGAAAGTGTATACTTTGGATATCACTCGAGCTAAGGAAATATTTGATATTTTACTGGTTGAAAAATTCATTAAAATCCCCATCAATCATAAAATACCCTTGGTCGATGAATTATAAAAGATCGACTGTTGTAAATGGCATGGCTCTCGGTCACGTTATACTAATAAATGTGTTGTTTTCAGGAACGTAATCTAAGACCATATTGACCGTGGCTTACTGAAGTTCCCTGAGAAGGACAAGGAGGCGATGTTGATTGACACTGATCCATTCCTAGACAACATGAAAATAAACATGATCATAACTGATTTGAGGAGTCATCTAAGACCAAAGATTGATCTCAACTTGAGTAATTCATGGGAGAAGGCCGGTTGATAGGGGCAGATATACTGCTAGGCTCCTCATCCTCAGAATGATTGACCGACATTGTTAGTGATATGGATCAAAATTCTTGGATATGCGGTCGATGCGTCCCTGAAATCATGTCACAATTAGGAAACCCTCTCGAAAGGGGAAGGGAATACCTCGATGGCATTCGTTGCCGACAACGGCTAACGAATTCAGCTTATGATCATCGTTCACTTTGGAGACCACCTTTGATGAGGATGGTTAGGTCTCCAAATATGCGGGAAGGGGTATGGAAAATGAATTGTTCACCTAAAGTTTCCAACAGTGCCGAAAACCACAACGAAGACTCAAAAACGTTGATGGAAAAGATATAAGGTCATGGTAAAGAGAGAAACAGAAAGGGAAGGAACATTCCCCCAGCCAAGCGCCATACTTCCTCGTCCATTTTGGAAAACTCTCGTGCTAGACGACCAAGTTGCGGTGAATGCGGTCGAGGCCGTCATATTAATTGATGCATAGGACATCACTGATTCACCAAATGATTTGGAAGGGTAGAAAGATTTTAAAGATGAAGACATTGGAGGTAATCTGTTTGATTATTTGAGCGAAGATTGTTTCCCGACAAAAGAGCGGCTAGTCAATGAACTCTCATCGACCGCGGATGCAGAAAAACATGTGTCGACGACCGAATTCTCGACCGTACCTACATCTGAGGAACCGTCTAGCCAGATCGATAAAATTAGATCTGAAACACCAGTGGGGAAAGGTTTAAGCTATGAAATTATGTTTGGTTCATTATCTCTTGCAACATTCCACTGTAATATGGTCTTGACGTTGCCGAATAGCTTTCAGGCATGGCCCACACAACCAAACACAATATGGTTTGAAAAAGTAATTATTGATAAACCTACTAGCGATATGACGCAACACCTTAAACCATTGTATATATTGACCCATTTAGATGGGTGCACTGTGGCCAGGATATTAGTCGACAATGGGGCCACAATCAATCTATTGCTAAAGAGGATGATGGCTAAATTGGACAACACCACGACCGATTTATTCCCTTCAGAGATAACCGTTAGCAATTTTACTGGCAACATCACAAATATACATGGTGTCCTACTAGTTGACCTGACTGTGGGCACTACGACGGTTTTGGTACCATTCTTTGTGGTGGATAATGCATCAAGTTACAATGCGCTATTAGGAATGGATTGGATCCATTCTTTCTCATGCATCCCATCCTTCCTCTACCAATTCGTCATTTTTTAGAATCAAAATAAGGTATAACTAGTTATGGCCGATAATAAGCCATGCTTGGCCACATTAAATGCCAACGAAGGACATTATTATGGCAAAGAGGTAGGACCCATCAAGTTTACTGGAAGAAATAACCTTGGTCGCCCTACTGGAATTATCATGAAATAGAACCTGAAAAGTATTGTGCAAGCCATTCCAGAAGTGACTCGAACTAATGATGCCCAGCGGAAGGACATTGTCCTTTATCGGCCAGTCCCTCATTGTGTCATCAAAGAAATGCCATGACTAGAGCTCTAAAGATGGACACGGTTAGGATAGAGTTCACAGTCATAATAAAAGGGCTTGAAGGAGGCCAATGAAGGTTTGTTTGTGAATTTGGCTGAAATAATTAAACCGAGTGAAGAAGATGATGTAAAGTTTGAAGATCTCCTCAAAGAAAAAGAGGATAGTTAACCACAAGTCCAAGACCCACTTGTTGAAGTTAATTTGGGGATAGATCATAAATGAAAGCCAGTGTTTATAAGCAAGTTATTACGTCCGCTCAAAAAAGAGATGTTAACAAGCCTGCTTTTGAAGTTTTTTCGATTGCTTTGCGTGGGACTATCACGACATGCCAGGACTTGATAAATCCTTGGTTGAACATAGATTACCCATGAAGGAAGGGTATATGCCATATAAACAACCGCCAAGACTGATGACGACTGAGGTCACTATTAAGATTAAAGAAGAGATTAAGCGACTCTTGAAAGCTCGTTTCATCCGACCGATTAAGTATGCAAAATGAATGTTGAATATAGTCCTTGTGATGAAGAAGAATGGTAAGTTAAGAGTATGTATTGATTTTTGAAATTTGAACCTGGCTATACTGAAGGACGAATATCCCATGTTAGTGGTCGATCAGCTTATCAACCGAGCCGCAGGGCACAGGATTGTGTCTTTTCTAGATGGACATTTTGGGTACAATCAAATATACATAACATTGGATGATGTTCCCAAGATGACGTTTAGATGTCCAGGACCCTTGGGAACGTATTGTTGGGTTGTGATGCCTTTTGGGTTGAAGAACACAGGTGCCACATACCAAAGGACGATGAACATCATTTTTCACAATGTTGAGTGTCAAATATGGCATATTCCCCTATTTATATCTTAGTTTTATGAACATGATTATGCTTAATGGATATATTTTATACATGTTTGTATTGCGAGGTGAATCTAAGAGCTTGAATTGAAAAGAATGTTAAAAGCATGGATTTGATGCTCAAGAGTCACCAAGGAAAAGAGTGGATTTTAGGAGACCAAGAATGAAGAATTCACATGCCAAAGATCCAAGGAAACATGCCAAAGATCCAAGGAAACCAAGTACGAAGGATGAAAAAAGGACTGGAAAGACTTCAGAATTCGCGGCAGAAAACAGATAGGTTTGGTCCGACCGGACTCAAGTTTAGTCCGACCGAAATCGCACAAAACAGTTTGGCAACCAACGATGAAATTCAGAGCTAATTCATTTTGACTGAAGGATAATTTGGTCCGACCGAACCCAAGTTCATTTTGACTATAGGATAATTCAGTCTGATCGAGGCTAAGTTCGTTCTGATTGAAGGTGTGACCAAAAGTGCACAAAAAGCTCCAGCGAAGAATAATGAATTTTAGAGTTAATTCAGTTCGACCGAGACCAACCAAAACTTAAGTTCGGTCGGACCAAACCCAAAGTCAGTGTGACTGAAATCGGGCAACTGCTGAAACAGAATCCTATTATGATTTAAACTCGGCTTTGGTTTGACCGAAGTGTAAGCGGCTGCATAAATTTGAGACGGTTTCAAGGTCGGTTTGAGGAAATTCCAAGGCGGTGCAAAAGATAGTGTTTCACAACTATAAATAGGAGTCCTTAGGACGTCCCAAACCATCTTATAGGGTTTAAAGAGTGGAGCCAAAGGGTGGAGCCTTCCAAGATTTTTTCTTCCTCTTCCTTAGTTTATTTTCATGCTTTATTTAAGAGTTTTTGGTTTAATCATATCTATGGTTAACTAAACCTCTTAGCTAGGACTAAGAGGTAAATCTTATAGCATCTTGGGAGGTTTATCTTACTTTGATTCTTGTTTATGTTGAACTTCATTGAATTCTAGTTTAATATTAAAGGAATAGTTTCAATTTTCTATGATTTATTGTGACTCAAATTACAATAGATGCTATATAGCTTTGGATATCTTCTTTTCCTATTTTGAGGTTGTAAGAATGGTAAATTCTATTGTTCACCATCATCTCGTGGGCATGGTAGGGTGATGGAATCCCTTCCAATCATCACAATTCTCCTCCATTGAGAATTAGGTCAATGAAAAGTTCAGATTTTATTTAAATTGCTTTATCTTTCAATTGGATAGGATAAGACTCTAATTCCAATTGTGTTCATTGAATCAAGTAAGGTACATCTTAATAGTTACAAGTGGATCCTTGACACTATAGTTCTCACCTTTAAATTCATAAGTTTTACTCAACATTATTCACTCTTACTTTCAATTATTTTAGAATTCAGATTTAGATATTCTTCTAGTTCTAATTACTTTCAGAATATATACAAGTTTAGTCCTTATGGATTGACCTTAGTCTCACCAAGATTATACTACATCATGACTCTACACTTGGGGTTGTGAACACAAAACACAATCAATCGCTTTATAGAGGTCTATATAGATGATGTGGTAGTCAAGTCGACCAACATGAGTGAGCATTTATCGCACTTGTGCAAATCCTTCGAACGGACGAGAAACCACAAGTTAAAGATGAATCCACTAAAGTGTGCTTTTGGTGTCTCAACCAGTAATTTCTTAGGCTTCCTAGTAATCAAAGAGGGATCGAAATCAATCAAAATAAGGCCCAGGCCTTGATTCATGCTCGGCCTCCAGGAAACAAGGCTGAGCTACAGAGATTCATGGGTCATGTAAATTTTTTGAGATGATTTATATCCAATTGTGCAAGTAAGACTAACGTATTTTCTCCTATACTTAAATTGAAACAGGGGACTGAATTTGTGTGGGAGGAGGAGCACCAGTTGGCTTTTGACAAAATTAAAGAATATTTAATAAAGCAACCCGTGTTGATGCCTCCTGTACAGAATCGACCACTTAAACTATATATTATAGCCTCATCAAGGTCGATTGCAGATCTCCCTATACAAGATGATGACATGTGAAAGGAAAGGGCAATTTATTATTTGAGTTGGACATTCCTCAATGTAGAGAAAAGTTATTTAGCCATAGAAAAGTTATGCTTGTACTTCGTGGCCACTAAACTGAGGCATTATTTGTTGGCCGAGAGAGTAAATGTAATAGCTAAGATTGATTTAGTGAAGTATATGTTAAACCGATCGATTGTTAGCGGGCGAATTGATAAATGGGTATTGGCCTTGTCTGAGTTTGATTTACATTATATACTACATAATGCCGTAAAAGGCCGAGCTATAGCAGATTTTCTGGCTGATCACCCTTTAGACCTTGAGAAACAGATTCCTCTAGATGTACTAGATCTATACTATGTGTAACTCACGCCGTAAAATTAATTTTTGATGGGTCAAGGACACATGAGATGTCCAGGGCCGGGATCATATTGATCGTTCCTGATGGGAATCGACAGGAATTTACATTCTAGTTGGAATTCAAATGTACTAACAATTATGCCAAATACGAAGCTATGATAATTGGCCAAGAAAAAAATGTGAGGATTATTGGAGATTCACAACTGGTGATAAATCAAATGGTAGGATTGTTTAAGTGCACCGGTACATCTTTATTAACATATTACGCTGTTGCAATCTAGCTACTTAAACAATTTGAGTAGGTCGAATTGATGCACATCACTAGGGAGTGTAATGTAGATGCCAACGAAATGACACAATTAGTCCCAGGTATGGAAGTTTGGAAAGGATTGGCCGACTGGTCGATTATAGTTCAGAAAAGGTCTTTACCTTCTATTTTCTAGAGGGAAGGCATAATGGAAATATGACTAACATATGTGGAGGAGGACAATTGGAGAGCTCCTCTTATAGGCTATCTACAAAGTCTGCGTACCAAGACCGATAGGAGTATATGGAGGTCGGCCATAAATTATGTAATAGTTGATAACGAATTGTACTGAAAAGGGGCCGATGGAGTTTTACTCCAATGTTGTTTAAGAAAGAGGCTATGTCGGTTATGGAAGGAGTTCATTAAGGGATTTATGGGGCCCACCAAGTAGGAAAGAAAATGAGACTTATGCTTCGATGCAATGGGTACTTATGGCCATAAATGATGGCCGATTGCATCTAATACGTGAAAGGATATGAAGCTTGCCAAAGAAATGGGCTAGTCTAACATGTGCCTGGGACTGAATTACATCCCATTATAAAGCCATGGCCATTTTGGGGATGAGCGATTGACCTAATTGGGCAGATCCACCCACCTTCGATCCGATTGGACACATTCATCATAATAGCAACTGATTACTTTACTAAATGGGTCGTGGCAAAACCCATGACAAAGGTTGGTTGCGAAGAGATCATTGGCTTCATCAAAACCAACATCATCCACCATGTTGGAGTGTCAAAATCCATCACCATGGATCGAGGTGCCACCTTTTCGACCAAGGAAATGCATGCCATGATCAAATGATATGGCATAAAGATCTTGCATTCAACTTCATATTATGCCTAGGCTAATGGTTAGACCAAGGCTAGCAACAAGGTGATCAAAAATATTTTAAGAAAGACGATACAAGGGAATCCATGGTAGTGGCATCTCAAGCTATCTGAGGCTTTGTAGGCCTATAAAGTATCGCCTCGCACAAACACATGGGTCAGTTCATCTACATTAACTTATGGGCATGGGGCGGTATTGCCTTTGGAAATCATGGTTCCGTCATTACGAGTCACGCATCAATCCCATCTGACTCTTCCAGAGTTCACAAAAGCAATGTTGGCCAAGCTCAAGGAATTGGATAAGGCTCGTATCAGGGCTTTGAATTTGATTGTAGCCAACAAAGTGGCCGTGATGCGAGCGTATAACAAAAGGGTTAAAGGAAAATCCTTCGGAGAAGGAGATATGGTCTGGAAGATCATTTTGCCCATCGGCCAGAAAGACCAAGTGTTAGGCAAGTGCTCAACCACTTGTGATGAGCCATATGTCATTGAGCAAATTCTTAAGGGAGGAACCTATGTTCTAAAGGATTTGAGCGGTAATATTGCAAAGGCTCATATAAATGACCGTTTTTTGAAATAATGCATTCCTTCACTATTGGAAGTTATCTAGAATTAGGCCAAACCAACTCAGTAGAATAGAGTTTTCATTCAAATAAAGTCCTGGATAAGGGTCTAATATCTACAATAAATGTTCATTTCAATAAATCCTTGGGGTAGAGGCTATTAGTTACAGGATGGTTGCAGACGAAGCGGAAGATGAAGGAGAAGAGGGGCAGGAGAAAAGTCTTTAACAGAGTTACAAGTGGGCCTACTTAATTTTTTCAAATCTCTTCATGGCCACAGCTTTTCCCTCCCTCGCCACATGTCACCTCTCTACCCATGAGACGTACTAGCCCATAAATGCCGCAGAGGAGTGTTCAACATAGGTAAGACACTGGCCGAGAGCTTCATGCTCCTGCTCAGCCAATTTCTTCTTAGCTTCATTGGATTTGATGCGACCCCGATAGAATGCTAAATAGGACTTGATGAATGTAACTAGTTCCTTGCTTTTGGGCTAACTCCGTCCTGGGTAAAGCCGATGGGTCTGAGCTAAGTCAGTGGCCAAATCGTTGCCCACGAGCTTCATCATTCATAATATCTACTTGTTGAAATTGAGTTCATGGGTCCAACGTAATTTGTTCTATCATGTTGTCTCTTGACGAGCTAAAAAATCTTTACGTTCAATGCTAAGGGATGACAGGCGTGATAAAAAGTAGCACAACGATCGATCTCTAGATCATCCGCTACGTATTCCTCACTAGTTCGTTGGATTTCTAAAAGAATTTCTAAAATTTCCAGGGAGGCAGACAACCTATCGGGAGCTCAACAATGTCCTAGAGGAAACGATAAAGGTCATGCAAGGGAGAGCATGAGAAGTTGTCTATCTTTTATAAAAGTATTTCCTCTATGATTTTGATCGACAGAGAACGGGGATCCATTGGAGGCTAAAGTAGTAGCAATAGAGGTCCTGGTTCAAGCTGGTTCATGGTGCAGATCGAAACCCAAGTATTGTTTTTATAGATGAGATTCCGTAGTTAATGCTTGTAAAGAGTGATGTGATGGTTCGGTTCTCATGACTGAATGACCCATTCTTAGGACTGTTGGGATGCAGCAAAGTAAATGGGATTTTCCCTGAGAAATGAGGCACTGCCATCGCAGCCTGGACGTGATGGGTATGGCCAAAATGACTGAAGTACCAGACCTAATGTTCACAACCCCAAGTGTAGGGCTACGCTATAGTAATAAATCAGTGAGATAGAGATCGAATCCAGAAGGACTTGTATGTATTATGAAAATAACTAGAACTAGAACTAGTAATCTAAAATTTGGAATTTCGGAGAAAAATTGTTGCAAATTAAATTTATTAAAGTAATGGAAACTAGAGGGCCACGGATCCTCTTGTAGTTATTACTATGCTACTTTACTTGATTCAATAAGAATACAACTGGAATCAAAGTCCTATTCTGTAATGTCCTGGAAAAATTCGTACATAGACCCGAGTACCACCTTTAGCAGAAATCCTTTAGAACCTAATCCTTTAGAAATTTAACGAGAGTTAACTAGTGCTAAACGAGATTACCTATGAAATTAGCACCAACCACTTAAAATACAATTTGCAAGACTCAAAACCTATAGAATTAGTAACACTACATTACCCTGAAATCTAGAAGCAAACTCTAAACCCAGTTACTCTCGGGAGCATTCAGAAATTTCATATCGGACCTAGACCGCACGTTGAAAGTCTGATAGCGATGAACTTAAACAATTATGACCGCCTAGTTGGACTTGACTATCACCTCAAAAATCAAGTCCAGATGAGGTCCTGAGACCATTTCCTTGAGTTCGGAGTGAAGAGTGTTAGAACGTGAAGGTTTTTAGGAAATTAAATATAAATTTAAATAATCTGAGTCGTGTCGCTTGTGCACCATTTATAAGCATTCTGACCATTGGATTCTGACCTAAATTCACCCTGGAATCAGGAAAGATGTCCCACACATGTCAATATACTTGTGGCCCTGATCGAGTTTTGGTAACCGTTGAACTGAAACTAGTCCGCCATGGTCGATCTGGAAACCTGATCGGATTGAGAACTTAACTTGATCAAGATCCAATAATAATAAGCTTAAGTCCGACCGCATTCAGTAAAAGGACCTCCAAAAATGCTCTGTTGGATCGGAATAAGCCCGATTTGGTTATAACCTAAGTATACCATGGCCCTGAGACTAATTTTATCAGTTTTAGGCTTATATAAGGACCTTAAACCCTCTCTCACATAATCCATACGAATTTGTAAACCTTAGCTAAGAAAGAGAGTAAAGAGAGAGAAAGTGTGAGAGAAGTTGGTGATTAAACTTGAGATTCTTCCCAGCTACTTTATGTGCCTAATCCATCGCATTTGAATCGTTAATCCAACTATTCTAATTTCATTTTTGGGTAAGACAATCAAACCCTACCTTATTTTGGAGTTTAGAATAGTCTAAGTATTGTTGTAGCTAACCTATTTCATGCTTTAGGTTGCCTATTTACCGTTGACGAAGACTTATTGTCTAAATCATATCCGTTTCACATTTTTTGATTTAAGATGCGGACTATATACATATAGGTTATGGTTTTCAAGACTTTCAATGTCTGATAATGATTTATTATTGACGTGGACGCTATTACACATGTTAAATGCGCTATCTGTTTTGTTTTACGTATATGTCTGACCTATGTTGTAAATAGGGTATTTCATGTGTTTGTTGAAATGTTTGTATGCATAAGGAATTTGATGTTATGATTGCCATGATTATTTATCGTAAGTATATGATTTTTATGCATGCGACAACTCCTCGGCAAAAGGATTTTCCCTAATATGTAATATGGCCGACATACGTGATGTATGTTGAAAAGCATAGTCTAAGTGTTTGTATAAATGCCTGAATGAGTTAGTATTTAGTAAAGTGTGATTTATAAGGGTGTTGAGATGTGAAATCTCAATTACCTTGCTTGTGTGTATGATTTTCACCATGAACTGTTTAACTATGTGTATGAATTCCTCCATGAACTATTTAGCCTATTTATTCATGTTAACTGGGTGTCTGATTTCCTCCATGTATTGTATCCATGTTAAGTTACCTTTCATAGCATGTTCATGTGAATGTAGGATTTGATTTAAATGTTTATTATTGAGATTATACGTAGTTGGGACTGTATCACAGTCCAGGTAATTGGTAACTGTTCTCAAATTGGTGGTTGAGGATGTTTTCACCACGCAGGATGTGTTCGACGAATCCGAGCCGTACTTAGGATGTTCGGCAGTGGTTAGGCCACAAGGAGTGTTTATGCATTTCATGTTGATCAAATCAACGTGCGCTTGTCCTAATTAAGCTTTTCAATTAACTCGATTGATCGATGTATGTTCACCATGTTTGGACGCTACTATTTGAATCTAGGGTATCGAACTCACCAGTGAAATCCCATTAACCTTAGTACCACGATCTCCTAAGGCTCATGAGCCGGACATGGTGGTATGGGACACTGTGGTTGTGCTGTCAGCCTACGTCGGGGCGACGAGCCTCCCCGTAGTGACCAGTGAGCAACTCAGACTCGTGAGCCGATTATAGTGGTATAAGACACTATATTCGAGCTATCGGCCTACTCTGGTTGGTGACGAGCCCTTTGTAGTGACCTTGATTATATCCTAAAACTGCATTGGGGCGACGAGCCTTATTGTAGTATCTAAGAAATAACTAGACCTGTATTGATTGGTGACGAGCCCTTTACAGCGATCTAGAACTATAATATCGTATGAGATTGTCCAGGACTGACCACCCTAGAATGGATCGTTGTTTAGTATTGATATAAGGGAGGTACCTTAGCTTCCCAATCCTGCTGTATGAAAAGGACTAATAAGAACTTGGTAATCATGTTCATAACATCGCACTGTATGTGCTGTTGGCATTGGTGTAGAGCACAGTGGTAGTGATTCATGCCGCGATCGTTAGATGTTGTTGCAAGAGGGAGTTCGGGTGAGGGCATGCATCATTACCTCATATCATTCTTGCATTAATAAGAGTATCTAGGATATGTTTGATTAAATTACTTTATCATTACTGCTTGATTGAATTGATAATATGTTAACCTTTGCTATATAGTTCCACTGAGTTGATCACTCACTCCCACGTTCTGGGACTATGCTTAAACACCAACTAGACTCTGAATTATCTGCAGGTGATGGTGATGCCTGCGAGGTGGAGCCGGAGTTTAATGATGATGAGGAGGCATTCTCGTTCATGCAGTTCTCAGGTGGGTTCATGTGAGCCATGTCCTGACTGACGAGGATTCAAGACTATGTTGTAGTGGTTTATCACATTTTGATATATGTATTTTGAGACACGTCTTGTAATTATGACCTGGCAGAGCATACATATCTTGGAGACTTATGTTAGTTTATATATTTATTTCAGACTTTCGCTTGCGTATTTTAATTGTCCCTGAATTATGTTTGCTAATTTGGATTAATCTATTTCATGTTTAATGTACTAATACAGACAACATTCATCCACCATAAAAAATGTTGCATAAGTGATGTTTTGGAACTCGGGAGCTGAGTTATGCTCAACCCTCGAATTTCAGGGCGTTATAAGTTGGTATCAGAGCATGATTTGGATTAAAATAGACTTGAGTTATGGTCACACGATGCACACTGATGCTAATTTAATGTAGGAGGGTGCGAGAAAAATCTAGAAACAAGTTTAGGATTCCCAGTTTCATCAGTTGGCGAAAGTTTACTGAAAATGATCACTGAGATCGAGTTGGTGCACACTCCTTATCACACACAATGACCCCAAATCACTTCTAGACCCTTAATTGATGGGTTTAGACTATATTTTATTCCATTCCAGCTGTTAAAAATTAGTAAATGTGAATATGTATTAGATTTACTTCGAAATGACCCGAAACAAGTCGAAACGGAATAGGGGCCCAATCGGGGCACTTCTATGGGGACCCAGCCTGGGACCCACATGCTTTTAGACCCAAGGGGGGGGGGGGGGGGGGAGGACCTCACTGGTGGGACGAGTCCTTGTCGTGATGTCTAGAGACCGGTGAGGTCCTCACCGGTTCAGCGAGGCCTCGCCGCCCACTGGTCAGGCCATTCTCCTAGTGCATTGTATGGCCCACTGATGCATGGTTGGTTGCATTTAAACACACTTAAATCATCTTCCCTTCACAATCTACCCTCCCTAGCTTTCCTTTTCTTGAAAACTCTCTCAAAACTCCATAAAATCCCCTCTCCAAACCCTTTCTTCTTCCATTTTCGTGCACCCTCTCTCTACTCATCTCAATACCCATCTCTATTGCTAATTTTTCTTTATTTTTCTTTCCAGTTAAGCACTCAAATCCATACTTTGAGTCTCAAATTCGTGGAAACCCCATCACCCATCCCATTCTTCTTATTTCTTTAATTTTTCATGGCCCTATTCGATCTTATTACGGCCATATTTTCCATTTCCACCATTCTCTCTTTCATAGGAAAGAAGAGAGCTCCCGTAGATGAAGCCAGGCCTAGTCGCCCCACCCGTTCTAAAAGGTCGAGAGGTGTCGCCACAAGTTTAATCGTCGCTCTGGAGTTACAGATGAAGTGGGATCTAGATCCCCATTCTCCCATAGGAAGGGCTTTGTTGGCGGAGCTGTCTCATGGAGTTTATGAGGGCTGTAGGGTCGTCTTTGAAGCTCATGTAGATGCACGACTATTTGGAGAATTCATGTTGTTCGAGCTCCTAGTAGAAGCCAAGTGGGGTCCACTATTTGAGGGTGAGCATCGTGCTAATGTGGGTACAGTTCATGCTTTCTATGCCCGTATTCGAGAGCCAACATTAGAGCCCTTGCAGTTTAATATTCCATTTGGAAGAGATCAGAAGGCCACAATCAACATTGTTTTGATATCTCGGCTTCTGAACGTGTCACTTGGCGATGTACATGCAAGTGAAAAGAATCTGAGTAGTGCAAGTGAAAGGGATCACCGCACACGGTTCCTTTGTGGTCGTCTGGTTGAATGATAGCCTAACAAAAGCCTTTTAGCGACCAATATGATAGACGACTTTCACCTGCTTCACCATATCTGTGCGTTCAATGTCTATCCTAGGTGAAACAACTACAATGAATGTACGTGCCTGATGGTGGATTTCTTGTATCAGGTGGGGTAGGGAGAGAAGCTGTGTGTGCCTATGTATGTCCTATGACAGATAGTCCTTATTGCATGTTCTAATAGAAGGACTGAATCACTCCATTTGGCTGACTCATATGCAAGATTACACTTGAGTTTGGCTATAGACTTGGGGCGGAATTACCTGCATCGATCCATTACATCACGAGACTACTCTTAATCAAATGAATATCGGGCTATGACAACGACAAGCCCTACTTGAGGAGAGTGAGGATGAGACAGGAAGTAAAGAGGAAGAGAGTAATGAAGAAGGTGGAGATAAAATAGAAGAAGAAGAAGAAGAAGAGCAGGACAAAGAAGAAGAGGCCCAGGATACGGATGAGAGCCCTCCTCTTACGACTCGAGAGTATGATCCTAATAAGGCTAATAGAGAAGCTCATTTAGTTAGACTTAAGGAGGGCCAGGCCATTCTACGGCAGGATATTATGGATCTGCGGGGCCTCGTGAAGCACAAGTTCACGAAAGTAACCCACACTTTGAAGTCTATCCTATGCTGTCTGCAGGATAAGGGTGCCCCTCCTCCATCACCAAATTCTGATGAATAGTCTTATATGTAGTCATTATTTGTTTATTTTGTTGCTTGTTCTTGTGTGTACCTTTATAGGCATAGTAGTTTGATAGTTGTTTTAGTGTTTGAAGCTTAGTTATATTAGCTCACACGCTTTCTCTGTCGTGATTCATGTAATGCTACGCTTTATGTATTGTGACAATTTTGTTAAATGAGATATATGTTGTTTCTTTAAGTTGTGATGTTAATGCTGTGTGGATGGACTATGTGAATGCTTAATCTTACTGGTTACACCCTCTATTGAATGTAGGGTATGCCACCTAAGGGTACGAGGACCTCTGCCTGTCTCTCTTTGGATGAGTCGCTTAACGGGGCCCCTCCCCTGAACGATAGTTATACGGACCCCCATTCAGGCCCGTCTCACTCAGACCCTATGCCGGATTCTCAGCCGACTTTTGGCCTTGCTGCTGGGCCGACTCCTATGATACCATCTATGGTCCCTCCTATCACACCTTCAGTTCCTGAGCAGAACCGTGCATCTGCGTCGACGCCTCATGCATCACAGTCCCTCCACCTCCTGATAGGCTAGAACAGATGATGCTGTTGATGCAGCAGCAACAGATATAGCAGCAGCAGTAGCAGCAGTTCTTGACTCCATGGTTGGTATCTTTGCTTAGTCGATCGAGGCAGCTCCACCTGTCTCGCCTATACATCCAGCCGGGAATGCTATTGCTAGCGGCACATTTGAACGATTCCAGCGCTTGTGGCCTCCCACTTTTGTAGGTACTCACAGACCTGAGGAGGTCATGTATTGGATTGACCGCATCACTAAGATGTTGAGGCTGCTACACTGTTCCGAGGTGGAGCAGGTCGAGCTTACCACCTTCATGTTTGAGAAGGATGCTAGCTTATGGTGGGATAGTGTTCTCCCCATAGTTGCGGAGGATTTTGAGTGGACATGAGAGACATTTGAGGCTCGCTTCCACGATAAGTATTTTTCGGTCACTTACCGACATGAGAAGGAGAGTGAGTTCCTTTACCTCCGTCAGGGAGGGATATCAGTGACGGAGTATAAAAACCATTTTACGGAGCTGGGCTGGTATGCTCCTTTGCTTTTGAGTGATCAACCATTGTGGATGCAGCATTTTTTTGAGGGTCTGTGGCCCGAGATTCGATCGAAGATGTGCTGTGCGAGCATCTCTTCTTATGCTGAGTTAGTGAGCATGTCCCTGCGAGCTAAACAGGATGGGGACAGGTTGTCCCGTATGGCAGCACCTATAGCTCCTAGGCCGCGACCTAATTTTCTGAGCAGGCCATTCCTCGGTAAGAGGCCTCGTGTAGATTCACTGCCGAGGTTCTTGGAATCTCTTGCCCCTGTGAGGCGACCAGACGTGTGGTGCAACTACTCCAAGAAGCCAGGCCACACTGAGATGACTTGTTTCACTAGGATGCGAGACAATGGTTTCTCACTGCCTTAGAGGATCAACCGTCTGATGCCTCAGGCTATATCAGCACCATCCCTTCGATCAGCACTAGCCCATCCTTCTTTCAGGCCACCCGCACCTCGTTTCAGGCCGTCACAACGGCCCATGGTAACTCCACCGAACCGTCCACAGCAGGCTCGGGTTCATGCGCTTACAGTTGAGGAGCCCGAGGTAGATTCAACACCGAGTTCTTTTGAGGTTTCAGTTCATATTCAAGGTACGCCTGTCTTATTATTGGTGGACACTGGGTCCACTATTTCGATCATCTCTTGTGCTACGGTCAAGCGGCTAGGTTAGGTTATGGCTCCTATGAAGGGAGTGAGACTCACGACGGCTATGGAGACTTTTTCAGACATTACACGGACCTGTGAGTCTTGCTCAGTAGATTTGGGTAGCCGGACAGTGGCTGTCGATCTATTTTTCACTCCACTATGTCATTACGACGTTATTTTTGAGATGGATTGGCTCACCAAGATGACAGCAGAATTGATTGCAAGGCCAGAGTCATGACATCCTATGGACCTGAGGGTACAGTCTTTACATTTCCAGTTCAGGTCAGTTGGTCCTATCGAGTTGTTAGCTACGATTATTTGTTAGAGAGTCTTGATGATTTGACATTGGGAGATATGCTAGTGGTTCGAGATTTCCCTGATGTATTTGAGAAGATCCCGGGACTTCCTCCTCTACGCGAGATTGACTTTACTATCGATCTTGTGCCCGGTGCGACACCTATTGCCTTACCAACATATCGTATGCCTCCATGTGAGATGGAAGAACTGAGGAGATAAATTGATGCATTGTTAGAAGCAGGCTTCATTCGACCGAGTGTGTCACCTTGGAGAGCGCCTGTTTTATTTGTGAAGAAGAAAGATGGTTCCCTGCGGTTGTGTATTGATTATCGCAAGTTGAACTAGGTGATGGTGAAGAACAAGTATCCCTTGCCCAGGATTGATCTGTTTGATCAATTGAAGGGGGTATGGTATTTTTCAAAGATAGATTTGTAGTTTGGGTATCATCAGTTGCGCGTCAGTGATGAGGACGTGCAGAAGACTGCCTTCAGGACTAGTTTTGGTCATTACGAGTTCCTTGTGATGTTGTTTGGAATCACAAACACTCCGGTCATGTTCATAGATCTGATGAACAGAGTGTTTCGGCTGTTTCTGTTTCGATTCGTTATTGTGTTTATTGACAATATTCTGATATTTTCCAAGAGTCGGGAAGAACATGAAGAGCATCTGAGAGCTGTCCTTGACACTCTCAAGAAGAACCAGTTGTTCGCACAATACAAGAAATGTGACTTCTGGAAGGAGGAAGTCAAGTTCCTGGGACATGTGGTGTCTAAGGAAGGTATAGCAGTTGACCTCGCTAAGGTAGTTGCAGTTCAGGATTGGAAGCAACCCGGTTCAGTTACTGAGGTGAAGATTTTTCTTGGTCTGGTAGGGTACTATTGATGTTTCATTCTATACTTTTCCAAGATTTCCAGACCAATTGTCTCAGTTGAAGCGGAAGGACTTGAAGTTTACCTGGAATGAGAAGGCCGAAGCAGCTTTTCAGGAGCTGAAGGATAAGTTGTCGTCCGCCCTTGTTCTAGTATTGCTAGAGCAAGGGGTTAAGTATACTGTAT
This sequence comes from Magnolia kwangsiensis, assembly GCA_037074715.1. Lineage (NCBI taxonomy): Eukaryota > Viridiplantae > Streptophyta > Magnoliopsida > Magnoliales > Magnoliaceae > Magnolia > Magnolia kwangsiensis. The sequence continues at coordinate 18,254,856 of CM073587.1, read as the reverse complement.
ACACTAACGTATCTCGCATTGGTCTGGGTTATGTCCTTATGCAGAAGGACAGGGTGATTGCTTACGCCTCGAGACAGTTAAGGAAGCACGAGGAGAATTACCCTACACACGACCTAAAGTTGGCAGCTGTCATTTTCGCAATGAAGCTCTGGAGACATTACGTCTATAGAGAGGAGTTTGAGGTCTTTTGCGACCACAAGAGCCTTCGATACATATTCTCACAGCGAGACTTGAATATGAGGAAACGCCAATGGATGGAAACCTTGAAGGACTTTAAGTTCAAGGTCTCCTATATCCGGGCAAGGCAAACCTTATGGCAGATGCATTGAGCCGCAAGAAGACTAGAGTTTACTCTGCTAATGATAACAGAATGGGACATGGTGGAGTTTGTGCGAGACTTTGAGCAGATACTCATGTTAGAGGAGCCGTATGAGGTTATTGCACATATTTGGGTGCAACCCCTCATTGATGGCAGGATAATTGAGGCTTAAGCAGACGATGAGCTTTTGGTGAAGATGAGAGAGCGGGTTGGTACCGATGAGGACTCAGAGTGAACTGCTGGTATGGATGGGGGCTTACATTATCGTGGCCGCCTATGCATCCCAAATGTTCCTGACTTGAGACGACAGGTTCTCGAGGCAGCCCACAGTGCGAGACTTGCGATGCATCCGGGTAGCACGAAGATATATCAAAACATGAAAAGATTATATTGGTGGGACAATATGAAACTCCACATTGCAGAGTTTGTGTCGCATTGTCTCACGTACCAGCAGCTCAAGGCAGAGCATCGCCGACCTCTTGGACTGCTTCAGCCCATGCCCATAGCCGAATGGAAGTGAGACTTTATCTCTATAGATTTCATTTTGAGGTTACTAAAGACTTTATCTCTATTGTATCCATGTTAAGTTACCTTTCATAGTATGTTCATATGAATATAGGATTTGATTTAAATGTCTATTATTGAGATTGTACGTAGTTGAGACTGTATCACAGTCCAGGTAATCGGTAACTGTTCTCAAACTGGTGGTTGAGGATGTTTTCGCTACGCAAGATGTGTTCGACGAATTCGAGCCGTACTTGGGATGTTCGGCAGTGGTTAGGCCACACGGAGTGTTTATGCATTCCATGTCGATCAACTCAAAGTGCGCTTATCCTAGTTGAGCTCGTCAATTAACCCGATTGATCGATGTATGTTCACCATGTTTGGATGCTACTGTTTGAATCTAGGGTACCGAACTCATCAGTGAAATCCTGTTAACCTTGGTGCCACAATCCCCTAAGACTCATGAGCCAGACATGGTAGTATGGGACACCGTAGTCGTGCTGTCGGCCTACGTTGGGGCGATGAGCCTCCCCGTAGTGACCAGTGAGTAACTCAGACTCATGAGCCAATTATGGTGGTATGGGACACTATATTCGAGCTGTCGGCCTACTCTGATTGGTGACGAGCCCTTTGTAGTGACCTCGAGTATATCCTGAAACTGCATTGGGGCGACGAGATTTATTGTAGTATCTAGTATATAACTAGACCTGTATTGATTGGTGACGAGCCATTTACAGTAATCTAGAACTATAATATCGTATGAGATTGTCTAGGACTGACCACCCTAGAATGGATCATTGTTTGGGTATTGATATAAGGGAGGTACCTTAGCTTTCCAATCCTGCTGTAGGAAAAGGACTAATGAGAACTTGGTAATCATGTTCATAACATCTCACTGCATGTGCCATTGGAGTTGGTGTACAGCACAGTGGTAGTGATTCATGCCGCGGTCGTTAGATGTTATCGCAAGAGGGAGTTCGGGTGAGGGCATGCATCATTACCTCATATCATTTTTGCATTAATAAGAGTATCTAGGATATGTTTGATTAAATTGCTTTATCATTACTGCTTGATTGAATTAATAACATGTTAACCTTTGCTGTATAGTTCCACTGAGTTGATCACTCACTCCCACATTCTGGGACGGTGCTTAAACACCAATCAGACTCTGACTTAGCTGCAGGTGATGGTGATGCCTGCGAGGCGGAGCCGGAGTTTGATGATGACGAGGAGGCATTCTCGTTCATACAGTTCTCAGGCGGGTTCATGGGAGCCATGTCCCGACTGAAGAGGATTCAGGGCTATGTTGTAGTGATTTATCACATTTTGATATATGTATTTTGATACACGTCTTGTAATTATGACCTGGCAGAGCATACATATCTTAGGGACTTATGTTGGTTTATATATTTATTTCAGACTTTCGCTTGTGTATTTTAACTGTCCCTAAATTATGTTTGCTGATTTGGCTTAATTTATTTCATGTTTAATGCACTAATACAGACAACAATCATCCACCATAAAAAATGTTTCATAAGTGATGTTTTGGAACTAGGGAGCTGAGTTATGGTCGACCCTCGAATTTTAGTGCGTTACATATTCTATCCAGTTGGAAGATGAAATAGTTATAACATAGTGTAATGCTGAACTTCATTGAATTAATTCACACATGAAGCACCAATCTCATGATCATAGTAAATTCATGCATCAACCATGCCCATAGATGATGATGGATCATGAATTTTACAAATCACATGATTGCAACGGATAAGAAGATTGAAAAGTTTCCTGAGCATCTACTGTAATTTCAGTCAAAATAAATCATAAAAATTGAAAATATTCATTTGTTCAAACTAATAATCAATAGAAGTTCAACATAAACTTGAATTAAAATGAAATAATCATTAAAATAAACTACAAGCTTCACCTCTTAGCTCTAAATAAGAGACTAGCCAACTAAAGACATGATTGAAACTAAAACTCTTAAAGAAAACTTGAAAAACTAAGGAAGAAGAAAGAACTCTTTGGAAGATGCTACACCCTTTTCTCTACTCCTTTAACCCTAATCCATGTTTAAAATCCTTTAGAGAACCTGAATATATAGGCTTTGTTCTGTTGACTTTGGAAACCATTTCTATTTTACACACTCTGCGCACCTTCGATGGCACTTCGATGTCATCGAAGGTTGGTGTCCAAGTTGAATTCGAATTGGAAACTTTGTGTTGTTTGCACTATGTAAGTCTTTAATGTCATCGCACGATCTTTGATGTCATCGAATAGTCTTTGATGTCATCGAACAACTCCTTGAAGCATTTAAAATTGGTCTAGAACTGTCCAGCGATTTGAGCTTAAGAATTCAAAAATTCTCCATGTCATCGAACTAACTTCGATGACATCGAAACTTGCCTTCGATGGAATCGAACTTTGTACCCAATTGTCCAGAAGCAAACTTGATTTTTCACTAAAATATCGATGTGATCAATTTTCCTTTGATGACATTGAACACTTAGATGTCATTGAAGTGTGCTCAATGTAATCGACAGTCAAGTTTCAGCAGTTATGAATTTTTGCACTTTTTAAATTCAATTTTCTTCCCTTTTCACTTGGCTTTCTTGGATCCTAGACTCTTGATATCTGTAATCTTAGCCTCCAAATATCCAATCCTTGCTTTGGCAATTCTTGAGCATTAGCTCCATACTTTTAACATTCTTTTCACCTTAAGCTTTTGAATTTAATTTGCAAGATAAACGTGCATAAATATACCGAATAAGTACTATCATATTCATAAAACTAAGGTATAAAAAGGGGGAAATATACAATATTTGACACTCAATACATCCCCAACCAATATCTTGCTAGTCTCGAGTAAAACATGCGTGAAGCAATCTTCAAATTCTTAAATTTTAAACCTCTTTTAGAAAATAACCTTCTGTGCAATCAATTATGAGTGAGTACGAGTCTAAGATGAAAGAGTGATAAATTGAAATCTAGAGACGAATCTTATGAGTAAACGGTTGAATTTAATCCTGATACACCAATTAACAAATAGAATGGGTTCAAATACCAAGTTTCCAGTGTGCTCAGTGAATTTTAACTCTCTTTCCATAGAAGATAATATAGTTTCATAATGTCAGTTATGCTCATTACTTCCAAGTGAATAGATTAACACAAGCATTGACTCTGAACTTATTCCATTTTCTTCTTTTTCCAACTTCGGCTTTTATATCGAGGGCCCTATTTCACATTATTTGCTTTCTTTTCCTTTTTTTTTTTTTAGTGAAATATCCTTGAAGTACACATATGTATGGTCTTTTTGTCAATCTAAGTATTTCTAGCTGGTTCTTTTCTTCTTTTGATTTTTTTAAAGGTGGATAAGGATCTCCAGACTTGGTTCCCTAACATATTTCAGTGATATACATGCTAAAATAAGAAATTCTAGTATTATTCACAGAAAACAAGTTAAGTGTGAATTATGAATTAGATTCAATTAATATTTAAACTTTCATTTAATCACTTAATTGGGAGAACTTAGCCAATAGTTTACTCAGTTGATCAAATTCTAAAAATTTTAAAAATTCAGTTCTTTATCTTATCATAGTACTTAAACACAAATGATTACATAGATTTTCACTTTCCAAACATGTTTTAAAATTGAAAAAATAATAAATTTCAAGGATTTTTGCTCGAAAAACTAAAACACACATATTAGTTTACCTAATCTCACAACCCAATCTAAATTCTACATTGTCCTTAATGTAAAAATTGTAAACAGTCAATGCACATGAGACAATGAAAATAAAAGGGAATGATGGGAAGGCAATAACTGAAGAAGGAGAAATGAAGCTTTTCCAAAGTTCTCAACATGTAAATGGGGTTGGCACAAAACTAAACAAACTATTTTAACACTAAATTCTAGGAAAGCAATAAACCTAATTATACCTCCATCAACTAGGAGGTCAATTCTGATACAGAGGATAAATCAGAGGGATGGACGTATCCTTTGAATCAAAATTTTCAACAAATGGTTTTAAATGATGTTCGTTTACTTTAAAATTATTGTCACTCATTGGATTCTCAATCTCAACAGTCCCATGAGGATATAGAGAGAAAAACTTACCTGAAAAGAGATGTAATCATGAATTGTACAAGAAGACCTTTTGACTTGGTGTGAATGATTTTTGAAGGATGTTCCAGTCATTGAACATCTTCATTCTGTCCTTGTAAATTCTTGAATTTTTGTAATCATCATTTCAAATATCTTCAAGTTCAATTAATTGAACTTTGCGTAACGAGCCAGTATTGTCCAAGTTAAAGTTCATATTTTTTTTATTGCCTAATAGGCCTTATGTTTCAACTCCACAGGAAAATGACAAGCCTTCCCATAGACTAGTCTAAAGGGAGACATTCTAATGGGAGTCTTAAAAGTTATACAGTATGCCTATAAAGCATCGGTCAATCTGATTCACAAATCCTTATGGTCGGGATTTGCCATTTTTTTATTTAAAATTTGTTTGATTTCCCTATTGGAAACTTCAGCTTAACCATTTGTTTGTGGGTGATATGGGTTGCTCACTTTGTGTGAAATGCCATATTTTCTCATTAAGTTTTCAAATGGGCTATTGTAAAATTGTGAACCACCATCACTTATGATAGCTCTAGGTGTTCCAAAATGAGACCAAATGTTTTCTTTTTAAAATCGAATAATGACCATGGTGGGGTCATTGTTCTGGCATGGAATCGCTTCAGCCCACTTGGTAACATAATCGACCACTAGAAAAATGTACACTACCAGAAAATCGGGCAAAGGCTACGGATAAAAACCATAACTAAAGGCCTATGGCTGTGGTTAAAGTCTGTAGCATGATCGTAGCCATAAGTCTAAAAGCTATGGCTACGGAAGGGTACAGATTAAATCCGTAGCCGTAGCTTCTGTAGCACTAGGGTATTTATAGCTACAGATTATATTTGCAGCTAGAAGTAGAGCGAGAACTGTAGCAATAGGTTGAAATCAACAACAACTACGGTTTTCAGATAAAGGGCTATAGTTAATAGCCGTAGCGATTGAAGCAATAGGTACAGATTAAATCTGTAGCAATATTTTCTGTAGCTCTAGATTATATACAGATACGGATTATATTCATAGCTAAAAGTAGAATGAGAACCGTAGCAATAGGTTGAAATTAGCAAGAGGTACAGTTTTCAGATAAATGGCTACGGTTAATAGCCATAGTTAATGCCTATTTTTTAATAAAAAATTTAAATAATAATGGCAGCTCTTACCATTGTAGTACACCTTAATAACTCATATAAGCTAATATAGGTAAATACTTCATGGCCAAATCATTCATTCTTTCAATGAAACACAATCATTCATTCAATCATGTACAATCATTCATTTCCATTCACAAAAGTATAATGCCAACATAATAGTTATATGTCTATTTAAAGTTCTCATTAACAGCAAGATCCAATGCCTTCTCGCAGCCAAATAACTTCTCAACAATCGCAAGTGAAAAATCCAAGGATGTGCCTCTACTGGTTATCAATTTGCCATTAACTAACACCCTATTCTTAGCTTCGCTTTGATCTGAAAGCTTGCACATGGCTGAAAATCAATTTCATTATACAAAATGGAAGAAATCGCATGTTATGACATTATACGTAGGAGAATGAAAATGTGTTTGTGTGTGTTTTGAAGATTGAGCTGAAAATGCAATGGACCCACTTAAGCAATGGACACTCTGAGGATTGTGCCTCTGAGGCCAACCCCAACAGATGCGATCGCCATGACAGTTGGGCCAGTGAGGAAGCTCGCAACCAATCAGTATGCGGCGAGTTTAGTCCCATAGGCTATGATTCTTGGCTACAAGGCCATGAACAGTCTTGAAAATTTGAAAAATTCAAAGGTAGTTCAAGTCAATTCAAAACACTTGAAAAACAAGGACTAAGAATCATGATGAGCATATCAATAATCTTACCGAGACTGAACATGGCCATCCCAAGACCTACATTCGACAAGATCGTGACAGAATTTTCCATGATTTGAGGCTTCTTAACACCCCATCTACAGTAAGAAAGATGTTAGAAGAAAATCAGATTCAAGAGATAGAGATTGAAAGAAATTTGAAATTCAAGACCCGTGAAAATCACCTGCAAGATACAAGAGCCCAGCTCAAACCCTTCACCAACTGTTCTATACAACAACAACTGTTCAACTAAACCCTTCAAACCCCAATAACTGTTCCACACACTTCAAAAATCTGTTACCGTTATTCTATACAACAACAATCTTAAGATATATTTAAACAACAACGGTCAGTTTGGAACAACAACTTCCATTGTTCCATTGTTCCTTAGAAAATCTGCAAAAGGATTTTCAATGGTATTTAATGTATAGAAAATCTGCTACCATTGTTGTGTGGAACACAACCCTGTCTTTGCACTTCCTCTATATGCAACGCAACCCAACCCAATCAAAATTCAGGTTGATGCAAAATTCAGGTTGATAGTGAAACCATTTCGGGATTAAAAAAAGAAAAAAAAGAAAAGAAAAGAAGAAGAAGATGCATACCGAGTTCTGTTCCCAGCAAGATTCGCAAAATTCAGGTTGATAGTGAAACCTGAATTTTGCTGCATGACAAAGAGTGTGACATTTTTGAACTGTGTTTGGACAGAGATGCTAAAAATTATTTTCTATTGATCTGAAGGGGCCAGTGAATAATCAGATACATTTTTGCAGCATCACATGCAAAATTAACACAAAACTAATTTTTGGAAATGTTTCCACTAATATTACTGTTTGAGGTACTATAAAATCTAAAACCATAGGTCCTATAGCCCCAATGGGAAGGAATGATACATAGCTTTACATGTAGAGATTGTTCTCCATTTTGTATAGAGAATCTAAAAGATGGACATGCAAAAGCTCACGAGTATATTATCACCATCATCATCTTAGTCTTTCCTGTAGCGATGTGCATAACCCAATAGATAATAGATTGTAAAGGATTCATTCTTCTCTAATCAATGCTATCTAAATGAGATGAAACAGTTTCCTATAAGTGAAAAAGAAATTCATCAACTCAAAATAAAATAAACACACTCCACCTTGGAAAGGACAACCACCTGAAAAGGAAAGCTAACATGCACATGCTTCTTATAGCAAGCCATCAGCAACAATATTTTCCTTGGTCACCAAAATTTTTACAATTGTCACCAGTAGAAAAATAAAAAGAAAAAGAAAAACCATAAAAACATTCTTTTATTTTAAAATATTTAAAGTCTAGTAAATGATATTTACTCACAAGAATATAGGCAGTGAACACAGCATTTGATATTACTTTAGGAAACCTATACGAGCGATCAATGTACAATAAGTACATATGCATGAACTGATGTCATAAATGAACAAGAAATCATCAATGATTGCCTTAGCCTGATGTCTTGCCAAAAGTGTTGTAATCCAATGCAAGGCCTCAATTCTGGTAGCATCCCATTCATTAGATAGTTGTCTGACAAACATAACTACTACACATTAACATCTAGTCATATTACATAGGAGGAAGAAAACAACTTACCTCTATAGCAGAAATGTAACCATTTTGATCCTTGTCAAAGACCTTAAAAGCCTCCTTCAGTTCCTCCACATACTCAGTGTCCTTCATAACAAGTGGAAATGGGAAAAATTAGAAACGCCTAATAGAAGTTGGCAACTATCACTGCCAAATAATATTCATAAGGATTAGAATCACACAATCACATAATCACACAGTGTGGTTTACTACTCTATTAGGAGGTTTAGTATAAAAGGAAAAAAAAAGGGCTAAATGCAAATTCATTTGTGTTTGTATTTTGTATTTTATTTTTTTACCTAAATCTCGATCTAACTTATTTTCTTGTTTAGTCCCTGCACATCTGCATGCACACACATATATGCTTATATTGCATTGATAGGTGATCATGATCTCAGGCACTTGAAAAAAATGATTTGCAGTTTAAGTGAAAATCAAGAGACACATTTATTTGAATAGCTAGCCATGTTTTCTGCACTCAACTAGAATTTTCATGGTAAATGATGATTCAAAGGGAGATCTATATGAATTAGATTCTTCATCCTAATCTAAGCTGATCTATATGAATAAGAGGAATGTCTACTACCAAGTTGGATTATGATATGTGGTTGGACTTGGGATGATGTAGATGGGATTTAGTGATGGATCTGCTCCTAAGATTTACATGGGCTGCAACATAGGGAATGGTGTAAAATCATGCTCTAAATACTTTAAAATTCACATGATTTGGCAACATGCACTTATATAATAGTATAGCATGGTTTTCTATGTAAATATGAAAATAAGAGAATTTCTCAATGTTAGGTAGAGAAAAATAATGACAACTCAAGATAACTTGAGATACTCATCAATGTCAGCCTTAATCTTCTTTGCTTTCATAACACCATCAACCTTAGAGAGAATGCTCGGTGATTAGCTGATTTCAGCCAACAAATCAATCTGCATTCAAGAGAGAAGAAAGATGCTAGCTTAATAGAGAACTATTAAATATTGATTAGGAAGTTCAAACAAAATTGTGATGCAGCCAACTTCAAGTTGGGAGTAGAAGGATTGGGCAACCTCATGTTTCGTGGGAATGCACTTTGAATAACATTCTGCATTTGAATGCAACTGGGTGGAATCACATCACAGAAGCTGAAATGATAATCACAAAGGAACTCCAGAAAATCATGATGCAGTACCAAGAGCACCCTTAGAGTGCCTTTGTACAGAAAGTGAACCTGCCCACAAGTAATAATAGGGATAAACATGTCAGACACTACCAGGAAAAAAAAACTAATTTCATATATATATATATATATATATATATATATATATATATATATATATATTCTTTTTTCTTTTTTCTTTTTTTGAAGGTAAGCAATTCCAATTACTGCACCGATCACAAGTAAATGTAAAGATAATAACAAGACAAACCGATTCCCCAAGTTTAGCATTCCTCAAGTATGGCTCCATGAATTTGAACAAGTCAACAAGTAGGCATTGAACCAAAGGTCCAAAAGCAAATGCTGTCAAGACCTGATGATACTGCAGTTGTGTAAGATGAAGAGAAAGAAGATAATGATGACATTCATGAGTAACACATACCTGAAAGTTGGAACTATCAAGGACAGGGTCAGGGGAACCAAGGTCCAAAAGCCAGTTCAGAAATAATCTGCAATATGCCCTTCAGTTGAAAGAAACTTTCTTCTCTTCTGCATCCTTTTGGATAACTCTCACAGTCATTGATAAAATCTGCCACATGTCATAATGAGAACACTGTAAGTAACCATAATGGAAGTAGAAGTATAAATTTTATTTTTATTTTAAAACAAAAAAAAATAAAAAATTTTCCTTGGGTGTTTCAACCTTGGGCAAGAGAAACACTTTACTTGATCCCTGGTCCACCGTACAATACTAACAACAACAAAGATAAATGAAGTTACAAATCATGAATTAATTAAAGCAAACACCTACTGAGGTTAATGTAACTAGTAACATTTGTTACAACTGAAAGAAATTTCCCATAACCACAAAAAAAAAGATCGCTACCTTAATAACTAAAACCACAAGCTTTGCATACATATCAATAACAACAAATGAGAGATGCTGGACTTATTGTGGCGTTTGTAGGGACAAGGAGCTTAGATTAATCATGTCAGTGGCCAAACAATTTGCTATAGAAATTTCCTGAAATTATAGGTAGAAAGAGAAGAAAAACTCTTAACAACTATGAGGGTCTGGAGGATTCTCATGGAAACATAATACAAACCACGGAAAAAGTTTACCAAAAGGATTCGAAAAAAGTGATCCGTGAGATCATCCCCTTTAAGAAACCCACTTTGTTGTAACTGTGAGATATAATGGGTATAAGCGACATTAGTATTGCTAGGAAGTTCACAAATCCGACACCACTTAGCAAACAGACGAGAAACCTGCAGTTTATTCATAGAAAATGGAAAGCACATAGAAAAATCAAGATCAGACTCAAAGAAAAATAAAAAAACACATAGAAAATGGAACAAGCAATGTAAAATAAGAGAAACAAACAAGCACTTGCACATCAGGAAGGATTTTCATTCACGATTCAACTAACATAAAATTCATTTCATTTCCTTTTTATGACTTCATATGTTCGTTTTCGGGTTTTCTATGCTACTCCAATTTCCAATTCAATAATTTCCAAGTATCTAATCAGTCCCTAAAGTATCTAAAATTTGAAGAACTACAACTGATTTGATAAATATTACAACATATGTAACCAAAGGTATTACTTGAATTCCATGGCCAGGCACATATATTACTACATGCAACTCATTAAAATTATTTTTACTCAAGTATATGCAACAACATATATATGCAAGCAAGGAAAACTATCACTAGAATTCTGACAGAGGACCACAGGCACATACATTACTTCATTACATCTGTAAGAATTAATATTAGTATTTTTTTCCATAATCACCACCGCATCATCCTAGCCATTTAAGATTGGTGTTACGAACCCTATTTCGCTAATCCCACTATTCTCATAAAGTGAAAAATCCTTCATATCACTTCATAGCTAAAAAGGAGCTACTCCATTAGTCATTTCCATTTTAGTGAATTGAAATTTTGTGATTGAATTCAACTGAGCATCCAAATGCAGTCTTAATGAACCTGAAGGGATTCCTATGCCAGTGAACTAAAAATGTAAATAGCCACCATCCCAAAAGCTCTAAATGCCTGAAGTATATAATAAAGCCACTCCACTTTCATCCCTAAAAGACTTTTTATCTGTAGTGTAACACCCCAGATTTTTGCTAACTGGGAGTTAGACGTCCTTAGGCAATGGGTCAACCATAACACCTTGGTAACTTCTCATAACTCAATTCCAAAGCCAAAGAAACAATTTAAGACTAAATTCTTTAGAAATTTAACGTGAATTAACTAGCTCTACACTAGATTTCTGGCAAAATTAGCACCAACCACTTTAAATATGATCCGTAAGACCCAAAACCTATAGAATTGTTAATGCTATGTTACCTTAAAATCTAGGATCAATCTCTACGCCCAGTTGCCCTCGAGATCATTCGAAAACTTCGTGTCGGACCTGGATCGCACGTCGAAAGTTCGATAGCGATGAACTTAGACAATTATGACCGCTTAGTTAGACTTGACCATCACCTCAAAAATTAAGGCCAAACGATGTCCTGAGACCTTTTCTTGAGTCCAGAGTGAAGAGTGTGAGAAAGCGAAGTTTTTAAAGAAATTAAATATGATTTTAAGTAATCTGAGTCGTGTCGCTTGCGTGTTATTTCTAAGCATTCTATCTGTTAGATTTCGACCCAAATTCACCCTCGGATCAGGAAAGGTAGCCCATACATGTCAAAGTACTTGTGGCCCTGATCGAGTTCCCGTGATCGTTGAACTGAAATTGGTCTACCACAGTCGATCTGAAAACCTGATCGGACTGAAAACTTAACTTGCTTAAGATCCTATACTAGTGAGCTTAAGTCTGACCGCATTTGATAAGAGGACCTCCAGAAGTGTTCCGTTGGACCAGAAAGAGCCCAATTTGGTTCTAACCTAAGTATACCTTGGCCCTAGGGCTATTTTCGTCGCTTTTGGGCTTATGAAAAGGTCTTAAACCCTCATTCTCAAATCCCATACGAATTTTTAACCCTAGCCAAATCAAGAGAGAGAAAAGAGAGAAAGTAAGAGAGAACCTGTTGTTTCCTCTTGGGATTCTTCCCAGTTCTTCTACACATCAAATCCGTCGTCTCTGAATCATTTTTTCAGAAATTCTAATTTCATCCTTGGGTAAGTTAATCAAACCCTAACCTGTTTTGGAGCTTAGGATAGTTGAAGTGATGTTGTAGCTAACGTATTTCATGCCTTAGGTTGCCTATCCGCCATTGACAAAGACGTATCGTCTGAATCATATCTATTGCGCGTTTTCTGGTTTAAGGTGCGGACTATATATGTTTAATTTATGGTTTTCAAGAGTTTCAATGTAGATTAATGATATATTACTGACGTGGATACTATTTCGCATGTATAAAGTGTTGTCCGTTTCATTTTTCAGTTATACGTTAACTATGTTAAATATACTGTATTCTTTGTATTTGTAAAAAATACCGTATACGTATGAAATTTGGATTTGTGCTTGCCATGATTAATTGCTGTCTATGTATGCTAGATGCATGTGTATCAACTTCTGGGTGAACAGATTAGCCTAATACATGTTTTCTCAACATACGTTGCGTATATTATATTGTGTAGTCTAAGTGATTGTGAAAATGACTGAATAAGTATAGAATTCGCTTTCGTGCTCGCCATGACTAACTATCATAGATATATGATTGTTGTATAGGCGATAACCCTTTGACGAGAGGATTGGCCCTAATACATATGATAAACTTATATATATCACATATGATGGAATGTGTAGGCTAAGTGTTTGTAAAAATGTTTAAAAGAGTTACTAGTTAGTAAGGTGTACTTGTATGCATGTTGAGATATGCTTCTCAACTACCTTGTCTATGTGTATGACTTCCTCCATGTATTTTATATTGCATATGTGTGGATTCATGTTTAAGTTGTATTCCATAACATGCAGAAACAAAGCCGTGAAGGGTGATGGGGGAGTGGTGTAACGATTCTGTGCAATAGCCCTGACAGCCCTAAAGCAAGCAATATCAGACCTTTGATTGTATAATTTGAAATATGATCCATTTATTGCTTTGACTATATCACCGGATAACATGTCATAATTGAATGTGATTGGGGCTATTGTATAGTCCAGGTAATCAGTAACAGTCTTTAAACTGGTGGTTGAGGTTATTTTTGCCACACAGCATGTGTTCAACGTATCCGAGTCGTGCTTGGGACGTTCGATAGTGGTTAGGCCACATGGAGTGCTTATGCATTCCATGTCATTCAACTCAACGTGCGCTTGGCCTAGTTGAGCTTATCAACTAACCCGATTGACCGATGTATGTTCACCATGTTTGGTCTCTACTGTTTGAATCTAAGGCACTGAACTCACTAGTGAAAATCCTATTAACCTTAGTACCATGATCCCTACAACTCATGAGCCGGACATGGTGGTATGGGACACCGTGGTCGAGCTGTTGGCCTACGCTGGGGCAATGAGCCTCCCCGTAGTGACCAGTGAGCACCCTACTCTCGTGATCCGATTATGGTGGTATAGGACACTATATTCGTGCTGTCGGCCTACACTGATTGGTGATGAGCCCTCTGTAGTGACCTCGAGTATATCCTGACACTGCATATGGGCGATGAGCCTTATTGTAGTATCTAGTATATAACTAGACCTATATTGATTGGTGACTAGCCCTTTACAACAATCTAGAACCGTAACATCGTATAAGATTTCTTAGGACTGACGACCCTAGAATGGATCAGTGTTTGAGAGTTGATATAAAGGAGGTGTCTTAGCTTTCCAATCCTGTTGTATGAAAAGGACTAATAAGAACTAGATAATCATGCTCATATCATTGCACTGCATGTGCTGTTGGCGTTGGTGTAAGAGCACTAAGGAAGTGACTGACATGCGCGAACATAAGATGAAGATCGCAGAGGGAGATTGTAGCGAGGGCATGCATCATTCCCTCATATTATTCTTGCATTAACAAGAGTATCTAAGACATGTTTGATTGTACTACTTTATCATTACTGCTTGATTGAATTGATAACATGTTAACCTTTGCTGTATAGTTTCACTGAGTTGATCACTCACTCCCACGTTACGAGACGGTGTTTGTAACACCAATCAGTCCCTATTTTAGTTTCAGATGGTGGCGATGCTTGCGAGACAGAGCTGATCTTTTTTGACGATGAGGGTTTCTCCTTTATGTAGTTCTCAGGCAGGTTCATGTGAACAATGCCCTGATTGACAGGGATTCAGGGCTATGTTGGTAGTGATTTATCACTTTTTGATATATGTATTTTGAGACACGACTTGTAATTATGACTTGGCAGAGCATACATATCTTGGGGACTTATATTGATTTATATATATATTTTCATCTTCCGCTCGTGTTTTCAGACTGTCCCTGAATTATGTTTGCCATTTTGGTTTAATCTACCTCATGTTTTATGCCCTAATATAGATAATATTCATCCATCATAAAAAATGTTGCATAAGTGATGTTCTGGAACTCGGGAGCTGAGTTATGCTCGACCCTCAATTTTCAGGGCGTTACATGCAGTCATTTAGAAAGCAAACTAGGTATATATACAATATCCAATTATCCATGTTTGTCTGCATATTGCATACACATGAACATGTTACATGTGCATACATAAACACATCTAAACCTACATAAATGGGCTATGCATAAATGCATGTGGACCTATACAAGTTTATACATACATACATACAGAGAGAGAGAGAGAGAGAGAGAGAGAGAGAGAGAGAGAGAGAGAGAGAGAGAGAGAGAGAGAGAGAGAGAGAGAGAGAGAGAGAGAGAGAGACTGTGCTACATTTATCACATGATTCTGTTTTGTCTTCTGAGTTACAGCCCAATGGTTTTTTTGGGTAGAATCAGTTTAGGTTGTATGTTTTCGTGACTGTGATACTTCTAATCCAACAAGAACTGACTATTTAGGCAGCATTTGGATGCACTATCCAATAAAATTGCAATAACAAGTTCAATAAAGTCAAAATGACCAAATTACAATTAATTAGTATTCATATTCAATAAAGTAGAAGTCCGCTATCAAAAGCAGAAATAAGTAGGCTAGATATCTACTAGGATGACTTTAGAAAAATAAGGAACTGGAAGATGTGCAGAAATGAATCTACTCGATGTGCAGTCTCATGAACATATAAAAACTTGCCTCCATACCCCTAGCCATACTACATAGACATGGAACAGGAAGATCCCCGTTGTCCATAAAATCAACTTACTTTGTACCTGCCTTGGCCAAGAAAGAAGGACATAGTCTTAACTTCTAATTAGATGGGCCATGCATGTATTTTAAATGCAGGTTGTTTTTCATTTCCTTAGATGCCATTTTAATGAACCGTCTACCACACATGGACGCCATGCTTGTGAGTAAGTAGTGTGAGTAAAAATCCAAGAGTATCTTTAAAAAGCCATTGAAAAAAAAAAAAAAAAAAAACCTCTGAGAGACTTAAAGCAAAAGTCTCATTAGAAGTAGGAATAAGTAGACCAAAAAATAAAAGAAAAAGACCAATGAATTTTTTGGTATTATTGGCAAATCAAATCACTTACTTGAAGAATTGTAAGCTTGAGGACAACACCCAAGTTCCAACATTCATGCATGGTTATTGGGGTGAGAGGGTTCTGCGTCTTAGCATATACCAGCCCCAACACCATTCCTGTAGAGGCAAAGGCAACATGACATATGTAAGAATGGAGATGAAGCATAAAAAATAGCCACAATTTTAAATCAAAGGTGATACCGCCATTAACGTGCCTTAACTCAATAATTAGACTGGTACACTCATTAGATAAAGGCAACCATGAACATGAAATTCACTTCAAACCAAACTCATCAGGTAAAGAACATAAAACGAAAAACCCAAATCATAAAGTACATCAATATAATTAAAAAGAAAAAAACATCAAATTGCATAGAATTAAGGATTAATAGAAGTCCAAAATATGACTAAGAACATGGAATTACCATTGAGAGCAGATCATGAGCTAATAAAAACCAAGTACAAAATGCATTAATAGAGGAAAGAACCACCAGGATGCATATAATTAGGGATTTACGTCGGTCTAAGAGACAACCGTGATTAAGAATATTAGCTTTGAAAAAAAAACAATGAGCTCAAATCCATGGATATCTTGCTTCATGGTAAGATGATTTGGACAGTCCAGCTAATTTGCACCAACAGAGATAGCTGTCAGTCCAAAAATACTTACAGGGTCAATACCTTTTTTTTTTTTCTTTTCTTTTTTCAAGCAATGGATGTCCCACTTGAAAGGAATTTGACTACATTCTGTTTGCATTTGCAATGTGCAAAATGGAGATTTCTGATATGGTTAGCCATAACAAAGCATTTTCCTGTTTACCCTCAGGCCATGATGAATGTTCATTTCTCACCAACAGCTCCATATCTCTTTCTACTGAATCACACATAGCACATATGGACAGCAAGGTTAAAACAACATTTTTATACAAGCGCTTTCTAAAATTTCTAAGTGGGATGGGAAGTTCCTAAAAGAAACCAAAAAAATAAAAAACAAAAACAAAAACAAAAACAAAAACAAAGCAAAAAAATAAAAATAAAAAAATAATAAAAAAAAAATCATGCTACATACTGTAGAGTGCAGACATCCAAATGCTATTTTGGGGCAAAGGAAATACCAATGTATCAGACCATCAAAACACTAAATTAAAGATCATCAAACATTCTAGCAATTATGAACATTGACAAGCCTGCACATATTACAAAAATGAATAAATTGGGACTGCATCACATCAAGGAAAGCCCTTCAAAATGTACCATAGAGCGATAACAAAAATACCACAGTACCTTGCTACGACAAAAATATTCATGGCCAATTACAAAAGTAACAGTTCTTTCCATACACAATTATTGATCATGGCACACTTTTCCCAAAACCATAGCTTAGTAAAACAATTGAATTACATAGGCATATGAACCATAATTTTATTTCTTAAAGCAACTGATTGATTTTAGTAAACCTTTGTAATTAATTGCATGCTCATAGCATCTGTAAGAGTTTTGTGTTCTTATTGTCAAGCCCAAGCTTGCATCAAAGAGTGTTTCCTTAGCATAACAGCCAGCATGCTAAGGCAACTTGTCCCTGCTCCCTGGGCTATAATTTCAATTCCATAAGTCCACAAATGCATTACAACTTACTTCAGTGGTTACACTTCCACATGTTTGGAGGAGGAGGTAGGGTATATACCTGAAGATGGTGGCTGTATAACCGTATATGCATGTTTTAAGCTTGCTAGTGTTGTGCATATAAAGCATGCACCTGCCCAACAAAACCCACTTGCAATTCCAATCAATGCAATAATAAAATTAAAACCTTTTATAACTATTGTAATATATATTTGAAATATTAATGGAAAGAAGTTGTGATAAATGCATACGAGGTGTATGCCTGTGCAACATGGGCTTTGGGAATTTCGTCAAACTGTTGGCATTCCTTCCTCCACATGTTCTTGTCCCTAGACACTAGATTGATGTTAGTGAAGAAATGATTAATTAGCTCAGGATCAAACCATGCCGCAGTCCACAACACCATATTAAGCTTCACAATAGGGTACACCATGCATTTTCCAAGGAAAATCCCCCTCTACATCATCATACAACAAATTTATAGATAAATTTTAGAAACTCTAATCTTAACATTCAATTTCAGTAAAAAAAAGTATAAATTAAAAAATAATAATCAGAAACCCCTAAATATAAACATCCGAAATTTGGAAACAAACAACAAAAAATTGATTAAAAATTATTTCTACATAAAGAGCTTGTTTGGTGCTCTTCCTGTGACTTTTGCGACAAGTAGCAGAGAAAGCTCTGCTTTCAGATCTATTAGCAGAAAGGGGTTTTTGATTTTTTGTGAGTGGTAGTGAGAGAGGGGTTCCGAATCTTTCAGCAGAGAGAGGTTTTAGATCCTTCACGATTGGGATTGCAACAACTCAAAATCATCCATTGATGAAGAGGAGATCATGAGATCGAGTAGGAGGGGATGGTTAGGCAGAGAAGAGGAGTTCGTGAGAGGGGAGATCGAGAGAGAGAAAAGGAGCGCGAGAGATCAAGAGAGAGAGAGAAGGGGTGCGGGAGATTGATCGAGAGAGAGAAAATGGGTAGGGGAGATCGAGAGAGAGAGAAAGGGACGGACCTGAGAGGGAATAGGGTTGAGTGGAGGGAAATGAATGTTTTGTGAGAGGGGGAAAAGAAAAAGGCAGCGCGGTTTTTCACATTTTTGTCTGCTACGGTTTTTAACTATAACTAAAAGCCCATATTACCGTAACCATTGAACAATCCGTAACGGGCCCTCCACGGTTCACATTTGAAGGGATCTGGATGGACGGTCTTTTCAAGGGCTTTGTGGGGTCCATCTTGATGTAATTGATATATCCACTACGTCCATTAATTTTGTAATTTTTTTCTATAGGGAATGAACCTAAAATTTAGGCAAATCGAAGGTTTAATTGAACCACACCATCGATCAATGGATTAATCTCCACTCTTTCCATTTGTGCTTTCGATCTACTTCCTTTTTTGGGTTCTTACCCTAAAATACTCTTAAAAATGGATAGACATATTAGATGGAGTACACACATTTTAATGGGCCCCGTAGAGTCCCTTATGAGGTATCCAAGGTTTTATGTACGTCTAGTGGAGTTAGCTTTTAGCTACGATTTTGAAGTTTTAGCTACGGTTTTAAGCCGTAGTAAATGAGCTACAGTTTATAGCCGTAGCAAAAAGCCAGAATAGTCTATAGCCTTTGGTCATTTTTTTGGTAGTGGTAATTATATTCAAATGATGGGGGGAATGGTCTCATGAAATCGATGCCTCAGAAATCGAATGCTTCTATGATCAGAATGAGGTTCGGTGGCATCATGTTTCTACATGACAATTCTCCCAATTTTTTACAATGCTCACAAGTTTTACAAAACTTGTGAGTATCTTTGAACATAGTGGGCTAATAAAAGCCGCACTGCAGAATTTTGGCCATGGTCTTTTTAGCAGAAAAGTGACCACTACAGGCTTGAGAGTGATAAAAGGAGATTATGATCTCTGATATTCATTGTATGGCACACATCTCCTTAGAATTTGATTTGGACAGTATTTAAATAAATATGGGTCATCCTGGATGAATAGTGCAACAGTGAATAATTGCATGGATAAATAGTTCTGTGGTGAATAGTTACGTAGATGAATGGTTGCACGGATGAATAATGCCATAGTGAATAGTGCATTACAAATGAATAGTTATGTAGATGAATAGTGCCGTAGTGAATAGTTACATGGATGAATAGTGCTGTAGATGAACAGTTGCACGAGTGAATAGTGTGTTGCACAGAACGGGGCCCATGACATGGAAATCAAGGCCTCACATGTGATAAAGCCTATAAATACCCCATCCCCCTCTCATTTGTAAGATCGAAAGTTCCAGAGAGAGGAGCCACGTGAATAGAGTTGCATGAATAGTGCTGCGCGAAAAATAGTGTTGCACGTGAATAGTGCTGCACAGTGAATAGTGTTGCATGTGAATAGTGTTGCGCTGATTTATTTGATGCATTGCATACTCGCGCAATAAAAGGCCTACACAACCCTATGCTTTGCAGTTTTGTGGGTTCCCTTCACAGTTCAATTTTCAATGCATATACCTTTTAAGTGTCAGCTCGAAGTAAAGGATCTTGGACCCGCACAACCTCTCTGTCACTCCGACAGATGCAAAACATGTCAAAATGCTGCCGAAATTGCATTGAATTGTTTCTCCTTCCATTCATTGCACTAATTCTCTGTATTTTGTTTCAGAATCAAGGGAGATATGAGGAAGTAAACAAACTCAGAATTAATGAAATCTATGATGATGAATGTTCTTCTATTTTATTTGTTATTATTGAATGATAATTCCTCAAACGAAATACATTCGTTTCTTGTTGAAACAAACGAGGCTTAACATCCTTCTTAGAAAGAATGTACTTAAGTGCCGTATGATCAATATAGATAATGATTTTGGATTCGATCGAGTAGGGCCTAAATTTGTCCAAAGCGAACATTGCGGTTAAGAGTTCATTTTTCGTAGTAGAGTAGTTCATTGGGAAAAATTTAGAGTTCTACTCACATAGTAAATAACATAGGGCTTCTTCTCATTTCTCTAGTTTAACATTGCCCCAATAGCATAGTCGAATGCATCGCACATAATCTCAAAAGGAATGCTCCATAGGCATGATAGGAGTGGTGGTCAACATAGCCTTGAGCTTGGAGAAAACTCCCAGCCATTTTTCTCTCCACTCGCATAGAACATCCTTTTAGAGGAGATTACATAAAGGACGAGAGAGATGTCTAAAGCCCTTAATGAATCTCATGTAAAACATAGCGTGTCCTAAGAAGGGACGCACATCACGTATGCTTTTGGGTGGAAGAGGTTAGAGATCAAATCAATTTTAGTCTTGTATACCTCGATTCCCTTGGATGAAATTATGTGTCCAAGAACAATTCCCTTGGAAACCATGAAATGACATTTATCTCAATTTTGCACAAGATTTTTTCTTCATATCTCTCAGCACAGGTTTAAGATTTTCAAGACAATTGCTGAAAGATGGACTGAAGACGGAGAAGTCATCCATGAAGACCTCTAGATATTGCCCAACCATGTCAAAAAAAATGCTTAATATACAACGCTGAAATGTGGCAGGGTCAATACACAGTATGAATGATATCCTTCGGTAAGAAAACGTGCCAAAGGGACATGTGAATGTGGTCTTCTCTTGATCTTCAAGGGCTATCTCTATCTGGTTATAGCTCAAATACTCGTCCAGGAAACAGTAGTAAGAGTGACCAACTAACCTTTTTAGTATTTGATCAATGAAGGGTAAAGGAAAGTGGTCTTTCCTAGTGACGATATTCAGTTTCCTGTAGTCAATGCACATCCTCCATCTGATAGTGACTCTAGTTGGCACGAGTTCATTATTGGCATTGGCTACAATAGTGATTTTAGACTTCTTAGGAACCTTCGTTGTTGGACTCACCCATTGACTGTCAGATATAGGGTATATGATACCAACATCCAATAATTTTATAACCTCACCCTTAACTGGATTTTAGCGACATTGTGGTTGTTGGGAGGTTTTTGCATTATCCTCAAGCTTAATGCGGTGAGTACAAATTAAGGGGTCAATTCTCTTAAGGTATGCAATCGACCATCTAAGGCCCCCTTATGCTCTTTTAGAGTAGTAATAAACATACTTTGTTGTTCTTTCTCAAGGTGGGAAGAAATCACCACCGGGTATGTCTCATCTTGACCTAAGTATATATATTTAAGATCGGCAGGCAAAGGCTTTAGGTCAAGCTTTGGTGCTTTGAAACTAGATAATATAGGCATTGTATTGGTTTGGGGAAAAGTCTCAAATTGTGGTCTCCACCACTTAATTTCAAGTACTGACATCGCATCCAATAAGGCATCCATCTCCCTAATCATGTCATCATCCAAATCAGGGAAGTGGGCCAAGCACATCTCCAAAGTGTAGGAGTATAGAGTCAAAAGTGTTATATCTTCCACGAATGAATCGATCATGTTAACTTAATGGGTATCATCAACATTCTCTGGTTGTTTTCTCGTGTTGTAGAAGATATCAACTCTAATGTCATGTTCCCAAAGGATAGTTTCATAATTCCATTATTACAATTTATAATAGCATTTAATGTAGTTAAGAATGGGTGACTAAGAATGACGGGAATCTGAGTGCTTGTTTCAAGAATGGGCTGAGTGTTTAGAACAATAAAGTCTACCAGGTAGTAGAATTTATTGAACTGGACAAGCACATCCTCAATCATCCCTCTCGGTACACGGATTAAACGATCGGAAAGTTGAAGTGTGGTCCTTATGGATTTTAATTCACCAAGCCCAATTGTTAATAAACCAAGTATGGGATTAACTCAAGAAGTGCTTGCTCAATCCAGTGGTCCCTGATTATACAAGAGACAGTTGGGATACCTGGAGATTTGTACTTTTGTGACACATCTTGCTTTAGGATGGCACTCACTTTTTTAGTCAAAAAGATTTTGCTTTGTATATTTTGTCATATTTTGGTAGTGCATAGATCTTTTAGAATTTGATATATGAGAGAATTTTCTTAATGGCATCTAGAAGGGGGATGTTAACTTTCACATGTTTAAGCACCTCTAAAATATCCTGAGTGTTGGCTAGAGGTTTAGGTGAAATCAACAGTTGTGAGAATGGCATAATCGGTTTATATTATGTGTCCGGTTCTTTCTCACGTGAGATGTCGCTAATTCTATCATCCTTCTTAAACTCTTTCAAATGCTTAGGCCTCTCAGCCCTCATTGTGATGATTTTGTAGATCATCTTCCTACTTCCAAGAGTGGTGATAGATTTAGCTTGTTCCATATGTTGGTCCGAAGAGCTCGGGTCACTTATTACACATTGCGGTTTTAGATTAGGGAGAGGTAGGGCTAGAAAATTCCTTTTCTCTCTAATTGTTAAGTGTGACTCAATCCTTTAAATGGACTTGCTAATGTCTTGGAATGCTTGTAAGGTGTTCTGATTGAAGAGCTTTTAGTTTTGAATATGTTTGAGAACTGGATCCTCTTGGGATCTTTGTTGATTTGTAATGGCCAATTGACCACTCTTCCAACTAAAGTTGGGATGGTTCTTCTAACTAGAGTTGTATGTATTTGAGATGGGGGTGTTGAACGACCTTTGATAGTTGTTTGTGGCATTCAATTGCTCATGTAACAACCCTTAAAATGCAGGAATGGTAGGACAATCATGTGTTAAGTGTATGTTACTAGCACAAATATGACATACAACTTCAACGGTCTCTTCAAGCTTGACCATCCCTACCTTCTTTAGTTCCATGACCTCTGTTTTTCTTATAAGGTTGGCCACCCTTGCACTTATGTCGTCCTCTTCCCACAAGTCATATATTCCTCCATTTTCTCTTGATTGATTAGGCTTAAAAGTTGAGGCTTTAGAGGAGGTGTCCCATGACTGCGTGTAACGACCTTGAAAATTTAATAATAATAAAAGATCTTTTTAATCTTATCTCTATTTTATATTTATTTTATCTTTATCTTATCCACTATCTTATCTATATCATTAATCTGTCTAGCTTATATATACCTCTAACCTTCCTCGCATCTCTCAATATTCAAACACTCAAATGTACGTCGTAAAAAGAGTTCTAATCCAAATTAGATATTAACAAAAAGGCTACCTGCGACAACAAAGAAAGGAAGAAAGAGAATTTTGGATAGCTTAGATCAGGTATATATATCGTCATTCTTTTAGTATTTTTATACATGTAAGGTAATTTGATTCAATCTATGCAATGAATGGTGTGGATTAGCCACACGTTCATTTATTGAATCATGGGTAAATACGATGTAAAAGTGAGGGAAGTCTAAAATTCTATAATCGTGATTGGAGTGCATCTGGTCGAATTAGGTTAGATCTGTACGAATAATATGATCCTTAAGGCCAAAATATACAAGGGCCCTAATTTTCAAATCAAATTGACCATTGGATGGGCTACATTAGTCAGATCTAGAAGTGTTTAATAAGGGAATCTTAAATTTTTACACAAGTGTTGGTATCACTTGGTGTAAAAGGTCGAGATGGGCCATTAGTGTATGTGTGGTTAGATCCACACCATTCATCTAATGTGTAGAGGCAAAACATGATAAGAACTTAAGAATCTACATGATCTAATCATCCAATGGACCACCCCGATCAAGCAATTTCCATTCAATTTTATAATCTTAAAAAGAAAATAAAAGATAAAAATCTAAATAGAAATTTTAATTATTTGATTATTTAGGATCTGGCCACCTTGGATATTAGTCAAAGGTGGGCCCCACCATGTAATAAAACTAGATGAATAATAATGACATTGATATAATTGACAGGACCTCAGAATTAAAACTAACCTAATTACATTACGGAGTCTGTGCTACCAGACTCAATAACCCAACGTGCCTCATGATTCATTGGAATTAAGATAAATTATTTGTGATGGTTTAAATGATTGATGCACTGATTTGAGTGTTTTGTTTCAATATTGTATGATGTGGTAAATTATATGATAATTTGTGTCAAATTGCATGAATGATAATAATTGTTAGTTGAATTTACTTATCAAGACAAGTATCTATGACACTTATGAAAATAATATATTCATATATCATCCATCTTTCATTACATTTATATAATGCATGATTGATCCTAGGGGCCCTCCATGAAAGAAATGTCGATCCTGGTTGAACGTTACCAGATGTGGGCTATGCCCAAGCCTACCCAACAGGTGGATTCGGGTTGACGATCTCTAACCCAAATAAATGGACGATCATCCCATCTGATGCATTCATACACTATTTGCATCCATTTCATTGTACATACATAATTACATTCAGTTGTAAGACTCGTATTGTAAGACTCGTATCCTAAACCGTACTGTTCCGTCAACTCCCGCGATCCTTCCTGTCAAATTTCGGCAATCCACGACTTGTAATCGACGTTGCGCACGACCGTAAGTCGTATCCTATACATTTTAGTCGGCTTAATCCAAGACTTGTATCATTGCGACTGCACCGTCGCCACGATTCCAACGCCGCGATTCATGTACCGATCCGATACCCTGACTAAGAGATGTGGGTCGGCATTTATTTTGAGAAAATGCCACGCGTTTACATTTCCAAGAGAATCTCTAAAAAGTGTCAAATCAATCACATCAATCAATCCCATTAATCACCTCTCATATCAAGTACAAAGCAACTATGTTTTCTTTCTCCACAAGTTAAGCAAACACAAAAGTCAACCAAGCTCTCACCTCACTCATCACTCACATCACACATCACTTACCCTTTCACCCATCACACCCATCCCTCATCTCCTTACATCCCATCTCTCTCTCTCATTTCCCAAGCAACAAACCCTAAGCAAGAGAGGCTCCCCACGTCTAAGGTTTCCCATGAGGGAAATGTGATTTTGGTGGCCCGCTTTCCCATCCCAAAACCTCTCATCTTAGCCATCCATTTCCCATCTCCACCATCAAAGTGAAGCTCAAGGAGACCGGCATCCCAACGGACCGAGAAGATCAAGTGGTGGGTGCCTCCATAACCTACTTTTTCATGTTTTTAAGATGGGCCAAGTGAGGCCAACCGATCAATGGTTTGGATCTCACTTGGGACCCTAAGATGTGGCTGATGGCCCATCTTGATCATCAATATCATTCCATGATGGGGCCATTCTCCATAGACCCCATCATGATGTTTACTTTCCTTGTATTAAAGAGGTCATCTAGACTGTCCATTTTTAGTGGAGAAAGATCTCCACCGTTGATCTTTGAATTGGTGGGTCCACTTGTATTAGGGCCCACTCGATGTATGATTGAATGCAAGGGAGAGCTCATAGTGGCGGAGCCCTCCATCACACGTGTCCCACTCTATCTCTCTCCCTCTCTTTTCATTTATTTATTTATTTGGGTGTGATGTAATGGCCGTGTGGCCCACTTGAATGGACTCACCATGACGTGAGTATTTTTATCCAAGCCGTCCATGAGTGGGGCCCATCTTATATTATTGTTCTTATATCTCCATCATGTGGTGGCCCACCTAAACAGGGCCCACCTTAAATGTGTTTGATAAGGCCGAAAAAAAAAAAAAAAATGTCCAAACGTTGGACGCTGGAAGGAAAACACAAATATTGGCTTTTTTTTTTTTCAAAGCCTTTGGAAAGGGGTCACTTGCATAGGCCCCGCCTTGATGTATGTTTCTAATCCAAGCCATCCATCCTCTTCCTCAACTCATTTTAGGCGTTGAGCCGAAAAATGAGGATGATCCGAGTATCTGGTGGGCCATAGTGTTGAAAATAGTATCATTACCATTGAAATCCACCCAGATCTTTCTTACACGCTGAAAAAAAAGCCCAATATTGGTCTTGATTGAATGGTCTTGGGCAGAGGAATCTAATGGCTGGGATGGATCTGTCCGATGCGGGCCCTATACGTGAAAAACCACAAAATCACAGTTTTTTCAATAAAAATAAAAATAAAAATACATGAGGCATGCTGCAGGCCTGCTGCTGCCAGAGGCGCAGGCAGCGCCTGCACATGTGGGCGAGCGTCCCAGTAAGGACCCACGGCTCTAGCCGTGGGCCTCACCATGCTGTATATTTTGTATCCACTCCGTCCATTCTGTGGGCCTCTTAGGTCTGTGGGCCCCCACCAAAAATCATCTCCATTTATAGCTCGGGTAGCCCACATCACAGGAAACAGTGGGGCATATCGTCTACCATTGAACCCCTGTTTGGGTCCACAGAAGTTTTAGATCAAGTTAAAATTTATTTTTACTCTTCATCCAGGTCTATATGACCTTAGGGATGGATTGGATGGCATATAAACATTATGGTGGGCCCTCACGTGGAGCCCACAGTGATGTACGTGCTCCATCCCACCGTCCAGGCGAACGGTGGGGACCTACTATAATGTATGTATTTTTACTATGCCGTCCATCGGCTGGCGGGCGTACTAAGGCAGACCCACGGCTCTAGCCGTGGGCCCCACATTAATGTTTATCTGACATCTAAATCGTCCACATGGTGGACCCCTACCTGAAGCAGGCTTCACAAAAAAATTTAGGCCCATCCAAGGCTTAGGCGGCCCACATCAGAGGAAACAGTGGTGACTTAAAGCCTACCATTGAAACCGTCTTTGGGCCCACGGAAGTTTTGAATCAAGCTGAAATTTGTTTTCCTCCTCATCCATGTCTACGTGACCTTATCAACGGTTTGGATGGCTTATAAACATCATGGTAGGCCCCCACTTGGGACCCACAGTAAAGCATGTGTTTTATTCACACCATCTTTGGACGGTGGAGCCCACCACGATGTATGTGTTCTGTCCACACGATCCATTCATCTTTGGACCCACCATGATGCATGTGTTGCATCTAAGCCATCCAACCATTTGAAGCTCGTTTTGAGGCTTGAGAGTAAAATAAGTCGGGTCTTAAGTTTAAGTGGACCTCACCATTTTATGTAGTGGACGATGACGTATACCATTCAAAATTTCTAAGGGGCCATTGTAGTTTCCTACTAAGCTTATATTTGCTTCCATATCATCCAACAGGTTGGATGGAAATAAATGATATGGTGGGCCTAGTAAATTTTAATGGTGGAAATCATTATCTCA